>CM075984.1:41016215-41227937 GCA_038087875.1 Malacoraja senta
AAGGCGACTCCCTGGCAACCACCCGCGAACATGTGGCAACTGCATAGTCTCCTGCAGTCGCCTAAAAAGTCGCCTAAGTGGGACATGCCCATAAGACTATCCTACACACTGGTGACAATTTACAATTTCTTTTTACCGAGGCCAATTAGCCTACAGACATGTACGTGTTTGGAATGTGGGAGGAAACCGGAGCACCCGGAGAAAACCCACGCTGGTCAAGGGGAGAATGTACAAACTCCGTACAGACACCACCCGTAGTCAGGATTGAAGCCATGTCTCTGGCACTGTAAGGCAGTAGTGACTCTACTGCTGCGCCACTGTGCTACCAGAATATTGCTCAATATTTTTAAAATAAAGTTTTGAATAATGTTATATTTAGAATGAGAGATGCTAGAGGATAATAACACATCTTTTCAAAGAAAGACACAAAATACTTGTGCAATTCAGCAGGACAGGCAGCATTTCTGGAGAACATGGATAGAGGTGATGTTTCACGTGAGGATCCTTCTTCAGACAGATTGCAGGGGGGCGGTAATGAAAGTTGGTAGAGAGGAGGGGTGGAACATAGCATGGCCCGTATTAGGTGAACACAGGCAAGTGGGGTGTGGGGGGTTGAGAGGCAGATTGTTGGACAAAGGCCAGAGATGAAAAGACAGGCGTGAGCCAAAAATGATAAAGAGTTGCGAATTCTGAAGCTTGAGGATGGGAAATTTGCAAAGTGTGAAGCTGGAGGAAGGAATAGATGGGGGGTGGGGGGGGGGGAACGGGAGGGTTGGAACCGGTGCAAGAGCAGCCACGGTGGGGAATGAAAGGGGGAGGGGGCAGGTGAGAAAGGTTTCTCATTGTGATGTTTATGGCACTTGTAACACTGATGGGGAAAGAAATGTACCCATTTTTTGCACCATATCCATTACTTGGGGTGAAGATAAATGAATGAATAAGTTTAATGGCCAAGTATTCACATACAAGGAATTTGCCTTGGTGCTCTGCCCGCAAGTGACAACATGACATACAGTGACAGTTAGGAATGATACATAAAACATTAAAATGACACATAAAACCTCATAAGATGAAAATGATGTCAAACCAATCATAATAGCAACCTTTTTTAAGGTAGCAGAGGGAGAAATTTAAAACAAATAAATTATGTATTTATTGGAAAAAATTGTCCTGTAAAGAAATATTTCAAAACCTACCTACAATTAAGAAAGAATTTGCCTCTCATTTGCGATAATATATTAACAAATTGAACATGGGTTATCATGAGATATTTCATGATCATATCTTGCAATAACATGGCAGACATTAAAGCCCAGGATTTCGAGGCACTCGTGGAAGTGTGTTAAATGGTCACACTGCGGTAGAGTAGTAACCATTTGGGTCATTGACTCCCATTTGGAATTTCAATAGCACCAGGCTATTAAAATGGCATCAGAGAGGCCCCATTACATAAGACAGAAATGTGAGAAGCCAGTTTTTCACATGTGCCCTCGATACATGTGCCCTCGAACAAGGTTTACAAGATTAATTCCTGCAATGAGGGGATTGACATATGAGGAAAGGGTTAAGTAGGCTGGGACTCTACTCTTTGGAGTTTAGAAGAATGAGAGGCGATCTCATTGAAACATATAAGATCGTGAGGGGCCTTGATCGGGTGGATGCACCGAGGATGTTCCCAATGATCGGGGAAACTAGAACTAGGGGACATAGTTGTAGAATAAGAGGGGGCTCTTTTAAAACTGAGATGAGGAAGAACTTCTTCACCCAGAGGGTGGTTAATTTATGGAATTCACTGCCCCAGGGAGCAGTGGAAGCAGAAACATTAAATATATTTAAGTCTAAAATAGATGGTTTTTTAGCTGCCAAGGGGATAAGGGGCTACGGGGAGAGGGCAGGGATATGGACCTAGGTATGGTTAGTATAGTAAGACCTGAGTGATCTCCTGGACAAGTGTCGATCGCCTGGATTGGGGTCGGAGAGGAATTTCCCGGATTTTTTCCCGAATTGGACCTGGGTTTTTATCCGTTTTTTTGCCTCCCCCAGGAGATCACGCGGTTCTTGGGGTGGAGAGGGGTGATAGCGATATAAAGGGGAGGGTAGTGTCTTGTGTTCTGTGTCTTGTGTCTACTGTTTGTGGGTAAGGGTGTCTGTTTAGTGTTCAGCCATGAGCAAATGGCGGTGCGGGCTCGATGGGCCTGGTGGTCTACTCTCGCACCTACTTTCTATGTTTCTATGTTTCTACATTGTGGAGAATTCCATTGTAAATGAAATTCATGCACATGGTATCCAGCCACGCACTGCACATTATTAGCAGGCATTCCACATGTCCAGTGTCCTCCAAGAATCTACCATACAATTGACAGTGGAATCCAGAACAAAAAAATATGAACTTCACAATCTAAAGGTCCCTGATTATCATTCATGTCTTAGATTTAGTTTTGTTTAGTTTAGATATACATTGTGGAAACAGGCCCTTCGGCCCACCGAGTCCACACCAACCACTGATCACTCATTCACACTAGTTGGACAAAGGCCAGAGATGAAAAAACCCATAAGATCTAAGACAAAAGGTTTGAAGAGATGCGGATCATGAAGCCAGGTGAAGGTGGAGGGGTTTGGATGGGAGAAATAGGTGCGAGTTCAGGTGGGGCGCAGGGGGGAGGGGAGTGGGAAGACATGGGGGTAGAGAGGGAGGGAAGGGGGAGGGGGAGGGTTGTCAGGTTATCTAAAATTGGAGAATTTGATGTTCAAACTGTTGGGTTGTAGGTCACCCAAGCAGAATGTGAGGGTGCTGGGACCCCAGTTTGCATGTGGCCTCATTCTGGCAATTGGATTCAACTATCATTCTTACATCTTGTCCCAACGTCCCACCGCAATAATCTCCTTCCTGCATGGCTTGCCCCTCCTGATACGAGTTCCAGCCGGCACTGTCCTTTCTGGTGGACAAATCACCATCTTCACCACTAACCAAAACCTTTTTTCCTTCTTCCCACACAAAAATACGAGTTTTTCATCAAACACACTGACACACAAAACAACCTCTCAAAGTATTGACTGCCAATATGAAATACTTGAATAAATACTTTTTTGAACTTCCATTATAAATTGCAATGAAAGTGTTGAATCTAAGAATGTTGCCAGATTCACCTTGAACTGATTAATACACTACTAACTTTTCTCATTATTTTTATCTCCCATTTCCGATCCCTCAGAACATTCTGACCTATTTTTTGTTTTAGTTGCCATGACATTTTTCCCTTTGAGATATGCAGAAATTGCATAATCTAGGATATGAGAGAGGCCACCTTCAGGCAACTCATGGAGTGGGCACCTGACGTAGATGCAAAGCTCTTTGTCTATATAAACAAGTGTCCCAACACCAGTTTATCTTTCAATACCAAAATGGCATGTCCAGTCAGAAATGTCCCGGTCTGTCATTTTGGAGCATTAGGAGCATTAGTTAGCTGATAAACAAGTGTCCATAACCCAACATCTTTTGGATCACGATGAAGAATGGACATATTTCTCAGTAGAAGGTATTTCTCAGACAACAGACAACAGCACTGATTGAAGATAGACACAAAATGCTGGAGTAACTCAACGGATCAGGCAGCATGTCTGGAGACAAGGAATAGGTTGACGTTTCGGGTCGAGACTCTTCTTAATACAGAGGGTCAGGGAAGAGGGATACTAAACTAGAAAGCAGAGACGGCGCCAATGTCCAAAGAGCCCACAATGGTCCATTGTTGGCTGAGGAGGTGAAAATGAAAGGATAGGAACAGACGAGTCATGGGAGAGGGAAACTAGAGGTACCTTGTGACCAGCACAAATTTCCTTGCTTGCCATAGTGTTAAAAAATGGAAACAGTCCTTTTGGATCACTGACTGCACTGATCATCAAACATCTATCCTACACCAGCTCTATACTAATTTGCCTCCATTCCTATCATCTTTCTCCAGAACCCACCCCTCATCTACAATCTAGGGGTAATTTACAACCTAATTAACAAAACAAACCCAACATCTTTGGGATGTTGAGAAACTGGAAGCACCTAAAATAAACCCTCATGATCACAAGGAAAACATGCCGTCTTTCAACACCAAAGGTCGGGATCGAACCCGGGCTGCTGAAGCAGCAGCTCTCCCAGCTATCCCAGCTCTGCTCTGCTCAGCGCAACCCAGCCCCTCATCGTTGAGACTGCAGAGGGTGGTGGTGGGGTGGGGGGGGGGGGGGTGCAGAGAGAGAAGGCACCTGAGAACACCCTGGTCAACTGCTTTGTTACCAATCCTGGCAACACAGTGGGATAATAATCAGAGATCAAGCAGATAAGGGGGTCATGAAATGTAAGGATACTGAGTAAGACTTTAACTTTGGAAGCATACATTCCAACAGGAAGTTCTATTTACCATCAGAAGTCCATTCGACAACATTGAGGATGTCGGCAGCTTCCAGCGAGAGCTCGTCTGGTTCCTGTGCTGTGTACCTCTGGATGCATTGCACTTGAGGACAATCTGGAAAAAAACACCAACCATTTTGAAGTCAATTTCAAATTCATTTCTCAGGATCTGGGCTTCACTGGCAAGGCCAGCACTAATTACCCATTCATTATTGAGTGACGGCGCTCCTTCGGGTGAAGGGATATTCCAGGGATGTTGGGAAGAGAGTTCCAATACACAGACCAGTGATGATGAAGGACCAGCAATATATTCTCAAAGTAGGATGGTGTGTGGCTTTGGAGGGGAATCCTGCAGATAATGCAGGGCAGCACGGTGGCTCAGTGGTAGAGTTGCTGCCTTACAGACCCGGGTTCAATCCTGAATAAGGGTGCTGACTATACGGAGTATTTTTGTTGTCCAGACCCGTGGGTTTTCTCGTAGATTTTTGGTTTCCTCCCACACTCCATAGACGTACAGGTAGCAGGCGTAGGTTAATTGGCTTGGAATAAATGTATATTGTCCCTGGTTTGTTTAGGCTTGTGTTAATGTGCGGGAATCACTGGTCAGTGCGGACTCTGTGGGCCAAATGGCCTGTTTTCCGTGCTGTATCTCTAGAACGAAGAAAAAACTAAAACTAAAAAAATGGTGTTCTCGTGCATCACCAGGTAGTGGGTTTGGGAGGTGATGTTGGGGTAGTCTGGCTTAGTCTCAGTAGTTTACACCCTGTAGCTACTGTTGTTCAAACACATAGGTCATGATTGGTGGAGCAGTGGTAAGAGTTGCTGCCTTGCAGCGTCTGCACCCAGGTTCGATCCTGGCTACGGGTGCTGTCTGTGTGGAGTTTGTACGTTCTGCCCGTGACTGTGTGGGTTTTCTGCAAGATCTTTAGTTTCCTTCCACACTCCAAAGACATACAGGTTTGTAGGTTAATAGACTTGGAATAAATGTAAATTGTCCCGAGTGTGTGTAGGATAGTGTTTTTTGTGTGCGGGGATCACTGGTCGGTGCGGTGGGCTGGAGGGCCTGTTTCCACACTGTATCTCTAAAATAAACTAGGTGATGGCATTGCCATGGAATGTCACGTTGGTAGGTGGCTAGATTTTCTCTTGCTAGAGGTGGTCATTTTCTGACACTTTAATGAGATAAGCATTCCTTGTCACAATCTTAACTCATGCCTGAATGTTATCCAATTCATATTGCATGCAGATAAGAACGCCCACGTTTGCGGAGGAGTTCAAAATGAAATTGAAAGTGAACCTGAAATGACATTGCAAGGAAAGATTATTATTGCTTTAATGATCGGATGATGAAAGAAATTGAAAAGAAACCTTTGGACACCAACGCTTTATGTAATCTTTGTTTTTTTTGTTGCAATATACTGTAGATGAGGGTAGGAGTTCAATAATTATGCGGAGCAAAAACTGTCTTTCACTCATGATCAGATGAAGACATTTTCTCCCAAGTATTGGAAACACAAAATAAGCTGAATTGGGTTATGCCCAAATAACAATGAGTGATGGGGCCCACCGTTATGCGTAGCCAACACAATTTAAACTTAAATCCAGTTTACACCGCTTTAAGGGTAAAATGTAGGTGGAGAGTGATTTACCAGCATGTTGCCTGGAATGGAGCATTTCAGTTATTTTATTATTATTTTTTTAAATTTTTATTTATTAGAAGTACATTACATTACAACCACGTACATTAGTACTCGTCACTTATGTCTTCTTACAATTAATGTACTCCATTTATTTTTTACACTAGAAAAAGAAAAGATTGAAAGAAAGAAGAAAGTGAAGGAAAAAGTGAAAGTGTAGAAAATGTGACAACAAAAAAGGACGAAGACCCTATAAGAGCAAAAATAAAAAACAAAAGAAAAAGAGTTAAGAAATAGACCCTAGAAAAAGAAAGAGAAAGAGAAAGAGGAAAAAGAGAGAAACAAATATTTTTATGAGCATTACGTAAATGGGACATACCAACTCTTCAACTAGCATCCCCCCTTACCTGACCTCAAATTTTTTTTTAAAGTACTTTTGCACCCTATATTTGTAATAATTCTATAAATACACTTCCACCTGACGTGGTCTGCATTTCAGTTATGAGACACTGGATCATAAGATCATAAGTGATAGAGTAGAATTAGGCTATCAGGCGCATCAACTGTACTCCGTCATTCAATCATGGCTGATCTATCTCTCCCTCCTAACCCCATTCTCCTGCCTTTCCCCCATAACCTCTGACACACTTACTAATCAAGAAGGGTGGATGGAGTGGGATTGTTCTGCTTGGGGGAGCAGCTGAGGGGAATCTGACTGAGGTACTGAAGAGGCACAGATGGGTGTGAGAGTAAGAAACCTTTCCCCATTGTAGGGGTGCCTTAAAGCAGAAGGAATACGTTTAAGCAGATGTGGAGGGGCTTGGAAGAAGAATCTGTTCACCAACAGGGTGGTTGAAACCTGGAACACACTGTCCTTTGGGGCACTCCAGGCAGGAACGTTGCACTGGACTTGGTACAGAGGTGATCTCCAAGGATAACCAAGCACTGAAGAAGTACAAGCAGAAAAAGATTGGATAAGTCTGAGATTGTTTGCATTGAGCAGCAGGGATTTAAGCGACGATGTAAGGTCTATTGTAGCGGCACCTAGTGGTGGCCTGGGGAATGTCAAACCTTCCTAATTGGCTGGCGCGGTCACGTGATCGCGGGAGCGTTTTCGCGGGCTTTTAGTAAATCATTCAATTGAGCTCCACCCAATTCAAAAAGAGCTTCGTAATTTTGGCTGTTTAAAATCGACTCGGGTAATCGCTTTATTTTCGTTGTAAAATAAAGAATTTTACTTTCCCCGATTATCTCGACTTGCCAGATTGATGACCCTGTCAGTCCGATCGTGTATTCGGACTTCGAACATGCAAGCCGCCGCTAGCCCCGACGCCCAGCAAAATGCCGTGGGCCTGAAACTGACCGTTTTCTGGGCAGAGCAGCCTCAAGTGTGATTCGCTGACATTGAGGCCCAATTCCACCACCGAAATATCGTCGCCGACGCCACCCGATATTTCTACATGGGCGGGACGCTTAGCCAAGAGACGGCCACCTGGTTGCTGCCCTACCTGCAGGATCCTCCAGTAATCGATCGCGCCACCCATCAGCTCCACATGGACGGCCTCGGCGATCGGAAGCCGTCTGCACTCATGAGCGAGATGCTCGCGCTGACGGACGGCCATCGACCCAGCCTGCTTTTCGAGCAGGCATTTCTAGAGCAGATGCCCAGCGACATCCGCCTGCTCCTCGCCGGGTCGGACTTCGCCGAGTCGTTTGCGGGAAATGACTTGGCCGATCGTCAGTAGAGGCTATCGCAATTGGCCAGAATCACCGCCTCTGCATTCGAGACCGCCATTCCGTACTTCACTCCCCCCCCCCCCCGACTGGGTTGGATACCCATGCCGGTAGGCGAGGCCCCGTTCCGACCGCCGTCAACCATAGCACCATCCGCACGTATGGTACGCGGACTCTATCCCTCAACATTGTTCTCGGGCTCTTGCGGCCCATTGGATTGCCCGTTTTGGGGTGCCTGCAGACATTTCCACCGAGCGGGGGGCTCAGTTTACTTCCGCATTGTGGGCCGCACTGGCAAAACTGTACGGGTGCAGTTGCACCACACCACCACCTATCACCCTCAGGCCAATGGGTTAGTGGAACGTTTCCACTGGCACCTGAAATCGGCGCTGAAGGCACGGCTCACTGGTCCAGACTGGGTCGACCAGTTGCCTTGGGTGTTGTTAGGCATCCGTACGGCCCCTAAAGCAGACCTCGACACGTCGTCCGCTGAGCTGGTTTATGGTTCTCCGTTGCAGGTTCCTGGGGATTTCATTCCTGCGGCTCGGGGGCAGCCGGAGCCTGCCTCAGCCGTTTTGGCGAGTCTCCAGGGAGAAAGTGAGCGGCCTGGTTCCTGTTCCTACCTCGCGGCATGGGACAGCCCCAGTGTATGTGCCACTGACCTTAGGAACTGCCTGTTTGTATTCCTCTGCAGGGACTCGCTGCAACAGATTTACGAGGGTCCGTTCCAGGTGTTGCGTCGCGACTTTCCTGTTGGATGTCGGGGCAAGGAGGAGATCGTCTCGGTCGCTCGCCTTAAGCCTGCCACCTAGATGTCGACAGCCTGATGGTGGTTGCGCAACCCCGGCATAGGGGCCGTCCACTGGCCGTTCCGGTGGCACCTGTTGTGCCTGTTCCCCTTTCACCCGTTGTTCCTGTTCCTCCTGCACCGTTACAGTTCCCTGGCTCTGTTTCGCCAGTCCCACCTGTATCGCCCGCCCCGTCCGTTGTTATCACGCGGTTCAGTCGCCGAGTTCGACCTCCTGCTCGGTTCCGTACCTCGGGTTCTGGGGGGGGGGGTCCTGTAGTGGCACCTTGTGGTGGCCTGGGGAATGTCAACCCCTCGCTATTGGCTGGCACGGTCACGTGATCGTGAGCGTTTTCGCGGGGCTTTTAGTAAACCATTCATTCGAGCTCCACCCTGTTCAAAGGAGCTTCGTAATTTTGGCTGTTTTAAAACCGACTTGGGTAATCGCTTTATTTTTGTTTTAAAATAAAGAATTTTACTTTACCCGATTGTCTCGACTCGCCAAACTATAACATTTTTCAGGCAAAGAAACCATATGGGAAGGACTGGCTTCATTTAGAAGGTGGGTCAACAGAAAAGGTTAGAAGTAATTGATAGGATAAGAGAGATTTAACCATTTTGTTTTTCACCGAGAGGGTACTCGAGTCCGATACCCACCTTGTAAAGGGGTTACAGAGAGAAGCCATCACTGAAGATACACATTCATTGTACAACCTAAAAGGTCAGCCCCAGGATCTAGCTAGTCGGGTTACACTTGATATTTCTTAAACAATTATTTAGGGTAGATTCTCATTCACATCTTTGCAGCTCTTAGACTTGATTTTTAAACACATTCTTGACTGTCCTCACCTACTCTATCCTTGGACCTATGTACATCCAAATCTCTGCTGCCCACTTTCATAGACAAGCCAAGATCCATTCACCCTTCCACCTTGTTTTTGATAACAAACATCGCCTCCCAGTTAAATAACACCTCAGTTATTAAATCTTTAAAATCTCTCTCCATGGGCTTGCTCTTCTGATCTCATCCAGCCTTGCACCGTGCCATGACTGCAATTCCCACTTTCTCTCATTTTATTACTCTAGCATCCCTTTTTATATCTTTAACTGCCATGATCCTTTACTCTGGAATTCCTCCACTAAATCACTCTATCATTAATGTTTAAAGTGTTTAGCAATTGGGAGATCAGGTAGACCTCCCTGTTGCTAAACACTTTAATTCTCCTTCCCATTCCCACACTGATCTTTCTGTCCTAGGTCTCCTCTGTTGTCAGAGTGAGGCTAAATGCAAATTGGAGGAACATAGACAGACTCCAAACACGCTATGTGATCCAAAATCATCTTTATTCAGCACTTACACTTTAACAGCATAAAGGATGGTTAGATGTCAGAACATGCCAACTGCTGCTCGAACTGAGTAGTGGCAGAAGCAAGTGTTAATATAAATGTTATAGTGGGGTGGAGTTAGTGATGCTAACTATATGTGATTGGTTAACATGCACAATCAATCTACATCCTTCCCCCTAAAGACTAAGTGTAAAAGGGCACCCATGCCATGGAGTTAAACATACTCGCCATATCTATCTGGCGGTCTACTGACACAGCCCGAGCGCGTGCAGACCAAACCCTCTCCTCCCTCTCCTGAAAGACGAGGCTGAGAACCCGGAGGCGAGAATGGCGCGGGAGAGGCTTGTGGTGACCGAAAAGGGAAACATGCAGGAGGGGAGGCCCCGTGGTTAGTCACGACCGCAGGACGTGGAGGGGTGCAAGGTATGCGGTAGGAGACATGGCAGCAGGCGGCTGGAACTGGAGCGGTGGAGCATAAGGACTGGCAGGTGGTGGACGAGGTTCCCGCACAACAAGCAGGTGTTGTCGACTTCTCCGGTATACCGCTCCCTCACAGTCTACAAGGTACGATCGTGTTCGTCAGCCAGGTTAACAATGGTGCCCAGACGGGAATGTCCAGTTGAGGTTTGTAAACGGATGACCTGGCCCGGCAGTAGAGGCCTAAGTGGTTTGCTGTATCTGTCGTATTATCATTTCTGAATGTCATGCTTCTCCTGGATAGGTTTCTCGACAGTAGCAGGCTTCGGCACCCGAGGGACCAGCTGTTGTTGTGCGATCGGGACTGAAGGTCTTGTCGATCTGGACGTAATTCGCTGGGCTGGTGATCCCAGGGTTCCGTCTATGGCAATATTTCTGAGATTCAGGAGATCGAGATGCACATCAGAGTTTGAAAAACGCGCTTTCTCTAACAGTTGCTTGGCGCTTCTGACGGCGCGCTCAGCGAGTCCATTACTCTGTGGATACTCGGGGCTGCTCGTGATGTGTTGGAAGTTCCATCGGTCTGCGAACAGCTTGAACACGTGGCTGGTGAACTGTCCACCGTTGTCGGTTTGCAGGCGAACGGGTGAGCCGAAAGCAGAGAAGTGTCTCTTCAGTTTCCGGATGACCATCTCAGACGTGAGGGAGGTCAGCGGGTCAAGTTCAAACCAGTTAGAAAAGGAGTCGACTAGAACGAGGTAGTGCTTTCCGCACCATTCGAAAATGTCCGCCGATACCGACGTCCAGGTCAGGGCAGGAGGCTGTGCGGTCCCGAATGTACGTGGCCATCCCGGCCAGTAGAACAGACTCCGTGCGCGTGCCAGTGTGGCATCGGCTCCTGGGTGACCGCTGTGTGCCTCTTTGAAGTATTCGTCATGTAGTGATGAGGGGATCACTAACTTGTGGCCCTTAACGACAACGCCATCTTGAACCACCAGTTCATCGCGGACTAGGAAGAACGGCTGCGCCTCTGTAGGTGTGCTGGATTGTTTATCTGACCAGCCTGTTTTGATGATGGATGAGAGAATCTGGAGAGTGGCGTCGGTGGCAGTATGTGCGACCAAGCTGCGCAGTCGCTTAGTAGAGACAAAGTCGACGCCGAGGACCGTAAAATCTTCCTGCTCGTAGGGATGTCGTTCACAAAAAAAAAAGGGTTTGGTCCGCACGCGCTCGGGCCGTGTCAGTAGACCGCCAGATAGATATGGCGAGTATGTTTAACTCCATGGCATGGGTGCCTTTTTACACTTAGTCTTTAGGGGAAGGATGGAGATTAATTGTGCACTGGAAAAAACCACAAGGAATCTGACCTTCTATGTATTAAATTTTAACTCTGTGACTCTGCTGGGTAATCGTGCCTTCCCGGAACTGGGGCTGATTTCCTTTGATAAAACGGTCCACAAGCTGCAGATGTCGATGGACCCGTTGAAAGAATACCCTGATCTGTTTGACAACAAATTAGGCAAACTGCCTGTGACTTACAAGATTTCTACTGACCCCAATGTGACACCTGTCGTCAGAGTCCCACACCGGCTGTCATTTGTCATGACAGACAGGGTTCAATCCGAGCTAAAAAACTTGGTCCCCCTGGGCGTGATCGAATCAATCAGCGACCCCACCGACTGGATCTCAACTATGGTTGCCACCTTCAAGAAGGACAAAAACTAAATCCGTCTGTGCATCAACCCGAAAGACCTGAAAGACCATTAAGCACCCGCACCATCCCACTTCTGACACCATGTAGACAGACTCCAAACACGCTATGTGATCCAAAATCATCTTTAATCAGCACTTACACTTTATCAGCATAAAGGATGGTTAGATGTCCTTCCTCAGATTTGGAGACCAAAACTGTACGCAATACTCCAGGTGTGGTCTCACCAAGACCCTGTACAACTGCAGTAGAACCTCCCTGCTCCTATACTCAAATCGTTTTGCTATGAAAGCTAACATACCATTCGCTTTCTTCACTGCCTGCTGCACCTGCATGCCTACTTTCAATGACTGGTGTACCATGACACCCAGGTCTCGCTGCATCTCCCCTTTTCCTAATCGGCCACCATTTAGATAATAGTCTGCTTTCCTGTTTTTGCCACCAAAGTGGATAACCTCACATTTATCCACATTATACTGCATCTGCCAAACATTTGCCCACTCACCCAGCCTATCCAAGTCACCTTGCAGTCTCCTAGCATCCTCCTCACAGCTAACACTGCCCCCCAGCTTAGTGTCATCCGCAAACTTGGAGATGTTGCCTTCAATTACATCCTCGAAAAATTCTATAAGATTCGTCAGACATGATTTACCTTTCGTAAATCCATGCTGACTTTGTCCAATGATATCACCACTTTCCAAATGTGCTGCTATCCCATCTTTAATAACTGACTCTAGCAGTTTCCCCACTACCGATGTTAGACTAACTGGTCTGTAAAAGTGGGGTTACATTTGCTACCCTCCAATCCTCAGGAACTACTCCAGAATCTAAAGAGTTTTGAAAAATTATCACTAATGCATCCACTATTTCTGGAGCTACTTCCTTAAGTACTCTGGGATGCAGCCTATCTGGCCCTGGTGATTTATCGGCCTTTAATCCATTCAATTTACCCAACACCACTTCCCGACTAACCTGGATTTCACTCAGTTCCTCCATCTCCTTTGACCCGCGGTCCCCTGCTATTTCCGGCAGATTATTTATGTCTTCCTTAGTGAAGACGGAACCAAAGTAGTTATTCAATTGGTCCGCCATATCCTTGTTCCCCATGATCAATTCACCTGTTTCTGACTGCAAGGGACCTACATTTGTTTTAACTAATCTCTTTCTCTTCACATATCTATAAACATTTTTGCAGTCAGTTTTTATGTTCCCTGCCAGTTTTCTTTCATAATCTATTTTCCCTTTCCTAATTAAGCCCTTTGTCCTCCTCTGCTGGTCTCTGAATTTCTCCCAGTCCTCTGGTATGCTGCTTTTTCTGGCTAATTTGTACGCATCATCTTTTGCTTTGATATTATCCCTGATTTCCCTTGTTATCCACGGATGCACTACCTTCCCTGATTTATTCTTTTGCCAAACTGGGATGAACAATTTTTGTAGTTCATCCATGCAGTCTTTAAATGCCTTCCATTGCATATCCACCGTCAACCCTTTTAGAACTAATTGCCAGTCAATCTTGGCCAATTCACGTCTCATACCCTCAAAGTTACCTTTCTTTAAGTTCAGAACCGTTGTTTCTGAATTAACAATGTCACTCTCCATCCTAATGAAGAACTCAACTATATTATGGTCACTCTTGCCCAAGGGGGCACGCACAACAAGACTGCTAACTAACCCTTCCTCATTACTCAATACCCAGTCTAGAATAGCCTGCTCTCTCGTTGGTTCCTCTACATGTTGGTTTAGATAACTATCCCGCATACATTCCAAGAAATCCTCTTCCTCAGCACCCCTGCCAATTTGATTCACCCAATCTATATGTAGATTGAAGTCACCCATTATAACTGTTTTGCCTTTGTTGCACGCATTTCTAATTTCCTGTTTGATGCCATCCCCAACTTCACTATTACTGCTAGGTGGCCTGTACACAACACCCACCAGCGTTTTCTGCCCCTTAGTGTTTCGCAGCTCTACCCATACCGATTCCACATCCTCCAAGCTAATGTCTTTCCTTTCCACTGCGTTAATCTCCTCTCTAACCAGCAACGCTACCCCACCTCCTTTTCCTTTCTCTCTATCCTCCTGAATATTGAATATCCCTGGATGTTCAGCTCCCAGCCTTGGTCACCCTGGAGCCATGTCTCCGTGATCCCAACTATATCATAATCATTAATAGCTAGCTGCACGTTCAACTCATCCACCTTATTACGAATGCTCCTTGCATTGAGACACAAAGCCTTCAGGCTTGTTTTTATAACGCTCTTACCCCTTATACAATTATGTTGAAAAGTAGCCCTTTTTGATTTTTGCCCTGGATTTGTCTGCCTGCCACTTTTACTTTTCACCTTGCTACCTATTGCTTCCGCCCACATTTTACACCCCTCTGTTTTTCTGCTCACCCATTTAAGAACCCCACCACCTCTTATTCTCTGTTTATTATTGTTTTCTTCTTTCCCCCCTACATGTTGGGTCTGAGTGCTTTCCTTCTCTGCCTCCTGCCTCACACACTGTCTAATAGCTTTCTCTATTTGAGTCCCTCCCCCCAACCATTCTAGTTTAAAGTTTCCCCAGTAGCCTTTGCAGATCTCCCCGCCAGGATATCGGTCCCCCTCAGGTTCAATAGGAAACGAGAGATACCCCTCAGGTATCTCTCGTTTCCCTTTGCCCAGACTAGTCTGAAGAAGGGTCTCGACCCGAAACATTACCCACTCCTTCTTTCCAGAGATGCTGCCTGTCCCGCTGAGTTACTCCAGCTTTTTGTGCCTATCTTCGGTTTAAACCAGCATCTGCAGTTACTTCCTACACATAAAACTATTATAATACTTCTTTGAATTTTTATAGTACGTATAAAGCTAAATTAATGGGGATCCATCATGGACACCCAATTCCAGTGTAGTTTAAGCACAGAGCAAAGTCTTTCTGCTTTTTTGCTGGAAAATACTTCAGGAGCCGAGTGCTCTGTTCATCTAATGTCAGTGTAGGAAAATTATGAGGGACACAATTTCACCCTGATTAAGTAGGGAGGTTTGATACTCGTAAATAATTCATAAATCCTTACCCCAATGCAATGAGCTGGGAGAAACGTATTTAGTTCTTCGGTTTGGCATGAGTGCGTGAACCCAGCGTTTCTTATCGCTCCTGCAAAATAACATGCAGACACCTAAAATCAGCAAATAAATGAAGACAGCAGGCAGACTCCAGCACTGTGATGTCAATGCCCAACCGAACAGGAAATGCATTTTAAAACCAAAGAACCCCTTCAGTGATTACTCTAGCATCATTCTTTGGTTGGGCAATTATATTTTCGAGAGACATTTCTTAATCAGAAACATTTTGCACAAAAATTGGCTTTTGTTATTTTTTGTTGAGTCATAACATTTCGACTGATGGCCATATTGAAACAAGAGAAGACATAAAGATCCTTTGAGTTTCATAGTTTTGAATGGGGTGACATTTCTGCTGGTTTCTGAAAAATCATGGAATCATCGACGACAGCACAAAAAGACTAAATGGCCCATTAAGTCTTTCAAATGACAATCCAATCACTTATGCACTTATTTCCACATCCCTCACTTCTCTATAATAATGTGTCCACATATTTATTTTATTCCCCTTTTAAGGCAATAATTAACTCTGAAATCACCATCACATCAAGCATTTAATTCCAAATCCTAACTACATGTAGCATGAAAATATTTTAGTCTAATGTCATCTCTGGTTCAATGTCCTTTGGTTACCAACCTTTTGGCAATAGGGAATATTTTAGCCTTCTTTCAGCTAAATTACTTGTGATTTTAAATTGGTTGAGATTAACCTCACTGACTGGGTATTCTGTGTCAATTTTTTTTACAAAACACAAGATTAGTTTATTAATCTGTTCCACCATCTTGAAAAAATTGTGCAATCACTCCCAGATCTTGTTGTCCTCCCCCTTCTCCTCCATTTCAAAATTACTCCCATTGGACTCTTTTGTTTATCATTATTCTTTCTACTAAAATGCATCACCTCAAACTTTGCTGCATTGAATTTATTCTGCATGCGTTTACTCGTTTACCAGCCTGTTTATATCCTAATTAAACCTATAGCTATCTTCTTACAATCTACTACATTTTCAAGTTTTGTTCTGCTTGTAGCCCTGCAACCAAGTCATGTTAAACCAAGTCAACCAAGTCATGTTAAAAACAGCAGTGTTTAGTTACGTGCTAAACTAATGTAGCGTGACATCATCTTCCTCCCTTCTGAACAGCTCTGTTTTGACTAACCATTTTTTATCCATGTTATCACGACCTCAATTATAGATTAGGCTAACCCTTTGAGTTCCTCTTGATGCCCTTTTGCTATAACCATAGGCTTTATATATGCTCATTAATTTAATATGCATTCGTTAATTGAATGCCAATTTAGAGTCACGAGTGTTTAATTGCACCGGAAATTGAACTGAACCTTGATAGCCCCTTTAAAGCAATAACACAACAGATAAATATGATCATTCATAATATAATAACATTGGTAATATTAGGGAACCAGTCCTCAATAGTGCAAACTGAATGTAAAAATCCATTTATACGTCTGCTACAGTCTCTCTGTTATCTCATCAAAAAAGTGTCAAAAAATGGCAAGAGAAGCAATATTACCCACATTATTCTGACCTGCTTCTTGTTAAATTATAGTCAAGATGATTTGAACATTGGCAGTACCAGATGAAAAAGTCGATAGAACTTTTGACTGTGTATTATGCAATAATTCTATTGATTTATTTCACTAACACAAGTAACAACAAGAATATATAATTTGTCCCTTTATGAATGTTCCACCATACAATGCAATCATGACCAACCCTGTACTTCAGTGCCATTTCCTGTACAAACACTTAATATCCAAAATATTTTAAATTCAATCAATCATTTTCAGCTACTTTAGATATTCACTTGCAATTCTGTACATTGCCCCATGCATTTAATTGGAGGGTGTGGTTCAATTAACCATTATATCTACAGGAGGTAAATCTATCCTAGGCTTATGGGTGGCACAGTGGCGCCAAGGTAGAATTGCTGCCTTACAGCGCCAGAGATCCAGGTTCGATTCTGACGATGGGTGCTGTCTGTACGCAGTACGTACATTCTCTCTGTGACCACATCGGTTTTCTTCCGGCTGGTCCGGTTCCTCCCACATTCCAAAGACGTACAGGTTTGTAGGTTCATTGGCTTCAGTAAATTCTTTCTGGTGTAGGATAGAACTAGTGTATGGGTGATTGTTGGTCAGCATGGACTCGGTGGGCCAAAGGGCCTGTTTTCACACTGTAACTCTAAAACTACAGAAAATCCTGGAATCGAAGACAGTGACATTCCAGTCATTTATTGGAAGAACAGTGGTGTATTTGCTATTGAACTAATCAACTCAGCGGATGGAGCTGATAGCAAAAAGGCTGGATGTAGTGAGATTCCAAATGAAACAGAGCAGGGAAGTGTTTTGACAGCAGACCCTTTTAAAGAACTTCCATCCTGTATATTATTAGAATATCATTTGCATAGCTTTTTAACGGAATAACTGTGTCCTGATTTATTTTTACTTTGCTTCCTTTCACGATTAAGTGAGATGACAGCCAAGCCTGCTGTTCTCGGAGATACTTATCACATTCATCAATAAATAACTTCGGAGAGAAAAATAAGAATATGAAGAGATTAATTTTGCCGAATAGATGCCGCAAAACGCAGAGATTACACAAAATGCAGGGGTAACTGAGCGGACAGGCAGCATCTCTGGATAGAAGGAATGGGTGACGTTTTGGGTCGAGATCCTTCTTCAGACTCATCTATACAACAATCTATGCCACAATCTATAAGCTTGTCGAAAATAATTTGTCCCATGATTATGTGCATACTGCTTCATAAAAGCTGAGAATGGGCAGAGTTGAAAGGAAAAGAACAGTTTTGATCCTGAAACAAGTGTTGGAAATACAAAATTAAAACCTTTCAACTCATTGGGTCATTGGGACAGAGCTACCAGCCTTGGAGGGCATCTACCACACACGGTGCCTCAGGAAGGCCGTCAGCATCCATAAGGACTCATCACACCCTTGTAACGGACTGTTTGAACTACTTCCCTCCGGCAGACGTTACAAGGCCTCCTACGCCCGAACCTCCAGACTCAGAAACAGCTTTATTCCAAGAGCTATAGCGGCTCTGAACCGGCCCTGCTGAGTGCCCCCCCACCTACCCACCCCTGGACAGTCTCCCTCGGATGGTCACGTCACTCAGCTTGCTTATTTATTTATCTTACTTTTCTTGTACATCGGTGGAGCTGCATACTAAATCTCGTTGCACTGACGTGCAATGACAATAAAAGATTATTATTATTATTATTATTATTATTATTATTATTATTATTATTATTATTATTATTATCTCAGATTGTCAAGAACATGCCAAATATTAGCTTGCCTATTCTTCCTGCAATTCTCCGTGAGAATAGTTTGGGAAGTTGAATTGCTGGAATTAATGTTTTAGTTGAGTTATTAATGTAGTTTCAAAGGAGTCTAAGGAAATTAATTGAAGTCTGATGCATGTTATCATTTAAAAAAATTATTTCAAAGCCCTTCCCTCTATTGAGACACTTACAGTGACTTTGCTTTCAGCATATATTGGATCTCCCGGTCATTACAATTCTCCAAGAGCCGTAGAGTGAAGACATTTGCCAGCGCCTGACCCTGGTCATCCAGCTCTTGAACTCGAAGGAGACCTCGAAGTGCATAGTCAAACACTTCATATCGGTCACCACTAGAAAGGAGAGATTTCACAGTTATGAACATCCATGCTGAATCATTTGATAGAGAATGTGTAGGAAGGAACTGCAGGTGCTGGTGGGGTGAGGTTGAAAGGCAGATGATTGGACGAGGGCCAGATGGTAAAGATGAGGCAATGGCAGCCTGAAATTGAAAGTTATTGCTCGTTGAAAGGCATGCAAGTCTGAAGAAGGGTCTCGACCCGAAACGTCATCCATTCCTTTTCTCCAGAGATGCTGTCTGACCCACTGAGTTACTCCAGCATTTTGTTCGATTTAAACCAGCATCTGCAGTTCTTTCCTACACAAGGTGTCTTGGATGTAAGTTGGAAGGGGCTGAACAAAAGGGGATAGGATGGAATATACAGCCAGGTGCATCTAATTTGTCCCACAAATTGCTTCAGAAAATCCACCTGACTGTGTCAACATTACATCATTTCTGGTTCCCAACTTCTGGTTACACATAGTAAAACTCAATTGCCACAGAATTGTGCTGAAGGGCTATATCCTCAAACCATTGTAGCATGTTCATACCTCAGTCCTCATCAAATGCCTGATCCTCCACAAATGAGACATTTTTGACATTACAGTAGCCAGAAATGTTGGATTTCAAAATGAAGCAACATTGTAGGACAAACATCAACAATTATTGAACAAATAAACTTCTTAATCAAAGTGCAGATTTTAAAATCTATCCATGTTACCCACAGCCACACAATAAATGGACTAAATTCCTCTATATTTCGAGCCATAGAGTCATACAGCACAGAAATAGACCCTTCGGCCCAACATGCCAATGCTGACCAAGATGCCCGATCTATACTAGTCCCACCTGCCGGCATTTGGCTCATATCCCTCTAAACCTTTCCTATCCATTTCTGATACTTCAGATATATTTTTTCAAGGACTTACTAGGATTGTTTCCTGGTTATCAGAAAAAGATCATTGAACAAAATCAGGAAGACTGGTTTAAACAATTTCTTCTTCCGAAACGTCCGTGTTGCTTTCTGTCCCGACATTTGTTCGAGTTCACCTTCCTTCAGCAGCCACCGGGAGTGGGAGATGATTGGCACAGACTGGGAAAGACACAGGTTTGAATTAGATGCATTCTTTGGGAACAGTAAAGTGGCTGAGAGCTTGCATGGTTACTGCTAATAAATCCTTTGAAGTGTAAACTAAGGTGAACACGTTACAGGTTACAAATTCCATTACACTTCATAGCAAACATCTTGCAAAAAAATGAATAGCTTTTTACTTTCAATTTTACCTGACCAATTTCTTTTTCTATTTTGTTTCTCTAATTTATTCATTGCATCCTATTCTGAAGAAGGTTTGGTTTCGAAGCTTCAGAAACAGACTTCATAGAGTCATAGAGTCATAGTCATACTACGTGGAAACAGGCCCTTCCGCCCAACTTGCCCACACCGACCACCATGTCCCATCTACACTAGTCCCACTTGCTTACATTTGGCCCATATCCCACTAAACCTGTCCTACCCATGTACCTAATTGCTTCAAAAACATTACGATAGTCCCTGCCTCTACCTCCGCAGGCAGCTCATTCCTTACACCCACCACCATTTGTGTGAAAAAGATATCCCTCAGATTCCTATAAAATCTTGCCCCCTTCACCTTAAACCTATGTCTTCTGGTTCACAATTTCCCTAAAATGAAGACCTTTATTTTTCTGTACATACCTTGACTTTAAATTCCAGTTTCTTCTCAAAATTGATCAGCTGCTCAGTCCTGCTCATTTTTTTTACCCGTTCGCTGCACTCTTTGATGATCTTCAACAAAAAGAAAAGATTATTCTGAATAACAGATACTTTTTCGTAGTCAGGGCGCTTTGAGATGATCAAAAATAAAAAGACATTAAATCACCAACGTTCCGATTATCTTTTGTCACATCATATGCATAACTCTTTTAATCTGCAATTATGAATAGAATGACTTTCATGCTTATATAATCATTAATCAATTATGTGAAATTGGCAAGATTTACTTAGTAGGTGCCACAGCTTGGAAACTACATTCAACAACGTAGCTGCCACTGCCTTAGTTCCTGCAGGTGACATTTTCTGGGAGGTACATTATATTACTTAGCCGACCAAAATGATTATCTTACTAATACACTAGGTCCTCATTACTTACGATGGATAGGGCACTGAATACCCACAATAACAACAACAAAATGTCTCCCTCTACTCTTAAGCTCTGTGCCAAACAGCTGGCACCGGTCTACACAGACATTTTTAACCAATCCCTGCAAACATGTACTGTCTCTGCCTGCTTCAAAGTCTCCACTATTGTCCCAGTACCCAAAAAGCCAAGGATTACTTGTCTTAATGACTACAGGCCTGTCGCACTGACCTCTGTAGTCATGAAGACACTTGAAAGGCTTGTGCTGGCCAAGCTGAAAAATATCACAAACCCCCTGCTGGACACTGTGCAGTTTGCATATTGGGCCAATAGATCTGTGGATGATGCAGTCAACCTGGGCCTGCACTTCATCCTACAGCACCTAGACAGCCAGGGGACCTATGCGAGGATCCTGTTTGTTGATTTTAGCTCTGCATTCAACACCATTGTGCCAGAGCTACTACACTCCAAACTTTCTGAGTTGACTGTGCCTGAACTCCTCTGTCGGTGGATCACCAGCTTCCTGACAGACAGGAAGCAGCATGTGAGGCTGGGAAAGCACATCTCGGACCCGCAAACGCTCAGCATAGGAGCACTGCAAGGCTGCGTACTCTCTCCTCTCCTCTACTCTCCCTACACCAACGACTGCACCTCCACAGACACCTCTGTCAAGCTTCTCAAGTTTGTGGACGACACAACCCTGATTGGACTGATCCAGGATGGGGAGGAATCTGCCTACAGACAGGAAGTGTCACAGCTGGCGTCCTGGTACCGTAGCAACAACCTACAGCTCAATGCTCTTACGACAGTGGAATTGATTCTAGACTTTAGGAGAGCTCCCCCTCCCCTCACCATCAACAACACCACAGTCACATCTGTGGAGTCTTTTAAGTTCCTGGGAACCATCATCTCCAAGGACCTTAAGTGGGGGGCCACCATCTACTCCACAGTCATAAAGGCACAACAGAGGATGTACTTCCTGCGGCAGCTGAGGAAGCACAATCTGCCACAGGCAATGATGGTCCAATTCTACACGGCCATCGTAGAGTCAGTTCTCACCTTCTCCATCATGGTCTGGTTTCGCTCAGCCACCAAGCACGACACCTGGAGGCTGCAGCGGATCATCCGATCAGCAGAGAAGGTTATTGGCTGCAACCTTCCCTCCATTGATGAACTGTACACTGCAAGGGCCAGGAAGCGAGCGGGCAAGATCATCTCTGACCCCTCTCACCCTGGCCACAAACTCTTTGAATCACTTCCCTCTGGAATGCGACTCCGGATTGTCAAAGCTGCAACAGCCACACATAAAAACAGTTTTTATCCACAAGTAGTTGCTCTACTCAACAGCCCAAAATCTGTAACCTCCCTTTTATCTGGTATTTTGTTGGTTCACATGCTTGATCAATGGTGTTTTATCATTAAAGTTTTATTATTATTAATATTTAGTGTTTCCCGAGTCATTCGTAACTGTCACTGTATGTCATGTTGTTACTTGTGGGCGGAGCACCAAGGCAAATTCCTTGTATGTGAATACTTGGCCAATAAACTTACTTACTTAACAAAAAAAAGATCTAGATAGCATTGTACATTGTTTGTACGTACTGTATGGAGTTTGTACATTCTCCATGTGATCCTGTGGGATTTTTCCGGGTACTCCAGTTTACTCTCACACTTCAAAGACATACAGGTTTGTAGGTTAATTGGCTTCAGTTAAAAAATAATAATAAATTGTCCCTAGTGTATCGTGAACGGGGTGATCGCTGGTCGGCACTGACTTGGTGAGCTGAATGGCCTGTTTCCGCACTGTATCTCTAAGTCTAAAGTCACTGAGGCCTTTGACATTAACATTAAGGCTGCAATCATATACAGCCATTAACCCCAAACAATCTCTATGTAAGTTTCAGCTTCTCATAAAAGCTGAAACTGATAAGCATTTTGGACCGCAACATCTCCCTACACTCCTGTTCCTGGTCCAGCCACAAACTTACCTTGGCTCCTGAATGCTGGTGGTCCCAACCCCATTCTTGACCACACACATACAGTATGATTGATATTTCTCTATTTGCCAGCACAACACATCAAACTCAATCCATTTCAAAGCAAACTGGATTCACCAGGTATCACAGGATAGGGCTCTGGAGGACATGTTATATTTCCAATGCTCCTTCATTTTGGTCCACTGCACCCTTTCCAAAGCCTCCACTTCCTGCCTGTAGTGAGGCAACCAGAAATGTTTGCAAATGTGATCTAACCAAAGTCCTATGGACCATCATGACTTCCTGACTATTACACTCAATGCTCTAAACCTATGAAAGCAAGCATATCATAAGCATTCTTTATTACTCTATCAACCTCTGTTGCCACTTTCAGGAAGTTATGGTCTTCCATACCAGAAAGATGACTGGGTGAGGGGTATTAGCTACAGGGATTGGACTTGAATTGTTTTCAGGGACAGACTTGGATTGTTTTCTTTGGAATACAGGGTGCCAGGGAGACCTGATCAAAGTAAATAAAATTATGAGAGGCATAGATAGGGTGGACAGTCAGAACCTTTATCCCAGGATGTAAAATCAAATAATAGAGGGTATGGTTTTAAGGTAAGAAACATAGAAAATAGGTGCAGGAGTAGGCCATTCGGCCCTTCGAGAGGGGCCTTCGAGAGCCTTCGAGAGGGGCAAAGTTTAAAGAAGATGTGCAGGACAAATTTTGTTTTATATACAGAGGGTGGTGAGTGCCTGGAACACATTGCCGAGAGTGGTGGTAGAGGCAGATATCATAGTGGGATTTAAGAGACTTTTGGATAGGCTCATGGATATTCAGGCATTGGAGGGATATGGATTATGTGCAGGTTGATAAGAGATGATCTTGGCATCATGATCTGCAAAGGCATTGTGGGCTGAAGGGCCTGTTCAAATACTGTACTGTTCTATGTTCTATGCAAATGCATATTTTATTCATTTAAATTCCCAATAGAATTTTCCATATAGTTATCTCTGTTTAAAGTCATAAGCTCATAAGTGATAGTAGAAGAATTAGGCCATTTGGCCCATCAAGTCTACTCCACCATTCAATCATGGCTAATCTACCTCCCCATTCTCCTGCTTTCTCATCTTAACCTCTGACACCTGTACTAATCAAGAATCTATCTATCTCTGCCGTAAAAATATCCATTGATTTGGCCTCCACAGACATCTGTGGTAAAGAATTATGCAGATTCACCACCTGAAGACATTTCTCCTCATCTCGTTCCTAAACGAACATCCTTTAATTCTGAGAATTCCATTCAGGTTGAATACAAAGAAAGCTCCCTACATAATGAGTTTAGAATGGTACAGCACAGGAACGGGGCTCTTTTTCCCCCACAAGGTTCAGAAAATGAAATATGTTTGGTAATTTTTTTGTTCCAGTGTCAGCCCCATTCAATCATTGTTTCTTTAAATATTTCCAACATTAATATTCTGCGGAATTTATGGAATTATTGTTGTGGAACTTTATCGTTTGTTGCGGGAAACTTGCTTTTAAACATCACAGAGAAAGGAAAACTTTTTGACCCACTTGTTAATATTAAAGTGACCATCAATGATTATTTTCCAGTACTCCAGACAAATGGAAAGAGGATGCATGAGAAAGAATCCACAAAGGAATGCAGTGAGTCATGAACCTATGAATCATTGTACTGCAGGAGCCGGTAACAGCCCCTCCTCATTATGATCTCACTAAACAACAACACTTTGCCAAGCATGAAACAAGGCGGCGGTGTATTGTGGCACTTGTCATTTAGCTACAGATTTGATTTCCTTCCTGTGTGTTTAATATGGAAACCACCAGCTGTTGTCAAGCTATATTGCCCAAACAGCCTTGTATAGGGCAATGTGAACATTAAAATGATTAGCAATTAAAAGAGCAAAATATTACAATTGTGCATGCTGGAAATCTGAAATTGGATTAGAAAACTTTGGAGAGATTCAGCAGACCAGATGGCAACCATGCAGAGAGTTATTGATGAATCTCTGGAATTCTTTGCCACAGAAGGCTGTGGAGGCCAAGTCAATGGATATTTTTAAGACCGAGATATATAGATTCTTGATTAGTACGGGTGTCAGGGGTTATGGGGAGAAGGCAAGAGAATGGGGTTAGGAGGGAGAGATAGATCAGCCATGATTGAATGGTGGAGTAGACTTGATGGGCCAAATGGCCTAATTCTGCTCCTATCACTTATGACCTTATGACACAGGTCAATTAGCTTTTAGACTAAATATTAAATATATTTTAAGGTGCATATCGAGAAAACAATGGAATATCTGTGCAGTGGTGAGAGAGGGTTATCAACTGAGAGAGTGGGTAAAAGCTTAACAGTTACACATGGTCTGCATGGAGAAGGCGTAGATGGAAGGAGATGAATGAGAACAAAGAAGGAGAGACAAACAAACAGATGTTTAGAAAGGAACTTTAGATGCTGGGATATACTGAAGATAGACGCAAAGTACTGGAGTAACTCAGCGAGAAAGAGGATGGTGATGTTTCAGGTTGGGACCCTTCTTCAGACTGACTATGTGGAAATTATTTTAGCTCAGATTTCTGACATTAAATGTGTTTTTCTATCTCACAGTTCCTGCACAGTTCTTTCTTTAAACCTCTCATTCTCCATCTCTTTTTATTTCCATCACCTCCAGACAGGTTAGCTTGATTAATGAACCCCAATCTCCATTAAAGTCATTGAGTCACTTGGCCTCCAAATTATTCTCAACTTTCCCTTTGTTTTCGCCATAACCTCTGCTTCTTTGAAATTAAAAAATATGCTGGATATCTACTTTTTCCTAGCTATTTTAAAAAGTCATTAACCTGCAATGTTATTTACTTTTTCTCTCACCACAGATGCTGTCCAACTTTCTGAATATTTCCAGCATTCTCTGTCAATAACCAGAAACTTTATTTTTTTCTCCCACCACAGATGCTGTCTGCCTTCTGAACATTTCCAGCATTGTGTGTTTAATAGTAAGATTAAACGAGAGCTTACCAGTTTGAAGTTTGATCGTTATTTTTATGAGGAGTTACGTTGGTGATTACGTGAAGAAGACCCGTCAGGGCGCATGCGCGTCAATCTTCAAAGCAGCGGTATGAAATCACAGATAACACAACATTTGAAATAACATATTAAGATGAGCAACATGAGAACTACCATATGACCTTTTTTATGAGAGAGGGTTGGGCGTGGCGGGCACGTAATCACCAACGTAACTCCTCATAAAATAACGATCAAACTTCAAACTGGTAGGTTCTCGTTTAATCTTACTATTTTACTTCGGAGTCACTTTAGTGATTCCGTGAAGAGTTCAAAGCTCTGTGATTTTATGCCGCGGATCCAAATCCCGGCTTCTCACTGCATTGATTGACTTTCGATGAGAAACAATCAATAATGCGTTAAACATGAAATGTGAATATCATGCAGTAACAATTGATTTGAATAATCAAAACAACCAGTAACCCCTCTATCCCAGGGGAAACTAAACAGGACTTAATCCTGAATTTGCAAACAGCCTCTCGCCGATCGGCAATCAGCCGATAGTAAAAAATGTTTAAACAATTCATTTGACCACCCGGCACCTGTAAGAATATGGCCGATGTGAACATCCATCACCCTAGCCGACGACGTTGCTGCTGCACTAGTGGAAAAGGATATATGCACTTCAGTGTTAATACCTGCCTGAATCAACATTTGCTTTAAACCACCTTGAGATAGTCTGCACTGACATTCTCCTATGTGGCTACATGTAACTAATAAACAATGCTGTTTCCACATTTCTTAAGGTCTTTATAGCTTCAATATAATGAAAATAAATGTGCCATTACACATAAACTTGGATCAGTAGATTATGTTGAAACTCAATTTTAACAAATCTGTGACACCTGGCCTGCTCTGTTTGAGCAGGACGCAAATATATAACATAACATTCTCTTCAGCAACTTCCATCCTGTCTAGCAGAAGCTTTTGCAAACTCTGCACTTGCTATGCTGAACCAATGCCATGAGCATAACTACTTTCATGATTAGTTTGGCAAATTCAGAGACATGACAGGAACCTACTGTCGAAGCATCTTGAGGACCACACTTACATCCCAGATCGTCATATACCTGGGTTTAGGAGGTTTAGAGTTGAAATTCCTTTCATCAATCCAGCTCTGATATGATGAAACCCAATAGGATCTTTCCTGACCCCATCAAAACCATACGAGCACAAAGCACTTAAAGCTGTTTTAATGGTGCTATAACTGAGCCCCTTATCATCGTAGAGTGTCAACAGGAACTCTAAAATATCCACAATACCTGCAGTACTATAGTCAATATTATTTTGTACACAATATTGCTCCCATTTTTTACATAAGTAATATACCCCTTTTGAGTACTCTTTCTCCAGGCTACAGTGAGCATGTCCACCGTTCGCCCAGACAGTCCTTGCCCCAGGTATGTCCTTCTTAAAACCTGCAAATTAACAAGTCAATACTATCACATAACAGATGACTTTCCCATGTTAGCGGATGCTCCAGTCAATTCCTACGCTTGGGAACCACCAAAAAGAGGTTGGATCCCTAACTGTAACATCAAAGGGAACCATGCTTGATTCGGCCAATTAGGTATTACAAGCACCCCCAAAGCGGCATCCTGCTTGATTTCTTGCAGACTCTGACCTATTAGGCAAAATGGTAGGAAAATATATAAAACATACCACCCCAATGTAACGTCAAAGTATCAATTGCAACTGCCACCTGGTCTGGTTCCCATAAAACCTATTTAGGCTGCTGATGGTTGAACCTTGATGCAAAACAAATCGATATCCGGCATTCATATATAAGTACTATATTATTGAACACTTCCTGGTTCAACATCCAATCTATGTTGTCATGGAACTTTCGTGACTTGGCGTCTGCTACTATTTAGAATCTACCTGGTAGATAAATAGCTGAAATATCTTTTTCAATGCACCAGTCTCAAATTTTCATTAGCCAATCTGTCACAAAATTCCGACTTGATCCCACCGATGTGATTAATATATATGCCACTTGCGTAGTATTGTCAATCTGAAACTGAACATGCAGATTACATTTGTTAGAGCAATAAGCCTTATCCATAAAAACCTCTTAATAGTTAATTGCCCATGTCTGCAGAAGCGATGCCTCTTGCTCAGTCCATCTGCCTCCACAGCTGAAACTCGTATCCGTGACACCCCACCCGAGTGCACTGACATTCATCTGCAAAATCATGGAAGGCTGGTCAAGCATTACCTTGCTATAACTTCTGGACACATGGTGAATCCACCATTGCAAATCAGAAATAGCCTTTACTGATAACTGCATAGGTCTATTATAATGATCCGAATGTATCCTTAATGCCTCAATTAGCTTGATACACCTGTCAATTAGCTCTACCCTTTTTTCCCTGGGCAGAGTCACTTAATTGAATCAATTGTGACCCAAAT
Source organism: Malacoraja senta (assembly GCA_038087875.1). Taxonomy (NCBI): domain Eukaryota; kingdom Metazoa; phylum Chordata; class Chondrichthyes; order Rajiformes; family Rajidae; genus Malacoraja; species Malacoraja senta. The sequence goes on from CM075984.1 coordinate 41,044,635, forward strand.
AGTCAGGTGTTAATTTGGATTCCACTGGATCAATAATGCCCAATCTTTGAAAATTGGATTTAACAACTGTCACCTGTTACTTCAGCTGTTCTCTTGGATACCCCTGTAATCAAGATATCATTGAGATAAGCCATGAGCACCTGACCCTGGCCTCTCAGCATGCCTATTATAGGTTTTTAACAATTTTGTTGCCATAGTTGATCCATCCAGGTTAATTTCAAATATCCTTATCCTGCAAATAAACAGATATTGAGTAATGCGCATCTTTAAGCTCTATAGTCGCCATATAGCATCCTCTTGACCCAGTTGCTTGGCAGTGACAATTCCATCTTATAATGTCTATACTACATCCCCCATCCTTTTTTTGCCTGGGAAAATATTAGACACAAATTGATGGGGTTGGTGAACCAACTTTACCATTACACCTTTATCACATAAGCTTGCAAGCGCAGTCTGAACATCCATCTGTTCTGTTAATGAAAACTGAATAGTTCTCCCAAGAACATGCTGAATGTGCAAATCACAATTTGGATTGAAATCCATTCGAAACCTTTGAATAACACTCTATAAACAGAGCTAAGGTAATTTGCTTCCATTCATCCCAGAAACAGATGTAATGTACCCCAGATTTAAGTTGTGTCACATTTGATGTGTGCACCTGAGAACCAGGCCCACCTACCTCCTTGGTACCTGGTGGATGACGTTGTCCCCGGCTCCTTGGCGGGAAAGCCAATGTTTGACCATGTTCCCGCTTCGTTTGTCGGGGTACTTTCTTTTATGGAAACTTGCCGACTGCCGGTGGCTTGATAAAGCCCACCGTCTTTGCCTCATCATCCATGTCCTTGACACTCTTGGCGAGGTCCTCTCCGAAGAGTAGGTTGGCCGACTGTATGTTGCTAGACTGGAAAAATACTGCAATCTTGGAATTAATGGTGGGCCGAATGGCACTTTCCTTGAGACAATTTATCTAAAAAATGGGTGCTACAAAGCAACCCTAGTACCTCTTGCTGCGTCTCCGACACATGCCCTCCATCCACCGTTCTCGCGAACGCCGTGATTCCTGAGCCAAGTAATTTCAGGATTCTCTGCAGCTTCATCTCCTAGGCACTGCACGCCCATGCCCATCTGGCTCCATATCACCCGGTTCACTGCTGGCACCTTCAGCAACTCGCAGTTACCCCGGTCTCTTGGTGATTCCATACTCTGACTGGACAGCGAGTCGTACTGCCAGAGATGGGAACTCTGACAACGGCCGTCTTCGCTTTCCCAGTGGCATTCCATACTCTGACGGAACAGCGAATCGTGCTGCCAGAGAATGGACCTCTGACAACGGCCGTTCTTCGCTATTCAACAAAGTCTCCGTCAGAGTTGGGTCAGAACTGAGCTGACCTTATCGTGGAGGCCAGCTCTTCTCCCAGTGGCACTCCGTACTCTGACGGGACAGCGAATCGTGCTGCCAGAGAATGGACCTCTGATAACGGCCGTTCTTCGCTAAGTTCCAAGTCTCCATCAGAGTCGGGGTCAGAACTTAGCTGACCCTCTGCACTCACCTCATGCATGAGGGTGCTTTAAGCAGCCCTCTACCAGGTGCTGCCGGCATGGCCTTTCTGCAGCCTACCGCCCACACGACTCCTCCCCGGAGTGTGCGTTTCTGGAGCAACCTCTGGATGAGGTGCTCCATTTGGGAGAACCGTTTAAAAACGTCTCCAGCCCCGTACAGGCTTGTTATGGCCCGACTCAGTTGAGTCCAAGGGCCTCCCAGACTTCCCCGTGCCTTACACCCGACTGGCGTTGGCTTTGGTGCTTTTTAGCACTCAGTCTGAAGTCGCCCCGCTCCCGGTCGGCGACTGTACAGGGGTACGAGGCAGTCGCTGACAGATCGCATTCCCGCGGCTCTCCTATGCTTTACCTGCGGCTGCCCTAACACCCCCTGCTCGTCTTCATCATGGTGCTGCCTGTAAGAAAAACACAGAGCACCACAATAAAGGAAATTTTCACTCCAGCTAAGTTTCCCACTTAGCTGGAGCTTTAAACTATAAAAGTACTGTAAAAGTACTTATCACAGGAGGAGCTCTGTCCCCCCCCCTGCTCGTCTTCACCATGGTGCTGCCTGTAAGAAAAACACAGAGCACAGCATCACAGTAAAGGAACTTTTTACTCCAGCTAAGTTTCCCACTTAGCTGGAGCTTTAAAACTCTTTAAAATACTCTAAAAGTACTTACCACAGGAGGAGCTCCGTCCTCCCGCTGGTCCATGCGCCAATGCATCCGACGTAATGACGCGCATGCGTCCTGACGGGTCTTCTTCTCGGAATCACTAAAGTGACTCCGAAGTAAAATTAAAATTAACGCTGTTACAAATATTCTTAATTTCCTTCATGATCATATTATTATACTATTGTATCTACGAAATTTATGGACTACTCTTAAAGGACCATTAATATGCAATTACCCCCCTCTTTCCCTCTGTGCTTTCATCACTAAATAAAAAGCATGAACAGGAAATTAATGGTTAGAGATGCTAATAGTACACGTGAGGACCTAATTGAAAGAATATGTTTTCACAACACTATCTAATATATTGTGATGCCTTTATCACATATAAAAACACTATGCAACAGTAATCAAAAATGTAGTTGGTCTAGGACCAGCGGGCACAGAATAAAAGGACGTACCTTTAGAAGGAAGATGAGAGGAATTTCTTTAGCCAGAGGGTGGTGAATCTGTGGATTTAATTGCCACAGACGGCTGTGGAGGCCATCATTTGGTATTTTTGAAACGGAGATTGATAGGTTCTTGATTATTAAAGGCATCCAAGGTTAAGGGGAGAAGGCAGGAGAATGGGGTTGAGACGGAACAATAGATAGAAGTGCAGAGCAGACTTGATGGGCCGAATGGCCTAATTCTGCTCCTAAGTCTTCTGGTCTTGTGATAAATACTTACATAGACACAACAAAGTCAAAGGAGAAAAAAAATGCAACAGAAATGTTGGAATGCATGGAAATTAATATCAAGATAAGGAACACTAGGATAATGTTGTTTGTACAGCAGTACCTATCCACAGGTAAAACCATGACAATCAAGTGAGAAAAGAACGTTTACTTAAAATGTTAAGAGAAATGAGTCTTGTACCTTTTCAAGTTCTTTATGTGCCGTCACAGCTGTGTTTTCCCTCTTTGACTCTTCCTCGGCTATTTTCAAGATATTCTAACAAAGTTAAATTTAAAGACATAAACCACTGAGCAGCAATTTCTTAAAAATAAAACAAAATGTTGACTTATATTTTTCTTTCACAAATACCAGCTCTGTGGGGCAGCAAAAGAACCTCCGTAAAAAGTTCCACCTCGATATCTTGCTTCCCTCGAGGAGGAGTTTACCAGTAAAGAACCGATGGGGCTCATTCAAACACAATAAGCCGTAATTAGCCTTGCTGGGAATCTAAAGCTCCACCGGATTAAGTGGTTTAGCTTCACAGGGCAAATCAACATTAATTTAATTATGTTTGAAAAGTTGCAATTTCTTGTGCACAGTCTTTGGGAACATGACAGTGTATTTCAAAGTGAGTCATCTATCAAACAAGCTGAATGCAATAAAATGTTCACACCATGTCTTCCTATGCCTCCGTGTAAAAGGGAACCCTCATTAAGCATGTTGAAAATATATTATTTACTATGGTTGAGAAATATTTATGCATTAACAACATTTAATGGTTTTTTAACATGACAGTGCATTTCAAAGTGAGTGATCTATGAAACAAGCTGTAAGCAACAAAATGTTCACATTGTATCTTCCTATGTCCCATTTGCTCATTAAATAAGCATGTTAAAAATATATTATTTATAATAGTTGAGAAATATTTACACATTGACATTTAATAGCTTTTTTATTAAATTACATTTTGCTGTGCAGTATAGAAGTGGTGAAGTACTTGACCCAATCCAGCAATTTGGAGTAATGTGTTATTGATGTCCCATGGAAATGGTTGATTGCCTTCATCATATGGAGTAATGATCACAACACTAACAAGTAAAGATATATTTCCATTGTTCTCAAGTAATTTACCTGTACCAGTAATTTTAAACGTGTTATCCTTTGAAAGGGGAGGATGAGAAATGAGGGGAACGGCAGGCCTCTACATTTGGGATCCTTCTCGAGTTCAGCCATCGCATTACGGAACTGAAGGCTGTTGTCCCTTTGAAAAGAAAGTATCATGTCAAAGGGTTGAATTTTAACTCTCAAAACAGGTTGGTAGTGATCATGCCAGAGGTTCAACTGCACAACCTGCACCAAATCAGCCCCTTGGGTTTCAAGAAAGGGGAGTATAGTCAGTGGCTGATCTAGTCTCAGGAAATGGGGTTGCAATTTGGACATTATGGCTAGGCTTTATTTTATCATTTACATTTTGGCCCACTCTAATCTGGATTCCCTGGGATTGTAAAACTTGATAAATGAAAGTAGGTGAGAAGGGTAAATTTGTACACATTTTTGGCAAGGTTTGCAAAACTGTGTGTAGGCCAGCCACATCAAAGCAATGACCAAGAAAGAACACCGTCTCTACTTCCTGAGAAGGCTTAGGAAGTTCAACATGTCCCCCCAACAACCCTCACCAACTTCTACAGATGTGCTTCTGCAAAGCACAGAAAGGTGTCGAGCCAGTGTAGATCAGCCATGATCATATTGAATGGTGGGGCAAGTTTGAGAAGCTGACTGGCTTGTTGTGTCTTATGACCCTTCATCCAGTGAAAAATCATAAGAGCTGAATAATTATGGTCTGTGTCCAGATGCTGGCAGGCTGGAAAAACATGTTTTTTCGAAATTGAGATCTGTTTCCTCAAACTTAACACAAGAAAATAATATGCATGTGAGTGAGATATTATTTTTAGGTTTGCTAGCACACACATCCATTTAGTCACACACACACACAAACACACAAGATAAATAGATCGGGTAGAGGCACAGAATCTCTTGCCCAGAGTAGGGGAATCAAGAACCAGAGTACATAGCTTTAAGGTGAAGGGAGAAATATTTTATAGGAATCTGAGGAGTATCTTTTTCACATGAAGGGTGGTGTGTGTATGGAGTGAGCTGTATGGAGGTAGTTGAGGCAGGTATTATTGCAATGTTAACAAAGCAATTAGGCAGGTAAATGAATTGGACAGGTTTGGAGGGATATGGTTCAAACGCAGGCAAGTGAGACTAATGTAGATGGGACATGTTGGTCAGTATGGGCAAGTTGGGCCTGTTTCCACACTATATGTCTCTATCACACACAATACAATAACTATTATAAATATGGCTCTACATTCTTTTTCAGATACTGAAAAATCAATGAAGCCTACATTGATCGTCGATAGGCGGCCTCCTGATAGCTCTGGTTCGTGACGTATGGGATGTAGACGTTAAAATAGTCAACTGTGTGTTCGTACACAATATCACAGACATCCGAGATAACGATGTCTTCTTCCATACGGTGCTCCAGATCCCGAAAGAATCTGAAAACAATATACAGTAAGGTTTGACGACCATTGTTAAAGATTGTGAGGTGAGGTATCTACATATTGATGATGCACCTTTGTTCTCACATTTAAACTGTGACACATGGTATCGATGTAAATATCTTACAGGGGGAGCTCAATATGAAAATAACTAAAGCAGGGCAAAATTATGAAATACCTGGAGGATAGTCAGGTACCTTATAAAGTATCTCCCTTTATAAGTTTATTAGGAATTCATTTTACACTCATATACAGTCCTGTGGGAGTTAACCGCAAGCATTCATTGCCATGCCCTAATTAACCTCAATCCTCCTGGAACTGCTACAGCCCATTTAGAGCAGGAGAGTAGGGCAGGAATTTTCAGGATTTTCATCTTATTCCATTCTAGTAGGAGAATAAGACAATTCGGCCCATCAAGTCTACTCCGCCATTCAATCGTGGCTGATCTATCTATCCCTCTCAACCCCATTCTCTTGCTTTTGCCCCATAACACCTGACACCCTAACTAATCAAGAATCTGTCAATCCCTGCCTTAAAAATTTCCATTGACTTGGCCTCCACAGCCGTCCGTGCCAATGAGTTCCACAGATTCGCCAACCTCTGACTAAAGAATTTTGAACCAACCGTTCGCTCATTCCAGCACTGGCACAACATGAAGACAGCTTGGGTCTGCTTCATTACCAGAGGAGATGCGGGTGGAATTGAACATTGTGCAATCATCTGTACAAATCCCCAGATCTGACATTATGGTGGAAGGAAGAGCATTTGAAGATGGTTGGCCCCCTCACTGTCCTGAGAAACTCTCATAGTGATGGCCTGGTGTTTAGACTTTACACTCCAGATAACAGCGATCATTGGTTGAAGAACCATTGAGGACATGAAGGTAAGATCTTTTGCCCAAAGGGCAGTAGGGGTCTGGACTTACTGTCTAAATGGGTGGTAGCGACAGAAACTTAAATCACATTATATAAGTATTGTGCTTGGATTGCACTTGAAGAGTTGTGACCTGTAGGGCCACTGACCTAGCGCCAGAAGATGAGAATAAACCTTTAAACTAGACTTTAAAGATACAGTGTGGAAACAGGCCCTTCGGCTCATCGAGTCCGCGCTGACCAGCTGTCACCCTGTACACTAACACTATCCTACACACCAGGGACAATTTACAATTTTTACCGAAGCCAAATAACCTACAAACCTGTACGTCTTTGGGCTGTGGCACACGGGGAAAACCCATACAGTTACAGGGAGAATGTACAAACTCTGCGCAGTCAGCGTCCGTAGTCAGGATTGAACCGGGTCTCTGGTGCTGTAAGGTAGCAACTCTACCTCCGTGCCGGAGAGGATTTTTGGCACAGGAACCACAGGGCAAATGCATTATAAATTGTCCATGATCTGTACAGAGTACACGTTGTGCCCTTGTTTCTCTTAGTGCTGTTTCCAAGTAATGTTCAGTACAGAAAGGTACTGGTTCTTCAGCTGAGGGAAGACTGTAAATGGCAATCAATTTATTGCTAATCAAATACTGAGAACTCCTAGCATCTGTGTAACACTGAGTTAATTAATTGTATTTAATTTCCCTGCTGTTGTGTTAGGATTTGAACCAATGTCTCCAGCTCATTAATCCAGGTCTCTGCCTCGCTGGTCCTGCAATTTAACCTCAAAACTATTATTCTCAGATGACTCTTATATAAACTCCTTTTGCAACGTTACCTCAGCCCAAATGTAGCTGAAGTGCAGGTTGCGCAGAAGCTGATCTGAACAGAACAAGCTTCCCAATAATAACACCAAGGGCGGCACGGTGGCACTGCTGTAGAGTTGCTGCCTTATGGCACCTGAGACCCGGGTTCAATCCTGACTATTGGTGCTGTCTGTCTGGAGTTTGTACATTCTCCCCTTGATCTGTGTGGGTTTTCTCCAGGATCTCTGGTTTCCTCCCACACTCCAAAGACGTACAGGTTTGTAGGTTAATTGGCTTCGGTATAATTGTAAATTGTCCCTGGTGTGTGTAGGATAGCGTTAGTGTGCGGGGATCGTTGGTTGGCACGGACTCTGTGGGCCAAAGGTCCTGTTTCTGCACTGTACTCTAAACTAAACTAAACTTAATCCCCAAGTAATCTGCATACATTTGAGTTTGAGTGTAGTTTATTGTCACAGTGAAAACCTTTTGATGTGTGCTAACCAGTGATCAGAAAGACACGTAGGATCCTTTTGGATATGAACCAGGACGTGGATAAATCCTGAATCTTGTTCAACATTTATCGGAGGCTAACTCTCAGTTGGGACATTAAATGGGATCAACCATTCAAAACATGCAATTTTTTTCCTTCAGATGAAATCAATGAGACTTTTTTGGCCTGGCATAAGAAGACTTGGTGTCCTTTCACTTACCGTTCACTAGCTGCTTTGATATCGAGGATGTTGGAGAAAATATGATGTTTTTCAATGGGACTGAGTATCTCACTGAGCTGCTCAGACTTCATGAAGTGGTAAACTAAGATCTCCAGGCTCTTGTAGTAAGACGCTTCGGAAGTGACCAGCTCAAACATCGCCTAAAGAAAATGTCGTTGAGTAATTAAAATGCATTTCTGTATATTAAGTTCTTAAACTATTCACAATTAAAATGTACATCGTGCCAGATTTTAATGCTATTGGTTTTCTCCTTTTAACTGCTTTATTTTATATACAAACATATCAACAATTTAAAAAAACACATTCCATGAAGAGAATACATATGCTCCCTCATTAATTATGTATCTGGATCCTACAGAATGATTGCAATGGGTTGACATAATTATCTTATTGTTCGAGCAGGTTTACATATAATTCCATCATCTGTACAGTGCATCTGTACATTAGGAACTTTCATATTTCATAGGAAGGCAGACAGATATCCCCACCTCCCCACCAGTTTACCAAAGCAGCCTGTCTCTTCTTTTTAGATTAGTTTAATTTAGAGATACAGCGCGGCAACAGGCCCTTCGGCCCACCGGGTCCGCGAGGACCATTGATCCCCGCACAATAACACTATCCTACACACACTAGGGACAATTTTTACATTTACCAAACCAATAATACAAACCTGTACGCCTTTGGAATGTGGGAGGAAACCAAAGACCTCTGAGAAAACTCACGCGGTCACGGGGAGAACGTACAAACTCCATACAGACAGCACCCGTAGTCGGGATCGAACCTGGGTCTCCGGCGCTGCATCTGCTGCAAGGCAGGAACGCTACCGCTGCGCCACCATGACCTGCCACGGTCACTTCTTGTTATCTGTAGTGTAAAGACTTTTTCACCAACTCCACCTACATCCAGAAATACCTCTTTGTTTCCTTAATTTACTTTTCATTCCTTATTCAGGCTTCCCTTTCATGCTATTGTTTTTTTTCAGATTTCCAAATTACCCTGTGGCTGAGAACATCCAAACTGCCACAACATAGAAACATGGAAACAAAGAAAATAGGTGCAGGAGTAGGCCATTCGAGCCAGCACCACCATTCAACATGATCATGGCTGATCATCCAAGATCAGTATCCCGTTCCTGCTTTCTCCCCATATCACTTGATTCTGTTAGCCCTAAGAGCTATATCTAACTTTCTCTTGAATACAGTGCATTCAGAAAGTATTCAGACCCCTTCACTTTTTCCACACTTTGTTACATTACAGCCATTCTAAAATGGATTAAATTCATTTTTTTTTATAATTCTACACATAATACCCTATAATAAAAAAGCAAAAACAGGTGTTTAGAAATTTTTGCAAAGTAATTAAAAAGAAATAACTGAAATATCACATTTACATAAGTATTCAGACCCTTTGCTATGACACTCAAAATTCAGCTTCAGTTCATCCTGTTTCCATTGATTACCCTTGAGATGCTTCTACAACTTGATTGGAGTCCACAAGTGGTAAATTAAATTGATTGTACATGATTTGGAAAGGCACACACCTGTCTATATAAGGTCCCGCAGTTGACAGTGCATGGCAGAGCAAAAAACAAGCTATGAAGATGGTGGAATTGTCCGTAGACCTCCGAAACAGGATTGTGTCGAGACACAGATCTGGGGAAGGGTATAAAACAATTTCTGCAGCATTGCAGGTCCCGAAGAGCACAGTGGCCTCTGTCATTCTTAAATAGTAGAACTTTGAAACCGCCAGGACTCTTCATAGAGTTGGCCGCCCTGCCAAACTGAGCAATCGGGGGAGAAGGGCCTTGGTCAGGGAGGTGACCAAGTACCCGATGGTCACTCTGACAGAGCTCCAGAGCTCCTCCGTGGAGATGGGAGAAAATTCCAGAAGGACAACTATATCTGCAACACTCCACCAATCAGGCCTTTATGGTAGAGTGTCCAGATGGAAGCCACTCCTCAGTCAAAGGCACATGACAGCCTGCTTGGAGTTTTCCAAAAGGCACCTAAACAAGATTCTCTGGTCTGATGAAACCAAGATTGAACTCTTTGGCCTGAATGGCAAGTGTCACATCTGGAGGAAACCAGGCACCGCTCATCACCTGGCCAATACCATACCTACAGTGAAGCATGGTGGTGGCAGCATCATGCTGTGGGGATGTTTTTCAGTGGCAGGAACTGGGAGACTAGTGAGGATCGAGGGAAAGATGAATGGAGCAAAGTACAGAGAGATCCTTGATGAAAACCTGCTCAAGAGCATTCAGGACCTCAGACTGGGGCGGAGGTGCACCTTCCAACAGGACAACGACCCTAAGCACACAGCAAAGACAATGCAGGAGTGGCTTTGTGACAAGTCTGTGAATGTCCTTGAGTGGCCCAGCCAGAGCCCGGACTTGAACCCGATCGAATATCTCTGGAGGAACCTGAAAATAGCTGTGCATCGACGCTCCCCATCTAACCTGACAAGATCTTGAGAGGATCTGCAGAGAATAATGGGAGAAATTACCCAAATACAAGTGTGCCAAGACTTGAGGCTGTAATCGCTGCCAAAGGTGCCTCAACAAAGTACTGAGTAAAGGGTCTGAATACTTATGTAAATGTGATATTTCAGTTATTTATTTTAAATTACTTTGCAAAAATTTCTAAACACCTGTTTTCGCTTTCTTATTATGAGGTATTGTGTGTAGATTGATGATTAAAAAAAAGAATTTAATCCATTTTAGAATAAGGCTTTAACGTAAAAATGGAAAAAGTGAAGGGTCTGAATGCACTGTATATGGCATGAGAATTCCAGAGATTCACAACTCTCCGGGTGAAAAGGTTTTTCCTCATCTCATTCTTAAATGACCTACCCCTTATTTTTAAACTGTGACCCCTGGTTCTGGACTCCCCCACATCTGGAACATTTTTCCTGCATCTAGCCTGTCCAAATCAAGAATTTTATATGTTTCATAAGATCCCTTCTCATCCTTCTAAATTCCAGTAAATATAACCCCAGTCGATCCATTCGTTCATCATATGTCAGTCCCGCCATCCCGGGAATTAACCTGGTGAACCAACGCTGCACTCCCTCAATAGCAAGAATGTCCTTCCGCAAATTAGGAGACCAAAAATGCACACAATACTCTAGGTGTGGTCTCACCAGGGCCCTGTACAACTGCAGTAGGACCTCCTTGCTCCTATAGTCAAATCCTCTCGCTATGAAGGCCAACATGCCATTTGTTTTCTTCACTCTGCTGTACCTGCATGCTTACTTCAAAGACAGATGTACAAAGACACCCAGGACTCGTTGCACCTCCCATTTTCCTAATCCATTCAGATAATAATCTGCCTTCTTGTTCTTTCCACTAAAGTGGATAACCTCACATTTATCCACATTAGATTGGATCTGCCATGCATCTGCCCACTCACCCAACCTATCCAAATCACCATGGATTGTCCTATTTGGTGATCTTGAGCTTCTATAGATTAAATATGGATTCTCCCATATCAGATATGAATTAAATATGAATATTTGATATTTACCTTATGAGTTGTACTGCCAATCTATCAGTGATCTTTGTTCACCTATCTCATTTATAATTTGACATGGATATCATCATCCATCTGACCTCTAGAGTAAGTGGCAAGATTAATATTCTCTGTTTTCAAATGCACAGTAAACGCAAGGCCTTCATAAAGTATGTTCTGTTGGAGAGAATGACCATGAATTTTTTCTATATCCCACCTCTGTGAAGGAAGATTTCTACATGTTTCCCACTTACATCATGACTTGAATATTAATATATGAAGAAAGGATTCTCGAATATTTCAAAGTAAATTCAATAGACCAGTAATTTCTTTCCTTGGTTGACTGATAAATTCTTAAATCACCAAGCTCAAATAAAATAAAACATTATTTTAATGACAGTGATGAACCTTTCTTGCATTTTCAAGTGTGACCAATGTCAGTAGTGAAGTCATGGAATATTGCAGATACGTAACGAACCCTGAACTCCAACTCTGAAACTCAACCTTTCATATTTGTTCCAATCCAAATTTAGAATTGCAGGACACAAGATCACCTTGGATAATGAATTCAAGCCAGTCCAGACCTTTGATAAGGCACCATCTAGATTGCACTTGTTTTTCTCACTTTTTCAGAATGCAAGAGTCATTTATTACACTGGGCAATTGGTGATAAATTGCCTTTTTAAACCACTCCAGTCCTACTGGTGAAGGTACTCCCACAGCACTCCAGTGAAGAGAATTCCAGGAATTAGACGCAGTGATGTTGAAGCAACAGTGATATATTTCCAAGTGAGGTTGGTGTGCAAGTGTGAAGGGAATCTTTGGGTGAAAATGTTTCTCAGTGCCTGTACCCCTGGTCCTCATTTTCAAGTCATGAGAATGAAAGATGCTGTTAAAGTATTCTGGCTTATTGTTTTACGAACAATAAAACAAAACTTACCCTTTCAGTGCTCCCAATCTTTTTTATCAGATGTATGGGATTTACAGTGATCTTGTTGCTTGATTTTTAGCTTAATTCTGTTGTCCAACAAATGTGACATTTCAAATGCCTAATTTTATTCACAGCTTCAAAAATGGATTTTGTGAAATTGGATTGATGGGCAAACAATTTGCAGACTAGTCAAAGTGGATTCTGGAACGAATAACATATTGGAGTGTAAAACTAGTCACAGGCCTTAATTTTATCTACCTTTCTTACCTCTTGGAGTTTAATTTCCTTGCGACTGAGAGTACTCAACACTGTGCTGCTTCTTACTTTCTCTGTGTTCTGCCATAGTTTCATGCCCAGGTTATTCGTACTCGAGGTGAGTTTAACAGGTTGCGATGGCTCTTGAGCAGGAATAGTGGTGTCACTTTTCACTTCCTGTGGTTTGGCTTCATTTACAAATTCCATCCTGTTCTTTTCAGTGCAATCCTGCATCCGCCTTGTTTCGATTTCTTGATACATACTCTTTTCCCGATATTCCTGATACAGAAGTTCTAGGATAAGACAAATTAGTGCCTTACTTTAAAAAACAATATTTTTGGTGCCTGAGATTGATCAGTCTTACAAGCATTTTGTGTGATATTGGCTGTAACCCTTGGTAATTTGTCAGGTCAATGGAAACAAAAAAGTCTGTGATCTATGTTATTGATTTCCTTTCTCTGGATGGCTCTAATGAACATTGCAGGATGAATAGAGCCAAATTGCAGGTGGATTAACATTTCGATCCTTGTTCCAACATAAAACAAACTGAAGCATTCACCAGCAATATAACGTACTTATCCATTGAGATCTGGGGGCTTACAAAGTTTGCATTTTCCTGTCCATCAAAGACCCGGTGAAGATAACATTGGAACATAAAAACCTGTGTAAAATGATGCACAATGCAGAATATGGCTCAAGCTTCTGATCTTTAGATTGGCTGGTGGGCAATTAACCTTTGCCATCATTACAAAGGAATCAACAGCGTCTAAGATTGTTCCCACAGGGAAGTGAAATGAAACATAGTCATTTACTGCAATTAAGCATGGTTCCCAGTATCCAATTTCATGGCCAAAAGGCAAATTATCCATTCACCCTTCCCGCTACATTTCTTTTATTCATTCGCAGAAACTGGGCATTGCTGGCAAATGCAGTATTTATTATCTGCCTATTATTACTCCCTCCTGACATAACTGACTTTAGCTTGTTCGGCCACTTCAGTGGGCAGCTAAAAGACAAGCACCTGAGGCAAAGTACAGTCACCAATTTCCTTCCCTGAAGAATATTAAGAAAAGCAAATAAATGTTTTTGTTTTTGGAAAGCTTTTGGTTTGCTGGCCTTTATAAATCAGAGCATTGAGTATAGAAGTTGGGATGTAATGTTAAAATTGTACAAGGCATTAGTGAGGACAATTCTGGTGTATGGTGTACAATTTTGGTCGCCAAATTATAGGAAAGATGTCAACAAAATAGAGAAAGTACAGAGGAGATTTACTAGAATGTTGCCTGGGTTTCAGCACCTAAGTTACAGAGAAAGGTTGAACAAGATAGGTCTTTATTCTTTGCAGCGCTGAAGGTTAAGGGGGGACTTGATAGAGGTCTTTAAAATTATGAGAGGGATAGACAGAGTTGACAAGGGTAAGCTTTTTTCATTGAGAGTAGGGAAGATTCAAACAAGAGGACATGATTTGAGAATTAAGGGACAAAAGTTTAGGGGTAACATGAGGGGGAACTTCTTTACTCAGAGAGTGGTAGCTGTGTGGAATGAGCTTCCAGTGGAAGTGGTGGAGGCAGGTTCGATTTTATCATTTAAAAATAAATTGGCTAGGTATATGGATGGGAAAGGAATGGAGGGTTATGGTCTGAGTGCAGGTAGATGTGACTAGGTGAGAGTAAGTGTTCGGCACGGACGAGAAGGGCCGAGATGGCCTGTTTAGATGCTGTAATTGTTATATGGTTATATGTTCACAACAATCCAGTGTTTTCATGTTGGCAAAAGCGATTTATTCCAGATTTACTTCATGATTTGAATTTACATTCTCCAAGCTGTTTTGGGAGGATTCAGGTACTGGACCAATTGTCCCAGTCACAAAACTAAACTGAACTGAACTAATATGTAGGAAGGATCTGCAGATGCTGGTTTACACCAAAGATAAACACACAATGCTGGAGTAACTCAGAATCATTACACTCATTACAAGCAGCATCTCTGGAGAAAAGGAATAGGTGATGTTTCGGGTCGAGACCCTTCTTCGGACTGTGTGTCAGGGGAGAGGGAAATTAGAGGTATGAAAAGGCACAAAGAACAAATAAATGAAAGATATGAAAAAAAAAAAATCAGAGCCAGCACCGATGATCCAGAAAAGGTGGGGCCTTCTGAGCTTCTCAGAGCTAGTAACCTTATGAACTATGCTGCCATGAACCTGAATGAAAAAAAAACATGCAGGATTCTCAAACATGGTCTGAATCTTTTATTACTCCCTCGTTCTCCCAAGTACCAAAATTCAACATGAGGTTGCAACTTTAATTCCATTTTACCTCATTTTATAACTGCAATCAGATGACACTGTGTAATAACTTCAAACTTTGCAGCATCCCATTGCAGTTGTGCTTTGGAATTCTTGTGTTACAATAATGAAATGGCATTTATTTTATGGGTGTGACTTTGAATATTAGAATAGTTAGATCCGGCAACAGTGGAGATCCTAAGGACTTTGTTTGATGAAGTCACTTAATGGTTTAAATAAGTAAACTATTCTTAAACAGAATTACTTGCTAGGAGACAATGTGTTCGTATATCTTTCTGTAGGCTGTAAAAGTCTAGGGGATGTCAGGATGTTTCTTTCTGAATAAAATGTCATCCTACTTAATCTTTATTGGAGATGAGAAACGGGCTGAAGAAGGATCCCGATCAAAAACATTGTCTGTCCATTTCCCCCCCACAGCTGCTGCCTGACCTGCTGAGTTCCACCAACAGTTTGTTCTTTTTACACAAGATTCCAGCATCTGCAGTCTCTTGTGTCTCCATTAAACTTTATTTTCCTATTTCTCAATAGACACACAGTCATAGCCATTCAGCACGGAAACAGGCCCTTCGACCCAACTCATCCATGCCAAGCAAGAGGCCCCATCCAAGCTAGCCCCATTTGCTTACATTTGGCCCATATCCCTCTAAACCTTCCCTATCCATATATCTAACCAATTGTCTTTTTAATGTTATTATTGTACCCGCTTCAACAATTTCCCTGGCAGCTCGTTCCATGTACCTTCTGCATGAAAAAGATGCCCATCAGGTTCCTATTAAATCTTTCTGCTCTGAACTTAAACCTTTGCACTCTAGTTCTTGATTTCCCTATCCTGGGGAAAATAATGTGCATTCAACCTATCTATTACCCTTGTGATTTATATACATCTCCATAAAATCATCCCTCAGCTGCCTGCGCTCCAAGACACAAAATTCTAGCCAGCCCACTGCAAAAGATTAACGCTGCCTTGGGATTAGTTTGGGGAGTGGGTCAGACTAAAGTACCATCTAACTCAGTGACCAAAATGACGTTGGGTCATCTTGAAATGCTCTACACCAGGACACGTGCATCCCTTATTATATAAAAAATACAGCAGCCAATTCAGTACATTAAGGTCTCACAAGCAATTATGAGATAATAAACAGATAATAGGTTTTTATTTTAGTAACTGCACGCAAATGTCAACTTGGATCATCTGTATAAATCTAGTGTGGGAATTGGCACCACAGCCTACTAACTCAGATGCAAGAAAACCACACAGATAAAAACTTCCTAAATAGGTTGACTTCATCAAAATAAAACAATACGTAGATTTGAACTTCTTGTAGGCAAGATGGAGATGCTGTGTGTGTTTGTTCGCATGTGTGTTTACATGGTTTTGTGTGTATGTGTGCGAGTGTGTGCACATTTCTGTATGTGTGTGTATGCATTTGTGTGGTGAATGTGTGTATTTGTATGTGCGTGTTTGTATTTAAGTGGTGTGAGTGTATTTCTGTGGTATATGAATATCATCTGTATGTGTTGTGTGTGTCTATGTGTGTGTGCATGTCTGTGCATATCTATGCATGTGTATGTTTGCCTGGTGGATTTATGTATTTGAATAGCATGTTTGTGAATGTATTTAAACGGTGTGTGTCGGTGTGTTGTGTATGTGTTTCTTTCTATGTGTATGTGTCTATGTCTGTTTCTGTGTGTTTCTGTTTCTGTGCGTGTGTGTGTGTTTCTGTTTCTGTGTGCGTGTGTGTGTGCGTGCATGTGCGTGTGTGTGCGTGCATGTGCATGTGTGTGCGTGCATGTGTGTGTTTCTGTTTCTGTATGCATGTGTGTGTGTGTTTCTGTTTCTGTATGCATGTGCGCGTGCGTGCGTGCGTGCGTGCGTGCGTGCGTGCGTGCGTGCGTGCGTGTGTGTGTGTGTGTGTGTGTGTGTGTGTAAAAGTGTGTAAGGTGAGGACCTGAATGATGTTGGCTCTGGCCTATTCTGAAAGCAGTTATGGAAACAATGATTCAGTGCCAACATCCCTATTGATAATAGACAATAGACAATAGAGAATAGGTACAGGAGTAGGCCATTCGGCCCTTCGAGCCAGCACTGCTATTCAATGTGATCATGGCTGATCATCCCCAATCAGTACCCCGTTCCTGCCTTCTCCCCATATCCCCTGACTCCGCTATCTTTAAGAGCCCTGTCTAACTCTCTCGTGAAAGTATCCAGAGAACCGGCCTCCACCGCCCTCTGAGACAGAGAATTCCACAAACTCACAACTCTCTGTGTGAAAAAGATAATTACCCACATGAAATCCCTGAGCGTGGTAGTAGTGTTGGCTTGAGCTGGCAGTGGCATCGTTTGCTCCTATACAACTTCCCAGTACAATCCATGGAGTTATGGAGTCCGTGCAGCAACAGAACCACCCCTGCTGGGTATACCTTTGCTGTACTAACTCTGATAACTCGACTCTCCACGTAACTTCTGGAGTTGGTGCAGGAGTAGGGGAGAGGCTAGGATGGATGATCTCAGGAGCACAGTGGGGATGAGAAGTGTCATTGACAGGTACAGTTCCATTACTATAGAGTCAATCTGTCCAGGTCCAGAGAGAGGCAGAGTTGTGGAATGATGGGGAGGCAGGGGGCAAGGTGGTATTGAGGGAAATAGTGGGATCATAGCGTGGGGAATGGAATAACATTAACACAAGGTAATGCCTCTTGAATGGCATTGAGTAGGAAATCCTGTTCACATTGGTCCTAATATGTGAGCAACTTTGATGGTGGGCAGTCTTTTGGATACAGTTTCCTCTGAAGCCAATGAGCAAATAAAGTACTGAAGGAACTCAGCGGGTCAGGCAGCATCTATGGTGGGGGGGAACCAATCAGGTCTCCAACTGCAAGATTTTCAGAGATTCTACCCAGATGATAAAAAACTCTCCAGTCTCAGAATGGTTTCCAAAGGAAATGGAAATTACAAATGATAAGCCCATCTGTGCACAGTGGCTCAGGGGTAGAGCTGCTGCCTTATAGTGGTAAGGACCCGAGTTCGATCCTGACCACGGATGCTGTCTGTATGGAGTTTGTACGTTCTCGCTGTAACTGCGTGGGTTTTCTCCGGGTGCTCCGGTTTCCTCCAACACTCCAAAGACGTACAGGATTGTAGGTTAATTGGCTTCTGTCAATTGTAAAATTGTCCCTAGTGTGTAGGATAGAGCTGGTGTACGGGACGAACACTGGTCGGCGCGGACACGCTGGGCCGAAGAGCCTGTTTCCTCACTGTATCATTAAAGTAAACAAAAAGGTGCAAACTATTGACCTGTCGAGGCTTCATCTCTAATTGCAGAAATCCTGCATCTTCTGGAGTTGACCCAGACTGGTGCCTTCGCTGAACTATTTGCACCAATGTCTATGCTGGGGCATGGGTAAATCTGCTGGAGATCAAACGGAGATCAGGTAACGGGACAGGGATATTCGGGGAGGGACGGGACTCCGTTGAGATAATTGTGGATTTGAACCAAAATGTTGCTCCTCAGTGGATTGGTACAATTATTCAGCCTGCTAAAGCAGGAAAATGTCAACAACACACACAAGAGACATTTAGCCTTCTGAAGCACCTAGAGCTAATGACTATGTGCTATTGTTAAATCACCTCCCACACATTGCCTGGCTCAGTCACTACACCACGCCAACAACTACGATTTCACACGGATGCATTATAAAATCAACAGAAAGGGTGGAGGAAGGTAGGGGGGAAGGGGTAGACACAAATTGTGAGGTTTCAATTTACGCTGAAACCCAAATGTTTCATTTTAGGGAGGAAACTATTGACAAAAGCCTTGCATTAGAAGTAACAGCTTGAAATATTCCAAGAAATTGGTCATTCACAGTATTGTACCTATGTTTTCAATGAAATGCCAAACATTCCTGAATCTGGATATGGAAGCACATGCTGGAGAATTTCCATTTTGTTGTGAGCTCGCTTCAAGAAATCTGGAATGACACAGGAAGAGATGATAGTGAGTTACAAAGGAATATACAGTTAGCTAAACATTTATTTGGTTCCTTCCCTCACTATATTTAACATATTTTGCATGCGCCGTGCACATCCGCAGATTATTTTCTCTGCAGTTTCACCCTCTTTGTGCTCTATATCTTTTGTTTCCTTCCACCTGCCTTGAGACCCCACCACACATTGCCAATGCTGGCTATCATTGGCTTGTGCAGTGACCTATCCCAGACTGCTGCAGCTCATATGCAGAAGCACAGAAGCAAACACTGTGAATGCATTGTGTAAGGTGCAAGGGAATGAATGAGATTTGCATGAAGCCTCTTATTGTTCCCAAGGCACATGTGTCAAATATTGATCATATTGATTCTCCTAAATTCACAAGTTCACAAGTTATAGGAGTAGAATTCGGCCATTTGGCCCATCGAGTCGAATGTGTACATTTGTATAAATGTGTGTAATTTACTCTGTCCATCTAATATTCTTTTAGTGGCTGGGTGTGTATGTTTTAGATCATTATTTCTTCCATTAGCAATCAAATGAAAATTGGAATATTGGAACAGAAACTAAATGTTGCAGCTACAGAGACCCATTGCCTGTTATAGAACACGGGACAGACAACAATACAGCCCAGGAGCAGGCCCTTTGACCACGATGCCAAGTTAAACTAATCTCCTCTGCCTGCACATAATCTATACCTGCCTCCATTCCGTGCATATCCATGTGCCTATCCCAAACCCTCTTAAATGTCCCGATTGTATCTGCCTCCAACGCCATCCCCGACAGCATGTTCCAGGCATCCATTACTCTCTGTGTGAAAACCCATGCATCTCTTTAAAAATGGAGCCCTTTCACCTTAAAGCTTTGCCCTCTAGTCTTTCTCACGCTGGGAAAAAGGTTCTGACTATCTACCCTATCTTTGCCTCATCATTTTATATACCTCTATCGGGTCTCCCTTCAACCTCTGATACTTGGAAACAATCCAAGTTAGTTTAAACTCTCCTTATAGTTACTATTCCTTATATATAGTTAATAGTCCTTGTATGCAGCATTCTGGTAAATCTCTTCTGAACCCTCTCCAAAGCCATCACATCCTTCCAGTAATGGGGTGACTAGAATTGCATGCAATACTCCAAATGCAACCTACCTATAGTCCAAAAAGCTGCAATATGACTTCCTGACTCTTATACTCAATGCCCCAACCAATCATGGCAAGCATACTGTGCACCTTCCTTACCACTCTATTTGTGTTGCCACTGTCAAGGAGCTGTGGACCTGGACCCCAAGATTCATCTGTACATTTATGTTATTAAGGGTTTTTCCATTAACTGTATACTTACCCTTTAAATCCAATCTCCTAAAGTGCAACACCTCACATTTTTTCGGATTAAACTTCACCTGACATTTCTCCGTCAATTTCTGTGGCTGATCTATATCCCGTTGTAAACCTTGTTTCCACAGAACTTCCTGCAGGAGGATATCTAATGGTGGATGTCATCAGCTACACTTGTTCCATCGTTTAGCTGGAAATATTTTGGCCTACATTGTTGCTGAAAGTGTGAGCTGCCCAACAGTGCAGCAAGAAAATGGAAGAACCTCCAACTGAGAGGAGGTTGAGAAGATTAGATAAGGTAAAGTATTTTACCCAGAGAAGGGGAATCAAGAACCAGAGGACATAGGTTTGAGGTGAGAGGGGAAAGATTTAATAGGAACCTAATGGGCACCTTTTTTTTTTACACAAAAGGTGGTGGGTTTATGGAGCGAGCTTCCGAAGGAGATAGTTGAGCTAGGTACTATCCAAATTTGTTTTTGAAACATTTAGACAAGTATGTGGATAGGGTAGATTTAGAGGAATATAGGGCAAATGCAGGCAGATGGGACTAGTGTAGATAGAGCATGTTGGTTGGCGTGGAGAAATTCGGCCAAAGGGACTGTTTTCACGCTATATGACTCTATGACTTTTACTCACCAATGTCTCTTGTGCTTATGTTTTGAAGGGAGGCACAATTATAAAAAACAAATAGTTCTTATTCAATGTTTGTGATTGGGATAGAAGAAGGTAGAGGTGCAGGCGGTGTTGGGGTCAGTGTTCATGATGAGGAGGAGAGAAAAAAACAGATCTAAAATGGGACGCAGCAAAAACAGTTGAGAAACCTCTGCAATATGGCTTCATCATTTTGTTGAGTTGTGTCCCGTATAATGTTACAGTCCCATGAATACTGGATACTGGGATCGCCTTTCATTTACGTATGTCAATATCAGCAGAGCAACAAATCCAGTCTTTGAGTGAACACAGGCAGCGAGGAGTGCCGTTCAAAGACCACTAGTTGGTTTAAATTATGATTTAATTTATCTCTTCCCATCTAAATTATGAATTCTGGGCCAGCCCTTCTTGCAAGTCCTTGTTCTTAAGGTGTGAAATCAACGCATGTGTCGCTGAGATGAAAGAATAATGTACACAAAAGTGCCACTTTATTTATTTCAGTTTTAAATATAACCAATAAAAAGTAAATAAAAAATGCAATGAAAGCAGCGATTTCTGTCAGTTTAGGCAGAACATTTGCCAGGTCAAGGGTTAACCTAATTTTGCACTTTAGCATGGGATTTGCAATTCTTTGTTTGGGCTCCAGATAAAATTATTCTTCCCAGCAAATAAATTATTGAAATGAGATGGTTTTATGATTTATTTTTAATTCTATGTTAGAGTTTCCTATCCAATAGAAATAGCATTTAACATGCTTTAATAAATTTAATTCGATATTCATAAAACAAATAATGTGTGAGTGAATTTGAATTTAGGTGCTCAAGGTGGAGAGACGAAACATTGTTATTTTAAACTTATTCTGTTCTACTTGCATGTTATTCACTTAATTTTCCAGATACTTCTTACCTGCTTGAGCTGTCTTTCTCTTGAACATCTCCCGGTGAAGATGCTTTTAAGCTTCGTTCTTCAGGAGGCTGACTTGTCGGTTGAGTTTCTCCGAGAGTGCAGGAACCGAGGTCGTTGGTCAAAGTCCCTGTGCAAGTAACTTTACTCGGAGTTGAAATGGAGCTGGTTGCTTTATTTAGAAGATTTTCAGTGTTGGAAGCCAGCTGACAGCTTTGGGAGTCACTGTGTCTTTGCGAGTGGTTCTCCTTTTGCTTATCATTTAGTCCAAACACTGGCAAAGGCCCATAAAAACTGGGCAGCATTTTCGTATCACTGTGACTCCAGTCCCCAGGCTCAGGATTCCTTGATACAGACGACCTAAACCAAAATAATGAATGCTTTTTATGCTGCCAAACTACTAAAAAAATACCTGTAATTTGTAAACTACTAAAATATACCTGTAATTTGTAAACAAAACAAGTGCAACTTATGCTTTAATTTGTTGCAGTTTTTAATAGTTATAACCAGCAATTTGCAATATAAAATTTAAAACTGCATAATGGTGCAGCGGTAGAGTTGCTGCCTTACAGCGCTTACAGAGCCAGAGACCAGGGTTCGATCCTGGCTACAGGTGTTGTCTGTACAGAGTTTGAATGTTCTCTCCATGACTTGCGTGGGTTTTCTCAGAGAACTTTGGTTTCCTAACACACATCCATACTGGTTTGTAGCTTGATTGGCTTGGTATAAATGTAAAAATTGTCCCCAGTGTAAGATAGTGTTAATGTGCAGGGATCGCTGGTCAGTGCAGACTCGGTGGGCCGAAGGGCCTGTTTCTGCGCTGTATCACTAAACTAAACTGAAAATAAATGTTAAAAATCAAACAAATTTAAATCAACGACACTCATCACGTCCAGAGTAATTGCCAGAATAATCACTAACAGCTACTAGGATGTCGATCACAACGTTTTGGTTGACAGCCAGCTTATTGACACATTATTGATAATTTCTCTTTGATTAGCAAATGATCAAATGGGAACATTGACCACTGAGAAAGCCAAATGCAGATTGGTTGATTAATATTTCCAGTCTTGATAGGATTGATCTTAAGACTGTCAACCAATGAGAACGATGCATGGTCATAGTGAGCCCACCTAAAAGCTTTTCACTCTAGCTCGGTAGATGTGACAATAAATAAAATAAACTATCAGCATCATTCCCAACAGTGTCCCCTGAATCTACACTAAGTCTGGGGATGTCCACAGTTCTTGCACAAAGAAGCCCAAGGATCAAACTTATGATCAATGCTATGGTTTAATCCCACACTCCAAAGGCATACTGGTTTGTAGGTCAATTGGCTTCAGTAAAATTGTACATTTTCCCTAATGTGTGCAGGGTAGTGGTAGTGTGTGGGGATCGCTGGTCGGCGTTGACTCAGTGGGCCAAAGGGCCTGTTTCCATGCTGTATCTCTAAACTAAACTAAAGGGCCTGTCCCACTTGGGCGTCATTTACGCGACATCATTTACGCGTCACGACGCGCGACACCTGCGTGAAGCGCGAATGACGCCCAAGTGGGACAGGCCCTTAAGTTTCTGAATGTGCAAACTACAGACTCGTGACTGCTAAATGAAAGCAGTCTGCGTACAATCAACCTAAATGTCTGGCATAGAAGTATAATCTTATTCTTCTTCACAGGATTCTAACATGTTCAATGTAAAAACCCATTCCAAGTCCTGCGCCAGGATTCTCCATGGTGACTATCCTAATAATCTACAAAATCAAATGACGGAGCCATTACAATTCTCAGACTTCTGGCATCAGATCCTCTCTCTCTGTTGTTTGACCCTTGTGTTCTTTACCTTGGAGGTTTTGTTTATTGCCCCCAAAATAAAATAAGCACCACAGCTGCTTGCAAACTGATGAATTGCAGATGATGTGTGAATCATCATCATGTATTGCTGTGAATGCTTTGTTGTTGTTTTTCTGTTTTACACTGTGCTCAAGTTCAAACTTGAGAGCAAGGGCTGACTCATTAGAAGCTTATTTTATAATTGTACATCGAGATTTTAAAGGGGAGGGGAGGAGTTGGGTGGTGCTGAGTGTGATGCACTGACGGAACCTTTCCTAGTCTAAATGAACTAAATTTATCTAAATAAACAGAGGAACTCAACATCAAACAAAGCTAGAATCATGTATCTGTACACTGTGGATGGCTCGATTTTAACCATGTGTTGTCTTTCCGCTGACTGGTGAGCAGGCAACAAAAGCTTTTCACTGTGCCTCGATACACGTGACAATAAACTAAATTCAACTCAACTAGAAACAAGCAACTGCACCCGCTGGTTTACAAACGAGGACATAAAGTGCCGGAGCAACTCAGCGGGTCAGGCAGCATCTCTGAAGAATATAGAAACATAGAAAATACGTGTAGGAGTAGGCCATTCGGCCCTTCGAGCCAGCATCGCCATTCAATATGATCAAGGCTGATCGTCCAAAATCAGTACCCCATTCCTGCTTTCTCCCCGTATCCCTTGATTCCGTTAGCCCTAAGATCTATATTTATCTCTCTCTTAAATACATCCATTGAATTGGGTTCCACTGCCTTCTGTGGCAGAGAATTCCACAGATTCACAACTCTTCGTGTGAAAACATTTTTCTTCATCTCAGTCCTAAATGACCTACCCCTTAATCTTAAACTGTGACCCCTGGTTCAGGACTCCCCCACATCTGGAACATTTTTCCTGCATCTAGCCTGTCCAATTCCTTAAGAATTTTATATGTTTCTATGATCCCCTCTCATCCTTCTAAATTCCAGTGAATGTAACCCCAGTCGATCCATTCTTTCATCATATGTCAACCCCTCCATCCCGGGAATTAACTGGTGAACCTACGCTGCACTCCCTCAATAGCAAGAATGTCCTTCCTCAAATTAGGAGACCAAAAATGCACACAATACTCCAGATGTGGTCTCACCAGAGCCCTGTAACTGCAGTAGGACCACCTTGCTCCTATATTCAAATCCTCTCGCTATGAAGGCCAACATGCCATTTGCTTTCTTCACTGACTGCTGTGCCTGCATGCTTACTTTCAGTGACTGATGTACAAGGAGACCCAGGTCTTGTTGCACCTCCCCTTTTCCTAATGTGACACCATTCAGATAATAATCTGCCCCTTGTTCATGCCACCAAAGTGGATAACCTCACATTATCCACATTATACTGCATCTGCCATGCATCTGCCCACTCACCCAACCTATCCAAGTCACCCTCGCAGCCTCATAGCATCCTCCTCGTAGCTCACACTGCCACCCAGCTTAGTGTCATCCGCAAACTTGGAGATGTCACATTTAATGTTACATTTAATATGGATAGGTGACATTTCTTCTGACAATGCAGAGTGGGAGCAGTAAGAGATGGTCTCACAGACCACACATATAAACTTTGCCCCTTTGACTTTTCCTATTTCATTTTGTAAACTACAGTCAACGCAAGGAATTCCCAATCCACTTATTTGGGTGCAAATATTGGGGCTAACATGTGTAGGAAGGACCTGCAGATACTGGTTTAAACCGAAGATCGACAGAAAATGCTGGAGTAACTCAGCGGGACAGGCAGCATCTCTGGAGAGAAGGAATGCATGACGTTTCAGGTCGAGAAGGGTCTCAACATGAAAACGACACCCATTCCTTCTCTCCAGAGACGCTGCATGTTCTGCTGAGACTCCAGCATCTTGTGTTGCTATTGAGGCTAACGTTCCAGGTAGTGCTGCACTATTGATAGTGCCAGAAACCTAGTGATGAGCTCTTAAACAAAGCCCTTTCTGCTCCCCATTGGACATAACAGATCCAATAGCAGTCACTAATTTGTGAATGGTTATGAATTTATCCCCAATGTTCCAGCACATATTTAGCTCTCACTTGCTATGACTCAAAATATACATTATTATTCCTAGAATTAAATTGCTGGGAGATTATGTGTGAAACCTGACTGGTGTTTTCCCATAATACAAAAGGGACTGTTTCAGAGGTACTTCACTGGCCATGAATCACTTCAATGTGTCTTGAAAAGGGACACAAAGGTTGCTGTAAATATAAATCAATTTTGGCGCCAACGTATATGTCCTAACCATGTCATTGGGGCATTTGAGATGCATTGGTGCAATCTTTGTTCAAAATATTACATACAATTCACAGAACAGAAACACATTAGTCCATTTACTCCATGAGTCATTGTTAATGCTCCTTATTAGGGTCTGTTTTAATTTCCAAGGCAGCGTGTGTTTGCAGTCAGACAAATGAAGGTTACAAGTTTAGGAGCCAGAGGCTGTAGATGCCCACAGAGAAAGAGTGTTCAGATCAGATGCTGGATGATACAATGAAGGCACCAGATATTTCTTCTCTCAGTGCAGTGAGTCTCCGTAATTGTCTGCCCTTGAGGATAGTGGAGGATGGATTATTAGATATATTTAAGGTGGAGACAGATGAATATTGGAAAGATCAGGTAATTGAGGGTTATGGGAAGCTGGCACAGAAGAGGAATTGAGTCCAGCATAGATTAGCCATAATCATACCAAATGGTACGTCAGGTTTGAGGGGCCTAGAAGCCGGCTCCTACTTCAATACTCATGGGTACAGTGGGATTGTATACATGGTTGGTCTGATAGGGAGGATCATGACTGGTAAGTTATGGCAAAGCAGTCAGAGGATGATGATTTTTTTTTTAATTCAGCTAAATTAGAGAAGGATCCTCCATTTTTGTGAAGATGATTCTATTCTAGAGAGCCCAGCAAAAGGTCTCTGCCGAGTATATTTTGTCAAACAAAGTGACAATCAGATGGACACAAAATGCTGCAGTAACTCAGCAGGTCAGGTAGCAAGATGCTGCCTGACCGGCTGAGTTACACCAGCATTTTGTGTCTATCTTCAGTGTAAACAAGCATCTGCATTTCATTCCTGCACAAAATGACAATCAGTGTGGTTGGCTTGTTCATGGTTAAATTGGTTAAAGAGGAAGATATTAATAATCCCAACATAATACTTCCCCTGAGTATTGGGATAAACACATGGGTAGGCGTACAGCCTGAAGCAAAATAAATGGAGATATAAAAATCTGGGAACTGGAAGCTAAAGCGCAGGAATCTTGTTTTGTTCTCTCTCTTTCAGTTCTGTTCAAAGTAGGGCAAAGAACAGCTGGTGTAGTTAATGAAATTCAGTTGAGGATGGTACCAATGGACTCAATAATCCAATAAGAAGATTTTAATTGAGCTAAGCAGGCTTTACATTATCTAAAAAATAAATCTGGTTAAAGTGCCTGCCTCCAGTTTAGAGCTGAATTGGGAAGTAAAACTTCATCTGAAAGGAATGGATTGAGATGAAGTTCAGGGGAAACAGGAACAACACAAAGGGGTGAGGTTAATTTGGAAAAAAAGGAAGGCAAAAAGGAATATTAAAAAGATATGATCAAGGAACTTAAATAACATAATGAAATATTCTACAGGCACTAACTAAGAAAGAGAAATGCAGAACAAGATTCAAATTTCTAAGGGAAAGACAGAATTAAATGACAAAGATGACAAAAATGCTTTAAATAATAATTTTGCTTCATCAGTCGAAACAGGTAAATGTGAAATTTGAGGATGTTTAAAAAATATATAACTGGATTTCAATGTAAAAGACGAAAAATATTTGTAAAGGTAATCAAACTTAAAAGGAATTAAAAGAATGTAGCAAAGAGTTGGCAAAGGCATGATTACATACAGTTAATAATTCATTGGAAGAGAGTATAATGCCGTAGGGCTGCATACATTTGTGGCATAACAGCAGAGTAGTTAAGTGAAAGTACCTGGGATCCTAGGGTTCAATGCTAGAGGCACAGGGACAGGAAGGTTGTATTGAAGCTTGATGTAACATTGGTTTGTAGAACTGTGTCAAATTCTGATCATCACTTGTTTGGGAAGGACGTAAAGGTCCTGGAGAGGGTGCACAGGAGACTTATTAACAGAAACAGGTCAGGCAGCATCCCGGGATAACATGGATTGGTGACGTTCTGGGCCAGGATCTTTCTTCAGAATGAAGGGTCCCAACTCGAAACATCACCTATCCATATTCTCCAGGGATACTGCCTGACTTACTGGGTTACTCCAAAATGCTGGGGTAACTCAGCAGGTCAGGCTGTATCCCTAGAAAATATGGATAGGTGATGGTTCGAGTTGGGACCCTTCAGTCCGAAGAAGGATCTCGACCTAGAACGTCACCAATTCATGTTCTCCTGGGATGCTGCCTGACTGGCTGAGTTACTCCAGCATTTTGTGTCTTTCCTGAGTAAACTGAGGGAACTTATTAGATTGTTTGCAGGATGAGAGACTACAATTGCAAAGTTTAACTAGGGAGGCTGGAGTTGTCCTCCTGGGAACAAAAATGTGGAGCAGAAACTTGATCAAAATGGTGAAAAGACCATTAATTGCTTTGATAGGGGTGGTGCAGCGATAGAGTTGCGAACTTACAGTGCCAGAGACCCAGGTTATATCCTGACCACGGATGCTGTACGTTCTCCCTGTGACCGCGTAAGATTTCTCTGGGTGCTCAGGTTTCCTCCCACACTCCAAATATGTGCAGGTGTGTAGGTTAATTGTCCCTAGTGCGTAGGATAGAACTAGTGTATGGGGTGATTGGTGGTTGGCATAGACTCGGTGGGCTGAAGGGCCTGTTTCCACACTGTATTTCTAAAATCTAAAGTAAAGAAAAGTGGTCTCCATTAACATGGTTTAAAGAACATGATACACAAATTCAAAGTTATAGGCAAAAGACACCAAGGGTATGCGAGGAAAAGTATCTTTAAGCAGAGGGTGGTTTTGATCTGGAATACTTTTTCCTTAAGGATCTCAGGAGCAGAATCCCCTGCGAATAAAGTCCTAGCCTTCCCAAATAACTTAGACCTTTGAGTCTTGGCAACATACTTACATAGATACATAGATACATAGAAAATAGGTGCAGGAGTAGGCCATTCGGCCCTTCGAGCCTGCACCGCCATTCAATATGATCATGGCTGATCATCCAACTCAGTATCCCGTACCTGCCTTCTCTCCATACCCCCTGATCCCTTTAGCCACAAGGGCCACATCTAACTCCCTCTTAAATATAGCCAATGAACTGGCCTCAACTACCCTCTGTGGCAGAGAGTTCCAGAGATTCACCACTCTCTGTGTGAAAAAGTTTTTCCTCATCTTGGTCTTAAAGGATTTCCCCCTTATCCTTAAGCTGTGACCCCTTGTCCTGGACTTCCCCAACATCGGGAACAATCTTCCTGCATCTAGCCTGTCCAACCCCATAAGAATTTTGTACGTTTCTATAAGATCCCCTCTCAATCTCCTAAATTCTAGCGAGTATAAGCCAAGTCTATCCATTCTTTCTTCATATGAAAGTCCTGACATCCCAGGAATCAGTCTGGTGAACCTTCTCTGCACTCCCTCTATGGCTATAATGTCCTTCCTCAGATTTGGAGACCAAAACTGTATGCAATACTTCAGGTGTGCTCTCACCAAGACCCTGTACAACTGCAGTAGAACCTCCCTGCTCCTATACTCAGATTCTTTTGCTATGAAAGCTAACATACCATTCGCTTTCTTCACTGCCTGCTGCACCTGCATGCCTACTTTGAATGACTGGTGTACCATGACACCCAGGTCTCGCTGCATCTCCCCATTTCCTAATCGGCCACCATTTAGATAATAGTCTGCTTTCCTGTTTTTGCCACCAAAGTGGATAACCTCACACTTATCCACATTATACTGCATCTGCCAAACATTTGCCCACTCACCCAGCCTATCCAAGTCACCTTGCAGTCTCCTAGCATCCTCCTCACAGCTAACACTGCCCCCCAGCTTAGTGTCATCCGCAAACTTGGAGATGTTGCCTTCAATTCCCTCATCCAGTTCATTAATATAAATAGTAAATAGCTGGGGTCCCAGCACTGAGCCTTGCGGTACCCCACTAGTCACTGCCTGCCATTGTGAAAAGGACCCGTTTACTCCTACTCTTGGCTTCCTGTTTGCCAGCCAGTTCTCTATCCACATCAATACTGAACCCCCAATACCGTGTGCTTTAAGTTTGTATACTAATCTCTTATGTGGTACCTTGTCGAAAGCCTTCTGAAAGTCCAGATACAACACATCCACTGGTTCTCCCCTATCCACTCTACTAGTTACATCCTCGAAAAATTCTATAAGATTTGTCAGACACGATTTACCTTTCGTAAATCCATGCTGACTTTGTCCAATGATTTCACC
This sequence comes from Malacoraja senta, assembly GCA_038087875.1. Classification (NCBI taxonomy): domain Eukaryota; kingdom Metazoa; phylum Chordata; class Chondrichthyes; order Rajiformes; family Rajidae; genus Malacoraja; species Malacoraja senta. The sequence goes on from CM075984.1 coordinate 41,074,673, forward strand.
ACTTTCCAAATGTGCTGCTATCCCATCTTTAATAACTGACTCTAGCAGTTTCCCCACTACCGATGTTAGACTAACTGGTCTGTAATTCCCCGTTTTCTCTCTCCCTCCCTTCTTAAAAAGTGGGGTTACGTTTGCTACCCTCCAATCCTCAGGAACTACTCCAGAATCTAAAGAGTTTTGAAAAATTATCACTAATGCATCCACTATTTCTGGAGCTACTTCCTTAAGTACTCTGGGATGCAGCCTATCTGGCCCTGGTGATTTATCGGCCTTTAATCCATTCAATTTACCCAACACCACTTCCCGACTAACCTGGATTTCACTCAGTTCCTCCATCTCCTTTGACCCGCGGCCCCCTGCTATTTCCGGCAGATTATTTATGTCTTCCTTAGTGAAGACGGAACCAAAGTAGTTATTCAATTGGTCCGCCATATCCTTGTTCCCCATGATCAATTCACCTGTTTCTGACTGCAAGGGACCTACATTTGTTTTAACTAATCTCTTTCTCTTCACATATCTATAAAAACGTTTGCAGTCAGTTTTTATGTTCCCTGCCAGTTTTCTTTCATAATCTATTTTCCCTTTCCTAATTAAGCCCTTTGTCCTCCTCTGCTGGTCTCTGAATTTCTCCCAGTCCTCTGGTATGCTGCTTTTTCTGGCTAATTTGTACGCATCATCTTTTGCTTTGATACTATCCCTGATTTCCCTTGTTATCCACGGATGCACTACCTTCCCTGATTTATTCTTTTGCCAAACTGGGATGAACAATTTTTGTAGTTCATCCATGCAGTCTTTAAATGCCTTCCATTGCATATCCACCGTCAACCCTTTTAGAACTAATTGCCAGTCAATCTTGGCCAATTCACGTCTCATACCCTCAAAGTTACCTTTCTTTAAGTTCAGAACCGTTGTTTCTGAATTAACAATGTCACTCTCCATCCTAATGAAGAACTCAACCATATTATGGTCACTCTTGCCCAAGGGGGCACGCACAACAAGACTGCTAACTAACCCTTCCTCATTACTCAATACCCAGTCTAGAATAGCCTGCTCTCTCGTTGGTTCCTCTCAATGTTGGTTTAGATAACTATCCCGCATAGATTCCAAGAAATCCTCTTCCTCAGCACCCCTGCCAATTTGATTCACCCAATCTATATGTAGATTGAAGTCACCCATTATAACTGTTTTGCCTTTGTTGCACGCATTTCTAATTTCCTGTTTGATGCCATCCCCAACTTCACTACTACTGCTAAATCATCTTTGCACTCTTTCCAGCTGAGTGACATCTTTCTTATAGCAGGGTAAAGAAAGGTGTACACAGTACTACAAGTGAAGCCTCACCAGTGTCTTGTACAACTGCCTCCAACTTTCCAGATGTCCCTTTATCTGCAAACAGTCTCACCCAATCAATCTCCGCAAGTTCCCACATAATGCCTCCAAAACTGTCCTTAGCCCAATTTAAGAACTTAATTTGTGTTCCAGACCTATCTCCATAACTATTTAGAAACTAATATGGTCATGGTCACAGGTCCCAAAGTGCTCATCCACTGACACTCCAGTCACTTGCCTTGTTCCTCAAGAGATGACCTGGTGTTGTGCCCTCTCTGGTAGGGCCGTCTACAATTTGATCCAGGAAGACACATTTAACAAATTCCACCCATCCAAGCCCTTTGCCCTGTGGGCGACCCGGTCAGTATAAGGGAAGATAGAATCTCCTACTAATACCATCCTCTAATTCTTTCAGCTATCTGCAATCTCTCTACATGTCTGCTCTAATTCCAGTTGACTGTTTGGGGGGTCTAGACCACAGTCTCATCCAAGTGATCATCCCCTTATTGTTTGCAAGTTCAACACTATTGTTATGCCCTTCCTCATTGAGATGAGTCCTGCTTGACCAAGGTCTTTGAAGCAATGAGAGGAAATGTTGGCTGAGGTAATGGAATGTGGGGAGGAAACCGGAGCACCCAGAGGAAACCCATGCGTTCTCAGGGAGACTGTGCAAACTCCACACAAACAGCATCTGAGGTCAGGGTCGAACCTTGGTCTCCAGCACTGTGAGGCAGTAGCTCTACTAGTTGTGCCACTCTGCCACCATTGAATCAGCCTAAAACATTGTCTTGGTTTCTTCCTCCACAGATACTGCCTGAGCTGCCGAGTATATTCAATATTTTCTATTTTTATTTGAATTCCATTTATCTTTAAAATGCCAAATAATTTAAAAACCTGTAGATGATGGGAGTAACTCAGTGGGTCAGGCAGCATCTATGGAGGAAAGAATAAGTGACGTTTCAGGTCTGGACCCTTCTTCAGACTTTTCCTCCAGAGATGCTGGCTGACCTGCTGAGTTACTCCAGCACTGTTTGTCTATCTTTGGTATAAACCAGCATCTGTAGTTCTTTCTTTCAATTGATTATTTACAAATTTTCTTTTAATTTGGAGGTGACTGGAAGGATGCAGGTGAGATACAGGTCACAATGTGTGGCAATCTGGAAGACTGACCTGTCACCTATGGCGAGGTCAAATTTGATCCCTTAACATTGGAACATCAGTCAAAACATTTTAATGAAACGTCATAATTTCAATCACAAGCATTTCAAGTGCATATTGTCAAATAATGTTCAGTCATTGCCTTCAATTGCACTGTGCTCAATTCAAACGGAGTTGTTTACCTCTGTTCTTACCCAAGGTTGCGGCTGAATAGTGGTGATTTCTGCATGTGCTGTGGCGTGTTTGTGGGAATTTTCCAACAAGGCAAAGAGCCAGAGGGTTTGGGAGTGTATCCTAGATAAATTGGTCTTTCCTGCAGCCCATCATTTTTCATGCAAAGATCTGACCGAATAAAAAACAAGAAAAAAAATCAATATTTTACAGCTCGCTATATCACCAGACCATCTAAATTTATAAACATATAATTAGTTTTCTGTATATTTTTACCTAAATGGTAATTCCATCAGGGCATCCAAGGATTATGTACTTTGTAACATGATTAAAAGATCTCAGTTTGAATGAAAATATTATTTTCTAACTATATGGCTTTTTATAGATTTTGACTGTTTCAGGTGTTTGTAATACATAGCAAGACGTCAACTGAAAATTAGCAAGTAACAAATATAGACACAAAATACTGGAGTAAGAAGGGTCTCGACCCGAAACATTGCCTATTTCCTTCGCTCCATAGATGCTGCCTCACCCGCTGAGTTTCTCCAGCATTTTTGTCTACCCAGAGTAATTCAGTGGGTCAGGCAGCATCTCTGGAGAAAAGGAATAGGTGATGTTACCTATTTCTTTTCTCCACAGATGCTACCTGACCGGCTGAGATACTCCAGCATTTTGTGTCTATCTCCAGTGTAAACCAGCATCTGCAGTTCCTTCCTACACAAGTAACAAATATATACTGTTATTGGATATTAAATAAGCAAAGTTATATTAAATTATTATGTTGAGCCTATGAAATCATACTTATTCACCCAACCTTGATCCCCATAGGATAGATATACACATGATACTTACTTTGGTTAACATGGTTCATAAGTTCATAAGTTCTAGGAGCAGAATAAGGCCATTCGGTCCATCAGGTCTACTCCGCCATTCAATCATGGTTGATCTATCTCAATCCCATTCCCCTGCCTTCACCCTATAATCCCCGACACCATTACTAATCATAAAATCTGTCAATCGCCACCTTAACAAATACACAGCCATCTGTGGCAATGAATTCCACAGATTCACCACCCTTGTGGTCGTTTTTATCTTGATTGTATTTATGTACAGTATCATCTGATCTGATTGAATAGCATGCAAAACAAAGCTTTTCATTGTACACGTGACAATAATAAGCTCAAACCTCGCAGTGCCAGAAAGCACATCGCAAGGATCGACGCATAAATAAATGAATCTAGCTTCGTCTTAGGGATGTCAAAGTGGGTGACCTTAAAATACAGACTAAAGAAAAAAACTACAAGGACTCAAAATCCTGAATTTACTCTCGCCTTTCAGCAAGTTAAAAGTCTGTGTTCTGTAACTAATGACCCCTATGTTGATATTAATTCCTGTACACACGTGGCTCAATCTCGTGTTTTTTATACTTACAGTAGAAGAGACCTGATGTTTGAAGCCAGGACAAGCCAGCAGCAATGTCTACTATATAAATTATGTTCTGCCTCCTCTGCAACTGTGGGGACTGCGTCACTGAGCACACACCAGTTTTAGCTCCACACGCTGCACTTTGTATAAATGGCCCTGTGATATATTATCCGAAGTTTCCATCTGATAAAAATGTAGCAGTTGTTAAATTGTTTTTTCAATGAAAGTCACTCCTGCTTGAAAATATAAAAAGATCTGAAATCCGTCAAAATGCTAACGTTACCAACTCAAATTTTAATTTGTATTTCAATTTTTCTAACTACTGCGTTCAAGAACAAATGTTCAAATCGTTATCCCTTGGAGGTTGTGCAGCACATAGTATAGTCCCATTTAAGAGGCTCAGCCAATTCTGTGGAACCTTACTGATTAACTGCATCCATGCCAGCACTGTTGTTCCTTGTCTCTGTCTCTCTTTCCAGACTTCTTTATTCTCCTCTCCAAACCTGTCCATTCTATTGAAGATTGCAGTTCATCCTTCTTCTCTGTACATATTGATTATATCCACTAGTGTGGGTTTTAGTGATCCTCATTTCTATTGCCTTCTGTATGCTGTTCCTAGGCCTATCTGGTCTCAGCAGCATTTCAAATTGAGAAGATGCTGGCTGCACTCAGGAGGCACACCTCATTTTTGCTCTCAATATTATGTTCATCGGACAAAAAGCACTTTGATTTACTGCTTCTGGGGAGGACTCAAATTTATTAACTCTGACAACAGATGACTGACTGTGGAGTGGCGTTGACTTGTGTCTTTTATTGTCTGCTGCAAAGAGCACACTGGTTTGATGTGGTGTGTGAATAAACATGATTGTTCTGCGTGGCAGTATTAACCAGCCTATTCATTGGTAATACACCTCAGCAGGGGTCAATGCTATGAATGGCTGCCACCACATAAAGCTGGCCTAAGCCACATAAAGCTAGTTTGCACTACTTAGCGTCAATCTTAACACTTAAGGGGTGCTGGAGAAAATGTCATTATTCATTGTGCAGCTCAGTACGCTGCCTTTACAGGATAACTCAAGGTGCTTCGGGGTCAATGAAGTACGTTTTGAAGTGTAGTCCTTATGTAGGATACAAGAAAAGTGATTTGTGCAAAGCAAATCTCATAAATAACCGGCCTAATAATGAACAGATGACAGTGCAATGGTGCAACTAGTACAAATGCTGCCTCTCAGTTCTGAGATCCAGTTTCAATCCTAATCTTTGAAGTCTCTGGAGAAAAGGAATAGGTGACGTTTCGGGTCGAGACCTGTCTTCAGACTGTCAGACAGTCTCAGTCTGAAGAAGGATCTCGACCCGAAACGTCATCTATTCCTTTTCTCCAGAGGTGCTGTTGAACCCGCTGAGGTACTCGATCTTTCTGTGTCTTCGGTTTAAACCAGCATCTGCAGTTCCTTCCTACACTAGTCTTTGAAGTGATGTCTGCAGTGACTATGCATATTCTCCTATGGGTTTTCCCTGGTCGCTCTGCTTTCCTCCAACATTGCAAAGATGTTGGTAACTTTGGTAAGTTGATTGGCCACTATAAATTGCCCCTCGTGTGCAAAAGAATGATAGAATTAAGGGAGGGGCAGGGCATGGAGTATTGATGGGAATGTGAGAAGAATATGGGGACGGGTTCATTTGGGAAAATCAGCATAATGTTTTACATGGGAGATCATGTTTATAATAAGCACAAAGAAAGACACAAAACGCTGGAGTAACTCAGCGATGTCAGGCAGCATCTCTGGAGAAAAGGAATAGGTGACGTTTCTGGACGAGTCCCTTCTTCAGACTGAGAGTCGGGGAAAGGGAAACGAGAGAATGGTGATGTAGAGAAATATAGAACAAATGAATGAAAGATATGCAAAAAAGTAATGACGAAACAGGCCATTGTTAGCTGTGGCCTAGGTGAAAGCGAGTATAGACTATGAGACTCATAAGGTCACAAGGACTAGGAGTAGAATTAGGCCATTCGGCCCATAAGTTTACTTAGCTATTCAATCATGGCTGACCTATCTCTCCCTCCTAACCCCATTCTCCTGCCCTCCCCATAACCTCTGATGACTACTAATCGAGAATCTATCTATCTCTGCTTTAAAAATATCCACTGACTTTGCCTCGACACCCTTCTGTGGCAAAGAATTCCACAGATTCACCACCCTCTGACTAAATAAATTTCTCCTCATCTCCTTCCTAAAAGAACGTCCTATAATTCTGAGGCTATGACCTCTGGTTCTAGACTCTTCCACTAATGGAAACATCCTCTCCACATCCATTCTCTCCAGAGACAACACATCCTTCCTCAGATATGGTGCCCAAAATTGCTCACAATATTCCAAATGCAGCCTTACCAGCACCTTATAGGGCTTCAGCATTACATCCGTTTTTGTTTACAAGCCTTCTTGAAATAAATGCCAGCATTGAGTTTGCTTTCTTTACTACCTATTCGACATGCAGATTAGCTGTTTGGAAATCCTGCACCAGCATTCCCAAGTCCATTTGCACCTCCAATTTCTGGATTCTCACCCCATTTAGAAATAGTCTACGCCATTATTTCTACTACCAAAATGCATGACTCCACACTTTGCTACACTATATTCCATCTGTCACTTCTCTGCCCACTCTCCCAATCTGTTCAAGTCCTTCTGCAGAATCTCTGTTTTCTCTACACTACCTGCCCCTCCACCTATTTTTGTATCATCTGCAAACTTTGCCACAAAGCCTCCAATCCCCTCATCAAATCATTAATATACAAGGTGAAGACTAGCGGCCCCAGCACCGACCCTTGCAGAACTCCACTAGTCACTGGCAGCCAACCAGAAAAAGCCCCCTTTATTGCCACTCTTTGGCTTCTGCCATCCAGCCGACCTGCTATCCTGCTCAAGACGACTTTGAAGCTGGTACAACTTTGGTGGGGGAGGGATGGAGAGAGGGGGGAATGCAAGGGCTACTTGAAGTGAAACACAACGTGAATGGGTTCCACAATACTTTCAGGACTACCCTGGAGAATGTGGGTGGAGGAAATGGAGAGGAATGGTCTACTTCATGACATTAAATTCATAGAATATGATTGAACACAATGCTATGATACAAATTAGAGTAACTAGACAGAACAAGCTCTGGTGAAAGCATGGATGTGAATGACAGATCCCACCAACTGGTAACCTTAGAAAATGTTCAGTGCTCCACAGGTCAATTCTGGTGTCCTGCAATCAGGACGCACAGATTTCTGTTCACCTTGTTGCACATCCACAACTTATAAACTGCACATCTATTCAGTCTGAAGAAGGGTCTCGACCCAAAACGTCACCCATCCCTTCTCTCCAGAGATGCTGCCTGTCCCGCTGAGTTACTTCAGCATTTTGTTTCTACCATCTATTCAATGGTGGTTTTATAAATAGCATGTTTGCTTCTGAGTCAGAGAACTGTGGGCTAAAATTTCAGCAGAGACGAGAATGATGCAGTGGAGTCCTGAATGAGTGCTGCACTACTGAATGAATTAGGAAGCCATGTTCAGCTTAATATGACTTTGATTAGGCTGCATTTGGAGTACTGTGGGCAGTCTGATCCCCCCAACACAGGGAGGATGTGGAGGCTTTGGAGAGGGTTACCAGAATGTTGCCTGGATTGGAGGCTATTAGCTATAAAAAGAGGCTGGACAAACTTGGATTGTTTACTCTCCTTCGTCCAAGGTTGAGGGGAGACCTGATAGAAGTCTATAAAATTATGAAAGGCAGAGATAGGGTAGATAGTCAGAACCTTTTCCCCGAAGGTGAAAATATCAAAGCCTTTTGATGTTAAAGGGCACAGCTTTACGGTGGGAGCAGAATAATTTAAAGCAGATGCGTGGGGCAATATTTTTTTGTACCGAGAGTGGTGGGTGGCTGGAATGCGCTGCCAGGGGGTGGTGTGAAGATACGATAGTGGCATTTAAGCAGCTTTCAGATAGGCACATGGATATGCAGACATTGGAGGGATATGTATCATGTTCAGGCAGTGAAGATTAGTTTAACTTGTCATTGTTCGGCATGGAGATTGTGGACCAAAGGGGCTGTTCCTGTGCTGTACTGATCTATGTCACAACTGAGACTTTAAACTGCAGCCCCTTCAACTGTCTCTGGTGAAAATAAAAGACCCCATGTAATTAAATAGAAGTAGAAGGTTATTAAAAAAGACACTGACTGGTCAAGTTTCATATTTCAATCAACGTCACAATTAAATCTTAAATCAGAGGAGATTGCATTAGTGTATTAAGGGCAAAAGAGTAACTAGGAAGAGAATAGGGCCCCTTAAAGATCAGCAAGGTTTTCTATGTGTGGAGTCACAGGAGATGGGTGAAGTGTCAAACAAATATCTCTCATCTGTATTTACTGTGGAGACAGATGTGGATGCGAGGAAATTTGAAGAAGTTAATAAAGATGTCATGAAGAGAATCCAGATTATACAAGCAGACATGCTAAAGCCCTTCAAATACATAAAACTGGATGAATTCCCGGGACCTGATTAATTGTATCCTATGACATTGTGGAAAGCTAGGAAAAATATTGCAGAATGTTTGATGGAGGTATTTGTATCATCGATAACTATGGAAATGTGCTGGAATACTCGAGTGCTATTTTTGTGTTTCTATCTAAGAAAGGCTGCTAGGAAGAGCTGCGAACTAGGGACTGGTGAGCCTGACATCAGTGGTGGGTAAGCTTAGAGATACAGCACGGAAACAGGCCCTTCAGTCCACCGAGTCCACGCTGACCATCAATCGCCACACACCAGCACTATTCTACACACACTAGGGATAATTTACATCTTAACCAAGCCAATTAACATTCAAACCTGTACACATTTGGAGTGTGGGATGAAACTGGAGCACCTGGAGAAAACCCATGCAGGTCAAGAGTCAAGTCAAGAGTCAAGAGAGTTTTATTGTCATGTGTCCCAGATAGGACAATGAAATTCTTACTTGCTGCAGCACAACAGAATATGTAAACAATACAGAACGGGAGATAAAGTTCAGTGTGTCTGTAGACCATAGACCATATATATACACAATAAATAAACGGATAAAGTGCAATAGTAATAATAGACTGTTATTGTTCAGAGCTTATTTAATGTCGTGTTTAATAGCCTGATGGCTGTGGGGAAGTAGCTGTTCCTGAACCTGGATGTTACAGATTTCAGGCTCCTGTACCTTCTTCCCGATGGCAACGGAGAGATGAGTGTGTGACCAGGATGGTCAGAATGGGGAGAACGCAAAACTCCGTAAGGACAGCACCCGTAGTCAGGATCGAACCCGGGTCTCTGCCACTGTAAGGCAGCAACTCTACCGCTGCACCACCCTGCTAGCCTACCATTATTAGTGCCACCCCTAAATTGTTGAAGGGGATTGTGAGAGACGGGGTATACATGCATTTGGAAAGGCAAGGACTGATTGGAGAAATTCAGCATGCCATTGTGCATAGGAAACAGTGTCTTCCCAATTTGATTGAAATTATTGGGGCTGAAGGGTTTGAGTTCAAAGGAGAGGTTGGATAGGCTAGTTTTTCCCCCTGGAATGTAGGAGGCTGAGGGGTGACTTCATAGAGATACATATATTCAAGGGGTGCAGACAAGGTCACAATCTTTTTCCCAGAGGAGGGGAGTCTAAAACTAGAACTCATAGATTTAAGTTTAGAGGTGAAGATTAAAAAATGGACCCCGAGGGCCATATTTTCTCACAGTGGGTGGTGCTTATATAGAATGAACTGCCAAGGAAAGTAGTGGAGTGGGTGCAAATATAACTCTAAAAAAACACTTGGTGAGGCGAGATAGGAGGGGAAAAGGAGGGATATAGGCCAAATGCAGGCAAGTGGGACTAGCTCATTTGGCAAGTTGATGTGCATGGACAAGTTGGGCCGAAGAAACTGTTTCTGTGCTGCATTGCTCTGTGGCTCTTCATATTGAAGAAGGGTCTCAACCCAAAATTTGACCTATCCACATTCTCCAGAGCTGCTGCCTGACTTGCTGAGTTACTCCAGCATTTTGTGTCCTTTCTGTTGCAATCTGCAATGGGATGGGACAGCCTACACAATAAAACTGAAAGGTGCACACAATAAAAAGCTTGATGTATCAGCGACCTACGGAGAACCTCAGTATGTCAAGCAACATAGAGTAGCCCCAACTTCTTGATGAAGAGGTGGTGTGTCACCCTCTCCCATGTAAAGTTAGCTTGTTATCATTGTTGGTCAAAAATCCCATTTACTGTATATAAGGACTCACTGGGTGTCATACAATATTGGAAGGAGGAGCAGAATAAAGTCATTTGACCTTGCAAACATGATCCATCAACACTTTACCAGGCTTAATTTAGTTTAGTTTAGAGATACAGCGCAGAAACAGGCACTTCGGCCCACCGGGTCCTCGGCGGCCAGCAATCCCCGTATATTAACACACTAGGTATAATTTTTACATATACCAAACCAATTTACCTACATACCTGTACGTTTTTGAAGTGTGGGAGGAAACCGAAGATCTCGGAGAAAACGCACGCAAGTCACGGGGAGAACGTACAAACTCCGTACAGACAGCACCCGTAGTCGGTTTTGAACCCGGGTCTCCGGCACTGCAAGTGTTGTAAGGCAGCAACTCTACCGCTGCACCTCCGTGCCGCCCTTGCCGGAGGACTCCTCGGAGGAGTGTTAATTTGCTGCCATCTCTCACAATGGTGGAATGCACCTTTTTGTCTCTGTCTTCCACATGTGCTCTTAAAATTACATTTGAGGTTATTACATTCCAGGCTAGTAGATAAGGCTGCCGTTGCTCATGCTCGAATCGTGCAACGTAACATCAGTCCTCCGGGAGTAGAGCCACTCAACATCAATGCCTATAGGATGGCTCTGTGTAATTAATGTTGGGTTTAGCTGAAACAGTCAATTTGGCAGCACAGACATCAAGCTATGTTGCATGTCAATTAGCATTATGATCTGTCCACTCTGGACATTTTCATAAGGCATTAGTAGCATGCTAATGGCCTGTCCCACTTAGGCGATTTTTCAGGCAACTGCCAAGTTGCTGGCAGTCGCCTGAAAAACTGGCAACTGGAACGGCGACTGTCTCAGCATAATGGGTCTTTCATGACACACACTAGTGAAGTGCTTTTGAGAGACAGATACTATTTTAGAATCAAATAAGTAGCTGAAAAAAAGCATGAGCTAGGGACCCAAACTTAGCACACGTAATGTCTTACAATAGTTAGTTTTCCAATGTCAGTCTCTGAGAAATGTTTCATTTTCCACAAAACAAAAATAACTTAGTTTACCTCATTCTCTAAACATTCTGCATTTTCTTAGTCTCGACCATCCAATCCACATATTTAGCATTTCATTAAAATCTTGTTAGATTTTGTTATTTCACAGAAACTGAAGATAATGATTTTATCGTTCCCCAAGGCACACACCTGACCTCAGCCCTCCGTTAACTTTACAAGTCATTTTTTGTCTTACAATCCATAGAATACCAATAAAGATTCTGAAATCGTATAATTTCTTATTAATTTACACGCTCTTATTAAGGCACCGTATTTTACACAAACAAAGATCTTGTACTTTACTGTCACGGTATCTAATAAAAAAAATCAACATTTTTTAGAGAATTGTATTGCAAATATCGATTCCCTATAGTTTCAAGAAAATGACAAAATGCAGAGCTGTTACCCATTGCATGAATATTGTGTAAAGACAAGACTGAGGCAGACTAAATTGCATCAGTATAATTAAATCTACAGCATTCACTGTCCAGGTTTATGTATTAATAATGACCATTTGGACAAAGTATTGGATGAGTAATGTTGTACCTTGAAATGTTTCTCAGCAAGACCAATGCATTAAAGCGGAGAGCGAGAGGAAATAAATTGTATGAAAAGAGGAGAGAGGCAGAACCTCAATGAGCTCATTTTTTTTTCCTGTGAGAGATATCATTTTTTGAATTATACATTCATTCCTTATATCTGTGCTTCAAAACAGTATTCCTATTCCTATCACTAATATTGTAAAAAATGTTAATTTCCATGGGTTCAGGTTGCTTTCTTAGCGCCATATTCCTTACAATTTAAGTCCACCTCCAGCTTTCTGCAGTGGTTTTCAATCAGCTCAAGTTATTTTTTGTTTGTTTGGTTAGCCATGGAGCAACACAATCTCTCTGCCTCCGATGTAAATCTCCATCAATCTGTTATTAGGCAATAGTACAAATACAATCAAAATCTATTGCAATAATTCAGCACATCACTCGACAGTATGATTTGGAGATCACGTGCTACGCACCAACGCTTACATCCAAAATTTAATATTTTCTTCAATTCAATCATTTAAAACACTAATACATTTAAAAACATGCAAATACTAGAAATCTGAAATGAAAAAAGAAAAGCACTGGACACACTTGGCAGATCAGAGGAACATGAACAGTGTATAGGTTGCAGGATGAAGACCCTTCATCAGAACTAGATAAGAGAAGAAATAGATGGGTTTTAGGTTGTGGAGAGGATGGGAGAGGGATAGAAAGCCTTTTCTATTCTTGGAGCCAGAATTACCATGGTGATACAGTGTCAATGAATCCATGTGAACATAGAACATAGAACAGTACAGCACAATAACAAGCTTTTCGGCCCACAATATCTGTGCCGAACATGATGCCAAGTTAAACTAATCACCTCTGCCTGCACATGATCCATAACCCTCCAGCCACTGCATATCAATGTGCTCATCTAAAAGGTTTTTAAATGCCATGATCGTATCTGCCTCCATCACAACCCCTGATAACGTGTTCCAGGCACCCACCAATCTCTTTGTTTTTTTTTATTTTTTTTTATTTTTTTTATTTTTTAGAAGTACGGTAGATTACAGTAATGTACAACACGTATATATTAATACATTTTTTGTACCGCTTCACTTTTTTAAACTTTAAGAAAGAAAAAGAAAGAAGTAAGAAAAGTGAAGAAAGTGCGCAAAGGTTGTGAAGTGCAAAAGAGTGTTGGGAAAAGAAAGCCCCTAGGAAAAGAAGTTAGAGAAGGAAGTAAAGTTAGAAAATAGACCCTAGAAAAAAAAAAGAGAAAGAAAGAAGGAACAATCGCTCTATTATAACTCTTATACCATACTTCATAGAGAAGGAACTACCAACCAAGTCTGTTTTTATTTTACCTCCCATTACCAGGTCCAGATACCTTTTATTTATTTATTTGTTTTTCTAAATTACTATTGCACCTCATGCTTGTAATAGGTCCAAAAACGTAGACCACGTCTTTTGAAATTGGTCTACTTTGCCTACTAGGAGGAATCTCATCTCTTCCAGATGTAATGTTTCCAACATATTTGATGTCCACATTTTTATTGTTGGTGTGGGCGCATTTTTCCAGAATTTAAGTATAAGCTTTTTTCCCATTATTAGCCCATAATTGAGTAAATTCTTCTGATACACGTTTAATTCAGGAATACCTTCCGATATTCCAAAAATAATCCATTCTGGTTTTGGTACCAGTTTTATTTTGATTAATTTTGAAAAAATATCAAATATTTCAAACCAGAATTTTTGGATTTTTGTACAAAAAACAAAAGAATGTGCTATGGTAGCTTCTTGACATATACATTTATCACAGATTGGTGAGACGTTAGGAAAGATTTTATTTAGTTTGGTTTTTGAATAATATAATCTATGTAATGTTTTAAATTGGATAAGCGTATGTCGTACGTTGATCGAGCATTTATGCACCTGTAATAAATGATTATCCCAACTCTCTTTTGAAATTTTTATACCTAGATCTTGTTCCCAATCTCTTCTAATTCCATCTGTTGTGGGTATTTCTATATTTAAGATGATATTATATAAGTATCTCTTTGTAAAAACTTGCCCCGCACATCTCCGCTAAACTTTGCTCTCTCAACTAAATCAAAGACCACTAGTCTTTGACATTTATCACTCTGGGGAATGGCTTCTGAATGTCTACCCTATCTATGCCTCTCATAATTTGATATACTTCCATCAGGTCTCCCCTTTACCTCCGACACTCCAGAGAAAACAATCCAAGTTTGTCCAACCTCTCCTTACAGCTAATAGCTCTAATCTTGGCAGCATTCTAGTTGCTAGATTAATGAGAGAAGTTTGAGAGAATGAAAACAAATGAAGGAATTTGTAAAAACTGTGAAATGCTGGTCAGATCTGCAGGAAATGCCCAATACTGTATATCTGGCACTGTTCGTGGGCAGAGAAAAACAACGTTAATATTACAACACTTAGAACTGGCCAATTCTGAAACATGGACTACATACAGGTGGAGATAACAGATTGGGAATGGGAAGGAGAATTAACGTCCTATATCAAGCAGTTATAATGCGGCACTATGTAATCTTAAGCAAAAGTACTTCATTTTCCGTCTAGGCACATTGCAACCTTCCAGACTCAATATCAAATTCTACAATCAAGTCAAGTCAAGAGAGTTTTATTGTCATGTGTCCCAAATAGGACAATGAAATTCTTGCTTGCTGCAGAACAACAGAATATTGTAGGCATAAATACAGAACTGTTCAGTGTGTCTATGTATCATAGACCATATATATACACATAAATAAACAGATAAAGTGCAATAGGCTGTTATAGTTCAGAGTTTGTTTGATGTCGTGTTTAATAGCCTGATGGCTGTGGGGAAGTAGCTGTTCCTGATCCTGGATGTACCAGATTTCAGGCTCCTGTATCTTCAACCTGATGGCAGTGGAGAGATGAGTGTGTGGCCAGGATGGTGTCGGTCCATGATGATGTTGGCAGCCTTTTTGAGGTAGCGACTGCGATAGATCCCTTCGATGGTGGGGAGGTCAGAGCCGATGATGGACTGGGCAGTGGTCACAACTTTCTGCATTCTTTTCTGCTCCTGGACGCTCAGGTTGCCGAACCAAGCCACGATGCAACCAGTCAGCATGCTCTCTACTGTGCACCTGTAGAAGTTCGAGAGAGTCCTCCTTGACATACCGACTCTCCGTAATCTTCTCAGGAAGTAGAGGCGCTGATGTGCTTTCTTTATAATTGCATCAGTGTGCTGGGACCAGGAAAGATCTTCGGAAATATGCATGCCCAGGAATTTGAAGTTCTTGACCCTTTCCACCATCGTCCTGTTGATATAAACAGGATTGTGGGTCCCTATCCTACCCCTTCCAAAGTCCACAATCAGTTCCTTGGTTTTGCTGGTGTTGAGGGCCAGGTTATTGTGCTGGCACCATATGGACAGTTGCTCGATCTCTCTTCTATACTCTGACTCGTCCCCATCAGTGATTCGTCCCACAACAGTGGTGTCGTCGGCGAACTTGATGATGGAGTTCGCACTATGTCCGGCTACGCAGTCATGAGTATAGAGTGAGGACAGCAGGGGGCTGAGCACGCAGCCTTGAGGTGCTCCCGTGCTGATTGTTATCGAGGATGACCAATATGGACAGACTGTGGTCTATGGATGAGGAAGTCGGGGATCCAATTGCAGAGGGATGTGTAGAGACCCAGATCTGAGAGCTTGGTAACCAGCTTGGAGGAGATGATGGTATTAAATGCTGAGCTGTAGTCAATGAATAAAAGTCTAACATATGAGTTTTTGTTGTCCAAGTGGTCCAGAGCGGAGTGGAGAGCCAGTGAGATCGCATCCACCATTGATCTGTTGTGGCGGTAAGCGAACTGCAGTGGGTCGAGGTTCTTGTTGAGGTAGGAGTTGATATGCGCCATGATCAACCTCTCAAAGTACTTCATCACCACAGACGTTAGTGCCACTGGTCGATAGTCATTGAGGCACGTCACCTTGCTCTTCTTGGGTACCAGTATTATTGATGCCCTTTTAAAGCAGATGGGAACCTCAGACTTCAGAAGTGAGAGGTTGAAAATGTCCGTAAAAACTCCAGCCAGTTGGTCTGAACAGGTTTTTAGAACACGACCGGGTATATTAGGTCCAGGCGCTTTCCGAGGGTTCACCCCCCTGAAGGATCTTCTGACGTCGGCCTCTGTCACTGTGACTGAAATACCATCACAGCGAATGGGGGCTCTGGAAGGCATATCAGTGTTCTCCCTATCAAAGCATGTGTAAAACGCATTGAGCTCGTCAGGGAGTGATACTTCGCTGACAATTGAGCTGCCTCCTGATTTCGCCTTGTAGGAGGTGATGGCATTCAAGCCCTGCCACAGTTGCCGAAGATCCGTCTCATCCTCCAGCTTGAAGTCCCTTTTGGCCTTTTTGATGCTCTTACCAAGGTCGTATCTGGACTTCTTGTAGACCTCTGTATCTCCAGACCTGAATGCCCGGGATCTGGTCTTCAGAAGAATGCGTATCTCATGGTTCATCCAAGGCTTCTGGTTAGGAAACACTCGGAAGGTTTTTGTAGGGATGCAGTCCTCCACACATTTCTTTATGAAGTCTGTAACGACTGTGGCGTATTCATTCAGGTCCGTTGCCGAGTCCCTGAACATTGCCCAGTCTACAGACTCCAAACAGTCTTCTGTTTGAGATAACTAATTTCTCTACTGACACGTGTTCTGCTGCAGGTCATCCATCCTCAATATTAGCTCAGGCTTGGGTTACTGAAGAAGGGTCTTGACCCGAAACGTCACCCATTCCTTCTCTCCAGAGATGCTGCCTGTCCCGCTGAGTTACTCCAGCATTTTGCGTCTATCTATTAGTTCAGGCTTTCTCTCTCCACTAATGTCGCCTGACCTGCCACACTTTTCCTGCAACTCTGCATTTCAACATTTTTATATTCCTTTTTATTTCGTGCCCACATTCCGTGTAACTGCCCTCATCTCACCGATTTTATGGTCCTTTCTTAACATTTTCTCCCTCTAACTGTCCTCAACAAGTGCAGTGGGCGGCTCAGTAGTGCAGCGGTAGAGTTGCTGCCTTACAGCGCTAGGGAACTGGGATGGATCATGACTACGGAAGCTGTCTGTATGGAGTTTGTACGTTCTCCCTGTGACTGCGTGGGTTTTCTCTGAATGTGGGGGGCTCAGTTTCCCCCCACATTCCAAAGACGTGCAGGTTAATTGGATTTGGTTGAATTTTCCCTCGGGTGTAGATAGTACTAGTGATGGGGATAATTGCTGGTCAGCGAGTCAAAGGGCCTGTTTCCGCACTGTATCTCCAAAGTCTAAAGTCTAAATCAACCTATCAACAAGGTTACCTCATCAGCAGGTTATCTCCATGGCAACACTGGCCTTTCTGTCAGAAATATTCCCTTTGTCCTTTCCATCCCTTCCACACCCACTTTGCCATTTAAAACTAACTTGCCTCTCTCCTTCTCAGTTCTGAAGTTCCTTTGACCTGAAACATTAACTTTCTCTTTCTTTTGAAACTGCCTTATTGGAAATCTCTTAGTGCTTCCAGCTTCTGATGTTTATGTTTCAGTGAAAACCATGCACTTATAAACTTTCAGCAGCAGGAGTATGACGTGCAAGACTTTAGAATATCCTTTTCCTGAAGGGCACAAAGACACATCCAGACTGGGCTGAAATGTACCAGTCTTCAACCGGCTGATCCACATAAACACCTGCTCACTTCATAGACAGATATAGCATAGAAACAGGCTGAGTCTGGACCAACTACACATAAGGGACAATTTGCAATGGCCGATTAACATGCCAAGTTGTGAATCTGTGGAATTCTCTGCCACAGATGGCAGTGGAGGCCAATTCACTGGATGTTCTCAAGAGAGAGTTAGGGGCCTGTCCCACTTAGGCGATTTTTTTCGGCGACTGTCACAATCGTAGCAGGTCGCCGAAAAAGTGGCAACTGGACCCCCCCCTACCACAATGTCTACGGCAAGCTACGACAACCTACCACCTAGTCGACGTCAAGCTACGGCAAGCTACCGATAATCAGCGACCCATTAGAACATCCACCTACGACCACACCTATGACAACCTACGACCACACAGGCGACAACCTACGACAACTAAAGTCAACCTATGTCCACCCGCGACAAGCTACGACAAGCAACGACCCCGTCGGTGACAACTGAAGACAATTCAGTCCCGGTACTAGTCGCTGGTTGACGTAGGTTGTCGCCAATGGAATTCACCGAAGTCAGCACCCGGCGACAACCAACGTCATCTGGCGACAACCTACGTCATCCTGGCAACAACCTGCGACAGCACCTACGACAGGGGAAGACAAGCTAAATCAAGTTACGTCAAGCCCACAGTCGCCGAAAAGTTTTGAACATTTCAAAATCCAGCGGCGACCAGAAAAACGTTACGACTCTTTAGGCAACTTGAGGAGACAACTAACGACCATGCAGGCGTCACCCCACGACCATGTGGCGACAGCCTTGTCGCCTGTAGTCGCTGAAAAAAATCACATAAGTGGGACAGGGGCTTTAGATTTAGCTCTTTGGGCTAAAGGAATGAAGGGATATGGGGAAAATGCAGGAACAGGGTACTGATTTTAGATGATCAGCCATGATCATATTGAATGGCAGTGCTGGTTTGAAGGGCCGAACGGCCTACTCCTGCACCTATTTTCTATGTTTCTATGTCTATCCCACACAACTTTGGATTGTGGGAGAAAATCAGAGCACTTGGATGAAACCTACGCAGTCACATGAAAAACGTGCAAACTGCACAACTCCACACAAACAGTGCTGAGGTCGGGACTGAACCCACATCCTTAGCACTGTGAGGTGTGGCAGTTCCTTGTCAATTCTGAGTCTGCACAATATACTGCATGACTCAGATGTGATCAAGAGGTTGATGTCTATGTTTTTGACTTCTTGCATCCTCACTATTGATTTCAGGAGTTGAGCACAAATTTTCTCAGGGGCTAAATGCACATCATCCAGCCCCTCTGCGTTACAGCAGTTGTCACTGGTCAATACAGCCTGACCTCCATTCATTTCAATGAGGCTGCTGTCCTGATTGAAAAGGTAAATGAGGAAAGTGCTTTGATTTATTTTTCCGTATTTTTATTAATGTTTTTTCATTACATTTTATCACTTAAAATCTGAAATATGTTTCTAATTTCTCATCTTCATCTTTTAAAATAACGTTTTTGAAATATTTTAATTTGTTTGAACTGTTCTTAAATGGTTCTGATTGTCAGAGACATTTAAAAGCAGTTCATAACAGCATAAGGTTGCAAACAATCATCAGGGTTTTGTGGGGATCGCTTCCTAAGGCTCAGTCTCCACCAAGTGACTGCTCCACCTCACTGCTGTAAGCAATTATTGAAGGAGGGCAGATTGACCACCACCTGGTCTACACAAATTGGGGAAATCAATGTATACATGTGGATAACTTTCTAAATGTATGTGTGTGCATGCGTCTGTGTCTGTGTATGAGCATGCATATGTGCGTGCGTGTGTCTGTGTGTGCGCGCACGTGTGTGTGCATGTATCTGTGTGTGTAGAGGGATTGTTGTGGGTTAGGGTGCCTGCCTCTGCTTATGGAGTATTGTGAACAGTTTTGGGCCCCATATCTGACGAAGGATGCGCTGGTGTTGGAGAGGGTCCAGAGGAGGTTTACAAGAATGATCCCATGGATGATTGGATTAACGTATGTTGAGCTTTTGACAGCCTGTACTTGCTAGAGTTTAGAAGGATGAGCCAACTCATGTTAACAGGATACAAATGAATGGATGTTATATTCATGAATTGAGGAAAAGCTATTATTGAAACATGTTCCCTGTACTCTGCAGCTGTTTTTTTTCCTGCTGCTTTCATTCTCATTTTTAAGTTTAATACTTAGAAACATGGAAAATAGGTGCAGGAGTAGGCCATTTGGCCCTTCGAGCCAGCACCGTCATTCAATATGATCACGGCTGATTATCCAGAATCTGTACCCCGTTCCTGCTTTCTCCCCATATCCCTTGACTCCATTAGCCACATCCAACTCAAATAGAAAACAAAACCATAATTAATTTTCCCACCATTTTCCTTTTTAATACTTAAATAGAAAACTTCAGACAAACCAATTTTAATTTTTACACCATTTTCCTTTCCAACATTCATTATATTTTGCACCAATTTAATTTATTCATTCACATCAATTAATACTTGAATGGGTTATCCTGATATAGATTTCTTATTAAGTTTTTATGATTTAATTATTATGCAAAATTATCAACCTGAAAAATGCAACATCTTTCATCTAACATTTTCCCTGCTGACATTAACCTGACTGTCCTCTTGACTTGCCATGTCAAATATCATAAGAGATTTGTTTGTTAAAAAAATGTCTTCAGTATTAGAAGTAATAACCCAGTTTTGAGTTCTAATGGGTTTGTGTATATTTAAAATTGTTGACCAAAAAGGGTTTACATGGTTCAGTGGTCTCACTTATTACATAAGCCTGGCAACGATCTCATTTAAATTCTATATATTACACAGATTCTCTATATTACACAGAATATGTATATTACACAGACATATGAAAGAAATAACGTTGACTGCAATTATTAAATTCATGAATTAGCTCTTTTATTTATTTAGTTCCTAAATGCAGCATTTGTTGAAATTATTATTGCAATGATGGTGGACCCAGGATTGATCTTCTATTGAATTAACGGATCATTTTTCTGTGAATCAACCTCAATTGTGGCTAACCCAACATATGCACGGGAGTGTAAACAGCTACACTTCACTGCCCCTTTCTTAAAGAGCTTCCGTATCAATTAGAAGATGGTGGAAGGGAGGAAGGTGTGTGAATTTGTGATGCATCATGTGGCTGCATTGCCTGTTGTCCATCTCAGAAATAAAGAACAGCTAGTTGATTCACTCAGTGCTAGATAACCATTGATACTTGACGTACTTGATTAACCATAACCAAATGCTCCTTATCTGCCACTATTCTGTACAATATCTCACATGCACTGATGAACCACATCATGTTCCAGCTTTTGAACAAATATTTTTTTGCTGCTTTGTAGATTTTACAACATACATTTCATTCTCAATTTACTTTGAACAAAACTATAATAAGCTGACTTGCCCAATTTTTTAAAGTACATTAAGCATAAAAAAGGGGAAAACTGGAATCATTTTTTGGTGTAATGCTAACAGATAGACACTGTGTTTAAACCCATTTTCTTACCTGAATAGTAGGGTGGGTCTGAGTTCTGAATTCTGAATGAAAAACATTGGAGGTGCTGCTTGGTAGAGTAGACGGATGGATTTATGCACTGGAAGTGTTTTCAGTGTGAGCAGTAACCCTTTAGGTAATTGATTCTTCCACAGACAAGAAACTGAGAAAATGGTTGTCAAACCTTTTTCCTATGTTTACTAAACCCTGCAATGCAATGGCACAAGTCCCTTCCCAGTACATTCCTGCGTCACAAGGATGTTACCATGTCACTTGTGAAGCGACTTCACAACAACAAAAATAGTGGCTGATGTTCTGTTTCTCTCTCACCAATTACAATGCGACTGGTTAATGTTCTGAACAACATGAAATAGAAATAGTGGTGTAAAATTTCTTCCATAATGACTGGCCTGGCAACACAAGACGCATTGTTGTTTTAATTATTGTCATAAATCCAACAATTGCTCCATCAATCACAGCACAATCCTACGTGACACAAATTAGGAAGTTCAGTCCTTATTCTGCCTGGAATTAGACATTCTCAGTTGTGTCGATAGTTGAGTATCATAAGGAATGGAAATAGCTCTAAGCTAGGGAGGGTGCTCACTTGCGATTCCCAATCAAGTGAGAACGACATTCAAAATCCTCCTGACTTTCCATGACCGAGTATCTCGCACACTGAATGTCCAGCTCACAGTCGAAGCTGACTGGTTAGCACTCAACAAAAGCTTTTCACTGTACCACGGCACACGTGACAATAAACTAAACTCAACTAAACAATGAACAAAGTGCGAAAACGGTAAGCTGGTGCCCAGGGATGCTCATGCTAATGTAAACCGAGGGGGAAAATATACCAAAAGTAAAAACTGTCTGATTCCTGGCTGTGAAGGCGTGGAATGTACTAAATGTTAAAGTAATGTCTGAGTAAGTAACTAAGAGAAAACATCAAGACTATTTGAGTCCACTCCTACACAACTTTTAAGGACTTCATATATCTCTGTAACTTACTGTCAGTTGTTCGTGGTGCTGTTTCAGACCGTCTATTGGTTTGTCGTTTCTTCCTCATTGATCGATATAACCAAGAATTCCTACGGATGGGAACATGCTTCTTTCCTTCTCTCTCTGAATCGTCATTGTCATATTGAGGGAGATCATGATCCCTATTATCACTGTGAGCATCATCCATTTTCACTGCACCAATCTGTTTCACAGTGCTTTTACTGCTTGCAAACATCTCATGCTGATGTTGCTCTTTGCTGTGTTATTCCTGCTGAATCCATGCTGGATACTCGTACTAAATGGAAAGAAATGTAATGATTTTAATAATCCAGCAGATATCCTGATTTTTTTTTTTTTAACTCCATGGGTATCTGTAAAATAGTTGGTGCTTTCAAATGAAATGAGAAAACAATTTCCGAAACAGCTTTTGACAGTAACCAGGCATGCATTCATCTTCATTACCATGGCAACTAATAGCACTGTTACTAAAGGAGGGTACAGTGGGTGGGAGTGAGTTCCAAAAATCACCCAGTTCTGTTTGTTTTGGCCAAATTCAGATAACGTTCTGAAAATGAAGAATATTGGCACGTTTCCTGAATAGAATCTAGCCTGTCCCTTTAAGAAATCTTGATGTTGCCCAATGTCATTCCGAATGCCATTCTGTGCGTGAAATGCTGGAGAATTCTCACTTGTTAACAGACATCAATACAAGTAGCTATCATACCTTTAACATGCTTTGAGATGGCCACATCACATTTAATTCTGCTTCTTTCTTCTGTGACAGGGAGGAGGCTATGGGTAAGTGTTTTCAAATATACACATTTAAATAAAATTATCAAGTGTCGTTTTTCCAGTTCCCATGGAAATCTCTATAAACAGATAGAGAATAGTATGATTGATTAATCTAATTTCAGCATGGTTATGCATTTTCTCAAACCTAATTTTCTTCAACTTGCTCCCCCCAAAAAACACAGTTACACAGACCTAGACACACAGGCACAAACATCTCTCAATGCATTCAGTGTAATTTAATGAATTAAAAGTTAGTGGACAGGGAAGATATTTCCCAACCAGGAGAACTGTGGCCGAGGAATGAGCGGAGAGGTTGGAATTGATTTTATTGGAGCAGGGAAGAATAAAGGAGGATTTTATCGAGGTGTATATAACAACTGGAGGCCTAGGTAAAAGGGATAGAAGCCTATTTACCACAGTGGAAATGTCATAAACATATAGGAGTTTAAAAGGATTAGGGAGGAATTTTGTTGAGGTTTTTACATCAAGTGGGCAGTGGCAATCTGTTGCTCAGTGACTAATTATATGGTGGAGGCAGATAACTTTATGCATCTAAAGAGTTCCTTGATGTACACTTGAGGAGCTGTAACCTGCAAGTCTATGGACCGAGAGGAGGGAGAGCTGGATAGCAGTTTTGATGATTCCATGATTCTAAACTATAAAAAGGAATGCCCCCCCCCCCCTCCTCCTTCCCTGCTCCCCACACCTGGGTTTGCATCCATTTTTCTACTTCCCCCCTCCCCCCATACCCCTACCAGTATTATTCCTTCTTCTGGCTTCATAATTCCCACTTCTTAGTTTTTTGTTTAGTTTTTAGAGATACAGCGTGGAAACAGGCCCACCCCAACAACCAATCACCCGCACACTAGCTCTATCCTACACCCTAGGGACAATATACGGAAGCCAATTTACCTACATGTCCTAGAAATGTGGGAGGAAACAGGAGTGCCCAGACTCCTTACCGTCTTGATGTTGTCACGATCGAACCCTGGTCTCTGTCAGTGTAAAGCAACAACTCTACCACTGCAACACAGTGTTCTTCACACTACTTATATTTTCATCCCAGGCCAACTCCCCCCCTCCCGTTACCTGTATCCACCTTTTAGTTGCTAGGCTTTGTCCTGTCCTTCATTTCTCCCAGCTATCTCCACCCACCCTCCCCTTCCTCACCCACCAGAATAAGTCAGAAGAAGAGTCCTGACTTGAAATATCACCTATCCATGTTCTTCTGAGTTGTTGCCTGACCCGCTGAGTTACTCTAGCCCTTTGTGTCCTTTTGTGTATTAACCAGCGTCTGCATATCCTTGTTTCCACATCTTCAGTCCCAGCCACATGCTATCCTAGCACTAGTCTAACATACATTTTAAGTGCATTTCATCTGATGGTGATAAGATCTCTTTTTGGAAATCCAGTGTCTGTAGTTTTTTGCTGTCTACAGTACTGGACAAATTTGAAATGAATGAATGAATGAATGAATGAACACTTTATTGTCACAGGTGACAGGTCACAGTGATACTCTTTGTTTTGCATACGCAGGGTATGCAAAGAGTTGCCAAATAAAGGGCGCCAACAAACTTTGCGATGTTTAGCTGGATGAATAAACCAAACACCCAAAGGCAGTGGAGAGGAAGATCTCAATCGATAGACACAAAAAGCTGGAGTAACTCAGCGGGACAGGCGGCATCTCTGGAGAGGTGACGTTTCGGGTCTGAAGAAGGGTCTCGACCCGAATCCTCACCCATTCCTTCTCTCGCTGAGTTACTCCAGCTTTTTGTGTCTATCTTCAGTTTAAACCAGCATCTGCAGCTCCTTCTTACATAAGATCTTAGTGAGGTTAGTTTAAATTGGCCATATGTATGCTACTTGTTTCAACAAGAGGCAACATGGAGCAAGTGGCAGCACTAAGCGTAAATGAGTGGCAGATTCCAGAAATTCTGTTGTGGGTTAGGGAGAGGGGTGTTCCTCTGTGTATGACAGCAGGAAATTAAAATTAGACCAGATCTACAATGATGCATTGTTTATTGTTCAATCAGTAAAAATGTAATGACCTAAACCTGACCTATTGTACATCTCTATTTCAAGCAAATTATTGTGATTTCCTATGCAATCACAACATTTTAATTTTGCTGTGGGTCTTCCACAGGGTTTACGGTTGTGTCTGAACCTAAATTGAATCAATTAAGTTCTAGTATTTTTTGAATTTACACTAATTTAGGTATGTGTTAGTACAGTTGCAACTGCCAATATTTGACAGGCAGCTCCCTAAATTAACCATAAAAATCGGAACAAAGCATCCAAGTAATATGTAGGATTGAAACCATAATGATGGATCAATGAATTGTGTCACCGTAAGTAAAAAAAATCTCACTTCATAAAACCTCCCATACATTCTCAAATATTTCACAAATATCAAATCTCAAATATACCACTGTACCAAGGTACATTGAAAAGCATATTGATGCACTCTATTTCCGCAGGCTGGGTAGCACACTGTAAAAATGATAAATTATCTCTAGTGTGTAGGATCGTGCTAGTGTATACGGATCGTAAGTCGGTGCGGACTCAGCAGGCTGAAGAGCCTGTTTCCCTGCTGTATCTCTAAACTAAACTAAAAAACACACAACAAAAACTTTTCATTGTACAATAAACTAAACGTAACTATTTATGGTCAAAAGCTCATGTTTTTGCTGCAGTCGAAACTCACCTTCCAATGTCACCCAGGAGTGAATGATTCCAGCAGTTTACCAGCAAGAGGTGCTGTTTTGTGAATATGTGATCAATTAATAAAAAGAAAAGTGAAAGTCCCAAGTTAAAAAAAGCTGAAAAAATAGTTTACCTGACGCAAGAAAAACTCTCAGATGAATATAAAAGGATAATAAAAGTATGGAAGCAGTCCTTGAAAAACTCTCAGATGAATATAAAAGGATAATAAAAGTATGGAAGCAGTCCTTGAAAAGCCTTTGAAGGTCTAAAAAATAAAAGCTAAACTTAGTAAGTTTGGAAAGGTAGTCAGGATTGTGTAGCCAAGGAGGTCATTTGCTGTAAAGAAGCAGATCGGCCATAATCAAATTGAATGGTGGAATGTTAGGTGTTGAGCAGCCTTTTCCTAGTCTTATGGTTTCACACAATTGGCATTGTGTAACAGGGTGGGGAAGAGTAGATATCTGTAACTTCTGCTTGAGTCTCACGTTCATTCTCTACATTCCAGGCATTTCCTGTGTTCACTTTCATTTGTGAATTGTTATAAAGTACACACTATAATTCAACGCCTGCTTCAATACCATCCCACAAACCCACCGTAGAGTAGTTTGAAAGTTTGCTCCAACAGAGTTCAGGTAAAATAATGCAGATAAAAGTTAAACTCACAAGTAAGTTGTTGCTAGGGAATAAACTGCTTACAATAATTGACATACATTATTTTGAAGAAAAAAAAGCACCTTTGGTTATTAAAATAGCAGGTTTTTAGGTAATACTTACATTGTTTAGACTTTTGCTATTCTTAAAAAGTTACTCTTGTGTGCTTTTCATACACAAATTCATTTTAGTTAGCATGGGTAGTGGCTGCAACAAGTATCTGCGTGAAGCCCTTTGCTCTATTTCAGCATTTCATAGGTTTAATAACTGCTCTGTACACCTGCGTCACTCCTATGAATGCTAAAGTCCAGCAAAGCATGTTTGCTTTATATTGTTATGGTATTAACCCTTTGAATTACTCAAGTTCAATTGCATCTAAATAGTAATGATTTATCTTTGGTGCAGATGGAAAAGAAAAAATAATTAATCTAAAAAAAAAGATTTAAATGATTAGAGGAATGCTGGTTTCTGAGCATTTCCAAGCATCAAGGTGATGCCAGTTGAAAATCTGTGGCACCTTTCAATCTGCCTGTTGAGCTCCTGTTTTACGTTAAGTGGCAGAGCAGTGAATATGTGCAAAAATAGCAATCTCCATGACTACGGAATGTCATGTTGGTAAATTTTATGGAATGTTACTGTTGGTAAATTTGACCTTTAAGGAAATTTAGATACCCACAGTGGAGTATGTTATTGTTCCTACTTCCAGTTCAAGCATCAAAATTATTACATGAAAATGGCTTGTTTGACTACACGTTCTATTTATCCACAGTATTAGTATCAGAGGGCACAATGCTAAAAGTTCTATTCGCGTAACTATAGTAAGTATATTTAAGGTAACACAGGTATATGCAAATTTACCCATTTTAATCATTATTAGCAATAGCTCAGTGGATAACACTTCTCTCTGAGTCAGGATGGTTCAAATTCCATTCCGGATAATTGATCACAGAAATTTAGGCAGGTATTCATCTGCAGCACTGAGGGGGTTCTCCTGTGTCGAGGATGATTTTGTAGTTGAAACATTAAGCCCATTATTAGCTGCTCTCTCAGGTGAGTGTAAAAGACCGGGCAACATGATTTTGAGGAATTATGGTGGAGTTAGCCCTCGTCTCCCACTCAATGTGTATACCTCAGCATTAAAGAAGGGTTTTGACCCAAAATGTCACCTATTTCAAATGTCATTAGAAACGGGAATGGTGCCGGAGGATTGGCGTACTGCGCATGTTGTTCCATTGTTTAAAAAGGGTTCTAAGAGTAAACCTAGCAATTATAGACCTGTTAGTTTGATGTCAGTGGTGGGCAAATGAATGGAAAGGATACTTAGAGATAATATATATAATCATCTGGATAAACAGGGTCTGATTAGGAACAGTCAACATGGATTTGTGCCTGGAAGGTCATGTTTGACTAATATTCTTGAATTTTTTGAAGAGGTTACTAGGGAAATTGATGAGGGTAAAGTGGTGGATGTTGTCAATATGGACTTCAGTAAGGCCTTTGACAAGGCTCCACATGGAAGGTTGGTTAAGAAGGTTCAATTGTTGGGTATTAATAGTGGAGTAGCAAGATGGATTCAACAGTGGCTGAATGGGAGATACCAGAGAGTAATGGTGGATAACTGTTTGTCAGGTTGGAGGCCGGTGACTAGTGGGGTCCACTGTTGTTTGTCATATACATCAATGATCTGGATGATGGTGTGATAAATTGGATTAGTAAGTATGCAGATGATACTAAGATAGGTGGTGTTGTGGATAATGAAATAGATTTTCAAAGTCTACAAAGAGATTTAGGCCATTTGGAAGAGTGGGCTGAAAGATGGCAGATGGAGTTTAATGCTGTTAAGTGTGAGGTGCTACATCTTGGTAGGACAAATCAAAATAGGACGTACATGATAAATGGTAGCGAATTGAGGAATGCATTAGAACAGAGGGATCTAGGAATAACTGTGCATAGTTCCCTGAAGGTGGAATCTCACATAGATAGGGTGGTAAAGAAAGCTTTTGGTGTGCTGGCCTTTATAAATCAGAGCATTGAGTATAGAAGTTGGGAT
Source organism: Malacoraja senta (assembly GCA_038087875.1). Lineage (NCBI taxonomy): Eukaryota > Metazoa > Chordata > Chondrichthyes > Rajiformes > Rajidae > Malacoraja > Malacoraja senta. The sequence continues at coordinate 41,103,048 of CM075984.1, forward strand.
GTAATGTTAAAATTGTACAGGGCATTGGTGAGGCCAATTCTGGAATATGGTGTACAATTCTGGTCGCCAAATTATAGGAAAGATGTCAACAAAATAGAGAGAGTACAGAGGAGATTTACTAGAATGTTGCCTGGGTTTCAGCACCTACGTTACAGAGAAAGGTTGAACAAGATAGGTCTTTATTCTTTGGAGCGCAGAAGGTTAAGGGGGGACTTGATAGAGGTCTTTAAAATTATGAGAGGGATAGACAGAGTTGACATGGATAAGCTTTTTCCATTGAGAGTAGGGAAGATTCAGACAAGAGGACATGATTTGAGAATTAAGGGACAAAAGTTTAGGGGTAACATGAGGGGGAACTTCTTTACTCAGAGAGTGGTAGCTGTGTGAAATGAGCTTCCAGTGAAAGTGGTGGAGGCAGATTCGATTTTTTTCATTTAAAAATAAATTGGATAGGTATATGGACGGAGGGCTATGGTCTGAGTGCAGGTAGATGGGACTAGGTGAGAGTAAGTGTTCGGCACGGACTAGAAGGGCCGAGATGGCCTGATTCCGTGCTGTAATTGTTATATGGTTATATTCCTTTTCTCTAGAGATCCTGCGTTACACGCTGAGTTATGAGAGCATTTTGTGGCTATCAGCTTCCTTCCTGCACTTCACAAAATACTTTTTTTGTTGGAGTTTCTTGTATGAAACTTGGCAGCTGACTCCATGAAGAGCATAGGACTTCCTAAGGTGGGCATTGTACAGATGTTTGTAACAAAGAATCATGGAGTAAACTCCAATCTTCCTTTTTTAACACAGATTCAAAAACAACACTGAAAATAATAGGAAGAAACAGAAGGGTCTTGACTGAAAATGTCACCCATTCCTTCTCTCCAGGGATGCTGCCTGTCCTGCTGAGTTACTCCAGCATTTTGTGTCCAACCCTGAAAATAGTATGAGAGAACAAGAAATACCTGTTTTGGAGACTTTTATCAGACAAAATTCCTGCAATTTTCTCATTATCTTCAAAGCTCGTTAACGGGTAGGTAAACTGGTTGCCCGGGATTTGAAACAATTGTCAAGATTTCTCAATATAATCTCAATGTAATCAATTGTTAAATTCATGTTGTCATTGATTGATAACACTTGATGTCATGTAAAATTAAAAGACTTAATTACTAATCAGCACTCTTAACATAAACACATAAACCCATGCTAAAACAACCAAGTTTATGTTCAGAATCCACAGATGACTACAAAGATGCCAGAACACTTTAAATCGTTACATTTCTTGCAAAACTTCCACTACCCTTCTCTAGCAAATTTTGTCAGATCACATTGAAGATTTATTGTGGAAATAACATTCATACATTCAGAATATTGTTCACATCCATTAAGTAATTTCCTTAAAATTGATTAAAATTAAAGTGCAACAACTATCATATAGAAAATAAAAGTTCTATATGTCTTATTAAGTAATATTTTATACTTTGGGCTCCAAACATAGCTCTCCGCTTCAAGTAAACATAATCATTTTCATTTAAAACCAGCGGTTATATTTCCTTGCAAGCTTTGGCATTAAATTTAGAAACAAATCCATGAGGAAGCAGCTTGTAGTGCTTCATATATTTGAAGGTTGGCATAGCTGCAAAACAAGTGCAAATTGCAAAGAAACTGTTTTAAAAAAATCTACACAAAGCTGAAGAATAGCAACAATTTTTCCACTTACAACATTCACAGATATCAAATGCAAGGTTATATCAATAGGTTAGTTCTGAACAAACCGAAGATGGGAAATAAATGTGCAAAAATAAATATAATTAAATTCCAAACAGAAGAGAATAATGTGGCAGGTGCAATGATATTCATTCAAACTAATAAAGACCTTAATTAAACTGAGACCAATAAGGTCCACCATTTTAATAAGATCACATGCATATCAAAGCAAGGTAAAAGTATTGGTTCCTGTTAGAGATCAAAGGGGTAAACAGAAAGAATAATACAAATATAACTTGCTCAGGAAAATGAGTCATTTATCTCACATCTCTGATGTGAACCATCTGCATTAATTGGATACAATTCTGGGATTTAAAAAAAAACGCAATGCATAATGTGCAGTGGACTGACAATCGGTAAGGAATGCGCAAGAACCTTGACAATTCAGATCAAATACATGCACGTTCTAGAATTAGGCCATTTAAGAGTATTAGACAGTGGAATGGTTGTGCATATTTTAGAAAAGGATTCTGTGGAAAATTCTGTTTCTCATCACAGTTGCAGTGAACCACATCAGGAAGTTTCCCTATCATTCTTTAGACCGAGAGCTAAGGAAATTTCACACTTTGGGGTTCATTTTAACCTCCTCCTCTCCAATAGCAAGGTAGTACCCTCAACCAGTCAAATTATGCCAGCAGCGTTTTACAGTACACATTTTACTATCCCCCCAAACTATTAGCTTTGTTCAGATATAAACGCCTACTCTTCTTGGGCAAATGCTATAGATATTATCCCATCTGCACTAAATCTATGCATAGGTACCTGTTAGTCATCCCTAATTAGGTTATTTTCTAAAATATATGTTTGCCACTGAAACTCATTCCTCTGTGTGGTCAACCCATGAATAATCTTTATCGTATTTAATGATTTGTGGGTTAACTATATCAGGCAGAAAATATCCGAGCTTCCAGGTTTAAAAGCCTTTAATATCAGGTTTAAAAATCTGCCTTCAGAGTAAAGAGCACTTGAGAAAATAGTGTTGGGTGTAATTAATGTGTGGAAAGGAACTGCAGATACTGGTTTATACCAAAGAGAGATAAGAAGTGCTGGAGTAATTCAGCTGGTCAGAAAGATACGGCCTGATGTAATTAATGCCAATTTTGACCAGAACACGGTTATCGTGCACTGTAAATATATCCCCAAATCCCTTTGGATGGAAATATTCTGATCATTGAAAAGAAACTAGAAAATGATACTATCCAAATAATTCTCATCAGAATCAGGAAGCAGTGATCCAACAGTGATTCACAAGTAAGGTTATAAGTAATAAGTAATAGAAGCAGAATTGGACCATTACGTCTACTCCGCCATTCAATCATGGCTGATCTATCTCTCCCTCCTAACCCCATTCACCTGCCTTCTCCCCACACCCATAGTGACGGAAGAGTGTTATTCTGGCTGGAAATCTGTGACCACTTGTGTTCCGCATAATTCCAGTGCTGGGACATGTTATTTGTGATATAAATAAATAACTTGGATAGAGATATTGCTGCGCTGGTTAGTAAGTTTGAAGATGACACAAAATTAGTGAAGTTGCAGTTAAGAAGGCTGTCAAAGGAAACAGCAGATCAGTTACAGATATGGGGAGAAATAAATGGTAAATGGAATTTGATCCAAGCAAGTGTGAGGTGCTGTACTTTTGGAGGTCATATGTAAAGTATACGGTTAATAGCATCGATGTAGAGGGATCTTCGGACGTCCAAGTCCATAGTTCCCTGAAAATAGCAACACAAGTTAATTGCACATCAACAACATTCAATAGTAATTCAATAGGAGTGGGAAAGAAGGCGTAAGGGATTCTTGCCTTCATTGGTCGGGGCATCGAGTATAAGGGTCAGGAAGTCATGTTGCACCTTTATAAAACTTTGGTTAATTTTCATGCAGTTTTGGTTGCCCCACTACAGGAAGGATATGGAGGCTTTGGAGAGATTTACCAAGATGCTTAAGAAGGAATTGCAGATGCTGGAAAATCGAAGGTAGACAGAAATGCTGGAGAAACTCAGTGGGTGAGGCAGCATCTATCTTCTTCCTGCCCCCCCCCCCCTCCCCACCCTCACATGAGTCTGATGAAGGGTTTCAACCCAAAATGTTGCCTATTTCCTTCGCTCCATAGATGCTGCCTCACCTGCTGAGTTTCTACAGCATTTTTGTTTACCAAAATGCTGCTTGGATTAGTGGGTATTATTTTGAGTAACGGTTGTCCTAATTTGGGATTATATTCTCTGGAGTTGCAGGGGTGATCTGATAGAAATATGTAAAATTGAGAGGGTAATATTCAAAATCTTTTCCCCCAGGTATAAATCTCAGATTCTGGAGATCAGAGCTGTATGCTGTGAGGGGGAAAGTTTATTTTACATAGTGGTGGTGTCTGGAATGAGCTGCCATGGGTGGTGGAAGCAGATATGATGACAAGATGCTTTTAGATAGGCACATGAATATGCAGGGTATGAAAGAATATGGATCACATGCAGGCAGAAGAGGTTAGTTTATTTTGACATTATGTTCAGCATAGATATTTTGGGTCAAAAGATCTGTTCCTGTATTGTTCCATGTAAAGACTTTATTGTTCACGATTTTCCACACCAGAGTTCCAAACGGCAGGTTCCTATTTTGCAGACCCCTTCTAACTCTTCCACGATTGAATATTCACAACATCGACAATGAAAAGCTCCTTTAGAACAATGTTTGAATCAAGTCACCCCTCATCCTAACTAAAAAGACAATACGGGGAGAACAGATGAGGTGCGAAGGTAAGCTAGCCAAGAATATAAAGGAGGATAGTAAAAGCTTCTTTAGGTATGTGAAGAGGAAAAAATTAGTTAAGACCAAAGTTGGACCCTTGAAGACCAAAAAAGGTGAATTAATTATGGGGAACATGTAAATGGCAGATGAGTTGAACAGGTACTTTGGATCTGTCTTCACTAAGGAGGACACAAACAATCTTCCTGATAAAGTAGTGGCCAGAGGATCTGGGGTAACGGAGGAACTGAAGGAAATCCACATTAGGCAGGAAATGGTGTTGGATAGACTGATGGGACTAAAGGCTGATGAATCCCCAGGGCCTGATGGAGGAGGAGCTATCTTGGGGAACGGCTGCTAACCAGCAGCCGTCCGTTAAATTCACTTTTTTTACTTAGTTTTTAGTTTTTTCTTGTCTATGTCTATGGGGAATTTTGACTTTTAATGTGGGGGGGTAAGGGGGAAACTATTTCTAGGTCCCTACCTGGTCGGTGAGGCAGCGTTTTCTCCGGGCTGCCCCGTCGACCCGTCCTTGCGGCCTACCAGCGGGCGTGGAGCGGCGTTTTCCTAGCGGGGACTGCCCAGCACCTTCAGCTCCGGTGGCGGCACAGCGCTGGAGCTCTATTGCGGAGCGGGCAATGCCTTGCCTGGGTCGCCGCGCTGGAGCTCCGGTGAGCTCTGACCGCCGAGCTCAACACCTCCGGGCTGCGGGACTGTGGAGCGGCCAGCCGCGGGCGGCGGCGCCGACCCTAACATCGGGAGCCTCGGAGCTCCAAATCGGCGCGGCCTTGTTGGCTTCAGGTGCCACGGACTCCAATAGGTGATCGGCCGTTCCAGCCGCTGCGAGGACTCTCCCGACGCCGGGGCAACTGCACCCGGCAAGAACAGCCAGGAACATCGGGCCTCCGTAGAGGCAACTGTGGAGGCCTCAATAGGCCTGACTTTGGGTGAACTGGGGTTGGGGACTGGACATTGTGCCTTCCCCCACAGTGGTAATCATTGTGGGGGGATGATTTTTTTTTTTGTGTGTAAATGATATTTTATTTTGTGTCCAAGATGGCTGCCGGAGGGGAGAGTGGACGCTGGCACGCTTTAGCAGCCGCTGCTCTCTTCCATATTGTGTTTTTGATTTTTTTTGGATTGAATTCTCTCTTTAATTTGTGTACTCGTGATGTCTTTACTATTTATTTCATTCCGCTTACATGTTTCTACTATTTGTTAAACTTTGTAAGGTGTCCTTGAGACTTTTGAAAGGCGCCCATAAATAAAATTTATTATTATTATTATTATTATTATGGTCTGCATCCCAGGGTACTGAAGGAAGTGGCTCTAGAAATCATGGATGCATTGGTGATAATTTTACAATGTTCTATAGACTCAGGATCAGTTCCTGTGGATTGGAGGGTAGCTAATATTATCCCACTTTTTAAGAAAGGCGGGGGAGAGAAAACAGGGAATTATAGACCAGTTAGCCTGACATCGGTGGTGGGGAAGATGCTGGAGTCAATTATAAAAGATGAAATAGCCGCACATTTGGATAGCAGTAACAGGATCGATCCGAGTCAGCATGGATTTACGAAGGGGAAATCATGCTCGACTAATCTTCTGGAATTTTTTGATGATGTAACTAGGAAAATGGACAAGGGAGAGCCAGTGGATGTAGTGTACCTGGACTTTCAGAAAGCATTTGATAAGGTCCCACATAGGAGATTAGTGGGCAAAATTAGGGCACATGGTATTGGGGGTGGAGTGCTAACATGGATAGAAAATTGGTTGGCAGACAGGAAACAGAGAGTGAGGATTAACAGGTCCCTTTCAGAATGGCAGGCAGTGACTAGTGGGGTACCGCAAGGCTCGGTGCTGGGACCGCAGCTATTTACAATATACATCGATGATTTGGATGAAGGGATTCAAAGTAACATTAGCAAATTTGCAGATGACACAAAGCTGGGTGGCAGTGTGAACTGTGAGGAGGATGCTATGAGAATGCAGGGTGACGTGGACAGGTTGGGGGAGTGGGCAGATGCATGGCAAATGAAGTTTAATGCGGATAAATGTGAGGTTATCCACTTTGGTAGCAAAAACATGAAGGAGATTACTATCTAAATGTTGTCAAGTTGGGAAAAGGGGAAGTACAATGGGATCTGGGGGTCCTTGTTCATCAGTCTATGAAAGTAAGCATGCAGGTACAGCAAGTAGTAAAGAAAGCGAATGGCATGTTGGCCTTTATAACAAGAGGAGTCGAATATAGGAGCAAAGAGGTCCTTCTGCAGTTGTACAGAGCCCTAGTGAGACAACACCTGGAGTATTGTGTGCAGTTTTGGTCCGCTAATTTGAGGAAGGACATTCTTGCTATTGAGGGAGTGCAGCGTAGGTTTACAAGGTTGATTCCCGGGATGGCGGGACTGTCATATGCTGAGAGAATGGAGCGGCTGGGCTTGTACACTCTGGAGTTTAGAACGATGAGAGGGGATGAGAGTACCTCATCTTTTCTCCCCGCATTGTTTTTGGTTATCTTCTGTTGTTCTTTAAACATTACCCAATCCTCTTGCTTACCGCTCACCTTTGCTACGTTGTACTTGTTCGCTTTAATTTTTATACTGCCCCTGACGTCCCTTGTCAGCCATGGTTGTCCCTTTCTCCCCTTGGAATCTTTCTTCCTCCTAGGAATGAACTGATCCTGCACCTTCTGTATTATTCCTAGAAACACCTGCCATTTTTGTTCCACTGTCATCCCTGCTAGTGTATCTTTCCAGTCAACTTTGGCCAGCTCCTCCCTCATGGCCCCATAATCCCCTTTATTCAACTGCAGCACTGACACCTTCGATCTACTCTTCTCCCTCTCCAATCGTAGATTAAACATGACCATGTTATGGTCACTGCCTCCTAATGGCTCATTAACCTCGAGGTCCTTTATCAAATCCGTTCATTACATAACACTAAATCCAGAATTGCCTTCTCCCTGGTAGGCTCCAATACAAGCTGTTCAAAGAATCCATCACGAAGGCACTCTACAAAGTCCCTTTCTTGGGGTCCAGTACCAACCTGATTTTCCCAGGCTACCTGCATGTTGAAATCTCCCATAACAACCACAGCATTACTTTTACAACATGTCAATTTTAACTCCCGATTCAACTTGCGCCCTATGTCCAGGCTACCGTTTGGGGGCCTGTAGATTAGTGCCATTAGGGTCTTTTTACACTTACAATTCCTTAGTTCTATCCATACTGACTCCACATCTCCGGTTTCAATGTCACCCCTTGCAAGGGACTGAATTTCATTCCTCACCAACAGGGCAACCCCACCCCCTCTGCCCAACTGTCTGTCTTTTCGATAGGAGGTATAACCTTGAATATTCAGTTCCCAGCCCTGGCCCGTTTCTAACTGAGCCTCAAACTCATCCAGTTTACTCCTTATACTTCGCGCATTCATATACAGCACTTTGACCTCCGTATTCACTTCCCCCCTCGCAATTGGCCCTGCCCTTACTCTGTTGTCCATTCTCGAGCTTTCCTTCCCATTAATTCGAGAATCTTTTGTAATTTTTCCTGTAGCCACTTCCCCTTCAACTCCCATCTTTATACCCCCAATTTGTCAATCCCTCCCCCCCCCGTTTAGTTTAAATTTGATTGGCTCATTGGAGTTTTCAGGACCAAGGAAAACGGTTAAAGGCCCGCTAAACTTTATTATACTTCTTAAGTGTCTCCACTCCTCCCCCCCCCCCTTCTGCACTCTCGGAAGGACTTACGGTACACTGTGGCAGCCGTTTACCTTCCTCTTCATCGCACACAGCGCTCCCCCGCTTTTGCAATGTGTTTGTGTGTGTGTGCGGTCAGTCGATCCAGCTCGCGGTTTCAACGCGGACAGTCGATGCAGCTCGAGGATTTCCAGGCAAGTGTCCTTGAGCTTGAAGGTCGAAGACACTCTTCTTAACTCGCGGATTAGGTCGCCCAAGTGGGACAGCCCCATTATGCATTTATTGCCATCTCTTTGTATACTGCTGTTTGAACGGCTGCTTCCTGCTTTTAGCACCAGATGATGTAGAAGTCATTTTAGAAGTCCCCGTTTCCCTCCCACCCTCCCCCTTGAGCCCACCCACTGTTCTGCAAAATCAAGGCCAATCCCAATGTAACTGCTATCCCACTGGTAACCTTTCACCACTAGGCTTATCCAGGATTCTACCACTGCCTGAAAAATAAGCAAAGGCTCAACTTCCACTGAGAAAGAGAATTCCAAAGACCCATAGCGCCATGTGTTAAGTCTATAGCACTCCAGCCAGTAGCGCTATATTTAGAACCCATAGCGCTGTAGCCAACAACTCTTTGTTTAAATTCCCACGCGTTAAACTGACAGCATCCGTTTAAACCTGGAGCGGGACAGGCAGATCAAAGCGTACAAAAATAGTCACCTGTCTGCCAACCAATCTTGAAATTTAAAATACTAATAGATTTAATCTGCTATAATTTTTAGAGGTACAGTATATCTTTTTATATCCTTGCATTTTTAAGCAGCAAAATCTTAAGTCAATTTCACTGGGTTATTACTTTTCCATTGGCGAGTGGTACATTAATGAAACGGGAAGTCGGCCGATTGCATTTCCATACAAAATACGGAAAATCCGTACTACTTGGCAGCTTTGCTGTTTCCGCACGGTATCTCTAAAACCAAAGACCAGGTCAACAGCTATGGGTATTGTAATGTAATTCACAGAATCATTTCAAACTTTGGATAACATAATAGTTTAATAAGGTTAATGCAAGTTATATCCCACAATCAAATTCACATATACAAGACAATTGTTACAAGCAGCTATAAAAAAAGGTTACAAATCTTCACTTGTACCATTGAGTTAATCACAATCTTCAATTGCTTACTACTAGGCATTGCTACAAAAATCAGTTTGTGTGTAATATTATCCCCCCCCAAATCAAGTGTGTTTACACAACAAATAGCATGTACTGCAGATGTTTTCAACAGCTTCTGCACTGCAAGAGAACAAAATAAAAATTAGAAATCAGCAATATCACAACAGCGAAACCATATTCAACAATACATTGCTCTGGCAATCAAATTACCCTAGTCAATCAGAAAACACTGACATTTGATTCTCTTATAGGAATGTGCATTTAGTCCACAAATAACCATAAAGCCCAAAAAAAACCTATTTGCTTATAACCAACACAAATGACACTCACCTCACAATTACGAGTCCACTCCCTAATCACAACTGCTGGAAAGAAAACACAACGATTCAGAAGACAATACATACAGGAAAGTTCATATGCCCACCTGGATAGTCAGAATGTAAAGTATCGTCCTTTATTGTATCTGATGGCACTTCCTATTCAGAGCATTACCATCATACAGTGATGAGTCCCACAATGTGATTAATAGAAGCTAATGGTATTTCCCCGTTAGTTCAAAAAAACAATTGAATTATGTTACCTACTTGTGAAGCACACTTGTCCAAGTACCTTGCCAGTACATAAGCATTCGGGACAATCATCATCAGAACCTAAGGACAAATGGAGATGGATTTGACTGTTCATTGTTAACAACTGGGTTTTAAAAAAATGGAATCCAGTATTAATCAGAAAACCACGACTCAACACAGATTATTCTGACGGTAATTCCAGCTATTTGAGTTTGGTTTCATCATGCACAAAAAACAGATCCATTAAACTTTATGGTAAAATATCAATGGGGATTATCATTGGTAGATGGATTCAAGTACACTGGAAATGTGCTGTACATTTTAGTGAAACAAAATGCAAATGTTTCATGGATATAATCCAGGTCACTGACATTTCACCAGAAACAAGATTCCTATTCCAGAGTAAGAAAGTTCCATAATTTTACATCTTGACATTTCTCTATTGGTATATGACAAACCATCCATCATAGGAAATGCGTCACATTTTACAGAATGACTAAAACAGAGCAGAATCAGTTACCAGGACATTGAATTCAGATTTGGGGTGACTTAGAGGAAAGAGTTGAGGTACCAGAATCCAACTTCCAATGATCATCCAAGTCAGTCTTAAGAGAATAGATGACTACCTTAAAGAAATGGTTCAAGGATGGTTTCACAGTAGATCATCATCTTTCATTATTGCATTGTACTCTTTTTGTCAAAGGACAAAGTGAATTGAATCTGTTGTGGAAAAAAGAATTTAGACCAAGGACCATCAACATCTCACGATACATTAAAAGGATTTGACACGATCAGAAAACCATTACTCAACACTTTACAATCTGACGGTAATTCCAGCTGTTGATTTTGGTTTCATCATCTCTAGTCATTCACTTCTCCAAAACAACCTTGCAATAGGCAAGTGTAAAGTTCAGAGGTGGAAATAGAAAATATTAAAATACCCAGGGAAAAGACCAGTTAACATTTCAAATCATGGACTCTGCAATCCATGACACTGCACCATCTGCTGAGTGTTTGTTAGATCGACAGTATTTTTTGCAGGTGCTGGTATCTCGAGCAACAAAATCTGTTGGAGGTACTCAGTGGGACGAGCAGGGAAATTTTATATTTTTATATTTTTAATTCAACCCAAAACATAAAACAATGGAACAGTTGATAGTTTTTTTCAATAAGTAGCATGATACAAAAATACAGCCAATGTACATGAAGGTGTGGTGCTTAAAGTAAACTAATCTCAACATTAGTGGTAATATTAGATTGAACTTACCAGTTCAAATTCCATCAGACAGACAGCTGGTTATCGACTGTTGAAAGAGGACAAAGCCACATTTAATAATTGAAACTCAATATTCTCAACAATTAAATTTCAGTATTTGGTAAAGTCAGAAAATAGGATCATCAGTTATCGCATCCGATGGCTCTTCCTATTAATTTTCATCATTTAAACCAGGACAGATTAAAAACTCAAAACTTCACCTGTTCTTTTCCCAGAGATGCTGCTTGACCCACTGAGTTACTCCAACATTTTGTGTCTAGCTTCGGTGTAAACCAGCACTACACATAGCTAAAGCACACCAGTTCCTGCAGGCTGCCGATTGGGTGCATGGATATAACTTGCCCGGACATCAGCTAATAATATCCAAACTAAAAGGGGCATCAGCTAATAATATCCAAACTAAAAGGGGGAAATTGTCCCTTTACCGGATCGGCGGCTTAAATGACCACTAAAAGCACCCACCATATCCAACTAAGGGGGGGGGGGGCGGGGGGAAGATGGTCTCTTTAGGGAAACGGCAGCTTAATGCAAGAAGCAGCAGCAACTTCAATGGACACAAATTGCTGCCTCCAGCTTACCGCGACATGTGGGAGAGACCGCCCTCCCATCCCCCTCCACACGTGTTGGCGGCAGCTCCCAGTCGGCGGACTCCCCACCCCGGGTCCCTCCACCACATGCGGGCGGCTTCACGTCCGATTTACCTTCGTGGCGCCGCCGAGGCAGATATGTTGAGCGTCCCCGGGGGCAACCCGTGGCCCAGAGCCCCCGGGCAGCGCGTTTCGAGGCCCGGGACTCGGTCGCCGGAGATAGGCCCCGACCATCGGGCCCGTAGCCGGGCCACCCCCGCGGCTGCCTCTCGGACCCGGGACTCGGTCCATGGGCCACTTGATGGCGGACAATCGGGCTTGGAGCTCGGCTCCGACCACGAGGAAGCCTCGGGCAGCGGAGCGCGGCCGCGACCATCCGAGAGCCTGGCGGCGGAGATAGGTACGGACCCCCATTACTCGGGAGTGTTGGTGGCTGGTTGGGGGAAGTTCCACGAGGAGGGCCCGGCAGTACAGGCGGGTCCCGGAGCTCAACCTCCTGCGACTGCTCCCGCCGGCGCCGCTGCCGAAAAGACCGTTGCCTGCCCGCTGCTTCCCGACAGCCTCTGCGGCGGCGGCGGGAAACCGCGACGTCACGGGTAGTCAATCACAATCTTCTAAACCGCGCCCAAAACAAAAATCAAACATCTAACCGATCTGTAAATTCAAATCGATCTCTTTATAAAATGCTGACGTTTGGAAATTACCCCTTTTGGTTTGAGGTGGTTGGTGGGTGGTGGGGGGGGGGGGGGGGGTGGGGGGGGGGTGACGCATGTGCGACGGGCAGCTGCCCGCCTGGGTGAGAGTTCGGTGACGTCAGAGCGGTGGGGTAACAGCGTGGCCGAACGGCCGCCCGCCAGCTCTAAGGTCACCTGTCCATGTTCTCCAGAGATGCTGCCGGACTCGCTGAGCAATTCCAGCACTTTGTGCCTTTTTTTTGTAAACCAGCATCTGCAATTCATATGTCTACAAATAATACTGAACATAAAAATAATTTAGACAAACTCGAAGTACAATAAGGAAAGATACAGAGTGCAGCATATATATTTCAGCAGGATAGCACAATAGTTCCAGGGTTCACAGTGGTCTTTTAACTACAAACCTGCACCTGATTAGTACGGGTGTCAGGGATTATGGGGAGAAGGCAGGAGAATGGGGTTAGGAGGGAGAGAGAGAGAGATCAGCCATGATTGAAGTGCAGAGTAGACTTGATGGGCTGAATGGCCAAATTCTGCTCCTATTACTTATGACCCATACAGTCACAGGGAGAATGTGCAGGCTTGCTACAGACGGGTCCCAAGATCAGAATTGAACCAGGGTCTCTGGATCTGCTGGGTTGCGGCTCTAACATCTGCATCACTCTACTGCTGGAAGTGTGTCACAGCAGCGGAAACTGGCTTTTCAGTCCATTGTGTCCTTGCTCGCCATCATGCATCAATCTACACAAATCCCATTTTATTCTCCCCACATTCCCATCCACTGCTAGCGGTAATTTGACTAACCTGCACGTCTTTGAGGTGTGCAAGTAAACAAGAAGTTCATGCAAACTCCACAGGGACAGCACTGGAGATCAGAGTCGAACTTGTGTCATTGGTTCTGGGAGGCAACAGCACTACTGACTGGCTTTTGCTGTCCTACAATCTACATTTATAACTATACTGATCTATTTTCCAATAGTAAGTAAGTTTATTGGCCAAGTATTCACATACAAGGAATTTGCCTTGGTGCTCCGCCCACAAGTAACAACATGACATACATTGACAGTTACGAATGACTCAGAAAACACTAAACATTAATAATAATAAAACATTAATGATAAAACACCATTGATCAAGCATGTGAACCAACAAAATACCAGATCAAAGGGAGGCTATAGATTTTTGGCTGTTGAGTAGAGCAACTACTCGTGGATAAAAACTGTTTTTATGCCTGGCTGTGGCAGCTTTGACAATCCGGAGTCGCCTTCCAGAGGGAAGTGGTTCAAAGAGTTTGTGGCTAGGGTGAGAGGGGTCAGAGATGACCTTGCCCACTCGCTTCCTGGCCCTTGCAGTGTACAGTTCATCAATGGAGGGAAGGTTGCAACCAATAACCTTCTCTGCTGATCGGACGATTCGCTGCAGCCTCCAGGTGTCGTGCTGGGTGGCGGAGCCAAACCAAACCATGATGGAGAAGGTGAGAACAGACTGGCCGTGTAGAATTGGACTAGAATTGTAATTAGAAATTGTTACCATTTTATAAAGGGGAGATTTGGATTTTACCGATTGTTTTCATGTCAGTTAATTTTTTGGGATGAATTAATGTTTGGTGTATTATCTATAATTGTGCGCCTCATGGTTAGCACAGATTTAATGGGCTGAAATACCCGTTTCCATGCTGTATAACCTCCTCCCTCCCCTCCTGCCTATCCCCCTGTCAATCAGCTATGGACTCGGAGAAGTTCATATTTGCCAGTTAACTTCCCATCTAGCATGACTTTGGAATGTAGGAGACCAGAGAATTGAGGGGGATTGCAAAAGAGAGAACATGCAATCTCCACACAAACACAGGACTGTGAGGTAGCAACTCTAACCATTGTACAACAGTGCCAGGGTATGTGTGTACAGTATCATATCAATCCACATCCCTGCTCATTCCACCTAGACTATACGTTTTTTTGCTCTAGTGGCTATCTGATTTTCAATGCCCTAATTGGTGAGTTACAAATCATTCATTTTCTGTTTAAAATTTTTGTTGCATCCTACATATCCCATTTTTTTGGCCCTTCATTCAACCTAAATCAGCTGTCCTTGGACAACCTGCAACAGAAATAATTTAAAGAATTGTAAGAATGTCATCATCAAATCTTTTAAAAAAAATTTTGGTCAAAAGAGAACAATTTGAATGTTTTCATTCAAAATTTACAATTGAGACCTCTCATCTTTAGAAACACAAAGAACTGCTATTGCTGTATTACAAAAACAGACACAAAGTGCTGGAGTAGATCAGCAGGTAGATGAAATATGCTGGAGAAACTCAGTGGTTGAGGCAGCATCTATGAAGAGAAGGAATAGGCGACGTTTTGTGTCGAGACCCTTCTTTAGACTTCTTCAGAACTTCTTCAGATTAACTCAGCAGGTCAATCATATTCTCTGGAGAACATGGCCTCGGCAAAGCCAGTAGCATAATCAAGGACGTCGCACCCTGGCCACTCCCTCTTCTCCGCTCTCCCATCAGGCAAATAGAAGTGTGAAAACGCACACCACCAGATTCAGGTACAGTTTCTTCCCAGCTGTTATCAGGCAACTGAATCATCCTACCACTGCCAGAGAGCAGTGCTGAACTACTATCTACCTCTTTGATGGCCCTCGGACTTTCCTTGATTGGACTTTGTTGGCTTTACCTTGCACTAAACGTTATTCCCTTATCATGTATCTATACACTGTAAATTGTGTTCATGTATTGTGTTCATGTACTGTCTTTCTGCTGACTAGTTAGCACGCAACAAAAGCTTTTTACTGTACCTCCGTACATGTGATAATAAACTAAACTGGATAGGTGGTGTTTCAGATTGGGGCACTTCTTCAGACTGATAATGGGAGGGGGTTGGGGGAGCTGGAAGAATGGTGTGGCAGGACAAGGCCTGGTGAATAATAGGTGGATACAGGTGATGAGAATTCTCCAATTTTAGGTCACCAATACAATAACCCCTCCTTCTTCTCCCCTCTAGCTTCACAATCCGCAACTCTTCAATTCTTTTGTTTCACACCTGTCTTTTCATCTCTGGTCTTTGTCCAACCATGTGCCTATCAACCCCCTCTCCCCCTCACCTGTATCAACCTATTACCTGCCATGTTTTGTCCAGCCTCTTCTCTCTTCCAGTTTTCATCTTCCCCCTCCCCCTCACACCACCACAATCAGTATACATAGAAAATACATAGATACATAGAAAATAGGTGCAGGAGTAGGCCATTCAGCCCTTCGAGCCTGCACCGCCATTCAATACGATCATGGCTGATCATCCAACTCAGTATCCCGTACCTGCCTTCTCTCCATACCCCCTGATCCCTTTAGCCACAAGGGCCACATCTAATTCCCTCTTAAATATAGCCAATGAACTGGCCTCAACTACCCTCTGTGGCAGAGAGTTCCAGAGATTCACCACTCTCTGTGTGAAAAAGTTTTTCCTCATCTCGGTCTTAAAGGATTTCCCCCTTATCCTTAAGCTGTGACCCCTTGTCCTGGACTTCCCCAACATCGGGAACAATCTTCCTGCATCTAGCCTGTCCAACCCCATAAGAATTTTGTACGTTTCTATAAGATCCCCTCTCAATCTCCTAAATTCTAGCGAGTATAAGCCAAGTCTATCCAGTCTTTCTTCATATGAAAGTCCTGACATCCCAGGAATCAGTCTGATGAACCTTCTCTGCACTCCCTCTATGGCTATAATGTCCTTCCTCAGATTTGGAGACCAAAACTGTACGCAATACTCCAGGTGTGGTCTCACCAGGACCCTGTACAACTGCAGTAGAACCTCCCTGCTCCTATACTCAAATCCTCTTGCTATGAAGGCCAACATACCATTCGCTTTCTTCACTGCCTGCTGCACCTGCATGCCTACTTTCAATGACTGGTGTACCATGACACCCAGGTCTCGCTGCATCTCCCCATTTCCTAATCGGCCACCATTTAGATAATAGTCTGCCTTCCCGTTTTTGCTACCAAAGTGGATAACCTCACATTTATCCACATTATACTGCATCTGCCAAACATTTGCCCACTCACCCAGCCTATCCAAGTCACCTTGCAGTCTCACAGCTAACACTGCCCCCCAGCTTAGTGTCATCCGCAAACTTGGAGATGTTGCTTTCAATTCCCTCGTCCAGATCATTAATATAAATTGTAAATAGCTGGGGTCCCAGCACTGAGCCTTGCGGTACCCCACTAGTCACTGCCTGCCATTGTGAAAAGGACCCGTTTACTCCTACTCTTTGCTTCCTGTTTGCCAGCCAGTTCTCTATCCACATCAATACTGAACCCCCAATACCGTGTGATTTAAGTTTGTATCCTAATCTCTTATGTGGTACCTTGTCGAAAGCCTTCTGAAAGTCCAGATACAACACATCCACTGGTTCTCCCCTATCCACTCTACTAGTTACATCCTCGAAAAATTCTATAAGATTCGTCAGACACGATTTACCTTTCGTAAATCCATGCTGACTTTGTCCAATGATTTCACCACTTTCCAAATGTGCTGCTATCCCATCTTTAATAACTGACTCTAGCAGTTTCCCCACTACCGATGTTAGACTAACTGGTCTGTAATTCCCCGTTTTCTCTCTCCCTCCCTTCTTAAAAAGTGGGGTTACGTTTGCTACCCTCCAATCCTCAGGAACTACTCCAGAATCTAAAGAGTTTTGAAAAATTATCACTAATGCATCCACTATTTCTGGAGCTACTTCCTTAAGTACTCTGGGATGCAGCCTATCTGGCCCTGGTGATTTATCGGCCTTTAATCCATTCAATTTACCCAACACCACTTCCCGACTAACCTGGATTTCACTCAGTTCCTCCATCTCCTTTGACCCGCGGCCCCCTGCTATTTCCGGCAGATTATTTATGTCTTCCTTAGTGAAGACGGAACCAAAGTAATTATTCAATTGGTCTGCCATATCCTTGTTCCCCATGATCAATTCACCTGTTTCTGACTGCAAGGGACCTACATTTGATTTAACTAATCTCTTTCTCTTCACATATCTATAAAAAATTTTGCCTGACCTGCTGAGTTACTCCGGCATTTTGTATCTTTCCCTCACCTTAAGAACTGTTTAATAAAATAGGACCTTCAAACGATGCTGGTGACCTAAGCAGGTTCAAAGTAACTTCCCTGATTTTGCATCTCCGTGACTCCCAGGAAGCTATCAGTTTTACTAACACTCTTAACAGCCCACTTCTAATGATTCATGCACACACAGACACGTTCCTTGTTCAGTCACCAGATATTTCAGTTTAAACTTTTGCCTGTGGCATTTGACTGAGTCATTATTGTTCTGGAACATATAGTTAGGTGCTTCTGTTTTCTAATGGTGCTAATGTTGAGAAAGCTTGATCTCTGCTGTAAATACTGCAGGATTGTCAAGGCACCCACGCAGTGGATTGCATACAGAATTTCTTTTAAAAATCCAGTCTCATCTGCTAAAGCTGCACAGAGACTATCATTAAAATGAAAACAAAAGGACATAACTCTTTAATTTAAAAGCTAAAAAATTATAGATGCTGGATATACATAATTAATGGCTGAGTGTCTCTTGCATTTTGTGTTCCTACTTCACTCCTTAATCTATTTGGACTGGTATCAAACAAGGGTGCATCATTGCCCCCAAGTGTTTCTCACTTTCTTGCTGCATCTCTAATGAACTTCACATAGAAACTGAGTTGATCTTCAAAACAAGTGAGAAACTAGTGGGCGGTACTGTGGCGCAATAGTAGAGTTGCTGCCTTACAGCCCTTACAGCTCCAGAGACCCGGGTTCGATCCCGAGACCGCGTGGGTTTTCTCAGAGATCTTCGGTTTCCTCCCACACTCCAAAGACATACAGGTTTGTAGGTTAATTGGCTTGGGTTGGTATACTTGGTATAGAAACTTAGAAATATAGAAAATTGGTACAGGAGTAGGCCATTCGGCCCTTTGAGCCAGCACCGCCATTCAATATGATCATGGCTGATCATCCAAAATCAGTACCCCTTTCCTGTTTTCTTCCCATATCCCTTGATTCCATTAGCCCTAAGAGCTATATCTAACTCTCTCTTGAATACATCCAGTGAATTGGCCTCCACAGCCTTGTGTGGCAGAGAATTCCACTATATAAGTGTAAATTGTCCCTAGTGTGTGTAGGATTGTGTTAATGTGCGGAGATTGCTGGTCGGTGCGGACTCAGTGAGCCGAAGGGCCTGTTTCCACGCTGTACCTCTAAACTAAACTAAACTGTTTAATTGACTGCACTCAAAAATAATACAAAATTACCTAAAGCTCAGTCAAGCTGAAGTATGGAGGTGACACTTGCATCTACCTATGCATGCTCATTGACTACGCTCAATGTTGACACGTACAACTGGTTGGGCCCCGACACTCAACATTCACAAGATCAAGGTAGGCTTCCAACCTGTCTTTCCAACACCATATCGCCCACTGGCAAGCTCACAACGATACCCTGGAAAACTTGGACCACTTTCCATAATCTCTAAAACACCACTAGACGAAGACCAATATTTATGATGAAAATACCCCACTACCTTCAAAGCACCAGCACAGCCTAGTCAAAGCGGTACATAAAGGTCAGGACATTAGGTACTGGCAAAATCTCAAGGCAGCAGAAATCCCTGTCTTCTATAAGCATCTGAAACCTAGTCTCAAGGCATCTCAAAGCAATGCAAAACACCCCCATGTTGCCTGTGCAAAAACCTTCAACTTCACTGGAACAAAAAGTCATGGGTATCCTATTCCAGGCCAACATCTCCAACACTGAGGCCCAAGTTGCTTTCAGTGAGCTACATTGGGCTGGGCAGGTGATTCCCATACCCAACATCAGATTCATCCCATAGATGGAGACAACCAGGTAAAAAGATGCAAGGAAAAAGTCAAAACTGCTAGAAAAACTCAGCTGGTCAAGCAGCATTCGTGGAGTCAAAGGATGGTTAACATTACAGGATGAGACCCTACATCAGGACTGAATGTAAAGGGAAGGTAGCCAGTAGATAGAAGGAGCGAGGATGGATGGGACAATGTCTGGTAAGCGATCAGTAAAACCAGTTGAGGGGTGGATGATAGGTAGATAGATAGGTATAGGCAGATAGTGACGGGTGAATGGAAACAGGTGATGAGATGAGTCAAGGTAACAGAGGTGGGAGAGAGGGTGGAGAGATGGAGGGAGAGAGGGATGGAATCAGTAATTGAGGTGGGAGAGAACCTAAATGGATTGGTTGGAGTAGGAAAGGAACACAGGGACATGGGTTACCTGAAATTTCAAAATTAATATTTATATCATGGAGTTGTGGACTACCCAAACAGAATATGTAGTTCATAAGTTCATAACTCATCGGAGCAGAATTAGGCCATTTGGCCCATCGAGTCTACTCTGCATTCCAATCATGGCTGATTTATCTTTTCCTCTCAACCCCATTCTCCTGCACTCTCCCCAGGACC
Organism: Malacoraja senta; assembly: GCA_038087875.1. Classification (NCBI taxonomy): domain Eukaryota; kingdom Metazoa; phylum Chordata; class Chondrichthyes; order Rajiformes; family Rajidae; genus Malacoraja; species Malacoraja senta. Next base: position 41,123,017 of record CM075984.1, read on the forward strand.
AGATACCCTTACTAATCAAGAATCTGTCAATTTATACCTTAAAAATACCCAATGACTTGGCCGTCTGTAGCAATGAATTCCACAGATTCACCGCCCTCTGACTAAAGAAATTCCTCCTCATCTCCTTTCTAAATGTACGTCCTTTTATTCTGAGGTGGTGTTCTTCTAGTTTGCGTTTAGCCTTACTGTGGCAGTGGAGAAGGTCAAGAAGAATGGGAAGAGGAATTCAATTGATATGCAACCAGACGTTCAAGCTGGCTGTTGTGGACTGAGCACAGGCGATCTGCATGCTTGATCTTGCTGATGTACAGGAGGCCACATCGAGAGCACGGAATGCACCAGAAAAATTTAGAGAATGTGCATGTTAACCTCTGCCTCACCTAGAAGAATTAAAAAGATACAAAGTGCGAGAGTAACTCAGCAGGTCAGGCAATACCTCTGAAGAACATAGGTGATGTTTTGGATTGGGACCCTTCTTTAGACTAACCCAAAACGTCGCCTATCCATGTTCCCCAGAGATGCTGCCTGTCCCGCTGAGTTACTCCAACACTGTCTTTTTTTGAACTTATTTTTGTTTGTTCAAGCAATTGGTGGATTTGATCATTCAAGTTGTTGTTTTATTTATACACACACAGGTGGAAGCAAGCCTATTTTGCAATCTGCCAGGAAATGCATTTAGCAATGAAAGCAATCCTGCAATCATGATGTTTTGTCATTCTTTTGACTGCTCGGTTGAATGCTGGAAACCATTAACAACATTTCTGCAAAGCAACACAGCCTCTGATTCAACAACTTGATGAGATCTGAAAATGAGTATTCTTTTGATTTTGCCAGCTTGAGTCTTTGACAGAATACATCCTCTCAAATTAAATCAAAGGAAGCTCTTGAAAGTGTTGCAACATATGTGTAGCAGGATTGTGCCATTGTTGAAGTGAGGAATAAAATTACATTTTAATCACAAATCTGACAGTGGACTTAGTGATTATAGGTATTCCTTTATTTACAAACATTGATTACCAAATGTTACTGCAACACTTCTGACACTTTAGAGCATGTGTCTTTGATATTCGTAGCTATTTTTCATTATAACATAGCACAACGCTACATGCATAGGAATGTATTTTGCACAAAGATTTCAATTTATTAATTTTCATTTAATGAAACAATTTTCAAAAAAAAAATTAAGGAATGGCTGAAGGGGTCTGTAACCTGTGCTTTGTTTACATTCCTGGCTTTTCAATGGAAATAATAGGCTTGAAGCATCTTTGAATTATTTGTCTATTCAATATTTACCAATTGCTAAGCAACAGTGGGATCTTTGAACAAGACAATGCAATCTAAGACTTAACGTGTAAATTATTGACCCTTCCATGTATGAAGTAATTTCTCCATTTCTTTCACAATTGCAGTTTAATTTTTAACCTTTTAACATAGTGAGTTCATTAAGTGGTGCTGCAGAATCAGTTCACAGAATGCATTCTTACTCAGAGTCTGAAGAAGGGTCCCGACCCGAAACGTCACCCATCCTTTTTCTCCAGAGATGCTGCCTGGCCCGCTGAGATAGACTTTGTGTCTATCTTTGGTATAGACTAGCATCTGTAGTTCTTTGTTTCTACTACTGTCTGATTCACCTCTCCCAATTGTGAACATTGGACTTTGTCTCTGGAATTGATGCACTACAATGTTGAGAACTATATTCTGCACTCTGTATCTTTTCCTTTGTTCTATCTATTGTACTTGAGTTCAGCTTGATTATATCTGTGTATAGAATTATCTGATTTGATTGGATAACATGCAAAACAAAGCTTTTCACAGTACTTGGTACACATAACAATAATAAACCTAAACCACCTGACTACAACAAAATTAAATATCTAATTAGGGTGGCATGGTGGCGCAGCGATAGAGTTGCTGCCTTACAGCATCAGAGACCCGTGTTCGATCCTGACTACAGGTGCTGTTTGTATGGAGTTTGTATGATCTCCCTGTGACCGCATAGGTATTCTCTGGGTACTCCGGTTCCCTCCCGTACTCTAAGATGTACAGGTTTGTAGGTTAATTGGCTTCTGTAAACTGTCCCAAGTGTGTAGGATAGCACTAGTGTATGGATTGCTGATTGACATGGACTGTGGGCTGAAGAGCCAGTTTCCACGCTGTATCTCTAAGGTAAAGTCTAATCAAACGTCATATTCATTAAAAGTTCACCAACCAACATAGAACACCAACAAAATTTAGTACAACTAGTAATATTATGAAGTTTAATCATCGGTATTTCAGAAATTATTTAATTTACAGATTCGAATATGAATTCTCATTACTAAGAGTATATAAAAAAACACAAAATCAATTCATTCTCTTTTAACACCGTTCTGCTAATCTTTCTCAAAATGTAATTAAAAAGTATAGGTTTGGTGTTGAGTGTTCAGGCTCAAAATGTAATCCAGGTAGCAGACCTTACCCAAAAGCTTGTTTATTGTTCATGTGCTAACCTAGACAATAAATATTGCTCATTGTGGTGGAATGTAACAACCAATTCCTGTACTAAAGCTCACACAAGGGGAACTTATTTTTTTCTATGGTTGAGACATTAATGAATCTCAGCCATAAAAGTGTCTTGAGACAAGAAAATCAGAACATTTTGTGTGATGAGCAATAATGCAGAGCTGTAGCCGGGCGAGTGGTGGCTTCCTCCCCCCACACTCCAGCTGGGAAGTGATTGGAAACCAAACTGCCGCGCAGACTTAGTATGTACGCACATCAACGTACGCACAGGCACACTCACAGACACACACATACACACACTAAGCACACATGGACACACACGTACACACAAACACATTCACACTAAGCACACATGAACACGCACACACACATGGACAGTCTGATAGACAAAATCTCATCAGAAAACAACATTCAACACATAATTCTTTCAAATTATTGCAAAAATAGTTTTCTTCAGTAAGAGTGATGTGGATGTGAATGGATGTTACAGTTATAGTATCTTATAAATATATCAGTTTGTAGTATTTGATATATAATTTTCAGTAATTTCATGTACCATCTTATGCCATGGATTTGTGATCTTTGTATTTTATTTGTGCTGTTTCCTCTGCTTTGATAAAGAATTAGAAGAATGATTCCTGGGAACCAGACTGATTCCTGGGATGTCAGGACTTTCATATGAAGAAAGACTGGATAGACTTGGCTTATACTCGCTAGAATTTAGGAGATTGAGAGGGGATCTTATAGAAACGTACAAAATTCTTATGGGGTTGGACAGGCTAGATGCAGGAAGATTGTTCCCGATGTTGGGGAAGTCCAGGACAAGGGGTCACAGCTTAAGGATAAGGGGGAAATCCTTTAAGACCGAGATGAGGAAAAACTTTTTCACACAGAGAGTGGTGAATCTCTGCAACTCTCTGCCACAGAGGGTAGTTGAGGCCAGTTCATTGGCTATATTTAAGAGGGAGTTAGATGTGGCCCTTGTGGCTAAGGGGATCAGGGGGTATGGAGAGAAGGCCGGTACGGGATACTGAGTTGGATGATCAGCCATGATCATATTGAATGGCGGTGCAGGCTCGAAGGGCCGAATGGCCTACTCCTGCACCTATTTTCTATGTATCAACATGTGCTGCTCTGTGGGCCTTGACATCCCTGATGCTGACTGAACGGGCTCAGGCTGAACATAAATGGTGAGTTTCAGGGACTGCCACTTGCAACACACCCACACGATCTTGCCCACATTTCTAGTTTGCTTCATTCTCCTCTCAGTCACCACCCCATCCTATTCCCATTCACCATTCACCTCCATATCCCCTTCTTGGTCAGATTGACTCAGTGAGCAGAAAGGCATGTTTCCATGCTAAATCTCTAAACTAAACTCTAAATTAAAACCTCGTTCACCAGCAATATAGAAACATAGAAAATAGGTGCAGGAGCAGGCCATTCGGCCCTTCGAACCAGCACCGCCATTCAATATGATCATTCAAAATCTACCCCATTCCTGCTTTTCCCCATATCCTTTGATTCCGTTATCCCTAAGAGCTATATCTAACTCTACTATATATCTATATCTAACGCAAATATACAGTGACAGATCTGTGCTTACCTTTCTTGCAGTCACTATACAATGAGAAACTGATGATTAGTCGCACTGATCCCCAGTATTAAATGGTGTCCCAGCTGTTCTCTCGAATTCTGCACCCCACATTATATATACTGACACTCATGCCCACCAGCACTGTACACCTGCATCTAGAGCTGGATTTAAATCTAGCTTAAAATCATAAAGCATTTCATTTAAATTTTTAAGAAATAAACAATGTCGCCAACAAGTAATGAAAATCTGAAATTCAGCCATAGCTTGGGAGATATGTTCTTTCAGTCTGCCGCATTTTGGCTGCAATCAAATCGGAAAGGATTCCATTATAAAAAAGAACAAATTTATAAATTTATAATAACAAACTTGAGAAAATTGTAATGGATTGTTACACTGGCATCATCTTATTCAAGACACATGAGAGTCTTGTGTTAGCTCTCAGTTTGTGTGAAATTTGTCAATTCCACTAGTGCTTATAGTTAGAAAACGTGATCTGAAGATTTTGACTATGCTTCTTTCTTATTGCAATTTGGCCCAATCATGTTAAAAGCTTATTAATACCTAGAAATGTACATTTTAATTGACGAAAATCCGCAAAAGCAAAACCCTGTATCTCAAAGAAGGTGACAGGATAAGAGTTAATGTATACTGGCTGGAATGGCTGTTAATGACACAGTATTGGAACTAAACTCTTATCCATGCTCATGTTGATGTGAATTTAATTTATCTGCTGGCCTTATACAGGTAATCTATTGCTTTATTTGCTTATTCTACTTGTTCTCCTTGTGTGACCTTTTGCCTGTGTTGTTTTACACTTAATCATTAGCTTTTTGCAGTGACATTATCTGTGTATTGTTGCTAAAAATGCATTAAAAAATCATCAGTTAGTTCTACAAGATCATTTACCATTATCTGGTGGAAATCATTGAGGGTTTAAGTAACTTGTAAAGAGAAAATAATTCTGTGACGAAGTAATTAACCTGAGACAAACGCTGCCTACCAGAACTTCCTACTTGTGCATTCATTTCATCTTTGTGTCGAGATCTTTCCATCTCTCCATCCTCTCTACCCTATTAACACAAAGCAATGCAATGCCCAATATAACAATGTATGTCATTACAATAATCCTAAATACTGCCGTTAGAAACCTGGTTTGTTAATGTAAGCATAGGATTATTTATGTCTGCCATAGAAAAAAATAATCATGTGCAACTATCAAATATAAAAATGTTTTTTTTCTCATTAGCAACTAGTGCATAGTTAATAAAGATGCAAATATTACTAAATACATGATGGAGCGTATTTTCTACAAAGCTCAATTTTAGACTAAATTAAATAATGGAAATGAGACTGGTTATGGTCAGATGTTCATCACATCACTTGGGGGTTATTTTGCTTCAGATAGGTTAATTTTGATTGATAGAAAGGTAAAGCATGGAAACAGGTCCTTCGGCATACCGAGTCCATGCCAACCCTCGGCCACCCATTCACAATAGTTCTATGTTATCTGACTGTCGTATCCACCCTCTACGCACCAGGGGCAATTTACAGAAGCCATTTAACCTACAAATCCGCACGTCTTTGAGATGTGGAGGCAACCGGAGCACCCGGAGGAACTGGAAAACATGCAAACTCCACACAGACAGCATCTTAGGTCAGGGTCGAATGCAGGCCTCTGGCTTTGCGAGGCAGCGGCTCTAGCAACTGCGCCACTCTAGCTGCAGTTTATTTAATTTATTATTCATCTACAGGACATGGACATCATTGAATTTTTTGCCTAAATCTTCCTCAACTATTAGTGGATCTATCAGTTTGGTGGATTGGGAGTCATACACAGGGCATTTGGGGTAACAACAGAAGATTTCTTTTCTGACAGAAAATTAGTGAGTCAGGTGAGTTTTTATGATAATCCAATGGATCATGGTTACAGATACTGAGATTAATTTAAAAAAAAACAACCAAATAAATGAAATCAATTCAAACCCTCCAGCTGCACAGTGGCATCGGAGCCCAGGTCTCTCAATGTGGCCGTTCACTTACCAGTATCCTACTCCACCCCTCACTTAGAGGAAGAGCTTCTTTGTTTTATATATTGTAACTGAAAGAATCACATTATATTATCTTTCATTATTTTTGTATGTCTTTCATTAATTTGTTCTATGTTACCTTTTCAAATCTCTCGGTTCCTCTCCCCTGACTCTCAGTCTGAAGAAGGGTCTCGACCCGAAACATCATCTATTCTTTTCACCAGAGATGCTGTCTGACCCGCTGAGTTAGTCCAGCTTTTTGTGAGTATCTTGGGTATAAACCAGCATCTGCAGTTCCTTCCTACTCATTATACATATGTTCAAATGTATGGGGCAGAGTTACTAAAATGCTTTACTCATCAATAGGATAGGCAAAAATAAGCTTTGTGGCTTCAGCCTATTCCTTTTTCGGTCATGTGAACGTTGTGTGAAATGGATACAGTGTTGGTTCATATTCACACAGATTGTAAAGTTTTGTTCTTTTTAATGTATGACCGAAATAAATTAATAATTCATTCATTCATCAAGACTGCTGTTTAATTTACAATAAAGCAAGGAATTATTTGTAAAAATATTTTATTGAGTAATGAATGACTCACCTGGAATCCATTCTTCTATAAAATAAAAGATAAGCTGTTCCATCCCTATGTAGAATGGAAACCATTAAAGTTAGATAGTACATGGGAATCTCCATATATTCATGCATCTATCACCATTACATCAATATTACACCATTTACTCTAATTCCTGGTATAGGATGTACCGCTTGTGGAAAACCATAAAACGTTGTTTAGCAAGGAGAAACTGGCAATGGTGATCTGCATTGAAAAGTGTGTATTTGGTCCATAGAGGTGCTTTAAATTTATCAACAACCATTTGTAGGCTAGATTCTAAATGCACAACCTAGCACTAATTCAGTCTAAAGAATGTCACCTATCCATGTTCTCCAGAGAAGCTGGCTGAACCGCTGAGCTACTCCAGGACTTTATGTCATATTTTGTAAACCAGCATCTTCAGATCATTGTTTCTACTAAATCAAGGGAAGTCATCTTTGTGAATGCCTGCTATTTCACAGTTTCAAATGAAAGGTCATAAATCTGAGATGCTGAGTATCTTCGGTTGAGTTTAGAGATACAGCATTTAAACAGGCCCTCCGACCATCTCCCGCTCACATGAGTTGTATGTAATCCTGCCTTCACATCCACTCCCTACAAACTAGGGGCGATTTACAGAGGTCAATTAACCTACAAACCTGCACGTTTTGGGGATGTGGGAGGAAACTGGAGCACCCGGTGGAGTTCCCTGCTATCACAGGGAGAACATGCCAACTCCACACAGACAGCACCCAGAGGTCTAGATTGAACCCTGATCTCTGGCATTGTGGAGCAATGTCTCTACCAGCTGTGCCACTGTTCCAGCCCAATAGTTTTGTGTTTTATTGCAGATAACAATTTAAAGTACTTATTTACTTTAAAATTCAAATATATTTTAAATATCTAAACAGAAAATGGTGCAAATGTTCAACATGCAATATCTGTTGAAATAATAAAGTCAACGTTTCATCAGAACTGGGGAACATTAGAAATCAAACAAACTTTCAGATGCAGAAACAAAAAGACTTAGGGAGAGACAAGGCAAGGAAAAAACAAAAGGAAAGGTTTGTGATTTGAATTAAATGGCTAAAGACATAATAACAAACGATGAAAGAAGATGGTAATAATAAGACAGGTAAAGAAACAAAAAAAGTATTTAGCCAGAGGGTGGTTATCTGTGCAATTCATTGCCCTAGATGGCTGTGGAAGCTAAGTGATTGGGCATTTTTAAAGTGGAGATTGATATGTTCTTGATTAGTACAGGCGTCAAAGGTTATGGCGGGCGAATGGGGTTGAGAGGGGAAAATTGATTAGCCACGATCAAATGGTGGAGCTGACCTGTTGGGCTGAGAGACCTATGTTCTAAAGGACAGCAATGTTCTAAAGGACAGCATCTTATTTCACTTGCCATTGCTTGACCTGCTGAATATTTCCAGCATTTCCTGTTTATATGTCAGATTTCCAGCACCCACTTTGCTATGTTTTAAATATAATATTTTTTCTGGAGACACAAGATGCTGGAATCTTGAGCCAAACACAAAGTGCTGGAAGAATTTAGCGGGTCAGGCAGCATCTGTGGAGGGTTTGGACAGACAATGTATCAGGTCAATACTTTCTTCAGACACTCCCTCAGTCTGAAGAAGTGTCCTGACCCGAAACGTCATCCGTCCATTCCCTGGACCACTGAGTTCCTCCATCACTTTTTGTGATGCACAATGCTTTTTCTTGTATTATTCTTCCCCACAGTGGAAAATATGTTAAAACGATCCTAGGGTGTGATAATAATTTTAGAGTTGGGATTAAATTTGGCACTAATTTCACTTTGCATTTTAAGCAAAGTTAATAGAATGCATTGCAATAACCTACATTTGTAAACCACTTCGACGCGAACACCTCCGTGAAGATCCAAATGTACTTTTTACTTCTTCCCACGTTGCCTATCAAAGATAACGAATAGTTAACAAAACAATTACATTTTCACAATGTGAAAATCTAGAGACAACAATGAGTGAACACATTCTTTGGAATGGCAAGAGTCTTGGACACAAATTAAAATTATATTTACTTCCTTATTTCATATGCAATTAATATACGTATTGCAGTTTTGTGTGGCATTTGCGACCAAATATAAGATGGTTATTCTTACTGAAGAAAATAATTAATTATACCACACATTGTGATTATTTTGTTAGAAGTTAAATTTCATGAGAATGAGGTCACAAATGATGGTAGGGGAAGGGAAAGGGTTGGTTAGAGATATCATTGGATATAATCCAAAAAATTAGTACAGTTATAAGTTTAAAGTAACACTGACAATAAACCATGAAGAAAAATGAGTGAAGTGTTGATGTCACTACAGACACTTGGTTCGTTTTGCGGGATAGAAATAATTTTCTATGCTTTCTCATTAAAAACTCTTGTGGCAATTTTGAGAAAAATGAATACATGTCACATGCCAACAGTAGTTTAAATCAGTAAAGTTGACTTTAACTGGAACAGTATTATTGCAGTCCTGAATTAAGTCATCTTACATAAATAACCAGTGTCATAAACGCTCATAAGTTCATGTTCTTATGTTAAAGGTGCAGAATTAGGCCATTCGGCCCATCAAGTCTACTCCGCCATTCAATCATGGCTGATCTACCTTTCCCTCTCAACTCCATTCTCCTGCCTTCTCCCCGTAAACCCTGACACCCGTGCTAAACTGATGTAAGAAATAAATAACCCAATCAATCTTAGCTTAACATCTGTTTAAAGCTACCAATACTTACTTTACTGACATGTTCATCCATGAAACTATACCAGCACATTTCAGGGAAGCTTCTTATATAAGCGTAATAATGGCCAAATGTCGCACTACCTATATGCACAATCACAGACATGAGATTGTACCGAAACTCGTTCTGCAAAGTAAAAGGCAAACCATTAGTGGAAGGTGATATATAACAGCGTTAACAACGACAACAACAAAAATGCCCAAGCCAAGCAAAAAAAAGCTCACGCACAAACATGACATGATGGAAGCAGAATGACGAGGAAGAGCAATCAAAGGCGATCATTGGAGAAATAAGTTTTGAAACTTTGGGGAGAGAGTTGGCAAGGTGGAATGAATTTAGGAGAGAATTCCAGGGGGTTGATTGAGGGCCATGATGTCGAGAGAAAGGCCCACACTAGGCTGGAGTCAGAGAACTATGTATTGCGGAGACATGAAGAAGACGATTGTGCATTTGATGGATTTAAACATTAAAAGAGAATAAAGGGCTGAGCGCATACAACGACGAGGAAAGTTTTTAAACTTATCGTGTGGTGATTAGACATAACAGGTGGGACTGAAAGTTACTTTTAATAGAGTTTTAATAAGGAGGGAAAGGGAGGGAAGTAAGAAGAGGGTTATTCCATTTGGATGTGACAAAGAAAGGGAGGTGGACTGAGGTAGAAGATACTGCAGAGGAGAATATAAGGAATCTCACACAGAGACGGAATCCGCTGTCAAAACATGGAGGGAACCCGGGACAGGAGGGGCACAATTTCTTGGCGGCCGCGCGCGAATGCGCACACTCACACACACAAGCGATGAATCGGAAGCTTCAGCCGTGTGCCCTGTGAATGGTAATTAGCTCGGGATTCTTCCAGTTTCCAGCCGCGCGACGTGGATGCCTCTACTACGGGGCCATTACCGTTAGAATGCGTCAATTGGTGCAGATCTGTACCACAGATTTAAAAAACACTGGACATCATAATATAGGACAGGAAACTTTCAAGCAGCTTGTCCTGTCCTATATTATGTTGTCCACTGTCCAGCATGATGTCCAGTGTTTTTTAAAATCTGTGGTAGCTCTAGTATGGAAATTACAGTATGAGTATTAAAACCAAGCAATATATAAATGATCTGCATTATATGCAACCTAAAACTTTGTATTCTTTGTATTCTTGGATGTATTAAACATTTTTTCCCCAATTGCCAGCTGTAAAAATAGAGGGTGTCAGTTAGTTAATACTTGCTTTATAATCTGCAGGAGCATTTGGTCTCTGTAATTATGTGTTTTGTTGCCTTTGGCTCGAAGGGTCGAATGGCCTCCTCCTGCACCTATTTTCTATGTTTCTATGCAACTGTCATGCACAAAATTTTGTTCAGACTTGTTTGAATAACAATAAAGGAAATTCAATTCAATTCAATTCAATCTACAGGTGGAGATTCCCTCCCTCTATTTGGAAATGATTCACGATGGAAATCATACATTCATAACTTCAAGACACAATCTGAATTCAATTGTATTCAATTTTTGTCAATTACTTCATGTAACGCCAATATCTGATTACAACATTCATGAACATAAATGAGACCCAAGTAAAAAAAATAAAATGTATGGATTTCTCTAATAAAGAACTTAGAAATGTAGTTCATACGAATTCAAATTCCCTCATAAAATGTTAGAAATTTGTAAAAAGGGTTGCAATGAAAGTTTGATTCACAAGAATTGGTATTTAGCAACACTTTAGTAGTATCATTAACACTCAGTTATAATATTTTATTAGTATTATTAACACCTAGTTATATTCATTTAGACAAGTGAAAACTTCCAAATACACGCCGTCTGGAATCTAACCACCGACCACCAACATCGTCAGTCTGCGGTCTGCGGTTTGAGGGCATCTCTTCAAACATCTCCGCATTAGACCGTCAGACATTTCGATGTTCACAAATCAGCCTCCACAAGTTCAAATGATAATTGTGCTCGCGCCTGACATTTTAAATGCATCTCCCGTTAATTTAATTCAAAGGAACGCATCATACTTGAAGCAAGGTCAATTATATTATGAGGATTAATGAATGGATTTCGATGCAACAATGGCAGACAGTTAACACATCATTTTCGTGAAGGGACCTTGCTTCAAGTATTTTGCGTTCCTTTGGATAAAATTAATAGGAGATAGACAATAGACAATGTCATTAAAACTCAGATGATTCGAGGCATTTAACACTCCATTCCATTCCTCTGACACGAAAACAATGTGACACAATTATAATTACTAAGGATGCAGGAATGGGATCGATGGCAGTTAACAGTCACAAAGACAGTTAGCACATCGTTTTTTTTGTCAGAGGAATGCAGTGATGAACGAACGACTCGAATCGAACGTCTCGACTCGAACGACTTTAAATGAACGAAAAACCCGACATACCTTACAAAGCTTGTAACATACCTTACAAAGCTTGTAACCTCTGAAAACATGGAGGGGACACGTCCCCTCTGCACCCCCCGGGTTTTCCGCCGTTGATCTCACAGATAAAGGGGATTAGAAACTATAATCTCAACTCTGTGCAGAACTAAATACCAAGGACACACATCGCAACTATGCAAATTTACCCTGTGCATTTGACGTTACGGACAGAAAATTTATATGGATAAGAAAGAAAATTGAAGTATTGTTATTGGAAACCACCAGAAACCACCAGAACTAACTGTACAAGAAGCACTTTGCTTGAATATGTTGATGGTTGTTAATTGATGGAGATGGAAGGGGAAATACTCAAACCTGCAGAATGCTGGAAAGATTGTATACAATTCACATTAAACGCACCCTTTCGCTGTGAGATTCCTCCCCAAACGTTTTCAAATTCAAACTCTCAGGAAACTCCATAAAATCATAATTTTTGACTGTCATTCCATAATTTGAAGAAAAGAAAAAGCGTTTCATCTGTAAACACAGTATTTTTGGATACGAAATCTTTCCATAGCTCTGTAAAGAAAAGATACTGTTAAAATAAACTAAAATAAACAGAAATATAACAGGATATTTTCATATTCTACTGAATGCAGAATCTAAATCTAGCTGAGGGCTACATTGCACTTTTCTTAAAATTGAGCGACAAATGTATTCTTTACTATTTGACTCAAGAATGATTAAATCTTCTAAATCTGACTTAGTAGGTCAATACTTGCCTTTATTGTGACTGTCTTTCGTCCACATTGCTCACAATAGCACATGTTACCAGCGTCTAACCTTTGGGGTTGAAAGAAGTTGGCTAGAGAGTTCTCCTGTTAAAATGCAAAGATGTTCAGTGTTAAATAATAATGCTTGCTCGCTGCCTCCACCCATAACAAAATAAATAAACATTTTTTTTTAGCATGTTACATAAAAAATGTAATTAAACAAATGATGGATGAAAGTGGAAATGCGGTTTCAAATGTGAATTTTCTCCCTGTATATTTAATGGGCCTTTTTTGGGCTCAGCATATATTTCTTATTAAAACAAAAATCATGATGAAATCAAATATTAGGTGGCAATGTGTCACAGCTAGTAGAGCTGCTGCCTCACAGCTCCAGCAATCTGGGTTCAATCCTGACCTAAAACATTATATGAGTTTGCACATTCTCCTATTGATTGCTTGGATTTCTCTGATGCTCTGTTTGTTCCCACATGTGTGGGTTGATAAAGGTCATTATATGTGTCTTTAGCCATTGTACATTGCCCGTGGTATGCCGGTGAGTGGTAGAATTTGGGTGAGTTATTGGCAATTTGGGGAGAATGAGAGGGGATCATTCCTGATATAATAATACGGTTCAGATTCAGCCATCATTTTTGATTGAATTCTACTTGCGTATTGAACTGACAAAGTTTGGGAAACATGCTCTGCAGAAAAAGGCTGGTCAACACAGGAATTGTTATTTTGTTCATGTATTGTCTTTCGCCGACTGGTTAGCAGCTTTCATTGCACCTTGGTAAACGTGACAATAAAATAAACTCAAACTCAACTCAACTCCAGATATCAAATCAAATCTGAATGGATTTCCCTTTCAGGTTGATGAATAAGGCTACAGAGAGTACAAAATCAACATTTAAACAAGATATTGCTCATATAAATGTGATTTAACAACACTTACTATATTCTCAAGACGAGTTCCTGTTGAGGGGTCGTTTAGAGAAAGGGGAAGAGTCAGCATGTTTCCAATCAGTTTAATTTCTTGCAGACATTCAACGCACTTTGTATGTTCTTCAGTGGTAATAATGTAAAGTTCATTAATATCTGTGATCTACAGCAAAACATAAAACAGCATTAAATGATTTAAGTTCTCGTTTCATTCCTGGCATTAAGGCGGAATTAGAACATAACATAGAACAGTAAAGCACAAGACAGGCCCTTCAGCTCATAATGTCTAGGCTGAACATGATGCCAAAACCCATCTCTTATCTACCTGCATATAATCCATATCCCACCATTCCTTGCATATCTTTATGCCTATCCAAAGTCTCTTAAAGCCACTATCATATCTGCCTCAACCACCAGCCCCAGCAGCACATTCCAGGCACTCATCGCCCTCTGTGTAAAAAACATGCCCCAACAGATCTCCTGTAAATGCTGCCTCTTTCACCTTAAACCTATGCCCTCTGGTATTCTATTTTTGCATCTTGAGAAAAAGGTTCTGACTGTCTATCCTATCTATGCCTCTCATCATTTTATTTACTTCCATCAGATTTCCCGGCATTCATGTGAAAACAATCCAACAACTCTACCAGTGCTACTAACTGCCAAAAGTCCGTACCCTCTCAATTACTTTTGTTAAACCGTGCAGAAACACATGCAAATTTGGTTATCGCTATTTTTCATCTTCTAAAACTCTTTCATCTGATGTGTGCAGATGACCTTTTGCACAACCATACCTAATCCACATTTAATTAAAATTCCAATAACAAAGCATGCAAACATTGGCAGGCATTAACCTGGAGACTAAAACATATTGATTTATGACTGATCTCAACCATAATTATAATTACTCTTGATTCCTATGGGAAGAAGTCAAAGAATGATCTTAAATGAACAGTATTTCATCACGTTCTGTTGGAAATAAATGTGCTTTCCATGCAGGGTACAAGATCAATCTTTAAAGATTTATCACCAAAAAGTTAAAATAAATGATCTGTAATGCAATTTATTAAAATAATCTAGATATCTGAAGTCCTGGAAGATAACTGCTGCCTCATATTAGTTAAAGAATACACTATAAATAACATAATGGAGAATCCCAACCTAGAACAAGAAACCATCTGGTATTATTTGAAATAACTCTTGATTTTCATTGTTTATGATGCCATAAGAAATCTTCAATTATATATTGTCTTTATATTTCATTATAGAGCACACCACCCTATGCTCCGTGTCAATGCAAAAACATAAAATAATTTTGTGGTCAAACAACAATTGCAATACTTTATTTTGGATTTTGACTGCATTCATGCTCCTCGTCTCTTCGTGATTAGAATGATTTGTTTTCTACTGAGGTATAAGCAGCAGAAAGGAATAATAATAATGATTATAGAAACCACAAAACAAAATATGGATGTGGGTGGGGTTGGGCTGTGGGGGTTAAGAGAACCAATGATTAATATCATTGAAGATAGACACAAAAAGCTTGTGGGTCAGACAGCATGTCTGGAGAAAAGGAATAGGTGACGTTTTGGGTCGAGACCCTTCTTCAGTCTCGACCCGAAACGTCACCTATTCCTTTTCTCTGCAGATGCTGTCTGACCTGCTGGTTGACTCCAGCTTTTTGTGTCCGTCTTCAGTTTAAACCAGCATCTGCAGTTCCTTCCTACACATTAAAATCATTGACCCTGATGCAAAACGGGAAGAGTTTGCCAGTTTTCCCTCCTTACCACCATCAGATGAATTGCACTTAAAAGGCATAAGTTGGACCAGTAATGGGATAGCATGTGGCTGGGAGTGAAGTTGTGGAAACAAGGAAATGCAGACGCTGGTTAACACACAAAAGGACATAAAGGGCTGGAGTTAATCAGCGCGTCAAGCAGCATCTCTGTAGAACATGGATAGATGACGTTTCAGGTTGAAATCTTCAGACACTCTTAAGAAGCTCTCCACATGTGAATAATTTATTGATACACAAGGGATCATTGAAATTAGGTTTTGTTAAAAAGACTTTTACAACAAGTAAAGTGTAACCTACACTCTTGTGCTTAAGCATGATTGTGCCTATGTCTGAAGAAGGGTCTCGACCCAAAACGTCACCCATTCCTTCTCTCCAGAGATGCTGTCTGTCCCGCTGAGTTACTCCAGCTTTTCGTGTCTATCTTCGGTTTAAAGCAGCATCTGCAGTTCCTTCCTACGCATTGTGCTGATGTTTAGTTTAGTTTAGATACAGTGCAGGAACAGGCCCTTCGGCCCACCGGGTCCATGCTGACCAGCGATCCCTGCACATTAACACTATCCTACAAGGGACAATTTACAATTTTACCAAGCCAATTAACCTACAAACCTGTACGTCTTTGGAGTATGTTAGGAAACTGGAACTCCCGGGGGAAAACTCACGCAGGTCATGGGAAGATCGTACAAACTCTGTACAGACAGCACCGGTAGTCAGGATCGAACCCGGGTGTCGGGCGCTGTAAGGCAGCAACTCTACTGCTGAGCAACTTTACCGCCCTTGTATAGATAACAATTTTACTGAACTGTATGCAAAAAATTAATTTCCCTGTATCTAGGTACATGTGACAATAGAAGTATCAGTGAAGTGGAAGAACTTTGAAAAGAAGAATAACCATCAACAGATTTGTATTATTTGATTGTTCAATACAGCTAGTTCTAACATGCAACTTATAAAGATCAACATATGTCTTCAGTACTTACAAGGTCTGTCCCCTTCAACTGATTTTGTACGAGACAAAAGAGGGAGCGGAATATTTCTTCAGCATCCATTTGAATCCCAACTTAAAATAAATGCAGAAATAAAGTGTCTTGTGCAATTGGAAATTCTTAACATCTATTGCAAAACAGTAACTATGAAATATTTAATATCTTGCATCCTTTTAGTGTAGTAATGGCTCTAAGGATTTATACTGCAAGAGGAAAATGATTGTAAGGTATCTGGCTACAGTTTAGTTTAGTTTAGAATTAGTTGCCATACCCTTCCGATACTTTATTCCACTGAAAACACTGCTACAAATGTATTAACTGATACATTTGAATTATTCCATTTACTTTCAGGTATCAAATTAATGTCATCATCTTGATCAACAGGGAAATAAAAAAATATCAAAACTGATGCTGATAGCACACTTACTGTTTATGTGGTTTAACCTTAAGCAGTGAATAAATTTAAGAGGTGATGCAATTCCTCTTGCACCAGGATTCTGCAGGTTCTGGAACATTTCATCAAGTTGATACAGGACGTGTTCGCATGCATTTTTCAGGACGCCTTCTTGTCGACACCTTTAACAAGGGACCAAAACAAGTTCATAAGTGATAGGAGCAGAATTAGGCCTTCGGCCCATCAAGTCTACTCCACCATTCAATCATGGCTGATTTATCTCTCCCTCCTAACCCCATTCTGCTGCTTTTCCCCCATAACACCCACACAAATCAGGAATCTATTTATCTCTTCGATTGAGTGTAACTTACTCTAAAGCAATGCCCTCTGTAGCAATGCAATCAGAAACAGGAGGCATGGGTGATAATGCATCATTACACCAAGGATCTGAGACCACACCTGGAGTATTATGTGCAGTTTTGGTCTCCTAATTTGAGGAAGGACATTCTTGCTATTGAGGGAGTGCAGCGTAGGTTCACGAAGTGAATTCCCGGGATGGCGGGACTGTCATATGCTGAAAGCATGATGACAGGGGATCTTATAGAAACATATAAAATTATTAAGGGATTGAACACGCTAGATGCAGGGAACATGTTCCCAATGTTCAGGGAGTCCAGAACCAGGGGCCACAGTTAGAACCTGTGACCATGTGGGTGTTCTCCAGGTGCTCCGGATTCCTCCCACATTCCAAGGGCTTACAGAAGAAGGGTCCTGAGCCAAAACGTCACCTATCCTTTTTCACCAGAGATGCTGCCTGACCCGTTGAGTTACTCCAGCAGCTTGTGTCCATTTCATAATTTTATACATTTCACATGCCAGTAGGTGGCACTATTGCTCAAGTGCTGTTGCAACTGGAGACAGCAGTGTTAGCTGTCTGTTCAGTATATTATCAGTATATATTTTTGGAATTGTTATCAGTAAAAATAACCCAATAATGAGGAATAGTTCAAAGTGCAAAAGAAAACATGTGCCAATAAAAAGTTACAATTTCTAAGGACCAGGGAAAATAGCTCTGTTTTTGGTTAAATTTATAAGCATGTATATGTACATCACTGCAAATAATTAATGTTTTTTATAAATTGCAAGCAAGTTAACTGATTTTTTTAGTACATGATGGCTTGTAAGCCGTCATCACATTTATAAAATGGGAAGGCATGCAGTGTGTATTTGTCACCTTTAAGAACTGAGGGCATTGTGTGGTAGAACTTTTTATACACTGTTGCTCTGGCCACTGTTGCTGGAGACGGGACTGCCTTCAACATGGGGACTTTGTTATAGCAGACTATAATGTACATAGTTAAAATGTAACGGTTATGGGCATTGTGAAATCTAGTTGAATTAAAACATATGAAAAGATTTGATCCTATACGAAAATTGCACCAGTCAGCAAAACTAGAACTCACCTGGAAAGAAAGTTCCTATATTCTGGTGTCATAAACAAGGTCTGCAGAAGGACATTGATACAACAGCAGTTGCCCGTATTGATGAGACCCACAAACACTATGGAAAAACAATGTTGTTTTATTGTGCACATTGTGATATCCTTTACCTTTCATGATATGTAAACTTCAAGTTTTTATTAAGCAAAATTACTTAAGTAAATATCACCATAGTTAGTGGGGGGGAAACATACCACATTCACCCACATTTCGCAGTACTTAATACACTGCACACAATGCCACTGATTGGGTTTTGCCTCCAGAATTAATTACACTGTTTTCAAAGGAGTAAATTTCAACGTACTGTATATATTGTGCTGACAGCACAAAGTGGACATTTTAGTACCAATAAATGTAGATTATTTTCTTGGCCAGTAAATTACTACAAACAGGAATGAAATAGACAGTTAGATTAATAGGATTGCATGCTTCAGTTGGAAGTTGGAAATGTAGACTTGCTTCTTTTATATTTTAGAGTTATAGAGACAGGGAGTCATACAACACGGAAACAGGCCCTTCGACCTAACTTTCCCACACCGACCAGGATGCCCCACCTACACTAGTCCCATCTGCCCACATTTGGCCTGTGTCCCTCTAAACCTTTCCTGTCCTTTTAAATGTTATTATATCACCTGCCTCAACTACCTCCTCTGGCATCTCGTTCCATGTACCCACCACTCTCCGTGTGATAAGGTGGTCCCTCAAGTTCCTATTAAATCTTTCCCCTCTCACCTTAAACATATGACCTCTCGTTCTTGATTCCCCAACCTGAGTAGAAAACTCCATGTATTTACCAGGTATCTATTCCCCTCATGATTTTATGCACCTCTATAAGATCACTCCTCATCCTCCTGCGCTCCAAGGAAAAAATCCTAGCCTGCCCAGACTGTCCCTATAGCTCAGGCCCCCAAGTTGTTGCAACACCCTCGTAAATCTTCTCTGCATTCTTTTTAGTTTTGTTTGATACATTACATATACACTGAAGCTGGAGTCCAAATTATGCCTTCAGATTATGCCTAAATAAGTCTTGAACTTCATCAATTGACTTCACTACCATGGTGACCCTCTAATATTTAATACCACACGCTGCAACACATGCCCCAATACTAATGATAATATTCCATTGAATGCTTATTCAGACCTAAACAATTGACTCCAAATGTTGAGCTGTGAAATGGGGCTTGAGTGAACATCATAACCTTCTTTACAAGAATGTATTGGAAGCAAACACAGAAATGATAGTCATCGAAAATGAAACCAAACTGGGAAACAGGTGAAGTTATTCCAAGTCTGTGGCAATTATTGCCCCCCCCCCCCCCCCCCCCCCATTTAAAATGGAGGGAGTTCAGTTTTTTGTGTGAAAGATCTGGGAATTGAGGACTATGGGGAACTGGCAGAGTGGAGTTGAGGCCTGGAGTAGATAAGCCATGATCATGTTGGATGATAGAGCAGGCTTAAGGGGCCAGGTGATCTATTCCTCCTATTTTCACATGTGTTGCTGTGTTTGACTTTTGTAATATGTTGAAAAGAACTATGAGACATGTAGCATACACATACTACCATCACTGAATCTTGTGGGTCTTTGTTTATGATCTGCATCAAAGGTATTCCCGTCACAGCTACTGCAGTCTGTTGTTTCATGAACTTGGTTTTCATTTCCGGCAGAATTCTCCATTGAATCAGTGTTTACATCTCTTTCCTGAAACAGATCGATGTGGAGAAAAATCATTTTGTGTGCCACTTCACCTGCAGCATGTGATCGATAAACAATTGCCGATAAACCAGTCCATGAAATGTTCCAAAGATAGACACAAAGTCCTGGAGTAACTCCGCGAGATCAGCAGTATCTCTGGAGAAAAAGGATGGGCGACGTTTCGAGTTGGGAATTGTCTCAGCTTTCTTCTCCCCACCCCCATACAATCAGTCTAAGGAAGGGTCCAGACGCGAAACGTCACCTGGGGATCCATGTTCTCCAGAGATGCTGCCTGACCCGTTGAATTACTCCAGCACACTGTGCCGTTTTTAATGAAATGTAAAATATAAATTATTTAACATAGAATAAACAAACTTGGAACAGTATTCGGCCCACAATTAATCTATTGTCCCTGATGCCAAATTAAACTGATCCCATCTGCCTCCACATAGTGTGTATCCCTCCATTCCCTGCCTGAGCATGCACCTGTCAGAATGCCTCTCAGATGATGCCATTCTGCCTCCACCACCTCCCCTGGCACTGCTTTCCAGGCACCTATCATTTTACGTGCAAAAAACTTTCCTTGCAAATCTCTTTTAAAATGCCCCCCTCTCACCTTAAAGCCATGCCCTCTGGTATTTGACATTTCTACTATGGGGGGAAGAAGTCTCTATCTACCTACCCTATCTCTGTCCCTCATAACTTTATAAACTTCTACCAACTCTCCCCTCAGCCTCTGAAAGAAAAACTATCCATGATTGTCCAACCCTTTGTTTGCAACCCATCCTAGTGAAACTCTTCAGCACCCTCTCTAAAGATTCACATCCATCCTGTAAAGGGGTGACCAGAACTGCACACAATACTCCAAATGTGGCCGAACCATAGTTTTACACCTACAAAATTACTTTCCAATTTTTATACTCAATGCCTTG
The DNA here is from genome assembly GCA_038087875.1 of Malacoraja senta. Classification (NCBI taxonomy): domain Eukaryota; kingdom Metazoa; phylum Chordata; class Chondrichthyes; order Rajiformes; family Rajidae; genus Malacoraja; species Malacoraja senta. Next base: position 41,143,907 of record CM075984.1, read on the forward strand.
AAAGATAATGTCAAGCATATCATAGGCCTTCTTTACCACCTTATCTATCTTTTTGCCTCTTTACGGGAGCCATGGACATTAACCCCAGGATCCCTCCAAAGGGATTGCCATTTAGTGCATTTTAATTTTTTTTAAGAGATACAGCGTGGAAACAGGCCTTCCGCCCACCGAGTCCGCTCCAACCAGCGATCCCTGTGCACTAACACTATCCTACACACTATGGAGAATTTACAATTTTTACTGAAGCCAATTAACCTACAAACCTGTACGTCTTTGGGTGTGGGTGGAAACCGGAGAACCCAGAGAAAACCCACGCGGTCACGGGGAGAACATACAAACTCCAAACAGACAGGACCCGTAGTCAGAATCGAACCCAGGTCACCAGTACTGTTATGGGCCTGTCCCACTTAGGCGATTTTTCAGGCACCTGCCGGCGACTGTCAAAGCCTGAAAAACTGGTGACTGGAACAGCGACTGTCAGAGTGGAACACACACACACATTGCTTCCTTCACCAGCCCGTTATGCAGGCGGGGGACAGGGGAAGCGGGGGGAGCGCTGTCTGAGTGAAATTCACAGGGTGCAAAGCCGATGTGATACAGACACACACCACGATGAACGGGAAGGTTGGCGCTGTAATTAAGACGATGAAAGCAACAGTGTATGGGAAGGGTCACGTAAGTCCTTTAAAAGGGGGGGGGAAGAGAGGGGGGGTGGAGTGGGGGGAGAAGGAGTGGAGACAACTTTTAAGAAGCCAGAGATACACAGCTGTGAAACTCGGCGAACATTAACATTACCGGTCAGTTATCCTTGGTTCTGAAAACTATTGCTTACGTTTTTTTTCCCAATGAGCCAATGAAATTCACTGGTCAGCACCGGCTACAACCTACGACAACCTACGATAACCTACGACAACCTTCGACCTCCTGGCAAGCCAGTATCACTGCACCTACGGCACGAGAATTCTCGCTACTCTCCATGGCGGCTTCATTCTGGTCGCCGCTAATTTTTCAACATATTGAAAAATTTGCGGCTACCATAATGAGGCCGCGACCAGCTCCCAGAATGTGGTAACTCCTCATGACCGTGAAGGCGACTACCCGGCATCCACCCGCGAACATGTGGCGACCGCATAATTTCCTGCAGTCGCCTAAAAAGTTTCCTAAGTGGGACAGGCCCATAAGGCAGCAACTACACCACTGAACCACTGTGCTACCCTGTGCCGTAAGCTGGGAATTTGAATGAAATGTAGATCAAAGCAATTATTTTTCAAAAAGCATCGACTTGAACATTTCTGGATTAGTTTTGTACTTTTACAGTCAAAGATCCAACACAGCTATGAAGATAGTAAATGCTGTAAAAATGCAGCAGATCAGGTAGGATCTGTGGATGCAGAAACAGAGCTGAAGTTTCAGGCAGATGTACTTTCAATTTGTCAGCCATGATTGGATCCCTTCATTGATGTGAACCTTCATAGTTCTTTCTGCTTGAAAATAACTACTATATTTTGGATTATGATGCCAATATTTGCATAAGGAGTTTAGTTTTAATTTTAGAGAGACAGGCCCTTCGGCCCATTGAGTCCGACCCATACACTAGTTCTATCCTTCACACATGGGACAATTTACAGAAGCCAATTAACCTACAAATCCGCATGTCTTTGGAAAGTGGGAGGAAACTGGAGCACCAGGAGACAATCCACGCGGTCACAGGGAGAACGTACAAACACCCTTAGTCAGGATCGAACCCGGGTCTCTGGCGCTGTAAGGCAGCTACTCTACCGATGCGCCACTGTGCAGTTATATTTAACTGAAGTCATACACTTTGGTACTTTTGTTTAGCAGAGTGGATTTCTTATGTTTAAATATCACAATGCACCAGGGGACTGAGAGATTACCTGCGCTGGTTCGCCGATTGTTCTGACGGTTGGTTCTGTAGTCTTCACTAAACGTTCTGAGCTTCGAGGGTGTTGGACGGTCATGTTACCCATGAAGTTAGTTAGTCCTTGGGAAGGTCGTTCACTAAGATAATCTTGATATACGTAATCGCTCTGCAAATAAGAAAGGAAATCTTGCAGTTATAAATCACTTACGTCTTTTACAAAAGAAAACATTTTAACATATTGCACGGTCACAAGTTTTTTGGTACTTAAGTGTTGATGGTTCACCCCCATATGGCAAGTAGACAATAGACAATAGACAATAGGTACAGGACAATCTGGCCCTTCGAGCCAGCACCACTATTCACTGTGATTATGGCTGATCATCCACAATCAGTACCCAGTTCCTGCCTTCTCCCCATATCCCTTGACTCCGCTATCTTTAAGAGCTCTATCCAACTCTCTCTTGAAAGCATCCAGAGAATTGGCCTCCACTGCCTTCTCAGGCAGAGAATTCCACAAATTTACAACCATCTGTGTGAAAAAGTTTTTCCTCATCTCCATTCTAAATGGCCTACCCTTTATTCTTAAACTGTGGCCCCTGGTTCTGGACTCCCCCAACATCGGGAACATGTTTCCTGCCTCTAGCGTGTCCAAACTCTTAATAATCTTATATGTTTCAATAAGATCCTCTCATTCTTCTAAATTCCAGAGAATACAAGCTGAGCCACTCCATTCTATCAACATATGACCATCCTGCCATCTCGGGAATTAACCTTGTGAACCTACGCTGCACTCCCTCAATAGCAAGAATGTCCTTCCTCAAATTTGGTGACCAAAACTGCACACAATACTCCAGGTGTGGCTCACTAGGGCCCTGTACAACTGCAGAAGGACCTCTTTGCTCCCATACTCAACTCCTCTTGTTATGAAGGCCAACATGCCATTAGCTTTCTTCACTGCCTGCTGTACCTGCATGCTTACTTTCGGTGACTGATGAACAAGGACCCCCAGATCTCGTTGTACTTCCCCTTTTCCAACCATCGAGCCATTTACAGTGTATAGATACATGATAAGGGAATAACGTTTAGTGTAAGGTAAAGCCTGCAAAGTCAGATCAAGGATAGTCCGAAGGTGACCAAATAGGTAGAGAGTAGTTCAGCACTGCTCTCTGGCTGTGGCAGGATGATTCAGTTGCCTGATAACAGCTGAATCTGGTGGTTTAAGTTTTTTACACTTCCATGCCTTTTGCTTGATGAGAGAGGGGATTAGAGGAAGTGGCCAGGGTGCGACATCCTTGATTATGCAGCTGGCCTTGCCGAGGCAGCATGCGATATAAATGGAGTCAATTGGAGGGAGGTTGGTCTGTGTGATGGTCTGGGCTGCATCCACAATTCGCATGAAATTTTACCTTGGTACAACTCTATCAACATGTTGCCTCCTCTGCTGGGTATTTACAGTCATGCTTTTCAGGTTTTATTCGGGTAGGGAGATTTTCACTGGTGTCTTAAAATAATTGAGAAAAGTAGTGATGAAGATAAGAGAAGGAATTCTAGAGCTTGAAGCACAGCTGTGATAAATGGATCCATGAAATTTGAATGCGCCAGAGCCTAGAATTTGAGGAGTGCACAAAAACTGCACAGCTGTAACACTAAATGTACTGTATTAATGTACTGGCTGGGATGCAAGCAGAAGCCTCCACGTGGCGCATCCCGGGCAATGCTGACGACAGAAACTGTACCACAGTGACTGACTGAAGTAGCCAATTCTGCAACCATCGACCGTCAACCGTCACTGACCGACCGGAAAGACGTGATATAGAAGATGGCCGGACACGAGGAAGAAGAAGATGTACTGGCTTAATATGGACATTTTGTGTTTTGCACAATAGCTTTTTTCTAACAAAAACAATCATGTCTTACTTAAATTGGATATAGCTCTAAAAAGTGAAGTACATCAAAATGTTTTTGCCATTCACATTAATCATATAAACATTTTAAACAATTTTAAGTATATGCAGTATTTCTGCAATTTCTAAACAAATGAATACAGTGGCGCAGCTGGTAAGAGCTGCTGCCTCACAGCGATGGAGACCCGGGTTCGATCTTGTCTTCGGGTGCAATCTGCGTGGTTTGCACGTACTCCCTGTGACCATGAGGGTTTCCTAACCAAAGATCTTACTAAGATCTTTTTTCCTAACATCCCAATGACGTGCGGGTTTGCATGTAAAATTGCCCCCAATGGATGCGAAAGTGGGATAACAGAATTACAGTGAATGGGTGAGGACAGTTTGGGCCGAAGGGCCTGTTTCCATGCTGTATCTCTACACCAAACTAAAATAATAATCTGCGCCATGTCGCAGAGTGATATATATCTCAAAGTGAAAGAGAAGTGGGATTAAACATTTGAAATAACACACAAAGTGCTGAAGTAACTTAATGGGTCAGGCAGCATCTCCGGAGAGAAAGGATAGGTGATGTTTTGGACAGGGACCTTTATTCAGACTGAAAGAAGGGGAGGGGAGGCGAGGAGGGGGCCAGGACAAATCAGGGGGGCAACAGATTACCTCAGGGCAGGGTGGTTCCCTGGTATGCTAATTGTGCCTGACCCTCTGATTTAAACCGAAGATAGACACAAAAAGCTGGAGTCACTCAGCGGGACAGACAGTGTCTCTGGAGAAAAGGAATAGGTGACGTTTAGGGTCGCCATCCTTCTTCAGATGTTATGTCCACCTTTGGTACACACCAGCATTCTGTAGTTCTTTGTTTTTACACATTTCAGATTCGTGAGAAAGCAAGTCAGACTGTCATTCCTGCTGTGCCTTTCAGATAGTTTGTGGCAGGATATAGCAGATACAAGCATGAAGGAGGTTATGTTTTGCCATTACCCGAGTTGGATACGTTCTCTGCGGAGGATATTGAAGGATGTACGGATGATGGATATTGAAGGATGACCAAGGGTTGGGGTAGCTGCTGCCGATTCTGTCCCGACTCCCCTCTGCGAAGTACTGGGGGTACCAGTCGTGGGTTGTAGATCTGGACTGGTCACCAGTCCTCCTCTCCGACCGAATCCGAGAGTAGTCGCTGTAGGACATACTGCAGCACCGGGGACTCGACGACGCACAGGCCGCTGCTCCGCACAGTTTCCACGCAAACGAAACTGAAACTGTGCTCTTGATTCCTTCGGCGCAGCAACGACAGCCCTAGCTTCACAAACACAAACACCTCCAGGCATTCCTTGCCATAAAGCACGACCAATCCAGCAGCAGACTCAACTTTTACAGCGTTTTGTATTGTATTTCAGACTGCCACATCTTTGTGAGCATACGGCAGTCACATTTATTTTGATTACGTTTCAAACTTAAGACCGTCCGCTTGAGGGGGCTGCAGCCTAACGGGTTGATTCAGAGTTAAAGGCAGACCCACATTGGGGCACAGGAGTTCAATGGGCCGTGTCCAGGGTCTGTGGACGCATCTAACGCGGCAAGCGAAGCAACAAATGTTTTGTTCATAAGAGTAATACAGTGTGGAGACAGGCCCTTTAGTCCAACCTGCCCACACCGCCCAACATGTCCCATCTACACTAGTCTCACCTGCCTGCGTTCGGCCCATATCCCTCTAAACGTGTCCTATCCATATACCTGTGTAATTGCTTCTGAAACGTGGCATAGTACCTGTCTCAACTACCTCTTCTGGCAGCTGGTTCCATACACCCACCACCCTTTGTGTGAAAAAGTTACCCCTCAGATTCCGATAAAACCTTACCCCCCTCACCTTAAACCTATGCCCTTTGGTTCTCGATTCCCCTACTCTGGGCTAGAAATTCTGTGCATCCCTTTACTTTTAACTATTTATTGGCTTAGCAGCAACTTAACAATGCAGGATGTTTTCACAATAAGGCAGTCCAAGTAATTCACACGAGGTACTATCACAATGTTGAAACATTTAGATAGTATAACTCTAGGGGGATACGGGCCAAACGCAGGCAGGTAGGACAAGTTTAGATGGGGGGCATGTTGGTTGGCATGGGCAATTTGGGCCAAGGGTCCCGTTTCCACACCATAACTCTAGGTCTGTGAGGAATGTGTGGGGATGTAATTTTGATTTGGACCCGATTTTCATTTCAAATTGGAACTGAAAAAGTCAATACGGTATTGAAGAAACAAGAGCCTGCAGCTGCTGGAACCATGAGTAGCAAACATAGTGCAGGAAGAACTCAGCGGGTTAGCTTGCATCTGTGGGTCGAATGGACAGAAGACATCTTGGGTCGGGACCCTCCTTCAGACAAATTCAACATTGCTTATTTGATACTATGGCACTCTTTCAGTGATTGGAACAAGATCCTTGGGCTGTCAATATTAGGAGAGGCTTCATGGCATCAAATGAAGGTTATATTTATCTATATGTGTCAAATTAAAGTGTACCTATCAAGAATATAATATTAGCTTTATATTTTATAAGAATATAATTCTAAGAATATAAGCTTAGTTCATATTTAATGGAGATGGGAATGCATAGTGCTGACCCTACCAGCTTAAAAGAAAATTCAGTATTAACACAACTAAGTTCAGAGAACACATGGTGCTTAGAAATAGTATATTTCTACCTTTTAAATTTACTCTTGATATAGTCTACATTCCTAATGCGTAGGTGGCTAACAGTATCACAGAAAACAGTAAAAAAAATTATGCAATGTTTTTCTGAAATATAAATGACACACTGGTATTTGGGGTTTTCTTATCAGTTGACATCATGCCCACTTTGATTTTATGGCCATTTTCATGGTATATGTCCACGTCATTCCTTATATGTGAATGTTTCTTTAAATTATTCACGTTCCTCCATGATAATAATCATGGAATTATTATAATTCCATGATAACTTTAACACTTTAAGTTTTGATTAAAACTTTTGATTTATTTGATTGAAGATCCATCACAGAACCATGCTGACTATCCCTAATCAACCCCTATCTTATCCCAGGGAATCCATCTTTCCTCGCTCCCTGCCATGCCCTTGCCTGTCTTGTCTACTAAACCTGCTGTCATTGACTTCAGTAACAATTTCCAGCCTCCAACCTACATTGGACCCTGTCCCCCTCCCAATCTAACACACCCTTCTGAAAAGCATGAGCAAACTCGCCTGCCAGGATATTGCTCCCCCTCCAGATTAGATGCAACCTGTTCCTCTTATACAGGTCACCTCTTCCCCAGACGAGATCTCAATGGTCTAAACATCTGAATCCCTACCCCCTTCAACAACTTCCTAGCTACATATTAATCTGTCCTATCTTCTTTTTCCTATCATCAGTAGCACATGGAGTAACATGGAGACCATTTCCCTAGAAGTACTGTTTTATTTCCTTTTGCCTAACTCCCTATATTCACTCTGCAGTGTCTCATCTGCTTTCGTACCTGAGCCATTGGTGCCAATGTGCAAAACGATTTCTGGCTGCCTACCCTCTCCCTTGAGAATGTTCTGCAGCCATCCCAAGACATCCTGGACTCTGGCACCAGGGAGGCAACACACCATTCTTGAGTCCTGTTTGCTGGCACAGAATCACCTGTCTGTCTTCCACTAGAAGGAACAGACTTCTTTCAAAATGTCCCTCTCCTTCTCCCTCTCCCTCTCCCCCCCCTCCCCCTCCCTCTCTCCCTCCTTCTCTCCCTCTCTCCCTCCCTCCCTCTCTCCCTCTCTCCCTCTCTCCCTCTCTCCCTCTCTTCCCCCTCTCTCTCCCCCTCTCCCCTCTCCCTCTCTGCCATTTTAACAGTAAGATGACTTAGAGTTAAAGACCCATCATCTACCCTCAAGAAAACGTGGAATGAGAGGTCTGTTTTTGAATTGCGTTATTTATATTTAGGTATCACGCATTGTCTGTTTGCTCACTGCATACTTTGAACCTTGAATGAAGTGGCAACTTCAAGCTTTACACTTAAAAACGCATACGGGACCTTCCCTTCACAGCAGCATAATGGATACTTATATATTATTTAATATAGAACTAATCTACGGGTGATTGATGGTCGGCGCAGACTCGGTGGGCTGAAGGGCCTGTTACCATGCTGTGTCTCTAAACTTTGATCTACCCACGATTGGTTTGGAAGACAGAACTTGCCATGCTCAGGTAATAAAGGATTCAGAACTATTGTGATGACGTGTTTCTGCATGGGTGACCCATGCAAATGCAATGTCCATGCTTCATGCAGGTGGTAAGTAAAATGTCAAGAGTAACACCCAGGCATGTGATAACAGCGCTGAATGTCGCTGCACATGCCTCCGTTCTTCTGTGTGTTCACACATCAGGGACACAAAAATTCAGATGGCAAACTGTGGAATCTCTTCAATTTACTGTTATTCCACCATGTTTCAATGCATTCTTTCTTTCACTGAAAATAAGCACAGCTTGCAAAACAGAATGGAGAACTGTGAATTTAGACTTCAGAGATACAGCGTGGAAACAGGCCCTTCAGCCCACCAAGTTCGCGTCGACCAGCGACCACTCCGTACACTAGCTTTATCCTACATACTAGGGACAATTTACAATTTTTACCCGTCAATTAACCTACAATCCTGCAAGTCTTTGGTGTGTGGGAGGAACAAGGAACACTCGGGGAAAATCCACGTGGTCACAGGGGGAACGAACAAACTTCGTACAGACAGCACCCGTAGTCAGGATGGAACCAGGGTCTCTTGTGCTGTAAGGCAGCAACTCTACTGATGCGCCACTGTATTCTTCCTCAGGTTTTGAACACTGCACCAGGCGAAAGTTGTGCCACATCTTAGAATTTTATCATAACTCCTTCCAAAAGTTGATTGATTTATACAGGTATTTTAATCAGTACACTTCTAATTTTCTCAAACTGGAAGAATGATAGAAGAGAAAAGAGAAAACAACCAATTATTTAAATGTTTAATGTGTAACATTGTTTCAGAGTGCCTGTTAACAGTGTATACTAACACAGTCATAGAGGAATACAGCAAGGAAACAGGCCCTTCAGCCCATTGATTTTATGCCTAACATCAAGTACTCATTTACACTAATATCACAGTAATTTCTTTACATACTTTCCATATTCGAGGGAGCTCCCTCCGGTTTCTGCCACCCACCTTGGTTCTTGGTTCTTGGTTTCTTGGTCCTCCAAAATATTCCAAATGGAATTTAAACTGGAGGTGGTGGAGGGAGGACTTAAGCCAGAAAGGGTTTTTGGGAAGAAAGAGCTACCTTAAATTTAGTTGCATCTGGTTGGGTAACTATAGTAGGGTGGAGATTATTCCATGCTTTAATTGTGCGGGGGAAGAATGAATTGCTGTACACATCTGTCTTGGTAGCTGGAATCACAAATTGGATCGAATGTCCTCGTCTGCTCCTAATTGGTTTGGGTTTGGTGTACCAACACAGAGGGGAAATTTACCGGTGGCCAAATAGGAAACCTGAGTACCTGGGGTGGTCCACAAGGTTGCAGGGAACACATGCAAACTCCACGGAGACAGCACCAAAGGTCTGGATTGAACCTACTTCATTGGAGGTGGCCGGTCTCTGCTTGCTCCAAGTCTCTGTGTGGTTTTTATCAAAATCTCTGCAACTATTTTCTAATTTAATTTACATGTCAAGGAATAGGACCATGCGTGTAATATATGTGGAATTTGAGGATGATGGAAATGTTTTGATTTTTTTATGCATGAGCCAAAAATTATGAATAGCTTAATTGCTCTTCCAATTATATTCAATGATTACAGTAAACACGTCTGTATAAGGAAGTCATCTAAATATAAAGTGATAATGCCACATTCCATAAACTTGAATAATGTAGCCAAACTAAAAGAATAACAATAGAAAATCAGATATCGGTCTAATCCATTGCAATGTTGTTTTGCAGATAATAGAACATAGAACAAACAGTACAGCACAGGAACAGGCTCGCCGGCCCGCAATGTTTGTGCCGAACATGATGCTGAACTGAACTCATCAGCTTGTACATAACCCATATCCCTCTATATTCCATGCACTTTCCTTGTGTCTATCTAAAAGCCTCTAAAAAAATCACCATCATATCTGCCTCCTCCACCACCATCCCTGGCAATGATACATGCCCTGAAGTAAATTCCCCAGTTTTAAAATACAACTAGACCAAGTGCAGACCCTTTGGGTCTGTTCCCCCAACGTGCGGTTGCGGGGGGGGGGGGGGGGGCGGCATGTGACGTCACACACACTACCACCCCGCACACACGCTAACTACCCCCCTTGATATTATATTAATATCATTCATTTTCTCCTTTTACCCCATAACCGCCCTATCCACTGACGCATAGCCCCCAACTCGCAGGCGCGTCTAGAGGGGGGGGGAGATAGAGAGTGAGGGCAGAGAGAATGGGGAGAGACAGAGAGAGAGGGGCAGAGACAGAAGGGCAAGAGACAGAGGGAGAGTGGGGTGGAGGGGAGGAGGAGAGGGTGGGTGGGTGAGGGGGGAGGGTGGGGGAGGAGGGGAGAGGGAGATGGGGAGAGAGTGGGGAGGGGGAGATGGGGAGAGAGTGAGGAGGGGGAGAGGGGGAGGAGAGGGGAGGGGGGAGGGAGAGAGAGGGGGATGGGGAGGGGAGGAAAGTGGGGAGGGTGAAGGGGAGATGGGTAGGGGGAAGGGGGTGGTAGAGGGGGGAGGGGGGAATGGTGGGTGAGGGGGATAGAGAGGGGTGGGGAAAGGGGAGAGGAGAGGGGAAGAGGGGGAGGTGAGAGGAGAGGGGTGGGGGAGAAGAGGGGAGGAGGGGGAGGAAGAGGGGGAGGGGAGAGGTGGAGAGAGAGTGGAGGGGAGAGAGAGAGAGGAGAGGGAGAAAGTGGAGGGGGAGAGAGAGAAGGGGGAGGGAGAGAGGAAGGGGGGAGAGAGAGAGGGGGAGTGGGGGGAAGGCACGGGGATGGAAGGGCAGGAGGGAGTGGGAGAGATCTCCCACCCCTGTCCCGTGATATCATATGTAAATGAGATCCATGGTGATTGTACATCTGTGAGATGGCACTGTGACTCATGCAGCAGTTTGGTTTTAGTGGGACCACGTGAAGGTTGCAATCTCCCACACCTGTCCCATTGTGATGGCATATGTAAATGAGATCCATTGTGATTAGACATCTGTGAGATGGCACTGTGACCCATGCAGCAGTTTGATTTTAAATTCTTTTGATATTTTGTGAACAATTTTATTCAAAATCTGGGGAAATAATTGACCAAATCTAGAGAGGAGTGCATTTATGAAATCGTAAGTTAAATCCCTACCGAAATTGTAAAAATCTCCGCGTTTTTGCATCTGGTTTTCGAGGAGATATGTTTCAAAGGCAAAATGACATACACACACCCACACACACACACACACACACACACACACACACACACACACACACACACACACACAGTTTTAAATATAGATATGATATGATATGATAATGTGACACACAATATAACAAGTTGGTTCTGGTGACATTTTACAAGCAGCAAAGTGTAAGTGCCGCCCTGAAATGTCAGACAAAAATTTGACCGGAAAACCCCTTCAACAAGTCATGTAACCTACCAACCTTTGATTGTGATTGCATTTGAAAAGTCTAAGATAAGTATTAATCAACAAGCACGTGTTTAAATCTTTGTCTCATTTAATCTGGCAGCAAAGATGTAACTTGTCAGAGTTTGTGTAAATTTGACTTCTTATATAAATGAAGGATCACCAGTCAATTTATCTGAGAAGTGACTGAAGGGGTTAACAGGGTAAGGAGATAAAGAATGATCAAGAGAGTGCAAACAAAAATCACCTATACTGTTTGGCGTTTAGGCCAGGACACAGAAAAGGATATAGGAGATGGTGTACAGAAGTAAACCTGAGCAAGTATGGACAGATACAACAAAAATCTTTCTTGCAACAGCATCACAGGCACATAGATTCACACAGCACATAAAACATAAGATACACAAATTATACAAGAAAGTGAAAACAGACTGCAAAACAAGATATTAATGCAAAAAATGCAATTGGAAAAAATAGTTCATGATTGATTGAAAGATACAGCAGGGAAAGAGATCCCTCTCATTTAAAATGTAGATTAGTTTAGAGATACAGTGCAGAAACAGGCTCTTCAGCCCACTTAGTCTGCGCCAACCAGCGACCACCCCATACACTCGCACTATCCTACACACTAGGAACAAATTACAATTTACAGAAGCCAATTAACTTACAAACCCATTCGTCTTTGGAATGGGGTAGAAACCGGAGCTCCCGGAGGAAACCCACATGGTCAGGGGGAGAACGTACAAACTCCATATAGACAGCACCTGTAGTCAGAATCAAACCTGGATCTCTGGTGCTATAAGTTAGCAACTTTACCGCTATACCACTGTGCCGCCCAAGGTTTCCAATTGTTTACACAAAGGGTGGTAGGTATATGGAACGTGCTGCCAAAGGAGGTTGTTGATGCAGGTACTATCACAGCACTTAAAACATTTGGACAGGTATATGGATGGGCTAGGTTACATCTAATTACATATATGACTCTAATTACATCTATTTGTGGACGGTCATCTGTGCCAATAATACATGACCTGGAATCTAAACTTGATTTCCATTTCAAACAGTCCAAAGCTGGATGCAAAATCAAGAAAAATCAAATCTGAACATGTTATATGTTTTGAAGTATTACTCATATGCCATAGCACACAACTATGTGTTAATAAAATATGGACTGAAAATTATACGGTATTTACAAACACATACGCTGCTGTACTGTATGTTATTTAAAGTCATTAAACCGGAAATTGAAAGTGAAACTGAATTTCATTTGTTGCAAAACTTTGAGAACAGCAGAGGAACAAAAACAACTTGAAAAAACCCTTCGCGGGAGTAAAATGGGAAAAATCTATCAAGTGTTAGTGAAGGGGCTCAAAGGAGAAACAACCACTGTTGATATTTCACAGACAGAAAAAGAGTTCAACGAGACGACGGTTCTGGTGTTTAAAGGGAAACTCTTGAAAAAAATGCCACAAGGAACAGGTATTTAAGCAATAAGTTGGAAATGTATTCATACTTTTAAAAACCAGTTTAACCCAGCAATTTTACACGATTTTCTGAGGGATAGCATCTGTCTCATTTGTAACAGGATTTTTAACGCTGTTTTTCTGGTGTAAAATTCCCCCACTCATGTCAACAATAGCATAATAAACTACATATGTAGGAAGGAACTGCAGATGCTGGTTTAAACTGAAGATAGACACAAAAAGCTGGAGTAACTCAGCCGGACAGGCGGCATCTCTGGAGAGAAGTAATGGGTGACGTTTCGGGTCGAGACCCTTCTTCGGACAATCTAAACCCATCTGCAGAAATGTCAATGGGCTACAAACATGACAGCTCCTAGTTTTCACAGAACAAACTGGTCTCTTTAAGCTAGTTTCCTGAAACAATGCTGTATAAATTGTTAGGGCTGGTAGAGCTGCTGCCTTACAGACCCGGGTTCGATCCTGAATACGGGTGCTGTCTGTACGTTCTCCCTGTGACCGCACGGGGTTTTGTCTGGGTGGTCCGGTTTCCTCCCACACTCCAAAGAAGTACATGTCGATTAATTGGCTTCGGTAAAAATTGTAAATTGCCTCTACTGTGTAAGATAATGCTAGTGTATGGTGATCGGTGGGCCGAATGTCTTGTTTCTGCGTTGTATCTTTAAAAACTGGGCTTATTAAGAAAATTTCCAGAAACAATGCCATGTAAATTACTGACTATAAAAAGTACATTATTTAACTTCTGTTCGTTGCTCCGATCACAAGAACAACCTCACATATATCTCTCACCTGCTATATTGCTCTCTTCAAAAATCATTCCAAGATATTAAAGCTGCTGATTTCTGCCGTATGTGGGTGACCAGAAAAATCTTGAGAGAGCTGATGGAAATGTAGGGGAAATAAATGGATGAGCTCTATAGGACTGTGACTAGGCTGGATTTAGAATATTGTGTGCAGTTGAGTTCTGGTTGCCCCACTACAGGAAGCCTTTGGAAGGAGTGGAGAGGATATTTACCAGAATGATGCCTAGATTAAAAGGTATTAGTTACAAAAAGAGTTTGGTTAGACTTGGATTGTTTTCTCTTGACATCGGAGATTGTGGGGAAACCTGACAGAAGTATATAAAAGTATGAGGGGTATAGATAGGGTAGACAGTCAGAACTTTCTCCTAGGATAGAAATATCAAATACTAAAGGGCATAGCTTTATGGTGATAGGGGCAAATTTAAAGCAGATGTGGTGGGGCAGGTTTTTTACACAGAGGGTGATGGGTGCCTAGAACGTGCTGCAAGGGGTGGTGGTGGAGGCAGAGATGATAGTGGCATTTAAGAGGCTTTGCACAGACATATGTATATGCATGGAATGGACAGATATGGATTATTCGCAAACAGATAACAGTTGGCCTTAGCATTATGGTCGGTACAGACAATGTGGGCTGAAGGGCCTGTTCGTGTGCTATACTGTTCAATGTTCCATGTCCTAAGTGTGGGATTAGAGTAAAAATTGGTAGACACAAAGTGCTGGAGTAAGTCAGTGGGTCAGGCAGCATCTCCACAGAGAAAGGATTGGTGAAGTATCGGGTCAGGACCCTTCTTCAGACTGGGTGCTTGATTAACAGTGGAGACAAGGTGAGCCAAAGTTTCTCTTTCAGTGCTGCGTAGTTCTATGACTCCATGACACTGTACTTTGCCATGTTATTCTCTGGTAATCACAAAAACCTGCAAAACACATCAACAAAGAACCCCATGCTGAAACAAATAATATTTCGATGCACAAGTAAATAAGCAACCCTCTTCCGTGAACCACACAGTTTAAGTTCTTGCTATTTTTGTGCCTTTCACAAACAATACTGGGACATTTGCACCATTTCCTTAATGCCAAAACAAAACAGCAAATTGTGGCTTAGGTGGTAAGGTTTCCTGAGCAGAATTTAAAGCGCAGTATTTGAGGGAAACTATTTATCTATCACAGGATTCAAGATGTTCATTCTGAAAAAAATCTTTTTTGAATCATGAGATTAACAGCATAACAACATCCGGTCAAGGAATATACACTCTTTTTCAGAATGTTAGCAGGGAGTTGAACAAGAATATGCTGAAGAATATAATCCCTCTGTCAGATACCTGAAGAGCAAGTGTAATTAGGCAAAGGAGTGGGTCCTTGAAAATAATAGGATGAAAATTGGCTGGGCGACACAAATGAAAGTTGCGCTCTAGATTCCTCTAAGTCGGATAGTTCCATACCTGATTATATTACATCAGAAATGTATTACACTTTCTTGAAGTCGTTAGGCTTTGTTTAATCTTGGGAATTATGTTAATTCAGTGATCCAGCATTGAAACAGGTCCTTTGGCCCAATGAGTCCATGCTGACCATTGAACACTCATTAACACCAGTTCTATGTTATCCCGCTTTCTCATCCACGCTTTACACACTAGGGGCAATTTTACAGCAGCCAATTAACCTACAAACTCACACGTCTTTGGGATGTGGTCACAGGGAGAATGTGCGAACTCCACTCAGAGAGCACCGAGGTCAGGATTGAAACCATGGTCTCTGGCATTGCAGGGCATCAATGCTGCCAGCTGCACCACTGTGCCACCCATATTTCTGAATGTGATTTAAAATTCAAAATTGAGTAAACTGACTAATGGCAGCTTTTAAGATGGATGCAGATGTTTTTGTATTCCTCTCACTTTCTCGCTTTTGCTTTTGGTTTAGGTCAAGCAGAGGATCTTCGCCTTCTCTTTGCCAACGAACAACTGGAAGATGATAAAAGGTTCTCGGATTATAAGGTCATGGATAAATCCACAATAATGATGGTGTTGCGACTGCCTGGAGGAGGAAGACGGTGCTAATATTGTAAAGAAAGCTGAAGCCATTGCCAGGATCTGCCGTCTCGATACTAATGAAAACTCTCTCCTCAATGCTGTTGAAACAGAATGCAAAATGGGTTTCATATCTTTATCCTTTTATCCCTTAAAAATGATATAAGAATATCTCTAGTGGCATTTAATAGGGAAGTTAATTACATGGAATGAGTAAACTATTAATTTTATGTATATCTTTCGAATAAGAAACCTAAATATGAACTGGTTATTTCAGTCACTTGTCTGGTCTCCTGTTGCTAGAATCATTTCCAGCACTTGGTTGTTTGATTTTAATATGAATGTACCTTTATAACTCTTTCAGTTATTGCAAACATTAAAGTTCACATAATATGCTTCTGCACATTAATTTTATTTCCCTATCTTATTACCAATAAATATTATACATAAAACCAGACTAATCTTATGTAGGATATGCAGGTTGCCTCCCAGTATGGCTTTTGTAAAATAATCATTAAAAATAATATTCTAAATAAGTTGATTGGACAGAGAAAAGTGAACTTAAATGATGTAGATATTGAATAACATAACTGTAATTGTTAAAGTTCATTCAATTTCAACATGAGTGGCGGGCAGCACAGTGATGCAGCAGGCAGAACTGCTGCTTCACAGCGCCAGAGACCCATGTTCGATCCTGACCTCTGGTGCTGGCTGTATGGAGTTGACACGTTTTTCCTGTGACTGTATGGATTGACTCCAGATGATCTGGTTTCTTCCCAGGTCGCTAAAAATATGGGTTTGTAGGTTAAATGGCCTCCGTAAATTGTTCCGAGTGTGTAGGGAGTGGATGCAAAAGTGTGAGAACATAGAACTAGTGTGATCGGATGATCAATAGTTGGCGTGGACTCAATGGGCCTCCTGTGGGCAAAAACCTCAGGAAAAACTCCCCCTATAATCCCCAGGATGTTTCTATAGGCACGGGTTATTGATTGGGGGCGATCAGCCATGATCACAATAAATGGTGGTGCTGGCTCAAAGGGCCAAATGGCCTCCTCCTGCACCTATTTTCTATGTTTCTATTTGAAGACATAGAGCATGTGTGCATTTAAACATCTTTCCTGATAAATATATTAGCTTAGAGACATTTTTCAATCTCTGAAGCTAAATTTCAAATTGTGAAGTTACTCTTCACAATTCATAATGGTTCAACTGGGTCTTCTGATGCTCTCAAGTTGACACCATGAACCAGACTGCCGAACTCCATGAATTCATGGGATAAGAGTCCAGTGAGTTGGGGCTGAGCAGCAACTTTTTCACACAGAGGGTGGTGGGTATATAGAACGATCTGACTGAGGATGTAGTTGCGGCATATACAATAACAACATTTAGAAGTCATTTGGACAGGAACATGGATGGGAAAGGTTGAAAGGGATATGGGCCAAATGCAACTAAATGGGACTAGCTTAGATGGGGCATTTTGATCGGCATGAACTAGTTGGGTTGAAGTGCCTGTTCCTCGCTCTATGACTATGTACTGTCTTAGAGAAGCACAGAAGTTCAACAGAAGTTATGGCATCTGGTCAGAATATGTGCCTCAATATTTGCATTAGTTTTGGTTTAATTTAGCAGCCTGAAAAATTTGTATTTAAGATGTTCAGCAATATAAGAGCACAGAGCATCCAACCTGACAGTCCATTTGATGGAATAAAGAGGCAGAAGCTCCCTTTCCTGAATGGTACTATGCAAATACAATGCTCTCTTTATTTTTCTATTCAAGGTTCCTTGCTGTACACAGTTTTATTGCAATATCTTCTGCCTTGCCAACATGATTACACTTCAAAACGGCCTTCTGAAATGGGACAGCTTTCTTGTTTTCTGTCCATCCCTGAAATAAAGAGAAACCTGTTAGGCCTGTTCCTCGGTATAAGTGAGGATAATAAACTAAACTAAATCAGCCATCGAAAATTTTGTTTAACCACAACTGAAGTCATGGACGTGTGGATTGGGATATAAACTGGATGTGACATGGAGGTTCAACCATTATGTTGAATGACATTAGACTTTACTTCAGAATTTAGAGATCCAGCGCGGAAACAGAGTCCGCGCCCACAAGCAATCACCCCGTTCCCATAACCTGCACATGCCAGGGACAATTTTTTACAGTTAACCTACAAACCTGTATGTCTTTGGAGTGTGGAGGAAACCAGTCCACCAGGAGAAAACCCATGAAGTCATGGGTAGGATACCATACAAACTCCGTATAGACAGCACCCATAGTCAGGATTGAGTCTGGGTCTCTGGCGTCATGAGGCAGCAACTCTACTGTTGCACCACTGTGCCACACATTTTGAATAAGCAGATTCGAGGAGCAAAGTGTGCAACCTCTGGTGCTGGTTCACAACTGTATCCACAATTTACACTCCTCCTGGATATCATGCCCATTATGCTGTTTTCCTCCAACTGAGTTTGACACCAAACAGGCAAAGTGAGATCAACAGTGTTGGGTTTGCATTGGAAGTGGATGTGGAAGCAGTTAATTGGAAGATCTCACTGAGGCTGGAAGAACTTGCACAGCCCCAGAATGTCACTACTAAAGATCCTTTGGAAACTGTCCTTGGGCAGGACACCTTCATCTGCATCATTTATTTCCTATCGTCTATAATATGCATGAAGCATATGGCTCACCTCCTTTCACAACACTCTAATGGTAACATAGCCCATTCAGCCTAAGGCAGAGCATGACTACCTATCATGCTTGGGGCTGATGATTGACCAGTACAGACACCATGTAGATCTGAGGTCGCAAACAAAATTAAAAAAAACATTTTCATTAGATAGATATAAAATGCTGGTGTAACTGGTCAGCTGGTAAGCTGGTCAGGCAGCATCTCCGGAAAAAAATGATGGTTCCCAAACCAAAATGTCACCCATCCTTTTTCACCCATGCTGCCTGACCAGTTGGGCTACTGCAGCATTTTGTCTCTATCTTCAGTATAAACCAGCATCTGCAGTTCCTTTCTACAAACCATTTTTCTTTGTTCTTGGAGCCATCACCATCAACCAGAATCTCCCATCATTCACATTTAGCCCGCTACTTGCAATGTAAGGGTTAAAACATACTTTTCAACTATAATGAAGTTGTATGCATACATTTCCCAGGTCAAGCATGCAGGTTCGCTTAACACAACAATTAGGTGCTTTGTAAAATATTTGGGCTCACTTAGAAGAACCAGTAAATCATATTGTTAAAGAAGGAACTGCAGATGCTGGAAAATCGAAGGTACACGAAAATGCTGGAGAAACTCAGCAGGTGCAGCAGCATCTATGGAGCGAAGGAAATAGGTAACGTTTCAGGCCGAAACCCTTCTTCAGACTGATAGGGGGTGGGGAGAAGAAAGGAAAAAAGGAAAAAGGCGGAGGAGGAGCCTGAGGGCTGGGGGATGGGAGGAGACAACCAGATGGCTGATGAAGGGGAGGGGACAGCAAGGGCTAGCAGAATTGGGAGAATTCAATGTTCAAGCCCCCAGGATGTAGACTGCCCAAGCGGAATATGAGGTGCATTTCCTCCAATTTCCGGTGTTGCTCGCTGTGGCCATGGAGGAGACCCAGGACAGAGAGGTCAGATACGGAATGGGAGGGGGAGTTGAAGTGCTGAGCCACCGGGGGGGTCAGGTTGGTTATTGCGGACCGACCGGAGGTGTTCGGCGAAACGATCGCCAAGCCTCCGCTTGGTCTCACCGATGTAGATCAGCTGGCATCTAGAGCAGCGGATGCAATAGATGAGGTTGGAGGAGATACAGGTAAACCTCTGTCGCACCTGGAACGACTGCTTAGGTCCTTGAATGGAGTCGAGGGGGGAGGTGAAGGGACAAGTGTTGCATCTCTTGCAGTTGCAAGGGAAAGTACCCAGGGAGGGGGTGTTACGGGAGGAGTCAAATGAGAAGTTATTGAGGGTAAGGACCAGCTCTGCTAGGCGGAGGAGGTGTCAGTGGCCGGGTATAGGTTGCTTCTTCGGTCGAGGAAAAACCGGAGGGCTTCGAGACCATCCTGGTGGGGGATGGAGGTGTACAATGACTGGACGTCCATGGTGAAGATGAGGGGATGAGGGCCTAGAGAGTGGAATGGGCGGAGACGACGGAGAGTGTCTGGGGTGTCTTGAACATAGGTAGGGATGTTCAAGACACCTAACTTCTCATTTGACTCCTCCCATTTCCTCCAAATACAAGGCATAGCTATGGGCACACGCATGGGTCCCAGCTACGCCTGCCTCTTTGTCGGGTACGTAGAACAATCCTTGTTCAATACGTACCAGGGCCCCATCCCCGACCTCTACCTCCGCTACATCGATGACTGTTTTGGTGCCACCTCCTGCACCCACACACAACTGACTGACTTCATCCGCTTCACCACCAACTTCCATCCGGCACTCAAATACACCTGGACCATTTCCGAAACTTCCCTACCATTCCTTGACCTCACTATCTCCATAGCAGGTGATAGACTTCTTACCAACATCCACTACAAACCTACCGACTCCCATGGCTATCTGGACTACACTTCTTCCCACCCTGCTTCCTGTAAGGACTCCATCCCCCACTCCCAATTCCTCCGTCTACGCCGCATCTGCTCCCAGGATGAGGCGTTCCACACCAGGGCATCCGAAATGTCCTCATTCTTCAGGGAACGGGGGTTCCCCTCCTCCACCATAGATGAGGCTCGCACCAGGGTCTCTGCCATACCCCGCAACACTGCTCTCTCTCCCCATCCCCCCACTCACAACAAAAGCAGAGTCCCCCTAGTCCTCACCTATCACCCCACCAGCCGTCACATACAACAAGTGATCCTCCGTCAGTTTCGCCACCTCCAACGTGACCCCACCACTCGCCACATCTTCCCATCTCCCCCCATGTCTGCCTTCCACAAAGACCGCTCCCTCCGTAACTCCCTTGTCAATTCTTCCCTTCCCTCCCGTACCACCCCCTCCCCGGGTACTTTCCCTTGCAAATGCAAGAGATGCAACACTTGTCCCTTCACCTCCCCCCCTCGACTCCATTCAAGGATCTAAGCAGTCGTTCCATGTGTGACAGAGGTTCACCTGTATCTCCTCCAACCTCATCTATTGCATCCGCTGCTCTAGATGCCATCTGATCTACATCGGTGAGACCAAGCGGAGGCTTGGCGATCGTTTCGCCGAACACCTCCGGTCGGTCCGCAATAACCAACCTGACCTCCCGGTGGCTCAGCACTTCAACTCCCCCTCCCATTCCGTATCTGACCTATCTGTCCTGGGGCTCCTCCATGGCCACAGCGAGCAACACCGGAAATTGGAGGAAATGCACCTCATATTCCGCTTGGGCAGTCTACATCCTGGGGGCTTGAACATTGAATTCTCCCAATTCTGCTAGCCCTTGCTGTCCCCTCCCCTTCATCAGCCCTCTGGTTCTCTCCTCCCCTCCCCCAGCCCTCGGGCTCCTCCTCCGCCTTTTTTCCTTTTTTCCTTTCTTCTCCCCACCCCCTATCAGTCTGAAGAAGGGTTTTGGCCCGAAACGTTGCCTATTTCCTTCGCT
This sequence comes from Malacoraja senta, assembly GCA_038087875.1. Taxonomy (NCBI): domain Eukaryota; kingdom Metazoa; phylum Chordata; class Chondrichthyes; order Rajiformes; family Rajidae; genus Malacoraja; species Malacoraja senta. The sequence continues at coordinate 41,165,195 of CM075984.1, forward strand.
CCTTAGATGCTGCTGCACCTGCTGAGTTTCTCCAGCATTTTTGTGTACCAGTAAATCATATTATGTAGCCACAAGGGCATATAGATGTGAGATGAGACAAACATTTCCTCCTGGAGAGATCCCAAGACTTGCTTGGTGGCTGATGCAAGGAATAATCCATGTTTCCATCATGAAAGGGAGACCTTAGTCTTAAAAAAACAAAGCATAGTAGACTGCTGTTTGTAGGCTAGCATTGAAGTGAGGGCTCATTGATTTTATAAGTGCATAATGCAAGTGAGCTCACCGGACCACACCTCGAACTGTGATTTTGGAAAGACACCAGGACCCATAGACTTTGATATGTTTTGTTATAAGAAGGAAATCCAAACAAAGCAATTGCTCCAATCATTTGTGAGGTTTTGCAGGTGAAGGTCGTGTTAGTCGAAGGATATGTTTATTTGACACTTTGCTGCTGTTTAGTTGCGGTTTATTATAGTTTTATTGTTGTTTTGATAAATGTATTTCTCCCATAATTTCATATTGTTTGAGTGTTCTTCCATCATTGATCTGAACCCTCAAAACCTGCTCATATTACATTACTATTGAGCAAAACATTAACATTGGCTGTCTAATGAAATCTGTGTTTGTAACAGCAGGATTGAGTGGGTAATGAGTACTCCTTGAATTGAAACTCCCCTCCTGATGCATTTCAAAGCCTCAACACAATCTAAATTCTTTGAGTCAGGATGCTGGAGAAATACTTGTCTGGAAGGACAGAGATGCAATGACAAGTCACAGCGATCAAGGGGCAGAGAAGTTCACATAATTTCCATCCCTAATGTTAGGCCCAATATTCATCTCCTCTCTCAAGAGCTCATCTATGTCTGTAATATTCATGTTAGGGGCGGCACAGTGGAGCAAGGGGAGGCACGGTTGTGGTAGAGTTGCTGCCTTACAGCGCCAGAGACCCGGGTTCAATCCTGACTACGGGTGCTGTCTGTATGGAGTTTATACGTTCTCACTGTGCTTGGGCTTTCCCCGGGTGCTCCGATTTCCTCCCACACTGCAAAGATGTACAGGTTTGTAGGTTAAATGGCTTTGGTAAAAATTGTAAAATTGTCCCTCGTGTGTAGGAAAGTGCTTGTGTATGGGATGATCCATGGTCGGCATGGACCTGGTGGGCCAAAGGACCTGTTTCCACCCTGTATTTCTAAACTAAACTAAAGATAGACACAAAAAGCTGGAGTAACTCAGCGGGACAGGCAGTATCTCTGGAGAGAAGGAATGGGTGATGTTCTTCATTCTGGTTAGTGAAGGGAAACGAGAGATATAGACAATGATGTAGAAAGATAGAGAACAATTAATGAAAGATGTGCAACAAAGTAATGATGATAAAGTAAATAGGCCATTGTTAGCTGTTTGTAGGGTGAAAACGAGAAGCTAGTGCGACTTGGGTGGCGGAGGGATGGAGAGAGAAGGAATGCCGGGGCATTCTAAACTAAACTAAAATGGCTTTGATAAAATAGTAAATTGTCCCTCATGTGTAGGATCGTTCTAGTGTACAGGGTGATCGATAGTCAGCTCGGACTCGATGGGCTGAAGGGCATATTTCGGCATTGTATCTCTAAAGTCTTATATATGATGCTCAGAGGCAAATCACCAAGGTTATTTGGAGGCTCCTCTTTCCTATTTGATTGCTCTCACACAGAGGGACATGGACAGCAACAATCTTCATCTGCAATTTTCCCTTCTAGTTGGGAATGTTTCAACATTGGCATGCGTTATCATGTCTTTAACATCACAGGGTCCGAGAATTCCTGCTAACATCTTTTGGGTGCTCGAGCCACATCCATTAAAGCACATTCTCAATGTAGTTAATGTTGAGCAAAATAAGTGCATGTGGCCAGTGTCACCACGCTCCTTAGAGCTCATAAATTAAAGATCATAGTCTGATCCTGAACGTCTGTGTGAAGAGTTAGCTGTAAAAATTACTATGCAGAAAATAATGGGTTAATGTGCTCACAGCAGTTTCCTGCACAAGAAGAGTTGGGCTGTGTTTTACATCCTGTAGAGCTATTGGTACAATGCTGCAAAACATATATCACATGATTGGCTGTCGAGATTGTTATCTTCAGACACTGTTAAAGGGACTTTCCTGTCAAGTTTCCACTCGTCAACTAGCAGAAAGTCTATACTATACAGCTGGGAAGATGTCAACTGTACCAGGACAAATGGAGAAACGCTACGACCCCGAAGATCGCACTCTGAAATTTGTGAAAAGTAAAGATGAAATCACAGGTAAGTATCAAGATATTTTATTACAGGAAGTATTTTGAGGTATTGAACCAACTGCTGGATTTACTGCAGGACTTAAATCATGCACTTAATTTTTAACTGGAATAAACAGATTTATAAATTAAACATGATACATTTTGTTTATTGGTATGCTAAGACTTGGAGTCCAGTTTTATAATGTGTAACCCGACTAAATATAGTTTAGCTGTCTTCCTAATGAATGTAAAAGTGAAAGTGAATGTAGCGATGACAGGTGATGAAGTACATGGGGAATAAATACTTTTCCCTGCAGTCATGGGCTAAAGTTTCAAAGAAGCAATGCTAAATATGTAGTGATCCCTGAACAAGATCCCAGATTTGAATAGGTGGCTCGGGGGGGGGGGGGGGGGGGGGGGGGGGGGGGGGACAGATGTGGGAGAAACAGGTTTCAATTCCTAGAGGGTCTGGTTGCAGGAGTGGGGAAAAGTGAGCTGCTCCACTGGGACCGGCTTCACCTGAAGTGAGCTAAGACCCGACACTTAGACAATCAAACTGACCCACTTGCTGGCTTTATTCTCATCTGTGACATTTTTTAACAACGAATACACAAACATTGATAGAAAGTTTTAAAAAACGTGCGCAGATAATGTGTCGTTGGTCCAAACTCCACAGAGCGATGTTCAAGACATTGGCCGTTAATTCCTGGTCTCTCCAGCAAAATGAGTGAAAGAGCAGGGGGACTGAGTAAAAATCGTGAGCTGAGTGTTGGTACTGGGTGTAGGAATTGGGCACTGAATGACCCCAGGCATTGAATGAGGGAGTTAGATAGTGCCTGGGGTATTTTGATATTGAGTGAGGGTGTTTGGTGCTAGGTGGAGGAGTAGAGATTCGAGAGATGGAGCTTGGCATTAAATGAGATTTGGGTATTGAGTGTGGGAGTTGGGCACCGTGAGAAATGAGCACTGAGTGGGGAGAGTTTCTGGAGGATTTTCAAACCCAATTCAGTCAACCCTATCTCAAACACTACATTCCACCCCAGAGGTTAACATATGATGAGTGTTTGATGGCTTTGGGCCTGTGCTCACTGGAGTTTAGGAGGATGAAGGGACATCTCATAGAAACTTACTGAATAGTGAAAGGCCTGCCTGGTTAGAGTGGATGTGGAGAGGATGTTTCCACTAATGGGAGAGTCTAGGACCAGAGGGCACAGCCTCAGAATAAAAGGACATGCCTATAGACAGGAGATGAGCAGGAATTTCTTTAGTCGGGGTGGTGAATCTGTGGAGTTCATTGCCATAGACGTGCAGAGGCCAAGTAAATGAGTATTTTTAAAGTGGAGGTTGACAGATTCTTGATAAGTAATTGGGTCAAAGGTCATGGGGAGGAGGCAGGAGAATGGGGTTGAGAGGGAAAGATAGACCAGCCATGATTGAATGGCCAAATAGACTTAATGGGCCGAATGGCCTAATTATTAAATGGAACAGGAAATTAGCCAAAACTAAATTTAAAAGACAAAATCCATTTGTGGCTTTGGTCCCCGTGTCTATTTTAAAGTTTTGATTTTCAAGAACATTGACAGCCTGCAGACTAAGGCATTTTTTTTGTTTCCTTACCTGGACCTTAAGTACAAGTATTGGGCAACTAGTTATTTCCTTTGCACACTTTTTAAAAGGACTGTGTAACTTGTAATTTCAGGAGATGACGATCCGAACATTTTGCGAGCTGAAATGTCCTGCAAACATGCAGTGGACCCAAACTCACTGACCCAGTGGTGTCGAAGTCTCCTGGATCGGGTAGGAAGGGAGCTCTGTAGATTTAAAAGAGCCACATAACTGAGTAAAAATATCTTTCTGCTACACCGCTACTTTATTAACGTTGACTGTTTGATTTTACATATTGTCAGGAAAAGTCTGTTCCCAAATGATTCACCCTCCTCCTTCAATGTCAGGGGAAACGTGGCATTAGTGACCCCACCAAGGAAGTATCTGACCATAATTTATTTGGTACATTGGGTTCAGTTGCAGGAATTGTGGAGAGAATTGTGCAGTGACTAGTGGGGTGCCGCAAGGTTCGGTGCTGGGACCCCAGTTATTTACTATATATATTAACGATTTAGACGAGGGAATTAAATGTAACATCTCCAAGTTTGCTGATGACACAAAGCTGGGTGGGAGTGTGAGCTGCGAGGAGGATGCTATGAGGCTGCAGGGTGACTTGGATAGGTTGGGTGAGTGGGCAGATGCATGGCAGGTGCAGTACAATGTGGATAAATGTGAGGTTATCCACTTTGGTGGCAACAGGAAGGCAGATTATTATCTGAATGGTGTCAGATTAGGAAACGGGAAAAGTGCAACGAGACCTGGGTGTGCTTGTACATCAGTCACTGAAAGTAAGCATGCAGGTGCAGCAGGCAGCGCAGAAAGCTAATGGCATGTTGGCCTTCATTGCGAGAGGATTTGAGTTTAGGAGCAAGGAGGTCCGACTGCAGTTGTACAGGGCCCTGGTGAAACCGCACCTGGAGTACTGTGTGCAATTTTGGCCTCCTAATTTGAGGAAGGACTTTATTGCAATTGAGGGAGTGCAGCGTAGGTTCACCAGGTTAATTCCCGGGATCGCGGGACTGACATATGATGAAAGAATGGGTCGACTGGGCTTGAATTCACTGGAATTTAGAAGGATGAGAGTCAATCATATTAATTTTTTTTTAAAATTATTTCTTTATTTTTTATTTTATTTTATTTTATTAGAAGTTAATACAATACAAAACAATACAGTGGTACCTAATTTTAGGTGCCAACTATGTCATAACGTAATACATTCTATGTACAACCTCTAGTTTTATGTTTTTGAAAAGGAGGTAAAAAAAAAAAAAAATAGAGAGAAGAAAAAGAGGAAAAATAAATAGTAGAAAATAGAAAAACGTGAAGTGTGTATATAAGAAAAGAAAAAGTAGAAAGTAGAAATAGTAGAATAAGACCCTTAAAAAAGAAATTTTCAAATCTTTGTTCGGAGATGTAACTCTATCCACGACCTGACCTGAAATCAGTAATCTTTACGGTACTGCTGCATCACATGATTCCAAAAAGTCGATGAAAGGGGACCAACTCCTTAAGAATTGGTCATATTTATCTATTAGGCGGAGTCTCATTTCTTCAAGGTGTGCTATGTCCGAATCCACATTTTAATAGTTGGTATAGCTGTATTTTTTCCAAAATTTAAGTATCAATTTCTTTCCAATTATTAACCCATAATTAAAGAATACTTTTTGATCTTTGTTTAAATTGATATCTTCTACTATTATTCCAAATATAATCCATTCCGTATTAGGTTCTATTCTTGACTTGAAGAGCTTTGTAAATATATCAAATATATCGCTCCAAAATTTATTCAACTTTGTACATTCTACAAATGAATGTGTTATATTGGCATTTTGAAACAAACATTTATCGCATTTGGGAGAGACGTTTGGGTAGAATTTATTCAACCTCGTTTTTGAATAATATAGTCTATGTAATAATTTAAATTGAATTAAATTATGTCTTGCATTAATGGAACAATTATGTGTGTTCATCAGATACTTTTCCCATCTATCTTTCAGGATCTTTATCATTAGTTCATGTTCCCAATCTTCTCTTAGTGCCTCTGTTGAGGGTAATTCTCTATTTAATATACTATTATAAAAATATGATATTAGTTTTTGTGAATCAGCCTTAATATTCATTGCTTCTTCTAAAGGGTCTAAAAATATAGTTTGAAATCTATGTATATATTTCTTCATAAAGTCACATATCTGTATATATTTAAAATATTGATTATCATTCAGTTTAAATTTTAATTTTAATTGTTGAAATGATAACAATTTGCCCAATTCATACATATCTCCTACTTTCCTAATCCCCAGTCTATCCCATTGTTTATATGTTTTGTCGATAAGAGATGGTTTGAATGCAGGATTATTCAGTATTGGGGTTAATACTGATAGATTATTTAATTTCAAGGATAATTTTATTTGTTTCCAAATTCTTATTGTATTGTGAATAATTGGGTTCTTCTTATATATTATACTATTCAATTTTATCGGTGAGAACAAGATCGTTCCTATATCGTACGGGAAACACTCCTCTTTCTCCATTCTTATCCACTCCGACTGGTGAGTGGAACTATCCAACCAGTACATTATGTTCTTAATATGCACTGCCCAGTAGTAATACGTAAAGTTAGGTAGTGTTAAACCCCCAACTTCTTTAGGTTTACACAAATGCTTTCGTTGAATTCTGTGTGCTCTATAATCCCATATAAAATTAGTGATATTAGAATCTAGTTTTTTGAAAAAATATTTCGGAATATATATTGGGATCGCTTGAAACAAATATATTAATTGTGGTAAGAAAGTCATTTTTATAACGTTAATTCTACCTATCAATGAGAGTGGGAGCGTTTTCCAAAATTTAATCATAACATTCAGTTTATTTAATAGTGGCATAAAATTGGCGCTAAATAATGATTTGTGTCTTCTCGTAATTTGAATACCTAAATACTTGCCTTTTTCTGTTGCAATTTTGAAAGGGAATTTTAATAAGTGTCTCGCATCCTGTGGTTTTAAAGACATAATTTCGCTTTTATTCCAATTTATTCTATATCCTGAAAAAGAACCAAATTCCTCAATTAGTGTTAATAAGGTGGGGATACTCGTTTGTGTATTAGTAATATATATAAGAATATCATCAGCATATAATGAAATTTTATTCTTTGAATCGTTGGTATTATATCCGTGAATATTCGGATGATTTCTAATCCTTTCAGCCAGCGGTTCTATCATAAGGGCAAATAGCAATGGTGATAAGGCACAACCCTGCCTATTACCCCTTGATAAATAAAATTTTGGAGATAACATATTATTAGTTAATATTCTTGCCGTAGGTTTATCATAAAGTAGTTTAACCCATCTAATAAAATTCTCTCCCGTATTAAATTTTTGGAGTACCTTATATAAATACTGCCATTCTACCTGATCAAATGCCTTCTCTGCATCCAGCGTAACGACTGAAATATCTTCAATGTCCTCTTTGTGAGAGTACATTATATTGAAAAGCCTTCTCAAGTTATTAAATGATTGTCTTTTGGGTATAAATCCCGTTTGATCCGGGTTTACCAATTTATTAATATAATTATTCAGTCTTCTTGCTAGAATCTTTGCTAAGATTTTCTGATCCGTATTTAGAAGTGATATAGCTCTGTAAGAACCCGGTTCATCTAAATCTTTATCTTTTTTTGGTATAAGCGTTATTGTTGATTCTGCTAACGTTTCTGGTAGTTTATTTTCGGTATAAGCCTGCGTGTATAAGTTGAGTAATCTTGGTACAAATGACTCCTGAAATCGTTTATAAAATTCATTACTAAAACCATCTGGTCCTGGGGTCTTCCCATTTTTCAATGAGTTTATTATTTGTTTTATTTCTTCACTAGTAATCCGTGCTCCTAATTCCTCTTGTTCTAAACTATCCAATTTAGGGAGGTTGCAATTATCTAAAAAATTTGTAATTTTACTATCATCTGTATTTATTTTAGTTGTGTATAAATTATGATAAAATTGGGCAAACCTTTTATTAATATCCTTTGGTAATGTTAGAAGCTCACCCTTATCAGATTTAATTTTAGTGATAGTATTTTCCTTTTCTTGTTGCTTCAGTTGCCTCGCTAATAATTTATGTGGCTTATCCCCAAATTCGAAGTGTGCCGGTTTTGTAATTTGGAATAGTCTTATTACTCTTCCCGATAATATTCTATTGAGTTTATATTTCAATAAGGTTATCTTATTATGTTTATCTATGGTTGGGTCACTTGCATTGTCCAGTTCTAGTGATTTTATTTCCTGTTCTATCCTCTGAAGTTCTCTTTTATTTTCTTTATTTTGATAACTTTGATAAGAGATTATAGCACCGCGAATGTATGCCTTAAAGGTTTCCCATAATAGCGATACAGAAATACCCAGCGTCTCATTTGTCTCGACATTTTTTTTTGTTTGTTCTTTTATATACTCATAACCCTGCGGGTTATTTAATATTTGTGCGTTGAATCTCCAAAAAGGTTTTATACCCGGCATTCCCTCGATTTTAAGTATAAAAGTCAGTGGTGAATGATCGGAAATAATACTATTATAATATGATGGTTTAGTCGTATACGGGATTAATTTTGTATCCAATAAGAAATAGTCAATTCGTGAATAAGGTTTATGAGCCGACGAGTAAAACGAATATTCCCTTCCAATTGGGTTTGCTATTCTCCAAACATCAGTTATGTTATTATTTTCTATATAAGTATTTAAAAATTCACAGGTCTTAGTTTTAACAAGACGCTTCCCTACCTTTAGTGATTTATCTAAATATGGGTCTATAACACAATTAAAATCTCTCCCCATTATTATATTTTGATAATTATGCTCTGCAATTATATCTACTATTTTCTTTAAAAATTGGTGGTTATCAAAATTAGGCGCATAAATATTTATCATAGTTAATGGTGTATTATAAATTTCTCCCGTGACTATAACGTATCTTCCCTCTTTATCAGATATGGACTTCTTTTATTTAAAAGGTATACCTTTCCGAATTATAATGGCCGTGCCTCTTGCTTTAGAAGTGAATGCGGAGTAGTAGGTTTGACCTATCCAATTTGCCCTTAATCTGATCTGAGTTTGTTGTTTCAAATGCGTTTCTTGTAGGAAAGCAATATCAATGTTTAATGATTTTAATTGTGCCAGAATTTTACCCCTCTTAATTGGCTCATTCGCACCTCTAATGTTCCAACTACAGAAAGTGAGACCTCCGGTGTTTATTCGACTATTATCTTGCATTGGCTATTATTACCAGAATGTATGATTCATGTGATGCAGCCAACTACCTCGAAATCCCAAGTCCAGGGTTGTCCTTCATAATTTCTGCACTAGTTTTACATCTCCTGGCACTATTTATAAAAGATTCTTAAAGGATTGGACAGGCTAGACGCAGGAAAAATGTTCCCGATGTTGGGGGAGTCCAGAAGCAGGGGTCACAGTTTAAGAATAAGGGCTAGGCCATTTAGTACTGAGATGATGAAACACTTATTCACCCAGAGAGTTGTGAATCTGTAGAATTCTCTGCCACAGGAGGCAGTGGAACCCAATTCACTGGATGTTTTCAAGATAAGGGATAAGGGGTAACATCATTTACAGCATAACTAGCATTTCCACCCCATGCTTAACTACAACTGAACCAACCTGTTGCAAGCTAAATCCTCTCTCATTCTTGTAAGGTCAAGTGAATGCAAGCCTGGTTCGTTTAATCCCTCTTCAAGTGGAATCAGTCCAGTGAATCTTCTGTGCACTGGACTGAGAGTTGAGTATTAAATGTTGGGCATTGAGAGAATTCATCATTCAAGGAGGGAGATGGTCATTGAGCCAGAACTAGACATTGAGTGAGCAAGTTGGGCTCCGAATGAGAATTGGGCACTAAATGTGAACTGGGCATTCAGTGAGAGTTTGGGGCTCTGTGTGAGAGTTGAGCATTGTGTGAGAGAGCAGATAAATTAGCTGATGGAGCAGAACTCTGAGTAGAATCAGACACTAATTATATTGAGGACTTAGTTACTTAATGCCACTTGGAGATTGAATGAGGGAGTTGGCCACTGAGTGGGAGAGTTTGATACTGAGGGGAGGGGGAAGGTTTGGTGTTGAGCAGAGAAGTAATGCATTGAGGGATGGAGCTTGGCATTGAATGAAATTTGGGTGTTCAGTGAGAGAGTTGGAATAATAATAATAATAATAATGCATTTTATTTGCTGGCGCCTTTCTGGACACCCAAGGACACCTTACAGGCCATGTTGGACATAGACTCACAGACTAACACAGACACTTAACACTACACACAAAAGTCTCTAGGACACCTTACAATTTAACAAAGAAACATATAAACTTATAATCAGAGTAAAATAAGTTATAAAGACATCACAAATACATAAATTAAAAACAGAAATTTGATCCAAAGAAGACAACAACAAAATTCAGAAAACACAATATGTGTGAATCTGTGCGAATTCAGCACTCAGTAAAGACTTTGGATCTCAATGAGAAATGAGCTCCACAGCAGGAGGTTGGGAGCAGAGTAAGTGGGCATAGAGAGTAATTTGAGAGAGGCAACTCGGGATTGAGAAAAGCAGAAGGGCCGAATGGCCTACTCCTGCACCTATTGTCTATTGAGTTTGGTTGCATGAAGAGGTTGCTTCTGCCCTTCTCATTACAGAGAGAGAAGGCAAGTTTGATGAATGAGTTTTAACCAAATTTGAAATTACAGGCACTTCACTTCAACTCCCCCTCCCATTCCATATCCGACCTCTCTGTCCTGGGCCTCCTCCACGGCCAGAGTGAGCGGCATTGGAAATTGGAGGAACAGCACCTCATATTCCGCTTGGGGAGTCTGCATCCTGGTGGCATGAACATTGAATTCTCACTATTCTGTTAACCCTTGCTGTCTCCTCCCCTTCCTACCTCAGCCCTCTGGCTCCTCCTCCTCCTTTTTCCTTTCTTCTCCCCGCCTCCCCCCACCCCCTATCAGTTTGAAGAAGGGTTTCGGCCCAAAACGTCGCCTATCTCCTTCGCTCCATAGATGCTGCTGCACCCGCTGAGTTTCTCCAGCATTTTTGTGTACCTTTGAAATTACAGGGTCAGTACAAGTTTTACTGCCCAGCGCTGAAAAATGGAACGACAGAAAACTGTGGACAGGAGTGGTCCTATCATGAAGTTCGCAAACTGGCAGTGCTGACCAGTGAGGAGCAGCGACATTTTGAGGAAACAGTCGCTGTGCTGGCTGCTGCTGAGTATTGTGAATACAAATCAGTAAGTATAACAAATAGAAACATTAGTTCCGGATAGTACATTACTGAAAATAAGGATAACTGTTATGTACATCGATGGTTGTGTCTGTATTACATTTCTTAATCGCAATTATAAGGTGGCGCAGCAGTATAGTTGCTACCTTACAGCGCTAGAGACCCAGATTTGATCCTGCACACCGACGGGTGCTGTCTGTATGGAGTTTGTACGTTCTCCCCATGACCGCGCGGGGTTTCCCTGGGTGCTCCAGTTTACTCCCACACTCCAAAGACGTAAAGGTTTGTAGGTTAATTGGCTTTGGTAAACAATATAAATTGTACCTATTGTGCCCCAAATCACCCACATACTAGTTCTATCCTACACACTAGGGGTAATTTACAGAATTACTGATGGTTGGCGTGGGCCGAAGGGCCTGTTTCTGTTCTCTATCTCTAAACTAAATTAAACTAGATTGTTATGGTGGTCTATAGCAATTGCAGCACATGTTTAAGTGCATGCTTAAAATGCTTAGGAGATACAAGGAATTAGCTGGTGCTAACCATTTGCTAGTTTACAAAAGAAAACACGAAGTGCTGGAGTACCTCAGTGGGTTGGGTGGCATCTCTGGAGAACATGGATAGGTGATGTTTCAGGTCGGAACATATAAATAATTTACTTTGCAAATTGTTTATTTTGGGCTCTTATCAACAGTGTCCTGGCTGTCAAACATTTGTTGAACGCACAGATCTGAGTAACCTGAGTGTCCACTGCACCATCTGTACAGCAGAGAAAGGCCATGTTTATGAGTTCTGCTGGCAGTGTCTGAAGCAGTGGAAGGGACCTGGCCCACGTTCTGATCGATGCAGCAACGAAGACTGCACCAACATGGAATTGGACATACTCCGCACTTGTCCATTAGTCAGCCTCGTAGAAACTGTGGTGAAGAATTGCCCTTCTATTCGAGCCTGTCCGACGTGTGGCAAGCTGCTTGAACACAACCAGAGGGGATGTAAAAATATTATCTGTTGTAGGTGTCATGTTGAATTTTGCTTTGCCTGTCTCGAGCTGACGCCCATATGCCAGGCAACAAGACCCGAGTCGTGGTTTGATGTCTGTGCCAAAGGCATTACTCCAAGGCAAACTGCAATCCCAACATGGCATCGACATGACTAAATACATTACATAAAGAACATGACACCTAATACAACCTTATTCCGATGGCGCTCAGCTTTACCTTACTAACATTCCTCCAAACCTTCCACTGCCTTTTACGTTTTTGGACTTTCTCATCTGAATGTTCATTCACCATTGGAAAACTGAAGCAGCCACCCTCAACTCCCAGCACAAACATTGGTTCCTACTGTCTCCCAGCTTCCCTCTGACATGTTCTGAACCTGACCATTTGCAGCCATACTGCCTTACCTGACGAATTGAGCTTCAGATTTCATATCTGTGCCATCAGACAGGCCACCTATTTCCACCTTGGTATAGTGACACAGTTCTGCCTCTTCAGTTATCTGTGTCTTCGTGATGCCTAGATTTCACTATTCTAGTGCATGCTGTAAACAGGTAGTCAATGAAGCTCAACTGCCTATGCCCAAACTTGCACTGACCACATCTCAATGAGTTACATTGCAATTAAGCATTGCTTTGATTTTGAAGCTCTCGTCCAGTTCAAACCCCTTCATGATCTTGTCCTCTTTTTGTAACCTCCCCCCTCAACCCACAACCTGGAATCTACAACCATTAGAGATGCCTACCACCCCTTCAAGGCTCAAGCAGTGCTGATTTCATCATTGCTTTCATTGCCTGGACCTTAAATACTGCAATCCCCTTCCTAATTATCCCAATCCCTCTACCATTAACAGTGATCATAATTAAATACATATCTTAATATTCAACAGAGATGAGCAATGTCATAAACAATGTTGTAAAAGTGTACACCTTATTTTTCCTTTGTATCGTTAGTATTCTTCTGCACAGTAAGATCAGGTTCACAGAAACATGATGAGAAGGGACAACACTTCTCTTGCTTTCTTGTCACCTCTCCAGCCAAAACAATCATGGAAAGAGGACTGAGCCACAGCTTAAATAAACATTGTAACCAATCTTTCATATTTGCAAAATTGAAGTAAATAAAAACTCTTCATTCATTCTCAGTTAAAGCTGACAGGTGAAATAATATGTACAATGACGTAAATTATATTCACTTTATTATCATGGTTGGAATATTTTATTACATTTTCTTAAATCCTGCAACGTGACAGGACCTGTTAAAGTAATTTAATCAATCAGAAAGCTTTATACCTGACGGATAATGAGATTAATAATTTAAACTGAAAACAGATGGATGAATGCAGTTAAACAAAATATGTGTTTCGACGCCGATTCTTTTAACAGAATAAACGTCCAAAGATTGCATTTGGAGTCTCTCCATTGGACTGTGAGCCCTAAATTCTGCCACCCAACCAAAAGGAACAGGAGGAAGTGGCAGCTACTCCATTATTGAGGACACTTGCACAGCACAAGGAAAAAAACATAGAAATATTGACAATAGGTGCAGGAGTAGGCCATTCGGCCCTTCGAGCCAGCACCGTCATTCAATATGATCATGGCTGATCATCCAAAAACAGTACCCCATTCCTGCTTTTTCCCCATATCCCTTGATTCCATTAGCCCTAAGAGCTAAATCTAACTCTCTCTTGATAAAAACAAGTGAATTGGCCTCCACTGCCTTTTGTGGCAGAGAATTCCACAGATTCACAACTCTCTGGGTGAAAAAGATTTTCCTCATCTTAGTCCTAAATGGCTTACCCCTTATTCTTAAACTGTGATCCCTGGTTCTAGACTCTCCCAACATGGGGAACATTTTTCCTGCACCTTTGAGGGAACAAATGCACTGACATCATAGAAATGTGTTTTTCACTATTATTGAGAGAATCGTTCAGTTTTGTTTTGCTTACTTCTGTTTTGCAAATTCAGGGTCTAAAATTAGCCGATCAATTATCATTTACCTCCAAAGGACCTAAACCTCCCCAAGTTCTTTAACATAAGATGATTTGTATTGCATGTGAAGGAATTGTTATTATTTGATGCAGTCACCAATCATTTCAATGGCCTATTGTGAATTATATGCTTAATATCAACTAAATAAATGGTTGTGCAATGACATATGAAGTATTGCTGTGGTCATTTGATGGCGAACGTTCACATTAACTGAAGAAAAATGTGTAACAGTGGTGCATGATCATCATACTTTGAATTTGTAGAAAGTAAAATTGAACATAAGTTCATAAGTTCCAGGAACAGAATTAGTCCATTCACCCCATCAAGTCTACTCTGCCATTCAATCATGGCTGATCTATCTTTCTCTCTCAACCCCATTCTCCTGCTTTCTCCTCATAACCCCTGACACCCTTACTGATCAAAACACAGCACAATAATTGAAAAGAATTTCCCTTCAGATTGGCTGTCCTTCCTAATTAATTTGATCTCCAAATATGGACTATAATAAATAGACTGAAGTCCAGCCTCCCATGGAGGAATGCAAATAACTTTGCTTTGAAGGATGTTTAATTAATAGATGCAACTTGATGTTGTTGTTTAACATTTCATTTGGAGTTTGATGGTTATTTTTCCCATTTGAACCACCAGGAAATGGGCTTCTTTATTAACGAAAATAACAAGTTAGCTTTAGAAGTATCTTTTTGCAAATGAAGCCAATTCATTTTCATAAGTTATGTTCCTCTTCTCCCTTGAAGATAGGCACTAAATGCTGGAGTAACTCAGCGGGACAGGCAGCATATCTGGAGAGATGGAATGGGACACGTCACCCATTCCTTCTCTCCAGAGATGCTGCCTATCAGTCTGAAGAAGGATCTCGACCCGAAACGTCACTCATTCCTTCCCTACGCTGCCTGCCCCGCTGAGTTACTCCAGCATTTTGTGTCTATCTTTGATTTAAACCAGCATCTGCAGATCTTTCCTACACATTCCCTCTTCTCTTTGGTGGATGACTGAAATGCTGCCAGGCGGTGGATAGAGATATCTTTGTGCGACTGGCCAGGATGACACGCAAAAGCATCCTGGCTCCGCTTTCGCGACTCAAAACACTTTCTGTGGTTCCAATGAACTACATCTCACATTAGCAACTTTTCAAATAAAATGGCACCCCAAAGTTGCAATGAGGCTAATACAAACAGCTTAATCCCATTCGACAAAAACTATCAGTGGAAATTCAAAGTAGCACCTTCACCAGTTGAACTGGCTGAGGCCAGAAGGGCATAGCCAGCAGACTGGATCAATGGCAAATGGTGAGTGACACAACTTACTTGCCCCCATCTTATCAATCTAACTACTTCAGGTGCATCTGTCCATAACATTGATTTTAGGAGTGATCACCACACAGTTCTAGTGGAGACATAGTCCTGTTTTCCAACTAAGGATAACCTTTGTTATGTTGGCATGCATGGGGTAGCACGGTGGTACAGCAGTAGAGTTGCTGCCTTTCAACGCTAGAGACCCAGGCTCGATCCTGACTACGGGTGCTGTCTGTACGGAGTTTGTACATTCTCCCCATGACCTGCAAAGGTTTTCTCCTGGGTGCTCTGCTTTTCATCAACACCCCAAAGACGTACAGGTTTGTAGGCTAATTGGCCTGGTAAAGTTGTAAATTGTCCCTAGTGTGTGGAGGATAGTGTTAGTGTGCAGGGATCGCTGTTTGGCGCATTCTCGGTGGGCCAAAGGGCCTGTTTCCGCGCTGTATCTCTGAACTAAACTAAACTAAAACAACCTCTTGCTGTAAAGGATCGACTCAGAACAAATCTGCCAACTCAATCATGAGCTATCCATGTGACATCTTGGACTCATGAGCAGCTGCAGAAATATACACAAACACAATCTGCAACCTAATGGCCATCAATCTTGCATTACAGTTAAGTCAGGGAGCCTCTCCGATTCCAAGAGGAATGCATAAGGGCTTGTGATCTACCTAAAAATGAAGTTCATAAGATCATAAGTCATAGGAGCAGAATTAGTCCATTCGGCCCATCGAGTCTACTCCGTCATTCATTCATGGCTGCTCTATCTTTCCCTCTCAACACCATTCTCCTGCCTTCTCCCCATAACCTTTGTCAACCTGGCAAACCTACAGTGATTCGAAGAGGGACGTACAAGAGCTTGTGATGTACTTAAAAATGAGGGGAACATACGTGTCATGCTGGTTTAACGTCTCCTTGAGTGAAGTGCAGGAATTGGCAAAATGCCAAAGTTGTATTCACCGAGCCAAGCCCCTGTCCTGTAAATCATCAGCAGTTATGAGAAGTCAAAACTGAAACTAAATAAATCAGTTTAATGGGTTACAGGAAAATTGCCAAATGCAAAACAAGTAGTTTCAGCAAAACATGGTTGAACTCAGCAGGTTAGGCAACCTCTGTCCTATATTGAACCAGTCCCCCAACAGAGAGCTACACTCTATGTGAAAACAATTTTTTTTGCATACAAGCAAAAGCAAATGAAAATTAGCAATACTTCCAAGGTGCTTAGATTGGGCATGATCTGTCAATAACTTTCAATTTGTGAACTTTGAAAGTAAGGGAAACAAGCAAGAGATTCTGTGGTTTCAAACAGGACTAACGATGTTAATGAGTTTCGAGATATACCGTGGAAACAGGCCCTTTGGCACACCGAGTCCGCACTGACTAGCGATCCCCGTACATTAATACTATCCTACACACACTCATGGGAGAATTTTACATTTATACCAAACTAATTATCGTACAAACCTGTACGTCATTGGAGTGTGGGAGGAAACCAAAGCTCTCTGGGAAAACTCATGCTGTCACTGGGAGAACGTACAAACTCCATACAGACAGCCCCCTTAGTCAGGATTGAACCCAGGTCTCTGGTGCTGTACGGCAGCAACTATACCGCTGTGCCACCACATTCTGTGTCAAAAACTTTCCTCACACATCTCCATTAAACTTTATCCCTCTCACCTTGAAGCTACGCCATCTAGTATTTAATATTTCCATCCTGGGAAAAATGTTCTGAATGTCTACCTTATCTATGCCTCTCATCATTTGATTATACTTCCATCAGGTATCCCCACAACTTGCAGTGTTCTAGAGAAAACAATCCAGGTTTGTCCAATCATAGGAAATAACAAATTAACCAATATTTTCTAAACATTCAGAAGCACCAGAATAAATGTATTAAATTTATTTTATATGTATGTTTATTGGATTTTCAAATAAATTAACTGAAATTCAAAGATTTTGTTTTCTGGCATTTAACAACCTTAAATCTTGTCAACAGGAGGGAAGTATGGAGTCAACAGGAGGGAAAATTGCCACATAGAACATTCCCCTATCTCACTTTAAGAGAAGTTATTAATCAGAGATTTGTCATGCTTTACTGCCCCTGTTTCCTCTGGTGTCAAGTTATTTAAGGGACAGTCAAAATTATTGACCCCCACTGATACCTGTGAACTTTGCAAGTTTAAATACAACCTCGTGCATGTAGGATAACTCTCAGCTTGCTAGCGTCGGGATCCCGTACTGATCTCTGCCTTAGTTTGCTGATAGATTGGCGAAGGCCTGGTTAGCATCAGTGGTCAGTGCGGACTGGGAGGGCTGGGCCACCTGTTTCTGGGCCATCTGACTAACGTACAGAAGATAGAGATGGCACTGACAATTGCATGCATTGCAAGCATCTCCTAGTGCAGGCATTCATCGGCTGCACTCATGTCCTTACAGATACTGCACTGACGATCTCAATGGAAAAAAAAGCATTTCCCTTACGTACCAATTCAAATCCCTCTGGATCCTTCCCACATTGACTGCACCACCCATCATTTGGTAGCAACACACTCCTCAACAGATGGAAGTGTTATTTACTTTCGGGTGTACTAAATACCAGCAGCCATGAACACTTGCAACATATCAATAAGGAACGTCATGTCAATCTCAGCAGACTGGTACACAGGCAAACCTGACAAGATCAAAAAAGGTTGGTCCTGTTGGATTCGCATCTGATGACGTTCAAAAGAGTGAGAGGAGGCATTGAAATGTATAGGTCCCTGAGCGGCCTAGACAAGTGGACGCAAAGATTTCTCACGAGGGAAAATCTAGAACTAAGTTTAGTTTTTAGTTTTGATATGAAGCATAGGAACAGACCCTATGGCCCACGGAGTCCACGCCCACCAATGATCACCTGTAACCAAGTTCTATGTTATCCCAGATTTGCACCCTACACACTAGGGGTAATGTACAGATGCCAATTAACCTACAAACCTGCACGTCTCTGAAATGTGGGAGGAAACTGGTGCACTCAGAGAAAACCCACACAATCACAGTGAGAATGTACAAACACTACACAGACAGCACCAGTAGTCAGGATTGAACCTGGGCCTCTGGCACTGGAAGGCAGCAAATTCTACCCCTGCACCACTGTGCTGCCCCTAAAGGGCCTGTCCCACTTTCACGACCTAATTCACAACCTTTTTTACTCGTGGACATTTTTCATCAGGCCAAAAAAATGCCCCAATCTATTTGATGCCACGAGTACCTACGACTAGCATCACAACCTATCTACAACCTACCTACGATCTCCTACGACCTCGTGACGACCATGCTGCGAGTATGAGTCAAGGGCAAACTCGGCAGAGGTCGTGAATTAGGTTGTAAAAGTGGGACAGGCAAAAATAAAGGACCACTATTAAGGAGCTCAATGGCATCAAAGCTGCCCCTTGATTGAACCACTTAAAGCACATATGGGAGATAACAGCGTTACAGCTGTTTCAATTTACAGAAATTCACCCCTCATTGAGAATAAAGTATCAATCAATCAATCAGCTTAAAGACTTACACATTTCAATCGCTTCCTCTCACTCTTTTAAACTTCTTCAAATCACTACCCAAAAAATTTGAGGTATGGAATAAAATTTGCTCACATGGAACTTAGGTGAACAAAAATGGGGAATGGAGGGGTATGGATTATGTGAAGACAGATGGGAGTTTGTCTTGGCATCATGTTCAGCACAGACATTGTGCTTCCTTTGCTGTACGGTTTTATGTTCTAATATCTAAAATGGTAAATGAGTCAACACAAAACTTATTTTTTTCAACGTGCTTCTTGATGCCTATGCAGCTGTCGCAGCTTGGCTTTACAGATAATCATGGTACCGACTGTTTTCCTGGAATGCATCACCTTCCTCCCTCAGTAATGCAGGTTTGCCTGTACTTCCACCACCACCCATGTACAACAACCATGCTCCAGTTACTCATCCAGGCTACTGCAAAGAGGACCTTTCAAACCCATGTCTTCTCTGTCCAAGTAAGGACAAGGTCAATAGGTGCATGGAAATGCCACCACCTGCTGGTTCCACTCCCCAAAGTGAGACACAAAAGGCTGGAGTAACTCAAATGTCAGGCAGCATCACTGGAGAAAATTAATAAGTGGTGTTTCTGTGTTGAAATCCTTCTTCAGACTGTCAAGGGAGAGGGAAACCAGAGGTATGACAAGGTTCAGAACAAATCAGAGCCAACCGATGACCAAGGAAAGGTGGAGCCCACAATGGTCCATTGTTGGCAGTGGAAGTGGTGATGCGAACAGTGGATCCGGCAGGACAACTAGGGTGGGGGAGGAATGGAGATGGAATACAAGGGCTACTTGAAATTGAAGAACTCAATATTCATACCGAAGATAGACACAAAAAGCTGGAGTAAGTCAACGGGACAGGCAGCATCTCTGGAGAGGAATGGGTAACGTTTCGGGTCGATACCCTCGAGCTTGTAAGCTGCCCAAGTGAAATATGAAGTGCTGTTCCTTCAAATTGTGTGTGGCCTCACTCTGCCCTCCCTTCCATGTTATGCTCTACCCTGACTCGAAAATAAGTTGCTGGTCCTTCATTGTTGCTGACTAAGTCCTGCAGCTCCCTCCCCGATCACACTGGGGAAGTGCTTTCACCAGAAAGACTCGATTGGTTCAAGAAGACAGCCCACCACCACCTTCTAAGGACAAAGAGGGCTGGGCGATAATTGCAGGCCTTACCAGCAAGAGCACAATCCAAAAAATGAATATATAACAAGGTCAGAAGATATTGCTGCTTCCGGTGGGGGCGACATGTTGGAGTAGTCGCACTTTTCCACGCTCCCGACCTTTTCACCTCCAACTTTTATTACAGCTCAGTCTAAGTTTTCTATGCACCTACAAACATTTAAAAATCATTGTCAATACCTCTCTACGCTGTAAAGAAGCCAAACAAAGGAAAGAAAGCGGAGCAAAAGACAGAAGACCCGACGACCAGCACCGGCATGGCCACGCTAGCAGCCATGTTAACAGAACATAAGGTATCGTTACTGGCAGAATTCAACGCAGCGTTCACCAAACTGGAAACGAAGCTGGACAATATCCAGACCACTATTTTAGACCACCAACACCGTCTTTCGTCATTAGAGTCTTTTGCCGCTACCACCAACCAAGACATACGAGCTATAACGTTAATGTTAACTACGGTGACCGAAGAGAACGCCAAGCTAAAGGCTAAGCTTATCGGCCTGGAAGGCAGGAGTCGCCGAAATAACATAAGGATAGTGGGTCTTCCCGAGAATATCGAGGGCTCCCAAACAACAGCGTTTTTCTCTCAACTTCTGCTCGGGACTCTTGGCGAACACACACTGGAATCAGCCCCGGAGCTAGACCGAGCCCACCGTACGCTAACAACCAAGCAAAGCCCTGGTGAGAAACCCAGAGCAGTTGTGATCTGCTTCCATAGATACCAGACCCGTGAGTTGGTGGTGCGTGAGGCTCGGAGGCAGAGGGGTAAGCTGAAATACAAAGATACCCCGATCCACATTTTCGAAGACTACTGTCCCGAGATAGTTGAACAACGCTTCGCGTACCGAGACGTTATGAAGGAGCTGTATAACCTGGGTCTCAAACACTCCCTTCATTATCCAGCCAAGCTGTTCATAATGTCCGGGGAGGGAAAGAGGCGACGACTAACATCTCCCGAGGACGCTCAGGATTTCATCTCATCTTACCGTCGACGCAGACCCACAGACGACTGACTTCGTTCAGTACGTCTATATTCGAGTGGCACAGGGGCCCGGTTAATCTATGGTTACATGGACTAACTTTAGCTTGACTGTTCCTAATAACTAGCTATGGCTAGCGTTCGGCATTGCTGATTATACTGGACCCCTGTTTCGAAATGTATGAGGCTGGTAAGAAATCACCAGGATTCGTGAATATTTTATACCAACTTTTTCTTATATTGTCTATGTGTAATCATACTTGAAGGGTCCTTCACCAGCATATGCTATAAAGCTGGGCTTAAGGGACCCACTTTGTGGTTTGTGATTTGGTCTCTGCCTTCCTGTTCTTAGCAGCTGGCCGCTAACGCTGTCAGCACTTGGCTAGTTTGCTTATACTAATCTTCATAACGGACTGTCTGGGGCTGATAAGAGCTCATTACAGCCAGGGCTGTGTTATACAAATCTTATCTTATACCTTTTTTGTTTAACAAAACTTAATTGATGCTCTTTAGCACTGCGCTTTAATCCAACAGCCCAGTTTGTAATTTGCTAACTTTTCCAACGCCAACTCTCTCTTTATTCTTTGTCGATTTTAAGACATACTATGTAACACCAAAGGAAGCTATTTTGGCTCCACTTATACGTTAGCCGGCTTATTTAGTATCACCACTTTGTTAATATGCTTTGTCTTATTGTGACTATTATCATTACTATTATTACTATTAGTGTTAGCAATGGTACTGGCAGTGCAACCACTATGGTTATTATTTTAACTTTGTATTTATCAATGTATGTTTATCTTACTTTATTCCTACTCTCTATTTTTCAAATTATTATTACCATCGTCACTATTACTATTACTATACTTATTTTACTTCATGTTACCTTATTGACACTGAGTGACTCCGTCGCTTTGGGAGGCTGAGATATTGGGAGTTAAGATCGGATATCTCCATGCGGAAGCGAGGACAACGCACCTTGGTGCAATGGGCACTCAAGGTTCAGTTGAGACATGGGGGATCTCAGGACTGGAGACTCAGGTTTGAAAGATGGTTAAATGATATGTGTTCCACTTGTTTGCTGTGTGTGTATGTTTTTGTTTTTGTTTTTTTTGTTTTGTTTTTAAATTTTATTTTGTTTCACATATATATATATATATTTCCCCCCCCCCCCCTCCACATCCCCACTCTCGGCAGCTGGCTTTGATGCGCTCTTCCGTCTCGTTTTGCAGAACTACAGCGCATTACCCATATAGCTAAGTATGGCCAACACAAACGATGCTCTTAGATTTGTCTCGTGGAACGTGAGAGGGATGGGAAGTCCTACCAAAACTGATAGGATCATGGCCCATTTGCAACAGCTCAAAGGCGATATATTCTTCATCCAAGAGACCCACCTTCGCAACAGAGAGATAACACGGCTTAAGAGAGGCTGGATTAGTCAACTATTTCACTCGAAATTTAATAATAGGGCTAGGGGCACTGCTATCCTGATTCGTAAGAACATTAAGTTCGAACCACAGAAAACTGTGGAAGACCCTGCTGGTCGCTTTGTCATGGTGTCGGGCAAACTGCAAGACACACCTGTCATATTGGCCAGCATTTATGGACCCAACTGGGATGACAGCTCATTTATAACTACATTTTTTACATCTCTCCCAAATATTGAAAATCACCATGTCATTGTGGGTGGAGATTTTAATCTGGTCCAAGATCCTATACTGGATAGATCTTCGAATAAAGCCTCTACTTTAACTAAATCTGGTAAGACTCTGCATGTTCTTGCCAAACAACTGGGGCTCACAGACCCATGGAGATTTACATTCCCCACGACTAAACTATTTTCATTTTTCTCCCACGTACATCGTACGTTTACCCGTATAGACTTCTTTCTCTTAGATAATAGATTGCTTTCCAAAATCAAATCCAGTGAGTACCATAGCATCGTAATATCAGATCATGCTGCGACCTCCCTCGATCTTCATTTTCGTAAACGAACTAACCCCTTTAAGTGGAGGTTCAACTCCTCATTATTAGCAGAGGCTCACTACATGCAATTCTTGCACTCCCAAATCACCCTATATTTTGAGCTGAATGACTCGCCGGACATAGAAAGAGGTATACTCTGGGAAGCTTCAAAAGCCTATATTAGGGGCCAACTCATTTCCTTTGTCTCCAACCTGAAAAGAACCGAGACGTTCCAAACGGCAGATCTATTACAAAAAATAAAGGACATTGATGACAAATATGCATCTGACCCAAACCCTAATCTCTATAGAGAACGCCTTAGGCTACAAACAGACTTTGACCTCATATCCATTAATAAAGCCAAACTACGACTGCTTAAATCTAGGCAACACTTTTTTGAATCTGGGGATAAAGCTGGAAAGCTTTTGGCCCATCAGGCCAGAACAGAGGCGACTTCACGGCTAATTCCAGCCATTAGATCCAGCTCGGGGGAGATTCATACTGATCCCCTCAGAATTAATGAAGCATTTGCTAAATTCTACACTGAACTATACACTTCCGACTGTCCTCCCACTGCAGGTGACATGTTCAGTAGTATGACGCTTCCTCGAATTGACGAAGAAGCCATGAGAGACTTGGGTGGTCCCATAACTGTAGCTGAGGTCCAAGCAGCCATCACATCGCTGCAAAGCGGAAAGTCACCCGGCCCTGACGGCTTCTCTGTAGAATATTACAAAGCTTTCTCTGATCTCCTCGCACCAGTCCTGAGAGATATGTACAACGAGGCATTTTTACATCGTCGCCTACCGCCCACCTTGTCGTGGGCTACTATCTCCCTAATTCTTAAAAAGGAGAAAGATCCCCTGCTTTGTGGTAGCTATAGACCAATCTCACTCCTGAATGTGGACCTCAAAATCCTTTCTAAAACCCTTACGCATCGTCTTCAACGAGTGATGCCCTCTATTATCTCGTTGGATCAAACGGGGTTTATACCTGGCCGACAGTCTTCCCATAATACTAGGTGTCTCCTTAACATCATTGACTCTTCGAGTAATGAGACCCCGGAGATGGTGGTCTCCCTCGATGTCGAAAAGGCCTTCGACAGGGTCGAGTGGAGGTACCTATATGAGGCGATGGATCGGTAACAGTTTTATTCTCTGGGTGAGCCTATTATATTCGTCCCCGATGGCCTCAGTACAAACAAACGACATACTGTCGCCCCACTTCACACTTCAGAGAGGTACCAGACAGGGTTGCCCGTTATCTCCACTCTTGTTTGATGTCGCGATAGAACCCCTGGCGGTCTGGTTACGCGCAGAGAAGGGCTTTAAAGGTATTACACGGTTTGACACAACTCATAAAGTCTCATTGTATGCGGATGACCTGCTTCTGTACATCTCGAACCCAGTCAGTTCTCTCCCTGTGATTATGAATATTTTAGAACGGTTTGGTGCATATTCTGGTTATAAACTCAACTACCAAAAGAGTGAGCTATTACCGATTAACTTACCGGCTAAGCAGCTCCCTCGCTCTTTAACCTCATTCAAATGGGCAGAGGATGGGTTTCGCTATCTCGGCGTTTTTATCACAATACCCTTATCTGATATGTTCCGCACAAACTTTTTGCCTCTGGTTGAGAAAGTCGAAAAAGATTTTGACCGCTGGTCAGTTTTACCGCTATCCCTCGTGGGCCGGATAAATCTGGTTAAGATGGTTGTCCTACCCAAATTCCTGTATCTTTTCCAGCATGTCCCCATACTTATCACTAAATATTTTTTTGATAAATTAGAAAGGACAATATCTAAATTTTTATGGGGTAGAAAACCGGTCAGAATCCGAAAGGCGATACTGCAGTCGCCTAAGAGTGATGGCGGTTTGGCCCTCCCTGATTTTAGGCGATACTATTGGGCAGCTAACTTGCAAAAACTCCTGTATTGGATGAATGATGATTGCGAGCACCCACCGATCTGGGTATATATGGAAAAGGCGAGTTCACGTCTCCCGTCGCGGTCTGTCCTATGCTCCCAACTCCCCCTTTCTATAACATCTGTGGGTGCAGGCCCAATTGTGTCCCTTTCGCTCAAGATATGGAGTCAATTTAGGAAAAACCTTGGTTTACAGGGTCCTTCCATCTTGACCCCACTGCTTAAAAATCACATTTTTAAACCTTCAAGTATAGACCACGCATTTAAAACCTGGCATAGCAACGGCATCAGTAGTATCAAAAACCTATACAAGGATGGCATCTTCTCGTGTTTTGCGGAGCTCTCGTCTAACTACAACCTCCCAAACTCCCACCTTTTTCGGTTTTTCCAGATTAGGGATTTTGTGAAGAAGACATTTCCCTACTTCCCAAATCGCCCTCCTGAAACCCTGACTGATATCATCTTAGCTTTAGACCCCAACCGGAAGAAATGCATCTCTATTTTGTATAATTTGCTAGGGTCGGCTTTATTGAAACCTCACACCTCATTAAAAGCTGCGTGGGAGGGAGAGCTGAATACGAAATTAACAGACCAGCAATGGGACTCTGCCTTGGATTTGATCCATTCTTCTTCCATATGTGCTCATCATGGCCTAATCCAATGCAAAGTCCTTTATAAAGTCCACTACACAAATGCAAAATTAGCTAGAATGTACCCAGCTGTTAATGACACCTGCAACAGATGTAATCAATCTCCCGCCAACCATAGCCATATGTTTTGGTCTTGCCCTAAGCTAGCAGCCTTTTGGAGGAGTGTTTTCGAATTGATAAGCAGAGCTTACGACCAGACTAGTCTTCCAAATCCAATATCAGCCATTTTCGGTACCCCTCCCAATACCAACCTCTCTGTTGCGGTGAAACGGGTCCTAGCTTTTACAACCTTGTTAGCCCGGAGACTGATCTTGCTTAGTTGGAGGCTTACCTGTCCCCCGACACACGCCCATTGGATTAAGGAGGTGCTTTACAATCTGAAACTCGAAAAACTTAGGTTCTCTCTCTCAAAGGCTCTACAAAGACATTCCTAGATACATGGAACCCTTTCTTTGAACTGGTTAACTCTCTTAACTTGTCCCCGGACTCGGAAGAGGACTGAGTGTTCTCCATCATCGTTTTGTTCTACAGCAGCTGCTTTCCCCTTAACCCCCCCTCCCCACAATTATTTATTTAAATATATATGTGTGTGTGTATATATATATATATATATATATATATATATATATATATATATATTTTTCTTTCTTTTTTACTTTTTTAATTTTTTTTAAATTATTTTTTTATTATTTTTTCTTTATTTTTATACAGCACATTTTGTTTCGTTTATTCTACCATTTGTGTGTGGATGTGTACGTATGTGAGTGTTGTTTGTCCCCGTTTGGCTCCGACCTGACTTGGGTGGGTTGAAGGTGGGTAAGGGTAAGGGTTTTGAGGATCGCTTACATACTGTTGTACAATTATGCCTTGACTGTTACTGTCTGTTATTATAGTATGTATGCAAATTGCTGTGAAATTCAAATAAAAAGATTTAAATGAAGAAGATATTGCTTTATTTTTTCTAGCAGATGGTTGCCAGTCTTTGAAATGTTTCCCCAAAGAGTAGTGGAAGTGAAGTCTTTAAATATTTTTAAAGCAGTGGTTGAAAGATTCTTCAATAGCGAGGGAGTGAAAGTTTACTGTATGTAGATGGAAATGTGGAGTTTACAATCAAATCAACCAGTCTTTAGTAGTGGAGCAGATCAATGGGCTACACCTGCTCCTAATTTAAATGGCTCCTGCATGTTTCTGTGAACTCTGCATATGAAGACCGTGATCTTTCTGTGACTTCCACAGATATTGTAGAGATGTGCTGAATGCTGGTTAAACAGTATTAAAAGAAAGTAACATAAAAACAAACCTGACTTATTTTTCTCAGGTAGGTATTGGATTTTGGAAATAGCTTCTAATTATTTCACATCTAATTCTTGTCCATTTACTTATGTGTCACGAGAGACATTTTGTACATCTTCAATACAAACATGTAGAATTCTTGTGCCAAACGTCTAGTCATTTTATTTGAAGAAATCAAACATTAAAGAGTTGGTATAACATGAATAAAATGATAAACCTAAAAGAAAAACCCTGTCCGAGCCGCACAAACCATTACTAGTGTGCATTCTACGTTAAAACGGTGCACAGGCAGCTGATTTATCAATATTTAAACAGATTTCCTGTCCATTCCTTTGAATATACAAAATGTAAATTAAACCTTTAATATTGAAGAAAAAAATGCAATTAAATGAATTTTGCATAATGCATTCACATATTTAAGAAGCACATTTTAAAATATAAATTTCAAAATAAAGCACCCTCGGTTGTTCAAACCATCAATCCAGAGATTTGAAGTTTCACCCACATCCATAATGAAATATGAGTCAGGTTTTGATGTTACCTTGAAATTAAACAGATACTCAGACTAAATGCTTCATTAATTCAGAGTTAACATTATTATGGATACAAAATGAAATTATAATTGAGGTGATCATATTTTGTTGAAGGATGTCATATTGTGTCATTACCATCCAAAATCAATTTATTCGCATTATTAGCAATAAGTAGCTATTTGTATCACCAAAATAAGGTCAACAATGATTATCAATTTGCTTAATGGCAATGCTTCATTTACCGTGCATTGAAACCTTTTCCTGTTTTTGCACAACCTGATACTTGCTTTATAAAATTGTACACCATGAATCCTCATTATCGGGGATTGGTGATTGGTGATTAACATTTGGAGTGCGATTCCACGTGGGAATACATGTTTGCCTCGGGGCCACAGGATTAGCACAAGTAGCAGAATAGCTAGAAGATATTTCACAAACTGCTTTGGTCTTAAGACAAGCAAAGCAAAATTCCACATGACACCTGGAGCACAGGATATACTTGCACATTGCTTTATGCTCTATAGTAATCCCACATGTGGGACAAGCACGGAATTTAGGGCATTGGATGTTACTGTAGGATAAAGTTTTCATGTCACAGTTTTTAAGGGTGTCCAGCTGAATGTTTGTGCATCCTTCATTGTCGCATCGACCAGAACGGGGTGCTTGGCCCTTCCATTGCTTCGAACATTGCCAGCAAAATTCGTAGCATTTTCCATTTTGCGCTGTACAAATCGAACATCTCACTGAGAGATTTGTCAGGTCTTTTCGCTCAACACAAGTCTGGCATCCAGGACACTGAAGAAAGACAGACAATGAAATGAACACTGAAATAAAATATGTATAGGAAGGAACTGCAGATGCTGGTTTAAACCGAAGATAGACACAAAATGCTGGAGTAACTCAGGACAGGCAGCATCTCTGGTTAGAAGGAAAAGGTGACGTTTCAGGTCGAGACCCTTCTTCAGACTCGACCTGAAACGTCATCCACTCTTTCTATCCAGAGATGTTGCCTGTCCAGTTGAATTACTCTATCATTTTCTGTTTATCTTCAGTGTATACCAGTATCTGCAGTTCCTTCCTACTGAAATTAAATATTCATGAATATCTTTGGGAAGTATTAATAATAACACTAAAAATTATTGCAAATACAATCTCCTATCAACAATCAAATGCATTTAAATTGAATGAATTAAATCAAATGAAGAGGCCACAGTTTTGAACAGCTTCCTTCCACTGTTTATCAGACTCTTGAGCGTACAGTATCTCACAAAACTAGGGATGAATTCCCAATCACCCAATCTAACCTTGAGCTTTTGTTTATCATCATCATCTTTGAGCTTTAGTTTATCTGTGCTATTTCACTATATTCTGCACTCTGTTTCCAATCTCATTTTGCACAACCTGCTGAACTTTTGTATGGCTTGACTGTATTCACGGATGATATCATTTGTCTGGATAGCTATCAAACTGAAGAGTTTCACTGTATCTCGATACAAGTGACAAAAATGAATCAATACCAAATTCAACAGGAAGTCAGAATTTGCATCAAGTTAATCAAACAGAGGTCCCTGTCTGAGAGTAGGGATAGCTGGCAGCACAACTAGCAGCGAGAAAGAAATAATTTGAAATAAGGACAGAAATTACAGGAAATACTTAGCAGGGAAGGAAGCATCTGTGTGAGAGGCAAAGAGTTAACATTTTAGTTCCAATACCAGGTTATCACAGTGATCTTTAGTCAGAGGGTGGTGAATCTGTGGAATTTATTGCCACAGATGCCTGTGGAGGCCATTGGATATTTTTAAGGTGGAGATTGACAGATTCTTGTTTCATCAGGGTGTCAGGGATTATGAGGAGAAGGCAGGGGAACGGGGTTGAGAGGGAAACAAAGTTCAGCCATGATTGAATGGCTGAGTAGATGGGCCGAATGGCCTAATTCTGCTCCTAGAAAATATGAACGTGATTGCCTATGCCCATTTCCATCTTGCCAATTTGGATTTTCTCAATTCCTGTTATGATTTTTGTTACCACTTATTATAAGTAAGGTGCTGGATTACCGTGCTGAATTCACAGTACTTTGACGCAGCGAGTAAGGCAACCTTCTCTTCAAAATACTTCTGTTCCTCGTCAGTCAGCAACGCATGCCTGCGAACCTCCACATAGGGCCATTCCTTGTTGCACTTTTCTTTTGTTCCATCCATTTTAGCAGGGCAGTGGAATGTGAAATGACCCTAAAATAAGTATTGGGTGTTGCAAACAAAAATACCAATGTTAATATTTGCTTAGATGCAAGGCCATGCAAGAGTTAAAATAAATGAAAAGTGCATCGAAACTGATTGCCAGAAATACTTACACGATCTACCAGGCTACGGCACCATCCGGTAAGTGATGTGGGGTCCACAGCATGTCCACAGGACATCTCCACTCTGAGAACATTTAGGTCATCATCCCCTGCAAAGGAGATCTTTCGTTAGAGTTCCGGCATAACTTTTCTAACAAGCAAATTCTGACATAAAAATATAAAGTAAACTCTCCATAAATGTAGAAAATTGTCCCAATATATCTTGTTTACAAAAGAAGGGCAAAGCCTACCATCAAACTCTCTCCCCCTTTCTGCTGGGATCACTCTCTGTGTGTAACTTCCTGGTCTGCTCACCCTCCCCACCCAGCCCTTCCATTCCCTGGCATTATCACCTGCAAACATTGAAGAGGTAAACCGTTCTAACATGTTACTCCCATATTGCTAGCAAAGGAGATACCATGGAATATTCACTTTGCCAAACAATGCTCAGTTTGGTTCTTCCAAGGCATTCAGCTGCAGCCCTCATTATAGATCTGGTGCCAGCACTTAGCAAGGAGCTGATTACTAGAGCGGAGATCAGACTGACTACACTTAGAATTGCACACTATTTAACCCAGTTAAATCTGAAGCTGGCCCTATGAAAAAACAAGGGCAATTGGCACATTGGCCTTCATCCGTCTGGAGCGTAGCAGAGTATTGAGTATAGCAGTTGGGAGGTCATGTTGCAGTTATATAAGTCGTTGGTGAGACCGCATTTAGAGGATTGTATTCAGTTCTGGGTACCGTGTTAGAGGAAAGATGTTCTCAAGTTGGAAAGGGTGCAAAACAGATTTACAAGGATGTTACAAGGACTGAAGAGTCTGAGCTTTTGGGAGAGATTGAGCAGGCAGGGACTCTATTCCTTGGAATGCAGGAGGGTGAGGGGTGATCTTATAGAGGTGTATAAAATCGTGAGAGGAAGAGATTGGTTGGTCGACCAGTCTCTTGCCCAGAGCAGGTGAATCGAGAACCAGAGGGCATAGGTTTAAGGTGAAGGGGAAACGATTTTATAGGAATCTGAGGGTAACTTTTTCGCACAAAGGGGTTCTGGGTGTATGGAATGAAATGCCGGAGGAAGTGGTTGAGGCAGGGACTATTGCAATGTTTAAGAAGCAATTAGACAGGTGCATGGATATTGGCCAAATGCAGGCTAGTGGGACTAGTGTAGATGGGATATATTGGTTGGCGTGGGTAAGTTGGGCCGAAGGGCTTGTTTCCACACTGTATGACTATGACTCTGACTATGAATCAAATGGTGAAGTTATACCAAACACAAAGAGTTAGTTATTGTCAATCAGTTGCCTCACTCAGCCCTTGTTCATCAAACCTTTAAACAATTATATACTTGTGTTTCAGAGTATTGTCCATTGCTCCGGATACCTTCAGCTACTTCATCGATGTGTTGTCCTTCCCCATAGATCAGCAATGGGGACGTTTGCAGATGGATATTTTACCTGTGCCCAATTTTATGTGCAATGCCTCACATAACGAGGAGGCACTGGAGACAGCAGAAGCTGGAACCTGCTGCAAAAGAGGGAGAGCAGCTGCAGGACCTCAGCAGGTTGGGCAGCATCTGTGGAGGGAAATAGACAACCTCCCAAAAGAGTCTCGACAACGTCGAGTGCCTATTTCCCTCCGCAGATGCTGCCGGACTCGCTAAGTTCCTCCAACGGTTCCCCTTTCATCCTCACTGTCATATCAAACCAGAATGTCCCATCGGCAGACCAATGTTAGAAGATTTGGGCCGAAAAGTGGCAGATCTTTCAAACCACACAAGCGCCTGACAACGCAAGGATCCCACACAATAGAGATTGACCGTGCAAATGCATTGCTGCCGCTGTGTTTTTCGTCACTATTTTGGGAGGTTGAACATTAATTAGAAACTGAGTTTGGATTAGCCCGATCAAGATGCACTGAGCAAGGTGAATGAGTACAAAGCTGCCGGCCCCGATGGCATCCCCGGGCGGGTGCTCAGGGCATGTGCTGGACAACTATCCATGGTCTTCACTGACATTTTCAATCTGTCACTGGCCCAGGGTGTCGTCCCCACTTGCCTCAAGACATCAACCATTGTGCCAGTGCCTAAACAATCAGCTACAGGGAGTCTCAACGACTTCCGCCCAGTGGCACTCACCCCTGTCATTGCAAAGTGCTTTGAGCGGCTGATCCTGGCTCACCTCAAAGCCAGCCTCCCCCCCACACTGGATCCCCATCAGTTTGCCTACCGGACCAACAGGTCTACAGAGGACGCCATATCTGCGGCCCTACACTCTGCCCTGACCCACCTGGACAGCAATAATACCTACATCAGGCTGCTGTTTATTGATTTCAGCTCTGCCTTTAACACTGTCATCCCCGCTAGCTTGATCACCAAACTCAGCGGACTTGGCATCTCCACCTCCCTCTGCAATTGGACACTGGATTTCCTTACCAACAGACCACAGTCTGTTAGGGTCAACAACCTCACCTCCTCCACTATAACACTGAGCTGTGTGCTCAGCCCTCTCCTCTACTCCCTCTTCACCCATGACTGCATCCCTAAGAATGGCTCCAACGCCATCATTAAATTTGCCAACGATACCACGGTGGTAGGACTGATCAGTGACAATGACGAGTCAGCCTACAGGGAGGAGGTCCAGCACCTGGCAGTCTGGTGTGCCAACAATAACCTCGTCCTCAACTCCATGAAGACGAAGGAAATTATTGTTGACTTCAGGAAGAACAGAGGGGGCAGACATACCCCCATCCATATAAACGGGACTGAGGTGGAGCGCGTCTCCAACTACAAATTCCTCGGGGTACACATCTCGGAGGATTTGTCCTGGTCCCTCAATACCTCCAAACTGATCAAGAAGGCGCAGCAGCGCCTTTACTTCCTGAGGAGGCTCAAGAAAGCTCACCTGTCCCCCCAGATCCTGACCAACTTTTATCGCTGTACCATCGAAAGCATCCTGACCACCTGCATCACGGTATGGTACAGTAGTTGCACGGTAGCTGACAGGAAGGCACTACAACGGGTGGTGAAGACCGCTCAGTACCTCATCGGTGCCCCGCTCCCTGCAATGGATGCCCTCCACCGAAAACGGTGTCTGAGACGGGCCGGGAAGATCATCAAGGACCCCTCCCACCCTAACCATGGACTGTTTGCCCTCCTCCCATCAGGGAGGCGGTACAGAAGTCTCAGGTCTCGTACAAGCAGGATGAGGAACAGCTTCTTTAACAACACTATCACATTGCTGAACTCGGAGTCCCGCCGATAGATTTCTCCAGTCTCTCCGTCCACATTGTTTGCTTATTCTGTATTTTATTCTGTATATTGTTCTTGTTCTGTGTTTTTATTTCTATATTGCAATATTGCTACGAGCAGACGCTAGACTGCATTTCGTTGTACCCATACTTGTATCTGTGCAATGACAATTAAAGTTGAATTGAATCCTGCCGCTCTCGCACCAGAGACTGGGTATTTGCAGCAAATGACACACCGCTCTCGCCTTAATCCATCTGGAATGTAAAGGGACAGGAGAGTCATCGAATATTCCCAATGGCGTGGGAAGGTAGTTGAAAATGAATGACATCCCTGGGGACAAAGTCATCTTCCGAGTCTGTACTACCCTGGTGCTGGAATCTCAGACAAGCCCAATCTCATTCCCCCCTTCCCCGTTTTTGCTACGTCCGAACTGGCCACACTGGTTACCTCCCACGTCCCAGGAAAGCGTTGATAAGTTCATTAGTTTCCGTAGAACCCCCACCCCCTCCTCTTTAGGTAAAATTGGCTCTGTGCTAATTTCCCCCACTAAACCAATTTAAAAAAACGTTGTAAGACACAAATCATTACCAACTAATATCAACCTTCAGCATTCCTAACATAATGTTATTCAAGTATAAAAACAGCAATTAATACAACTGGAGCTTTCTCTCCCGTCTCAGATTAGACAGTGGAAACATTAATCAAGGAGCCTTTCGGCCCATCGGGTCTATGCAAGCTACAAGGTCCCATCTCCTGATCTCTCCAAATTCTAGCATCTGCAGTTCCTTGTGTCTCCTCTTTATTTAACTGTGGCCCTGAACCTCTCTCTCGCTTGCCTCTCGGCTCCCATGTTGATTGTTTTGCCACCGAACAAAGCTGAATTCAAACATTCAGACGGAAGATGCTTGAAATGCTCGGCAGGTCAGGAAACGTCTGCAAAGAAAATATATAAATGAATGAGTTTAAAAAAAGAAACCTGTGATCTCGTCCTTTCTCTGTACAAATTTTAAGGTGCTGTCATTGGGATCGTAGCACTTTCCCGGCGTCTCCGTCATCTTTTCCTGGGTGCTCAGTCCCAACGAATGTGTCCAAAGATTTCTGCAGCCTGTTCACGACCGCCCCGACTATCTCTAAAGTCAAACACCCGACTGATGTTTGCGGCAAATAAATGCAATGACGTGCGAACCTTACGACCAATCCCATGTAGTTCCAATCTGTAGACGTTTCACTTTCAATTTATTATAAATGAGCAAGACTCGTGTCCCGGGAAATCACAACACCATCCCCCACCTCCACCCCACCACCGGATCCCCCATTCACTTGGGTAGCAACTGTATGAACACTGCATTCTGCAATTTTGAGTAACAGCTCCATTCTCCCTCTCTCTTTCCTTTGCCCCAACCCCAACCCTCCTCCCCCCACTCTCATTTCCCCCGCCACCTCGTAAAAACAATGAAACATGTTGGTTCGCAAAGCAAGATACAAAGTGCTGGACTCAGCGGGTCTGGCAGCATCTCTGGAGAAATCTCAGACTGAAGAAGGGTCCCGACCCAACACGTCACATATACATGTTCTCCAGAGATGCTGCTTGACCTGCTCAGTTATTCCAGCATGTGTGTCCTATTCACCCATCACCCCGCCCCTCTCCCCCTCTTTCTCTTCTCGTTTCTTTCTTTTTCTTTCTTTCTTTCTCTCTTTCTTTCTTTCCCTCTCTTTCTTTCTTTCTTTCTCTCTCTTTCTTTCTTTCTCTCTCTCTCTTTCTCACGCTTTCTTTCTTTTTCTCTTTCTCCCTCTCTCTTTCTAGTTTTCTTTCATTCTCCCCATATCTGTCTACCAATCACTTGCTAGGCTTTTATCTCGCCCCCATCTCTTTTGACGTCACCTTCAAAAATGCTGCCTGACCTGCTGAGTTCCACCACCGTTTTGCGTTTAGATTAGGAAAGATAGATGCACATTTGATGCCATGGGCAGAGTGGGCTGAAGGGTGTGTTCCTGAGCGGTATGAATGCAAGACTATTAACCTTTATCAGTCAAATCAGTCTCACTCCAGTCTCTATATTAAGATGTGCAAAAATCGACAGACATTAAAAATATGAATTTATTTTGAAAATAAAAATGAACTGTTAATCAATTATATTGACAATAAAATCCAAAAAATGTTTGCCTTCCTTTTCTAGCATTAATTATATAAGAATATACAACACATCCTTATGCAAATTAATTGAATCACAGGCTGATTTTGCTATATTTTTCATATGACGAGTCCACAATTTGCTCTTATGTTTATCTGAAGCCCTATAAATCTGTCTGGAAAAGTTCTCTTTCATTCTCCTGGTATTTCCTGGAGGAAACTGGAGATCAGGGAGAAAACCCATGCAGTTTACGGGGAGAATGTACAAACTCTGTAGAGACAGCACCCGCAGTCAGGATCGAACCTGACTATTCTGGCTCTGGCACTGTAAGGCAGCAACTCTACCGTTGCACTACCGTGCCGCCCATAGGTGTTATAGGGAATGGGCACAGAAGTGAAAATGAAGTCAACAACCATGATCATATTGCATTGTGTGGCAGGTTTAGGGTTGACTTACTCTTGCTCCTATTTTCTTGTATTCGTGTGTTGTCAGATGATTAGTCACATTGTACGTATGCTCAGTTCAACTTAATTTTAGGCCATTTCTCCTTATGACAGAATCGTAGAACATTCTTTTCAAGATTTTCAAGATTCAAACAAGAGGACATGACTTGAGAATTAAGGGACAGAAGTTTAGGGGTAACATTAGGGGGAACTTCTTTACTCAGAGAGTGGTAACTGTGTGGAATGAGCTTCCAGTGGAAGTGGTGGAGGCAGGTTCGATTTTATCATTTAAAAATAGATTGGATGGGTATATGGACGAGAAAGGAATGGAGGGTTATGGTCTGAGTGCAGGTAGATGGGACTAGGGGAGAAAAAGTGTTCGGCATGGACTTGAAGGGCCGAGATGGCCTGTTTCCATGCGGTAATTGTTATATGGTTAACATGATTGAGCGCAGATAATAAAGGTTTCACTTTTTGTGTAAGAACTGCAGAAACTAGTAAAATCGAAAGTAGACACAAAATGCTGGAGTAACTCAGCGGGTCAGGCAGCATCTCTGGAGAGAATTAATGGGCGATGTTTCGGGTCAAGATTGAAGAGTAAAGGGCCTGTCCCACTTGGGCGACCTAATTGGCGAGTTTAGAAGAGCTTAGGAGAGTTTGAAAAAAATGTCATGTTGAAGACTCCTTCGACTATGTTGAAGACCAGCTTCGACTAGCTACGACTAACTTCGGGAAAATTGGACACCGAATAGTGGAGAGTGAAGACGACCTCCTTCGATCTCCTACGACCTCCCTTCGACTATGATGAAGACTACCTACGACTAGCTTCGATTACACACGACTGACATGCCGACCTACTACGACTAAACCTACGAGTAAATAAAGTATCGATTTTTTCCATGGCGACCTTTTTTTACTCAGGGGCATTTTTTAACATATTGAAAAAAGTTCCGCGACCTAGATGAGGCCTCGAGGACGCGGAGACCACTCTCGAACATGAAGGAGAGTTACAAAGACCTCCTACGACCTCGTGGCGACCATGCTGCGAGTATGGGTCGAGGGCAAACTCACCAGAACTCGCGGTGGAGGTTGCCCAAGTGGGACAGGCCCTTAAGGATAACTAAACTACATACATATTTAATGCAAGGGAATCAATGGAAAAGACGACAAAGTTATCCACACATTTCTTTATTTTATTATTTCACTTGACCAACAGTAAAATTATAACAAGATGTGATACAATTTTCTGAAAATAACATGAAAAATGTGGGCAGAAATCTGCCTTTATGAATAAGTGAAATTGTTTGTGATGTTACTTCTATTACTTTAATGTTTTTAGTACTATGGTAAGTAAAATTTCAAGTGTGGATTGACTAGGAATTAGAGTAGGACTTGGGTACAATGATTAAACGTTCATTTACGAGACTAGTGGTATATTTTGGAGCAATTAATGCCAGCAGTTCCTGTTTTGTTGCCTTACAGCGAGCTGGTCAAAGTTGGCGGCCAACACCAACATTGGAGATAGAGTGGGGAGTAAAGAAGATTATTTAGGATTACAATCTGGAACAACTGAGAAAGTCGGCCAAGGAATGGCAAATAGCATATAACTCTGACAAGTGCAACGTGTTGCATTTTGGTATTAAACCAGGGCAGGCCTCGGGGTAGAAGTGCATAGTTCCCTGAAAGAACGGTGATTCAGTTATTTGGTATGCTTGCCTTCATTAGTCATCTTTCCACATTTAGCTCTCCATATTTTCACCTCCCGTCTTAAACACCAACCTTGTGCTTGTACAACAACACTGCATACATTTAAAATATGTATTAATAAAGGATAAAGGTAAATAAGGTTTGAGCAAAGGCCATGCAAGCAACGTTTATGCAAAAACTGCCTCGTTGTATTTACTCGATAGGCAGTGTAATAATCGCATTTACTATCCCATGCAAACAGCTGTTGGGAAAATACAAAGACTATTTCGGTGACGATGTAAATAAAGTATCTACACAATGCAGGATTGATTTACAGACGAGAATACAGTGAAAAGTTGAAGCTCTTCTGCAAAATTGTTAAATAGTTAACCCCCATATTGAAAGAAATACTAGGGGTACTTTGGATAACACACACTTTATGATTGTTAAGATTATCGTTGTGTCGGCATTTTCGGATCAGCGAGATATGGATCATTACTATTCATTGTCTACAATCTTCATTTCCACACGAATTTTTCACGGGTGAGAATCTCACTTGCTGTTCATTTCCCCTCCATCCAGACCCAGTACGGCGAGTATTGTGGATCTGTCCTGGATCCCGTAATCAGCCAACATTTTCTTGTCTTCCAGTTGCTCAGTGGAAAAGAGCAGGCGGAGGTCACCTGTGTTCCCGACCTCTGCAGAAAAAGAGGGGGGGGGGGGGGGGGGTGAGAAAAGAACACGGCCTCAAGTCCATCCTGAATGCCTTTTCCACCGATCACATGCCACACTTTGTTTACCCCCCACACCCATCCACACATTCCACACTTATTTTCTAGCTTCCTATCCCCAACAACAATCAGTCTGAAGAAGTGTCCCGACCTGAAACGTCGCTTATCCACCATGGAGATGCTGCCTGTCCAGCTAAGTTTGTTCCCCAGCACTTTTGATTTGTAAACCTGTGCCTGCCTTCTTTGGTAAACCGTCTAACTTCGCCTTTACATCCAGCATTGATCCCGTTTATTAGTCACACACGTAACCACTTTTCTATCGACTCCATGGAATATTGCAATTCCAAATTTTCAACCCCCATTACAAACTGCTTTCTCGATTTCATCCCAGCCGGTTTTTTTAAACTAGACGGCACATTTTACTCACGGACCAGTTAGCAATTTCTCGACCACTTTCTTCTTTAAACTGAGGACTGTCATCCTTTTGAAATCATCTTCGGATTCTCCAATATCAATAGTATTTGTCTTTCCTTTCAGGCCATTCACGAACACTTGATACGTTTTCCCCATCGCAGCACCCCGGACCGTGAACCGCTCTGTTCTCTCTTCGTTAGTTCACAGAACGTATTTAAAACTGGACAAGGTTTCACTTTTGCTTTCCACATGTTTAGCACTGAGCAATTTCGTGGCGCATCTCTGTTGCAACTATATGAGGTACAACGAACTACCATAGTCGTAGAGCTTGGAAACAGTCCCTTCGGCCCAACTTGCCCACACCTACCAACATGTCCTAACTACGTTAGTGCCACCTGCTTGCACATAGTCAGTGCCCTCCATAATGTTTGGAACAAAGACCCATCATTTATTTATTTGCCTCTGTACTTCACAATTTGAGATTTGTAATAGAAAATATCACATGTGAAACCCTGACGCACTGTCACTTTACACGTATCCACAACTTTCATCTTGTCTATTCTTACAGTTTTTCATCTTTATTCTTGCTTTTAAGATCTATACACACGGTGTGTGCTCGCAGAAATCTGTGTGGTATGACTGCTTATCAGTACATTGTCCTGTTTGTATGTTGAGCCACGTCAAAGAAGATTTTCTGTTAGGACAGACAATAAAGTTTTCTGAATCTGAATCTGAATTGCCAGAATTTATTAAAGGCCATTTTTATACATCTCAGTTTCACCATGTGTTTATACATAGTCCCCCTATTTCAGGGCACAATAATGTTTGGGACACATGGCTTCACATGTGTTTGTAATTGCTCAGGTGTGTTTAATTGCCTCCTTAATGCAGGTATAAGAGCGCTCTCAGTCTTTCCTCCAATCTTTCCATCTCCTTTGGAAACATTTATTGCTGTTTATCAACATGAGGATCAAAGATGTGCCAATGAAAGTCAAAGAAGCCATTATGAGATTGAGAAACAAGAATAAAACTGTTAGAGACATCAGCAAACCTTAGGCTTACCAAAATCAACTATTTTGAACATCATGAAGAAAAAATAGAGCACCGGTGAGCTTACTAATCGCAAAGGGACTGGCAGGCCAAGGAAGACCTCACAGCTGATGACAGAATAATTCTCTCTATAATAAAGAAAAATCCCCAAACACCTGTCCGACAGATCAGAAACACCCTTCAGGAGTCAGGAGTGGATTTGTCAATGACCACTGTCTGCAGACGAATTCATGATCAGAAATACAGAGGCTACACTGCAAGATGCAAACCACTGGTTAGCCACAAAAATAGGATGGCCAGGTTACAGTTTGCCAATAACTACTTAAAAGAGCAACCACAGTTCTGGAAAAAGGTCTTGTGGACTGATGAGATGAAGATTAACTTTTATCAGAGTGATGGCAAGAGCAAAGTGTGGATGAGAGCAGGAACTGCCCAAGTTCTAAAGCATACCACCTCATCTGTGAAACACGGTGGTGGGGGTGTTATGGCCTGGGCATGTATGGCTGCTGAAGGTACTGGCTCACTTATCTTCATTGATGATACAACCGCTGATGGTAGTAGCATAATGAATTCTGAAGTGTATAGACACATCCTATCTGCTCAAGTTCAAATGCCTCAAAACCCATTGGTCGGCGGTTCATTCTACAGTAAGACAATGATCCCAAACATACTGATAAAGCAACAAAGGAGTTTTTCAAAGCGACAAAAATGGTCAACTCTTGAGTGGCCAAGTCAATCACCCAATCTGAACCCATTTGAGCCTGCTTTTATATGCTGAAGAGGAAACTGAAGGGGACTAGCCCCCAAAACAAGCATAAGCTAAAGATGGCTGCAATACAGGCCTGGCAGAGCATCACCAGTGAAGATACCCAGCAACTGGTGATGTCCATGAATCGCAGACTTCAAGCAGTCATTGCATGCAAAGGATATGCAACAAAATACTAAACATGACTACTTTCATTTACATGTCATTGCTGTGTCCCAAACATTATGGTGCCCTGAAATGGGGGGACTATGTATAAACACTACTGTAATTTCTACACGTTGAAACCAAAGGTATAAAAATGGCCTTTATTAAAATCTTACAATGTGCACTTTAACCACATGTGATTTTTTCTATTACAAATCTCAAATTGAGGAGTAGAGAGGCAAATAAATAAATGATGGGTCTTTGTCCCAAACATTATGGAGGGTGCTGTATCCCTCTAAAACTATCCTATCCATATTACTGTCTAAATGTGTACTAAATGTTGTGATAGTACCTGCCTCAACTACCAACTCTGGCAGTTTATTCCATACACTTAAAACCCTTTCTGTAACAGTTACTCCTCAGGTTCCTATTTAGTCTTTACCTTCTCACTTTAAAGCTATGCCCTCTGGTTCTCGATTCCCTTACTCTGTGCAAGAGACTCTGTGCGTTTACCCAATCTATTCCTCTCTACAAAAGAAAAATCAGATGCATGTTCAAAAAAAGAATTCAAACTATTTTCTTCATTTTTTTCCAAGCTTCCACATTTTATACCAAAAAAAATAAGACAGAGTGCTGGAGTAACTGAATGGGTTAGGCAGCGTCTCTAGAGAAGATAGATAGGTGACATTTTTGGCTGGGACCCTTGGTGTTAATATTACCAGTGATCTGTTGTTGATGTGACTGCCACTGTAAAAAAGCAAATTGTCGGGAAGCATCACAGCTTGGGTTGAGA
The DNA here is from genome assembly GCA_038087875.1 of Malacoraja senta. Lineage (NCBI taxonomy): Eukaryota > Metazoa > Chordata > Chondrichthyes > Rajiformes > Rajidae > Malacoraja > Malacoraja senta. The sequence continues at coordinate 41,206,442 of CM075984.1, forward strand.
ACAGCTCTGCCCAAGTGCGCAAGAAATTGCGGAGAGCTATAGATGTAGCACACTCCATCACACAGACCAGACTTCCCACCATTGACTCCATCTACTCTTTATGATGCCTCGGGAATTTAGCCAACATAATCAAATCTTGTCCCAACCCGGTGATTTTTTCTTTTCCCTAAACCCGTCTGACAAAAGGTACAGAAGCTTGAAGGTGCGCACCACCAGACTCCAGAACATAGAAACATAGAAAATAGGTGCAGGAGTAGGCCATTCGGCCCTTCGAGCCTGCACCGCCATTCAATATGATTATGGCTGATCATCCAACTCAGTATCCTGTACATGCCTTCTCTCCATACCCCCTGATCCCCTTAGCCACAAGGGCCACATTTAACTTCCTCTTAAATATAGCCAATGAACTGGCCTCAACTATCTTCTGTGGCGGAGAATTCCACAGATTCACCACTCTCTGTGTAAAAAATGATTTTCTCATCTCAGTCCTAAAAGACTTCCCCCTTATCCTTAAACTGTGACCCCTTGTTCTGGACTTCCCCAACATCGGGAACGATCTTCCTGCATCTAGCCTGTCTGACCCCTTAAGAATTTTGCAAGTTTCTATAAGAACCCCCCTCAATCTTCTAAATTCTAGCGAGTACAAGCCGAGTCTATCCAGTCTTTCTTCATATGAAATTCCTGACATCCCAGGAATCAGTCTGGTGAACCTTCTCTGTATCCCTCTATGGCAAGAATGTCTTTCCTCAGATTAGGAGACCAAAACTGTACGCAATACTCCAGGTGTGGTCTCACCAAGACCCTGTACAACTGCAGTAGAACCTCCCTGCTCCTATACTCAAATCCTTTTGCTATGAATGCTAACATACCATTCGCTTTCTTCACTGCCTGCTGCACCTGCATGCCTACTTTCAATGACTGGTGTACCATGACACCCAGGTCTCGTTGCATCTCCCCTTTTCCTAATCGGCCACCATTCAGATAATAGTCTACTTTCCTGTTTTTGCCACCAAAGTGGATAACCTCACATTTATCCACATTATACTGATCTGCCATGCATTTGCAACTCACCCAACATATCCAAGTCACCTTGCAGCCTCTTAGCATCCTCCTCACAGCTAACACTGCCCCCCAGCTTCGTGTCATCCGCAAACTTGGAGATGTTGCATTCAATTCCCTCGTCCAAATCATTAATATATATTGTAAATAGCTGGGGTCCCAGCACCGAGCCTTGCGGTACCCCACTAGTCACTGCGTGCCATTCTGAAAAGGACCCGTTTACTCATACTTTGCTTCCCGTCTGCCAGCCAGTTCTCTATCCACATCAATACTGAACCCCCAATACCGTGTGCTTTAAGTTTTCATGCTAATTTCTTATGTGGGACCTTGTCGAAAGCCTTCTGAAAGTCCAGATATAACACATCCACTGGTTCTCCCTTATCCACTCTACTAGTTACATCCTCGAAAAATTCTATAAGATTTGTCAGACATGATTTACCTTTCATAAATCCATGCTGACTTTGTCCAATGATTTCACCACTTTCCAAATGTGCTGCTATCCCATCTTTAATAACTGACTTTAGCAGTTTCCCCACTACCGATGTTAGACTAACTGGTCTGTAATTCCCCGTTTTCTCTCTCCCTCCCTTTTTAAAAAGTGGGGTTACGTTTGCTACCCTCCAATCCTCAGGAACTACTCCAGAATCTAAACAGCTTTACCCCCTCCATTAACAGACTCCTAATGGTCCTTCCATAAGCTGGGGTACTGTCCGATACACTTGTACTCCTATTGTGGACATTGGACTTTGTCAAAGGAACTGATGCGCTACAACGCTGAACTCTATCTTCTGCACTCTGTATCTTCCCCATTGTTCTATCTATTGTAGTTGATTTTGACTTGATTGTATTTATGTATGATAGATCTGATGTGTTTGGATAGCATGTGAAATGAAGCTTTTCGCTGTACCTCAGTACATGTGCCAATAATAAACCTAAACCAAATATCTGGGAAAGCTGGACTAAGTGAACCAAAGTAGAATAACGTAGAAGAAAATTAAACTGAAGGGTTCCAGGAAATAGAAACTCAAGTCAAAAACAGAATAACACAAATAGGGTGTGGTATAGAAGTCTGTTTGCCAAAAGGACAAAGGGCGGCACAGTGGTACAACTGGCATAGCTGCTGCTTCATAGCACCAGAGGCCCGGGCTCAATTCTGAACTCGGTTGAAATTTGTATTGAAACAGAAACATAGAAAATAGGTGCAGGAGTAGGCCACTCAATATGATCATGGCTGATCATCCAGAATCAGTACCCCGTTCCTGCTTTCTCCCAATATCCATTGATTCCGTTAGTCCTAAGAGCTATATCCAACTTTTTCTTGAATACATGCAGTGAATTGGCCTCCAGAGCCTTCTGTGGCAGAGAATTCCACGGATTCACAACTCTCTGGGTGAAAAGGTTTTTCCTCATCGCAGTCCTAAATAGCCTCCCCCTTATTCTTAAAATGTGAACCCTGATTGTGAACTCTCCCAACATTGGGAACATTTTTCTTGCATCCAGCCTGTCCAATCCCTTAATAATTTTATATGTTTCCTTAAGATCCCCTCTCATCCTTCCAAATTCCATTGAATATACAGTATGGAGTTTGCATGTTCTCCCTGTGATTGTATGACATTGCAAATGCAGAAGGGAATTTAAGGTGTTGAAGGGAACTAACTAAAAGTATCTTGAAAGCCCAATTTCAAAATAACTCTACCAGACCCACAAGAGACTGCACACAAAGCATTCAACTAGTCTGCACATCACATGCAGGAAACACAGGCAGAAAGTTACTGTAAACAAGGAGGCCAGAGACATAATGTTATAGGTTAAAGGCCTTTCGTTAAATGTTTCAGCCAGCACCATTTTGTTCAAATATTCAGACGGTCACTTCTCAGTCTGCTTTAAATTGTGCTTTCATCAAACATACATTAAATGATATAATTCCCAATGGAAATAGTATTGCCAATAAAACTAGGTTATCGTCTCTCGTTAAGCACTTTTTGAACAATCAGGTTTTAAAATAATGCTCTCTTCTTAAAACCAGGCAGAAACATCCTGTTTATTTCCTGCTAACCACCGGAGCACCCTACCCCCTCCTGAAGGTGATGATCATTTATCCTACCCAACCCCCTCTCCCCAATCTTACCACCAAGTATGCCTTTCTGATTCTTCCCCCCCCCCCCGGTCTCTATAGTGCACAATCAAGGCTGATCCTCATATTTGGTGAATACACCTAATACATTTTAACAAGAACCTAGGTGAGGGAAGACAGCTAAATTTGGATGAATGCAATTTTGTCAAACTGGGACAAAAATAATTGGATAATGTCTGAAGAAGGGTCTTGACCTGAAACGTCACTTATCCATGTTCTCCTGAGATGCTGCCTGACCCACTGAGTTACTCAAGAACTTTGTGTCTTTTTTTTATAAACCAGCTTCTGCAGATCCTTTTATTTAGAGGAAGATATTTATATTAAGGTTTCGTTTAGTTTTGTTTAGATTAGAGATACAGCACAGAAACAGGCGCTTCAGCCTACTGAGTCCATGCCATCCATCGATCACACATACACGAATTCTATGTCCTACACACTAGGGGCAATTTACCAAAGCCAATTAATCTACAGACCGACACATCTTTGGAATGCGGTAGGAAACCGGAGCACCTGAAGAAAACGCACGTGGTAACAATGAGAACGTACAAAATCCACACAGTCAGTGCCATAGTTGGGATCGAACCTGGTTCTCCAACGTTGTGAGGCAACAGCTTTATCGCTGCTCCACTGTGCTGCCCAGTGCAATTAAAGCTACAATTAAAAATGCAATTGGCATCATAATACCCAATTCATAATATTTGAACCAAGCTGATACCATGTAAGAGCTAACATTTATAATCTTCATCATTTATAAAATGTATAATGCATTCAGCTTCATGGAGCCTCCTGTCAATATTACATTTTAACTGCAAAGTGGAAAGGGAACTGAATACCTCATTTCAGTTGCCCAGACATTTACCCAGTCTGACAATTGACTGATATACTGAAAGTTCGGAGACTTTTCATTTGAAACGTTATCACATTTGCCCTCTCACATTTGATCTCAGGTGCTGTCTTAATGGAGTTTGCGCGTTCCTCCTGTGACCATGTGGGTTTGATACGTGAGTTTCATCCGGGTGCTCCAGTTATTCCCACATCCCACAGATGTGCAGCCTCTGTAGAATGCCCTTAGTATGTAGGGAGTGGATGCAAAAGTGGGTAACATGGAATTAGTGTGAATAAGGGTACTGATGGTCAGCATGGGCTCAGTGCATTTACTTTCTATTTTATCGAATGCTGGAGGATTTTTTCAGTTCTTCCAGACAATATTTTTACGTCAATCAACATTAAGTAAGTAATTTAGTAAGTAAGTAAGTTTATTGGCCAAGTATTCACATACAAGGAATTTGTCTTGGTGCTCCGCCCACAAGTAACAACATGACATACAGTGACAGTTACGAATGACTCAGAAAACACTAAACATTAATAATAATAAAACATTAATGATAAAACACCATTAATCAAGCATGTGAACCAACAAAATACCAGATCAAAGGGAGGCTACAGATTTTTGGCTGTTGAGTAGAGCAACTACTCGTGGATAAAAACTGTCAGTCCGGAGTCGCCTTCCAGAGGGAAGTGATTCAAAGAGTTTGTGGCCAGGGTGAGAGGGGTCAGAGATGATCTTGCCCGCTCGCTTCCTGGCCCTTGCAGTGTACAGTTCATCAATGGAAGGAAGGTTGCAGCCAATAATCTTCTCTGCTGATCGGACGATTCGCTGCAGCCTCCAGGTGTCGTGCTTGGTGGCTGAGTCAAACCAGACCATGATGGAGAAGGTGAGAACAGACTCTACGATGGCCGTGTAGAATTGGACCATCATTGTGCTTCCTCAGCTGCCGCAGGAAGTACATCTTCTGTTGTGCCTTTATGACTGTGGAGTAGATGGTGGCCCCACACTTAAGGTCCTTGGTGATGATGGTTCCCAGGAACTTAAAAGACTCCACAGATGTGACTGTGGTGTTGTTGATGATGAGTGGGGTGAGGGAGGGGAAGCTCTCCTAAAGTCTACAATCAATTCCACCGTCTTAAGAGCATTGAGCTCCAGGTTGTTGCAATGGCACCAGGATGCCAGCTGTGACACTTCCTGTCTGTAGGCAGATTCCACCCCATCCTGGATCAGTCCAATCAGGGTTGTGTCGTCCGCAAACTTGAGAAGCTTGACACAGGTGCAGTCGTTGGTGTAGAGAGAGTAGAGGAGAGGGGAGAGTACGCAGCCTTGCGGTGCTCCTATGCTGAGTGATTGCGTGTCCGAGATGTTCTTTCCCAGCCTCACATGCTGCTTCCTGTCTGTCAGGAAGTTGGTGATCCACTGACAAAGGGTTTCAGGCACAGTCAACTCAGAAAGTTTGGAGTGTAGTAGCTCTGGCACAATTTTATGTATTAAACAGAATAACAGTGATTACCATTTGCTCTTTCTGAGAAGTTGTCAGGTGCTGTCTTACTCATAATATGGAGCAAAGCTTCTGGCTTTCCAGCATAACAAGAGTAAGAGGTAAATGGGAACCTACCTTAGCAGAGGGTGCAGTGTTTTGTTTAGTTTAGTTTAGAGATACAGCACGGAAACAGCTCTTCGGCCCACGATTCCGCACCGACCAGCGATCCCCGCACAGTAACACTATCTTACACACACTAGGGACAATTTACGTTTATACCAAGCCAATTAACCTGCAAACCAGTCCGTTTTTGGTATGAGAGGAAACCAAAAATCTTGGAGAAAACCCACATGGTCACAGGGAGAACGTACAAACTCCGTACAAACAGCACCCGTAGTCGGATTCGAACCTGGGCCTCTGACGTTGTAAGCGCTCTAAGGCAGCAATTCTACCGCTGCGCCACTGTGAAAGGTTTGGTTATTGGAGATCATGAGTATGTGTGTTTGAAATCTGTGAGTTGAATGAGTATCTAGATGGAATCTGCAGAGATTCAGCAGTTAGTGCAGGGATTACTCACAATGTGTGGAGGTTTTGTGTCATCAACTTAGTACTGGGGGGGGGTAAGATCATGTCATAAGTGATAGGAGTAGAATTATCCCATCAAGTCAACTCTGTCATTCAATCATAGCTGATGTATCTCTCCCTCCTAACCCCATTCTCCTGTCTACTCCCCATAACCTCTGACACCCGTACTAATCAAGAATCTATCTACCTCTCCTGTAAATATATCCACTGATTTTGCCTCTGTGGCAAAACAGCCTTCTGTGGCAAATAATTCCACAAGTTCACCACCCCCGACTAAAAAAATTCCACCTGATCTCCTTCTTAAAAGAACGTCCTTTAATTCTGAGGCCATGACCTCTAGTCCTAGACTCTCCCACAAGTGGAAACACCTTCTCCACATCCTCTCTATCCAAGCCTTTTGAGGTTAAGAGGGGGGTGGAAGATTGCAACCTTCACGTGGTTTGCCCTGTTTAGACTAATGTAATCAATTCGACGTGCACAAACGGAAGATCAAATAGAACAAGTTGTCCAACAACTTTAGGCTGTGCATGCAACACAAAAGAAGAAGAGGTTAAGAGGGATGCAAACTTGCAGGTTGGTAGACGGATGGTAGACCTCCAAGAGTGGGGTGGGGTGGGACAAGTGTTTTTTTGGGGGCAGTGCCCGAGGGAGACTGAGGACAACCTGGTATAAAAGTTACATGAAGGGAACCTATCTCAGGTGTGTTCCCATTCAAGTCATTCGGAAGCAGGGCTCAGAATCATTCGATAGGTCGGCTTTTGTACGAGTGACTTCCCCACTGCGCAGATCATGAGGTCATAAAATGATTATGTCAGGTTTAGCAGTACACAATGTTAATGACTTCATTTTTCATTCCATTTTGTATTTTATTGAAATTGAATCATAGAACATAAAATGCAAAGTGTTGTGTGAACAACTTTCCAGGCAACTGAATAATTATTTGTTTAAAATATTGTTTAAAGTTTGGTTATTAAAGATATTACAATATTTATCGCAAATGATTACTTCTCATATATCTTCCTATGTGTAATTTAATATTATTCCACAATAACTTTCTGATTAAATTCCCACTAACATAATCACAACATATGGTTTCCAAAGTCCATATAATACACTAGACTAAGTGGGACACGTTGGGTCCCATGTTCACACGGGAGGGCTGGTCCCCCAATGCAATATTTCACCTCTCCACCAATTCCAATATTGGTGGCCAGTGGGGGGGGGGGCTTTCTGGAGCGCTAGTATGGGTGTTGAGGGCTGGAGAGACTGGTTTCGAGAGGTCTAGTGTGGGCCAAATGGATACTTGGGGTGGAAGCTCAGTCACTCAAGCCTGATGTGCTGGCAGCTCACTCACGGCTGGTGGGCTGGTAGTTGACTCACGGCTATTCCTTGAAATTTCTTTTCAAGCAGGATACAAGGCCACCAAATTCAAGTGCAGTTTAATACCACTTCAAGCAGGTTGCAAGGCCACCAAATTCTGGTGCAGTTTCCTACCACTTCAAGCAGGGTGCAAGGCCACCAAATTCAAGTGCAGTTTCTTACCACTTCAAGCAGGGTGCAAGGCCACCAAATTCTGGTGCAGTTTCCTACCACTTCAAGCAGGGTGTACGGCCATGAATTCAAGTGCAGTTTCCTACCACTACATGCAGGGTACAAGGCTACCGAATTCAAGTGCAGTTTCTGACCACTTCAAGCAGGGTGCAAGGCCACCGAATTCAAGTGCAGTTTCATACCACTTCAAGCACGGTGCAATGCCACCAAATACTGGTGCAGTTTCCTAGCACTTCAAGCAGGGTACAAGGCCACCAAATTCGTGCAGTTTCCTACCACTACAAGCAAGGTGCAAGGCCACCGAATTCAAGTGCAGTTTCATACCACTTCAGCAGTGTGGAAGGCCACCAAATTCAAGTGCTGTTTCATACCACTTCAAGCTGGGTGCAAGGCCACCAAATTCACGTGCAGTTTCATGCCATTTCAAGCTGGGTGCAAGGCCACCAAATTCAAGTGCAGCTTCAAACCATTTCAAGCAGGGTGCAAACCAACCAAATTCAAATGCAGTTTCATACCATTTCATGCAGTGTGCAAGGCCACCAAATTCAAATGCAGTTCCATACCATTTCATGCAGGGTGCAAGGCCAGCACATTCAAATGCAGTTTCATACCATTTCAAGCACCACAAAACCACACAAAACACCACAAAGCACCACACTCACAGGTCAGTAGACATTCAGTGTGTTCAGATGATTCACAGTTCAGACAGAGTCGTGACCTCTCCCTCCCCATCTCGCAGAGACTGAGCCACACCCACACTTCCGGGTTTTATAATCCCTCCCTCCTCCCACAAGAAGGGGCGTGGCCTTCATGGCGTGATTGACAGGAGAGAGATTCTCAACATTTTTTAAACACTAATAACACTTTTATTTTTCATTGAGGGGAAGAATCCTCTGCACCTGATGAGCGGAGGGGGACTGAGTAAGATGGCCAAAAATCACAGCCGTAAGTGGTAGCGTTTTATCTAAAATCAATATACAGTGCAAACAGGAAGTTGTCAAGTTTAGACATTTAATCTTTTTTTACTTTGAACCAACTACCACCAACAACCATTTGCTGTGCTTTATTTCAAACCAACCACCACCAACAACCGTTTGCTGTGCCTTATTTCAAACCAATCACCACCAACAACCATTTGCTGTGCTTTATTTCAAACCAACCACCACCAACAACCGTTTGCTGTGCCTTATTTCAAACCAATCACCACCAACAACCATTTGCTGTGCTTTATTTCAACCCAACCACCGCCAACAACCATTTGCTGTGCTTTATTTCAAATGAACCACCACCAACAACCATTTGCTGTGCTTTATTTCAAACCAACCACATTTTCATTTTCAAACCACATTAAGGGCACTCAAGGTCAATATCACCACACTCACAGTTTAGTAGACATGTGTTCAGTGTTATTCACATCTCAGACTGAGAGACGTGACCCTCTCGCTCCCCCATCTTGCAGAGACTGACTGAGGCACTCAACACGTCCTGGTTTCATAGTCCCTCCTGAAGGGCATGGCCTTCAGGAGAGAGAATCTCCACTTTTTTAGACACTAATAACTCTTATATTTTTCATCGATGGAAACAATCCTCTTGTCCTGCAAAGTGGTAGGGGACTCTGAGTAAGATGGCCAATAATCACAGCCGTAAGTGGCAGCGTTTTTCCAAACTCAATATACAGAACAACAGGAAATGGTGAAGATCAGACTTTTAGTAATATAGATATTACAATTTTCAGTACAAGGACATGTACAAACACTCCCCGCTTTAAGTTAGGGTTACGTTTTGTGAACCTTTACGTAAGTCAGATTTTACTTTTGACGGAATCACCAACTCTCGCCGTTCGGGCACTTTCTGTAGCCTTCTGGGTAAGCACGGCCGCCATTGCCACCTTGTTTCCAATGCGAACCTCAGTGATCGTACAGTGTTGTTTAAATTACAAACTCCCTTGAGTGCAGGAGGGACTGAGTACAGAATTGTTTACATAAGTGCAATTTTACATGTTGCCTATTGCATAAATCAAGGTGTGTCTGTAAATAATTACAATTAGCTAATTAATAATTCAAATAAATTCTTCATTCTATTCATTTTGTCCAGAATAGTTCTGCAGATCTAAAATCACAATCAATTAAGTGCGATTCCACGTGGGAATACATGTTTGCCTCGGGGCCACAGGATTAGCACAAGTAGCAGAATAGCTAGATAATATTTCACAAACTGCTTTGGTCTTAAGACAAGCAAAGCAAAATTCCACATGACACCTGGAGCACAGGATATACTTGCACATATCTTTATGCTCCATAATAATCCCACATGTGGGACAAGCACGGATTTTCGGGCAATGGATATTACTGTAGGATAATGTTTTCATGTCACAGTTCTTAAGGGTGTCCAGCTGAACGTTTGTGCATCCTTCATTGTCACATCAATCAGAACAGGGTGCTCGGCCCTTCCATTGCTTCGAACATTGCCAGCAAAATACGTAGCGTTTTCCATTTTGCGCTGTACAAATCGAACATCTCACTGAGAGATTTGTCAGGTCTTTTCGCTCGACACAAGTCTGGATTCCAGGACACTGAAGAAAGGCAGAAGAATGAAATGAACACTGAAATAAAATATGGATTGGAAGGAACTGCAGATGCTGGTTTAAACCAAGGATAGTCACAAAATGCTGGAGTAACTCAGTGGGACAGGCGGCATCTTTGGAGAGAAGGAATGGGTGAGGTTTTGGGTCGAGACCCTTCATCAGTTACTGAAGGGACTCGACCCAAAACGTTACCCATTCCTTCTCTCCAAAGTTGCTGCTTGTCCTCCTACGTTACTCCAGCATTTTGTGTCTATCTACTGGAAAACATATGCTTTTTCATAGCAAAATACTTTACATTTTGAAATAGTTTAGGCTGGTACTATAACAGCATTTAACAGTTACTTGGACGGGTACATGGATAGGAGAGGATTAAAGGGGCACAGGCCAAATGCAGCCACAATTCTATGTAATTTCTTGCCATTTAGGTTGGTGCTGTTCCCTAATCATGCTGTGATTAATCCTTCAGCATGAGTGAACCATCGGATCCTGTGACCCTCCCACCCCCCCCCCCCCCCACTCCCCACTATAAGCAGACCTGCTGGCTTCAAAGGTATAACCAACATTGAATATAGAATCAAAATGCTGGAGTAACTCAGCGGGACAGGCAGCATCTCTGGATAGAAGGGGTGGGTGACATTTCGAGTCGAGACCTTTCTTCAGACTCGACCTGAAACGTCACCCATTCTTTCTATCCAGAGATGCTGCCTGTCCCGCTGAGTTACTGCAGCATTTTGTGTCTATCTTCAGTGCATATCAGTATCTGCAATTCCCTCCTACTGAAATTGAATATTCGAGAATATCTTTGGGAAGTATTAATAATAATAACACTATAAACATTTTGCTAATAAAATCTCCTATCAACAATCAAATGCATTTAAATTGAATGAATTAAATCAAATGAAGAGGCCACAGTTTTGAACTGCTTCCTCCCACAGTTTATCAGACTCTTGAGTGTACAGCCTCTCACACACACTATTGATGAATTCCCAATCACCCAATGTAACCTTGAGCTTTTGTTTATCATCATCATCTTTGAGCTTTTGTGTATCTGTGCTATTTCACTATATTCTGCACTTCTGGGGTTGAGAGGGAAACATAGATTAGCCATGATTGAAAGGCTGAGTAGACTTGATGGGCCGCATGGCCTAATTCTGCTCCTAGAAAATATGAACGTGATTGCCTATGCCCATTTCCATCTTGCCAATTTGGATTTTCTCAATTCCAGTTATGAATTTTGTTACCATTTATTATAAGTAAGGTGCTGGATTACCGCGCTGAATTCACAGTACTTTGCCGCAGCGAGTAAGGCAACCTTCTCTTCAAAATACTTCTGTTCCTCGTCAGTCAGCAACGCATGCCTGCGAAGCTCCACATAGGGCCATTCCTTGTTGCATCTTTCTCCCATTCCATCCTTTTGAGCTGGGCGGTGGAATGTGAAATGACCCTAAAATAAATATTGGGTGTTGCAAACAAAAATACCAATGTTAACATTTGCTTAGATGCAAGGCCATGCAAGAGTTAAAATGAATGAAAAGTGCATCGAAACTGATTGCCAGAAATACTTACACGATCTATTAGGCTTCGACAATATCCGGTAAGTGATGAGGGGTCCACAGCATGTCCACAGGACATCTCCACTCTGAGAGCATTTATGAAGCAGAGGACAGAATAGTCATCATCCACTAAAAAGGAGATTTTTCATTAGAGTTCTGGCATAACTTTTCTGACAAGCAATTTCTGACATACAAATATAAAGTAAACTCTCCATAAATGTAGAAAATTGTCCAATATATCTTGTTTACCAAACAAGGGCAAAGCCAACCATCAAACTCTCTCCCCCTTTCTGCTGGGATCACTCTCTGTGTGTAACATCCTGGTCTGCTCACCCTCCCCACCCACACTGCATTTAGAGGATTGTATTCAGTTCTGGGCACCGTGTTAGAGGAAAGATGTTGTCAAGTTGGAAAGGGTGCAAAACAGATTTACAAGGATGTTGCCAGAATTCAAGCATCTGAGCTTTTGGGAGAGATTGAGCAGGCAGGGACTTAATTCCTTGGAATGTAGGAGGGCGAGGGGCGATCTTAGAGAGGTGTATAAAATCGTGAGAGGAAGAGAATGGTTCGCCGAACAGTCTCTTGCCCAGAGTAGGTGAATCCAGAACCAGAGGGCATAGGTTTAAGGTGAAGGGGAAAAGGTTTTATAGGAATCTGAGTGTAACTTTTTCACAGAAAGGGGTTCTGGGTGTATGGAACGCACTGCCTAAGGAAGTGGTTGAGGCAGGGACTATTGCAATGTTTAAGAAGCAATTAGACAGGTGCATGGTTAGGACCGGTTTAGAGGGATATTGGCCAAATGCAGGCTAGTGGGACTAGTGTAGATGGGATATATATAGGTTGGCATGGGTAAGTTGGGCCGAAGGGCTTGTTTCCACACTGTATGACTCTATGACTCTGACTATGAATCAAATGGTGAAGCTATACCAAACACAAAGAGTTGGTTATTGGTGATCAGTTGCCTCAGCCCTATGTCATCGAACCTTCAAACAATTATATCATTGTGTTTCAGAGTATTGTCCTTGGCTCCAGCTACCTTCAGCTTCTTCATCGATGTGTTGTCCTTCCCCATAAGATCAGCAATGTTTGCAGATGGATATTTTACCTGTGCTCAATTTTATGTGCAATGCCTCACATAACGAGGGGACACTGGAGACGGCAGAAGCTGGAATCTGCTCCAAGAGCAGGAGAGCAACTGCAGGAACTGAGCAGGTCGGGCAGCATTTCTGGAGGAAATTGACAACCTCCCAAAAGAGTCTAGACAACGTCGAGTGCCTATTTCCCTCCACAGATGCTGCCGGACTCGCTATGTTCCTCCAGCGGTTCCCCTTTTCTTTCTTCACTGTCATATCGAACCAGAATGTCCCATCGGCAGAAAATGTTACATTTAGACCAATGTTAGATTTGGGCCGAAAAGTGGCAGATCTTTCAAACCACACAAGCGCCTGATAACGCAGGGATCCTACACAATAGAGATTGACCGTGCAAATGCATTGCTGCCGCTGTGTTTTTCGTCACTATTTTGGGAGGTTGAACATTAATTAGAAACTGAGTCTGGATTAGCCAGATCAATACTGCCGCTCTAGCACCAGAGACTGGGTATTTGCAGCAAATGACACACCACTCTACCCTTAATCCATCTGGAATGTAAAGGGACAGGAGAGTCATAGAATATTCCCAAATGGCGTGGGAAGGTAATTGAAAACGAATGACATCCCTGGGGACAAAGTCATCTTCTGAGTCTGTACTTCCCTGGTGCTGGAATCTCAGACAAGCTACGTCCGAACTGGCCACACGGGTTACCTTCCACGTCCCAAGAAATCGTCTCCGTCATCCTGAGCATCCTTTCCTGGATGCTCAGTCCCAACCAATGTGTCCAAAGATTTCGGCAGCTTGTTCACGACTGCTCCGACTATCTCTAAAGTCAAACACTCGACTGATGTTTGCAGCAAACAAATGCAATGGAGTGCGAACCTTACGACCAATCCCATGTAGTTCCAATCTGCAGACGTTTCACGTTCACTTTATTATAAATGAGCAAGACTCGTGTCCCGGGAAATCGCATCACCATCCCCCACCTCCACCCCACCACCGATTCGCCCATTCTCTTGGCTAGCAACTGTATGAACACTGCATTCTGCAATTTTGAGTAACAGCTCCATTCTCCCTCTCTCTTTCCTTTGCCTCAACCCTAACCCCCCCCCCCCCCCCACTCTCATTCCCCCCGCCACCTCGTAGAAACAAGGAAACAGATGTTGGTTCGCAAAGCAAGATACAAAGTGCTGGACTCAGCGGGTCTGGCAGCATCTCTAGAGAAATCTCAGACTGAAGAAGTGTCCCGACCCAACACGTCACCTATACATGTTCTCCAGAGATGCTGCTTGACCTGCTGAGTTATTTCAGCATGTGTGTCCTTTTCACCCATCACCCCGCCCCTCTCCCTCCTCTTTCTCTTCTCGTGTCTTTCTCTTTCTTCCTTCCTTTCTTCCTTTCTTCCTTTCTTCCTTCCTCTCTCTCTCTCTCTCTCTCTCTCTCTCTCTCTCTCTCTCTCTCTCTCTCTCTCTCTCTCTCTCTCTCTTTCTTTTTCTCTTTCTCCCTCTCTCTTTCTATCTTTCTTTCTCTCTCCCCATATCTGCCTAGCTATCACTTGCTAGGCTTTTATCTCTTTTGACGTCACCTTCAAAAATGCTGCCCGACCTGCTGAGTTCCACCACCATTTTGCATTTCGCTTAGGAAAGAGTGGGCTAAAGGCCTGAGCGGTATGAATGTAAGACTATTAACCTTTATCAGTCAAATCACTCACTCCAGTCTCTATATTAAGATGCGCAAAAATTGACAAAGACATTAAAAATATGAATTTATTTTGAAAATATAAATGAACTGTTAATCAATTATATTGACAATAAAATCCACCAAATGTTTTTAACTGTGCCTTCCTTTTGTACCATTAATTACATAAGAATATACAACACATCCTTATGCAAATTAATTGAATCACAGGCTGATTTTGCTATATTTTTCATATGACGAGTCCACAATTTGCCCGTATGTTTATCTGAAGCCCAATAAATCTGTCTGGAAAAGTTCTCTTTGAGCATATTCTTAGGATTTGAGTATAAGAGCAGGTAGGTTCTACTGCAGTTGTACAGGGTCTTGGTGAGGCCACACCTGGAGTATTGCGTACAGTTTTGGTCACCAAATCTGAGGAAAGACATTCTTGCCATAGAGGGAGTACAGAGAAGGTTCACCAGGCTGATTCCTGGGATGGCAGGACTTTCATATGAAGAAAGACTAGATAGACTTGGCTTATACTCGCTCGAATTTAGAAGATTGAGGGGGGATCTTATAGAAACGTACAAGATTCTTAAGGGGTTGGACAGGCTAGATGCAGGAAGATTGTTCCCGATGTTGGGGAAGTCCAGAACAAGGGGTCACAGTATAAGTATAAGAAGTCTTTTAGGACCGAGATGAGAAAATCATTTTTCACACAGTGAGTGGTGAATCTGTGGAATTCTCTGCCACAGAAGGTAGTTGAGGCCAGTTCATTGGCTATATTTAAGATGGAGTTAGATGTGGCCCTTGTGGCTAAAGGGATCAGGGGGTATGGAGAGAAGGCAGGTACAGGATACTGAGTTGGATGATCAGCCATGACCATATTGAAGGGCGGTGCAGGCTCGAAGGGCCGAATGGCCTACTCCTGCACCTATTTTCTATGTTTCTATTCTCCTGGTATTTCCTGGAGGAAACTGGAGACCAGGGAGCAAACCCACGCAGTTTACGGGGAGAATGTACAAACTTACAGTGAGCTGGGCAAAGTTGGCGGCCAACACCAACATTGGTGATAGAGTGGGGAGTAAAGAAGATTATTTAGGATTACAATCTGGAACAACTGAGAAAGTCGGCCAAGGAATGGTAAATAGAATATAAATCAGACAAGTGCAACGTGTTGCATTTTGGTATTCAACCAGGGCAGGCCTCGGGGTAGAAGTGCATAGTTCCCTGAAAGAACGGTGATTCAGTTATTTGGCATGGTTGCCTTCATTAGTCATCTTTCCACATTTAGTTCTCCAATATTTTCACCTCCCGTCTTAAACACCAACCTTGTGCTTGTACAACAACACTGCATACATTTAAAATATTTATTAATGAAGGATAAAGGTAAATAAGGTTTGAGCAAAGGCCATGCATGCAACGTTTATGCAAAAACTGCCTCGTTGTATTTACTCGATAGGCAGTGTAATAATCGCATTTACTATCCCATGCAAAGAGCTGTTGGGAAAATACAAAGACTATTTCGGTGGCGATGCAAATAAAGTATCTAAACAATGCACGATTGATTTACAGACGAGAATAGAGTATTTTTTCAGGGGTGAGTATTCTCCTCCACGCATACGCAGTACGGCGCTTATAGTGGAGTTGTCCTGGATCCCGTAATCAGCCAATGTTTTCTTGTCTTGCAGTTGCTCACCGCCAAAAATCATGCGGATTTCATCTGTGTACCCAACCTCTGCAGAAAAAGAGGGGATGGGGGGGGGGGGTGAGAAAAGAACACGGCCTCAAGTCCATCCTAAATGCCTTTCCACCGATCACATGCCACGCTTTGTTTACCCCCCACACCCATCCACACATTCCACACCTCTTTTCTAGCTTCCTATCCCCAACAACAATCAGTCTGAAGAAGGGTCCCGACCTGAAACGTCGCTTATCCATTATGGAGATGCTGCCTGTCCAGCTAAGTTTGTTCTCCAGCACTTTTGATTTGTAAACCAACATGTGCAGTACCTTGTGCCTGCCGTCTTTGGTAAACCGTCTAACTTCGCCTTTACATTCAGCATTGATCCCGTTTATTAGTCACACACGTAACCATTTTTCTATCGACTCCATGGAATATTGCCATTGCAAATTTTCAACCCCCATTACAAACTGCTTTCTCGATTTTCATCCCAGTCTAGATTTTTTTTAAACTAGACGGCACATTTTACTCACGGACCTAAAAGCAATTTCTCGATCACTTTCTTCTTTAAACTGAGGACTGTCATCCCTTTGAAATCAGATTCTTCAATGTCAAAAGTATGTATTTTATCTTCCAGGCCGTACACGAACACTTGATACGTTTTCCCCATCGCAGCACCCCGGACCGTGAACCGCTCTGTTCTCTCTTCGTTAGTTCACAGAATGTATTTAAAACTGGACAAGGTTTCACTTTCGCTTTCCACATGTTTTCAAGAAATGCAGCACTGAGCAATTTCGTGGCGCATCTCTGTTGCAACTATATGAGGTAGAACGAACCAAAGGCTACTCTAGTATCTTTGCAACGAACTACCATTGTCGTAGAGCTTGGAAACAGGCCCTTCGGCCCAACTTGCCCACACCGACCAACATGTCCTAACTACGTTAGTGCCACCTGCCCTGCGTTTGGCACATACAGTGCCCACCATAATGTTTCGGACAGACCCATCATTTATTTATTTGCCTCTGTACTCCACAATTTGAGATTTGTAATAGAAAATATCACATGTGGTTAAAGCGCACAGTGTCAGATTTTAATAAAGGCCATTTTTATACATCTCGGTTTCACCATGTAGAAATTACAGCAGTGTTTATACATAGTCCCCCTTATTTCACGGCACAATAATGTTAGGGACACATGGCTTCACATGTGTTTGTAATTGCTCAGGTGTGTTTAATTGCCTACTTAATGCAGGCATAAGAGCGCTCTCAGTCTTTCCTCCAGTCTTTCCATCACCTTTGGAAACTTTTAATTCTGTTTATCAACATGAGGACCAAAGTTGTGCTAATGAAAGTCAAAGAAGCCATTATGAGACTGAGAAACAAGAATAAAACTGTTAGAGACATCAGACAAACCTTAGGCTTACCAAAATCAACTGTTTGGAACATCATTAAGAAGTAAAAGGCCTGTCTCACGAGTCTGCGGTCATTGGCGGCGAAACAGGAAGAATCTACCGTTCCTGGGCCGCCATAGGACCGCGCACTCGGTCAAACGCACAATTCCGGGGCCGTGCGGCGTTGTTCCCAACACCGCATGTGCAATAATAAAACCAACACTGTTCAAAAAACGTTTCCTACCGCACAGCCTCCGCCAGTGAGGCACAGAGTGCGGCACGGCCGCCGCCACAGCCGCCGCCAGTGTGGCACGAGCGCCGTGCATCGAACTTGCACCGCCACAGCCTCCGCCAGTGAGGCACGACCGCCGCCACAGCTGCCGCCACAGCCTCCGCCAGTGAGGCACGTGTGCGGCACGGCCGCCGCCACAGCGCCGCGATCAGCACGGCCGCCGCCACAGCCCCGCAGATCCGAAATGACGTCATCGCAGTCGGACCGCCCTTTTTTTTTACTTACCGCAAGCTCCTGGACCAGCCACACTTAAATCACTCGGCCCCCGCGCAGCACCCGTGCGGCGCTCCCGTGGCATAGGCTCAGCGCTCTCGCCGTTGCCGTGCGGTCCCCTCTACCGGCGATGCCGCACTCACCGCCAATGACCGCAACACCGTAAGACAGAGCCTTAAGAGAGCACTGGTGAGCTTACTAATCACAAAGGGACTAGCAGGCCAAGGAAGACCTCCACAGCTGATGACAGAAGAATTCTCTCTATAATAAAGAAAAATCCCCAAACACAGATCAGAAACACTCTTCAGGAGTCAGGTGTGGATTTGTCAATGACTTTGGTGTCCTTGAGACTTTTGTATAGGCGCCCATAATAAAATCTATTATTATTATTATTACTGTCCGCAGAAGACTTCATGAACAGAAATACAGAGGCTACACTGCAAGATGCAAACCAATGGTTAGCCACAAAAATAGGATGGCCAGGTTACAGTTTGCCAAGCAGTACTTTAAAAGGGCAACCACAGTTCTGCGAAAAGTCTTCTGTCATATGAGACGAAGATTAACTTATCTCAGAGTGATGGCAAGAGTAAAGTATGGAGGAGAGAAGGAACTGCCCAAGATCCAAAGAATACCACCTCATCTGTGAAACACGGTGGTGGGGGTGTTATGGCTGGGCATGTATGGCTGCTGAAGGTATTGGCTGACTTATCTGATGATACAACCGCTGATGGTAGAAGCATAATGAATTCTGAAGTGTATAGGCACATCCTATCTGCTCAAGTTCAAACAAATGCCTCAAAACCTATTGGCCGGCGGTTCATTCTACAGCAAGACAATGATCCCAAACATACTGCTAAAGCAAACAAAGGAGTTTTCAAAGCTAAAAAATGGTCAATTCTTGAGTGGCCAATTCAATCACCCAATCTGAACCCAAATGAGCATGCCTCTTATATGCTGAAGAGAAAACTGAAGGGGACTAGCCCCCAAAACAGAGGCCGTGCATAAAGCTAAGATGGCTGCAATACAGGCCTGGCAGAGCATCACCAGAGAAGATACCCAGCAACTGGGATGTCCATGAATTGCAGCTTCAAGCAGTCATTGCATGCAAAGGATATGCAACAAAACACTAAACATGACTACTTTCATTTACATGACTTTGCTGTGTCCCAAACATTATGGTGCCCTGAAATGGGGGGACTATGTATAAACACTAGGTATTTTCTACATGTTGAAACCAAAGGTATAAAATGGCCTTTATAAAATCTGAAATGTGTACTTTAACCACATGTGATTTTTTTCTATTACAAATCTCAACTCTGGAATACAGAGGCAAATAAATAAATGATGGGTCTTTGTCCCAAACATTATGGAGGGTGCTGTATCCCTCTAAAACTATCCTATCCATATTACTGTCTAAATGTGTACTAAATGTTGTGATAGTACCTGCCTCAACTACCAACTCTGGCAGTTTATTCCATACACTTAAAACCCTTTCTGTAACAGTTACTCCTCAGGTTCCTATTAAGTCTTTACCTTCTCACTTAAAGCTATGCCTCTGGTTCTCGATTCCCTTACTCTGTGCATGAGACTCTGTGCGTTTACCCAATCTATTCCTCTCATGATTTTGTGCACGTCCCTCAACCTCCTGTGCTCAGGGAATAGAATCCCAGCCTGCTCAACCGCTGCCTATCGCTCAGGCGCTCGAGTCCTGGCAACATCCTCGTCAATCTCTGCACCCTTTCCAGGTAGAGCAACATCTGTCCTATCAGTTACGCAATGTGAAAATATTCTCTCGGGTGACTCTCTACGAAAGGAAATTCAGAGGCATATTCAAAAAAAGAATTCAAACTATTTTCTTCTTTTTTTTCCAAGCTTCTACATTTATACCAAAAAAAAAGACAGAGTGCTGGAGTATCTGAATGGGTTAGGCAGCGTCTCTAGAGAAGGTAGATATGTGACATTTTGGGTTGGGACCTTGGTGTTAATATTACCAGTGATCTGTTATTGATGTGACTGCCACTGTAAAAAAGCAAATTGTAGGGAAGCATCACAGCTTGGGTTGAGAACAGCTCTGCCAAGTGCGCAAGAAATTGCGGAGAGCTATAGATGTAGCACAGTCATCACACAGACCCGACTTCCCACATTGACTCCATCTACTCTTTATGATGCCTCGGGAATTTAGCCAACATGATCAAATCTTGTCCCAACCCGGTGATTTTTTTTCCCCCTGATCCCCGTCTGACAAAGGTACAGAATCTTGAAGGTGCGCACCACCAGACTCAAGAACATAGAAACATAGAAAAATAGGTGCAGGAGTAGGCCATTTGGCCCTTCAAGCCTGCACCGCCATTCAATATGATCATGGCTGATCATCCAACTCAGTATCCCGTACCTGCCTTCTCTCCATACCCCTGATCCCCTTAGCCACAGGGGCCACATCTAACTCCCTCTTAAATATAGCCAATGAACTGGCCTCAACTACCTTCTGTGGCAGAGAATTCCACAGATTTCACCACTCTCAGTGTGAAAATGATTTTCTCATCTCGGTCCAAAAAGACTTCCCATTTTCCTTAAACTGTGACCCCTTGTTCTTCCCCAACATCGGGAACAATCTTCCTGCATCTAGCCTCTCCAACACCTTAAGAATTTTGTAAGTTTCTATAAGATCCCCCCTCAATCTTCTAAATTCTAGCGAGTACAAGCCGAGTCTATCCAGTCTTTCTTCATATGAAAAGTCCTGACATCCAGGAATCAGTCTGGTGAACCTTCTCTGTATCCCTCTATGGCAAGAATGTCTTTCCTCAGATTAGGAGACCAAAACTGTACGCAATACTCCAGGTGTGGTCTCACCAACACCCTGTACAACTGCAGTAGAACCTCCCTGCTCCTATACTCAAATCCTTTTGCTATGAATGCTAACATACCATTCGCTTTCTTCACTGCCTGCTGCAACTGCATGCCTACTTTCAATGACTGTGTACCATGATACCCAGGCCTCGTTGCATCTCCCTTTTCCTAATCGGCCACCATTCAGGTAATAGTCTACTTTCCTGTTTTTGCCACAAAGTGGATAACCTCACATTTATCCACATTATACTGCATCTGCCATGCATTTGCAACTCACCCAAACTATCCAAGTCACCTTGCAGCCTCTTAGCATCCTCCTCACAGTTAACACTGCCCCCAGCTTCGTGTCATCCGCAAACTTGGAGATGTTGCATTCAATTCCCTCGTCCAAATCATTAATATATATTGTAAATAGCTGGGGTCCCAGCACCAAGCCTTGCGGTACCCCACTAGTCACTGCCTGCCATTCTGAAAGGACCCCATTTGCTTCTACTCGTTTGCTTTCCCGTCTGCCAGCCAGTTC
>CM075984.1:41228137-41287663 GCA_038087875.1 Malacoraja senta
AGAGAGAGAGAGAGAGAGAGAGAGAGAGAGAGAGAGAGAGGAGAGAGAGAGAGAGAGAGAGAGAGAGAGAGAGAGAGAGAGAGAGAAAGGGAGAGGGGCGGGGTGATAGGTGAAAAGGACACACATGCTGAAATAACTCAGCAGGTCAAGCAGCATCTCTGGAGAACATGTATAGGTGACGTGTTGGGTCGGGACACTTCTTCAGTCTGAGATTTCTCCAGAGATGCTGCCAGACCCGCTGAGTCCAGCACTTTGTATCTTGCTTTGCGAACCAACATCTGTTTCCTTGTTTCTACGAGGTGGCGGGGGGAAATGAGAGTCGGGGGGGGGGGGGGAGGGTTAGGGTTGAGGCAAAGGAAAGAGAGAGGGAGAATGGAGCTGTTACTCAAAATTGCAGAATGCAGTGTTCATACAGTTGCTACCCAAGAGAATGGGCGAATCGGTGGTGGGGTGGAGGTGGGGGATGGTGATGTGATTTCCCGGCACACGAGTCTTGCTCATTTATAATAAATTGAAAGTGAAACGTCTACAGATTGGAACTACATGGGATTGGTCGTAAGGTTCGCACGTCATTGCATTTATTTGCCTCAAACATCAGTCGAGTGTTTGACTTTAGAGATAGTTGGAGCAGTCGTGAACAAGCTGTCGAAATCTTTGGACACATTGGTTGGGACTGAGCATCCAGGAAAGGATGACGGAGACGATTTCTTGGGATGTGGAAGTTAACCCGTGTGGCCAGTTCGGACGTAGCTTGTCTGAGATTCCAGCACCAGGGTAGTACAGACTCAGAAGATGACTTTGTCCCCAGGGATGTCATTCGTTTTCAATTACCTTCCCACGCCATTTGGGAATATTCTATGACTCTCCTGTCCCTTTACATTCCAGATGGATTAAGGGTAGAGTGGTGTGTCATTTGCTGCAAATACCCAGTCTCTGGTGCTAGAGCGGCAGTATTGATCTGGCTAATCCAGACTCAGTTTCTAATTAATGTTCAACCTCCCAAAATAGTGACGAAAAACACAGCGGCAGCAATGCATTTGCACGGTCAATCTCTATTGTGTAGGATCCCTGCGTTATCAGGCGCTTGTGTGGTTTGAAAGATCTGCCACTTTTCGGCCCAAATCTAACATTGGTCTAAATGTAACATTTTCTGCCGATGGGACATTCTGGTTCGATATGACAGTGAGGAAAGGAAAGGGGAACCGCTGGAGGAACATAGCGAGTCCTGCAGCATCTGTGGAGGGAAATAGGCACTCGACGTTGTCTAGACTCTTTTGGGAGGTTGTCTTTTTCCCTCCACAGATGCTGCCCGACCGGCTGAGTTCCTGCAGCTGCTCTCCTGCTCTTGGAGCAGATTCCAGCTTCTGCCGTCTCCAGTGCCCCCTCGTTATGTGAGGCATTGCACATAAAATTGAGCACAGGTAAAATATCCATCTGCAAACATTGCTGATCTTATGGGGAAGGACAACACATCGATGAAGAAGCTGAAGGTAGCTGGAGCCACGGACAATACTCTGAAACACAATGATATAATTGTTTGAAGGTTCGATGACCTAGGGCTGAGGCAACTGATCACCAATAACCAACTCTTTGTGTTTGGTATAGCTTCACCATTTGATTTATAGTCAGAGTCATAGTCATACAGTGTGGAAACAAGCCCTTCGGCCCAACTTACCCATGCCAACCTATATATATCCCATCTACACTAGTCCCACTAGCCTGCATTTGGCCAATATCCCTCTAAACCGGTCCTAACCATGCACCTGTCTAATTGCTTCTTAAACATTGCAATAGTCCCTGCCTCAACCACTTCCTTAGGCAGTGCGTTCCATACACCCAGAACCCCTTCATGTGAAAAAGTTACACTCAGATTCCTATAAAACCTTTTCCCCTTCACCTTAAACCTATGCCCTCTGGTTCTGGATTCACCTACTCTGGGCAAGAGACTGTTCGGCGAACCATTCTCTTCCTCTCATGATTTTATACACCTCTATAAGATCGCCCCTCGCCCTCCTACATTCCAAGGAATAGAGTCCCTGCCTGCTCAATCTCTCCCAAAAGCTCAGATGCTTGAATCCTGGCAACATCCTTGTAAATCTGCTTTGCACCCTTTCCAACTTGTCAACATCTTTCCTCTAACACGGTGCCCAGAACTGAATACAATCCTCTAAATGCACTCTGGGGCTGGGAATAGAAGGGCTGGGTGGGGAGGGTGAGCAGACCAGGAAGTTACACACAGAGAGTGATCCCAGCAGAAAGGGGGAGAGAGTTTGATGGTTGGCTTTGCCCTTCTTTGGTAAACAAGATATATTGGACAATTTTCTACATTTATGGAGAGTTTACTTTATATTTGTATGTCAGAATTTCCTTGTAAGAAAAGTTATGCCAGGACTTCCGGTGGCGTCATGTTAGACTAACAGACGTGCACCCAGCTCCTCTCCCGAAAAACTTCACGATTTATCGTGTAAAACGGGCCCGAAAATCGGGATTGTTTTTAAAAACCTTACCGGAGCTTCTGGTTACCGCGCTGATGACGTCATCGTTAAACGCGATGTTTTAAACGGTGGTTTGAAGCCCTTTAAATGAGTAAATTGACTCCAGCTGTGAGCCCTCAGAGAGCTGTGAATAAACTGTCGAAAAAGTTCGAAACTGAAGTTACCTCTGAAGTCTCTGAAGTGGCTGCAGAAATGGATACAAGATCTAAGAAAGACTTTGATGACTTGAAAAAATCAATGAAAAATTTGAAAGATGAGATCTCGGATAATAGGGTGGAAGATAAGAAGGAAATGAAGGAAAATTCGGCAAAAATGATGGAAGGAATGCAGAAGATGATGAAGGATTTAAATGCTGGTAACCAGAAGAATATGACGGATTTACTGGACACTATGAATAAACGAATTGATGAGGTGAAAGATGGACTATCAGAGAAAATGGATAAGATGGATGTAATTACTACGGATAAGTTCACGGCTGTACTTGAAACAGTAGCTGCAAGTATGCAGACAATTACGGAATTGGAGAAAAATACGGCACGACTGGTTGAAGACATGGCGAAATTGAGGCAAGAACATGAGCAAATGAGGCGAGAAAACGAACAAGCATCACTACAAATGGGGACTCAATTAGAGAAAGTCTCATTCAAATGCCTGGACCTGGAAGCTCGTTCTAGACGCCAGAATTTGAGGATTCTTGGTGTTTCAGAGGGGGCAGAAGGGGAACAGGTACGTGAATTTGCCATGGGCTTGTTGAAACAACTGTTGAATCTTCCCAAGGAACCGAAAATCGAAGTGGCTCATCGTGTCCCAAGATTTGGAAAAAGATTTGATGCAGGAAAAGCTTATCCACGACATATTATAGTGAAATTTCGAGATACTGCAGAATTGGAATATGTTATGACAAAAATCAAATATGGTGTACAATTACGGCTGAACAAAGACACTATTAAGATATTCAGGGACTACCCACATGAAATTGTGCAAAAAAGAAACAAATTTGATAAGGTTAAAGATCTTTTAAGAGGGAGAGAAGGGGTCAGATTCGGGGTTTTTTATCCCGCTAAAATGCGTATTTCTTTTAACGGTCTTGAAAAGTCATTTGTTAAGCCTGAAGACGCTTTCAAATATGCCCAAACGATTGTTGAAAGACAGAAATAAAAGGGAGCTTTGGCAGATCCGAATAATTCTCAGCTATGTTTTGTCTGGGGATAGTTACATTGTTATCTCCGGAATGTTGAAGCAAGGACATTTTCTGTTCAAAACGTGTAAACAACTTTATAACGGGATATGAATTAGAAAATAATTGCTTATTGATTAAAATGTTATAACCAATTGTAAGAACTTATCCTATTAACAACTTTAAAAGTTATGCAGGTTAGATTAGAATACTAACAAAAAAAACAAAAAAAATAATGAACTGTGGCGGCAGCCTATACACGGGCCACTTATGCTCGAACCCTCGTCAGGAAGTACGAGGGCGGGCACGTGACGTCATGGGCTAGAGGGAGTGTCCTGGTACATAAGGTCATCTCACCTCGAGACCACCAGGTGTTCAACCGGTAGCTGAGCCCGAGGGAACAACCTCGCTCAGCTTCAGCAACAACATTAATAATAGTTAGCGCACCAACCTAACGTGTCGACCCTTGAATAAACAACTGTTTGAACCGGCCTGACAGGTCTCCTCTTTATTCACCACGTTTGGTGCCACTACAGAACTAACATACTAATATGAATTTTTAATAAATTGTAACCTTGTCTATAAGCGGGAGGAGGGGATGAGAAACGAGCTCCTGGCTTATGTCCAGGAGCACGTCTCGTTAACCCCTTCAACCAACAGCTGATTCTTATTGAAATCAAAAATATTGGTTTAATAATTAAACTCTGATATATATATATGTTATAAGGAAATATCAGGGTAAAATTGTATTATATATATGAATGTGAGGCCTCGTTTTAATATTTTAATATGTTAAGATTAACTAAGAGAGCGGAGCGAGTTGAGCAACAACGCAATGGAAGTCAAAATAAGGTTTTTTCCCACCTACAGGTGGGTCACTCGCTACAGTGCCGACTATAGACACTGTAGCCTCACTTTTTTAGTTTTTTTTTAATTACATAAAATCACTTGTTTGTGTTTTGTGTTTAGTGATAAGAATAATATGGACATACCAACAAAAGTTAATAATTCAAAAACTCCCCCAATACCTAAAGACCTGGGATATGGACGCACCACAAGATTCAAAGGTACTATAATTATTCAAAATGCATGACACCACACAAAAGAACCTAGGAGGAATCTCATTTTGTAGTTGGAATATAAGAGGTATTAATGAACCTATCAAAAGGGGTAAGATATTAGCTCAGCTAAAAATGTATAATTCTGACATTACCTTCCTACAAGAAACACACCTAAAACCTCAGGACCAAGTTAGGCTGAGGGCGAAATGGATAGGTCAAACATACCACTCTTCATTCACTTCAAAATCTAGAGGCACGTCAATTATCATAAGAAAAGGTATACCATTTAAAGCAAAGAATATTATAACAGATATAGAAGGGAGATACCTAATAGTTAATGGAGAAATCCATGACACTCCACTTACTTTGGTAAATATATATGCCCCTAACTTTGATAACCCCCACTTTTTCAATAAAATCTTCAATATAATTGCAGAGTCAAACTATCAAAATGTTATAATAGGCGGAGACTTTAACTGTGTTTTAGACCCGTACTTAGATAAATCAAGTCAAAAACAGAGAGGGAATATGAAATCGAAAACTGGGGAACTCCTCAATACCTACATAAATAACACTAATATAGCAGATGTTTGGAGAATTGTGAATCCAACTGGCAGGGAATATTCGTTTTACTCAATGGTACATAAGACATACTCACGTATAGACTACTTTCTGCTGGATACAAAATTAATCCCCCAAACATCTAATGCAATATATCATACAAATTCAATTTCAGACCATTCTCCACTAACTTTCTTTTTAAAACTGGAAGGATTGTCTAAGAATAATTCATTCTGGAGATTTAACTCTCAAATTTTAAAAGATCCACAAGCGAGTATATATTTAAAAGAACAAATGGAGGTCTTTTTTCAAACAAATGATACTTCAGATATATCGCCTACTTTACTTTGGGAATCTTTTAAAGCATACATTAGGGGTATTATAATTTCATATCAAGCTTTTCAAAATAAAAAGAATAAGAATGAACAAAGACAGTTAGAAGAACTTATTAGACAAATGGATATAGATAATGCTAAAGATCCATCAATAGATAAACATAATAAAATAATAATTTTAAAATTTAAATTAAATAAATTATTATCTGCCAAACTTATAAGACTTTTTCAAATTACAAAACAAGAGCACTTTGAATTTGGGGATAAACCGCATAAACTTTTGGCTCGCCAGCTAAAAAAACGAGAAAAGGAACATACTATACCAAAGATCAAATCAGATAAAGGGGAATTATTAACAACACCGAAGGATATTAATAAAAGATTTGCGCAATTTTACGAGAATTTGTATACATCTAAAACGATAATTGATTCCAATAATATCACAAAGTTCTTGGATACCTGTAATCTTCCAAAGTTAGAGCTGAAGGAACAAGAGGAACTGGGTGCACAAATCTCAATTAAGGAATTAGAAGATACAATAAACTCACTAAAAAATGGAAAAACACCAGGCCCTGATGGATTTACTAATGAATTCTATAAAAGCTTTTATGATAAAATAATACCAAGATTACAAAAAATGTACCAATACGCTTTTAAAAAACGAATACTACCTGATACATTAGCGGAATCAACGATTACATTAATACCTAAGAAAAATAAGGATTTAGAAGAACCTGGCTCATATAGAGCTATAGCATTGTTAAACACAGATCAAAAAATATTAGCGAAAACATTAGCCAGAAGATTAAGTAAATACATTAGTAAATTAATAAACCCAGATCAGACAGGGTTTATCCCTAAGAGATACTCTTCTAATAATATGAGACGTCTACTCAACATAATGCACTCACACAAATCTGAAGATCAAGAATTATCAATTATTTCGCTGGATGCTGAAAAAGCATTTGATCAAGTAGAATGGAATTATATGGATAAAGTATTACAAAAATTTCAACTGGGAGAGAATTTTATTTTATGGATTAAGTTACTATATAACAAACCTACAGCTAGAATACTTACTAATAACATATTATCCTCGAAATTTCAACTATCAAGGGGAAATAGACAAGGATGCTCATTATCACCACAGCTGTTTGCTCTCATTATTGAACCGCTAGCAGAAAAAATTAGAATACACCCTGATATTCATGGATATAATACTAAAGACTCATATAATAAAATATCTTTATACGCGGATGATATATTATTGTATATTACAAAACCTCAAATCACTATACCAAATATATTAAATTGAATTGAAGACTTCGGATCTTTTTCTGGATATAGAATAAATTGGAATAAAAGTGAAATTATGTCAATAAAACCGAAAGATTCAACACATCTTTTAAAATTCCCTTTTAAAATAGCTACAGAAAAATTTAAATATTTGGGAATCGAAATTACCAGAGCATATCAAGGTATGCTCAGGGCAAATTTTGACCCCCTACTTAATAAACTGAATACATTAATTAAATTCTGGAAAACGCTTCCGATGTCTTTAATAGGCCGAATAAACGCAATAAAAATGATCTTTTTACCACAAATTTTATACCTATTTCAATCAATTCCTATATACTTACCTAAGAAGTTTTTTAAAAAACTCGACTCAGATATCACTAATTTTATATGGGACTATAAATCACATAGAATACAAAAAACCCATCTGAATAAATCTAAAGTATTGGGGGGTCTAGCACTACCCAATTTTATGTATTATTATTGGTCAGTAAATATTAAAAACATGATTCAACTGATGGATAACTCCGCCCAGCAAGTAGACTGGATTGTAATGGAGAAGGAGGATTGCTCCTCTAGAAACATTGGAGCGATCCTCCTCTCTCCAATGAAATTGAATAACATAAACTATAATAAGAACCCAATTATTCATAGTACAATCCGTATTTGGAAACAAATAAAACAAAATTTAAAATTAAGAAACTTATCACTTTTATTACCTATAGTCAATAACCCTTCGTTTAGTCCTTCTATTATAGATAAAGCTTATACACAATGGGATAGACTAGGAATTAAAACGCTTGGTGACTTGTATGAAACTGGAAAATTACTTTCATTTCAACAATTACAAATAAAATATAAACTCGGAAATAATCAATATTTTAAATACTTTCAAATATGCGACTATTTGAAAAAATATATAAAAGATCATCATAATAACCCAGCAGATGTACTGGACGAGGCAATGCAGATAAAAGCGGAATCAGCAAACTTAATATCATATTTGTACAATATTATCTTAAATGCACAAATACCATCTACGGAGGGTATCAGAAGAGACTGGGAACAAGAGTTAGCTATTAAAATTTCAAAGGAAAGTTGGAATGAATACTTATTAAAAGTACATAAATGCTCGATTAATGTAAGACACACTTTAATACAATTTAAAATTTTACATAGATTATATTATTCGAAAACTAAAATTCATAAAATTTTCCCAAACGTATCATCTATTTGTGATAAATGTCAATCCCAAGAAGCAACTATAGCGCACTCATTTGTCTTCTGTACAAAAATTCAAAAATTTTGGAATGAAATTTTTGAAATCTTTACAAAGTTATTTAAAACAAGACTGATACCCAAAGCAGAATGGATTATCTTCGGAATAACGGAAGATGATCCAGAACTAAATGTGTTTCAAAAGAAATTAATGGATTATGGGTTAATAACTGGAAAAAAGCTAATTCTAAAATTTTGGAAGAAGGCTCCAATACCAACTATAAATATGTGGATTTCAAATATGTTTGAAACATTACACCTTGAAGAGATAAGACTCCTCCTAGCAGGTAAACCAGATCACTTCCACCTGACGTGGTCTGCATTTATAGAATTATTACAAACATAGGGTGCAAAAGTACTTTAAAAAAATAAAAAATTGAGGTCGGGTAAGGGGGGATGATAGTTGAAGAGTTGGTATGTCCTATTTACGTGATGCTCAAAAAAAAACATTTGTTTTTCTTTTTTTTCTCTTTCTCTTTTCTTTTCTTAGGGCCTATTTCTTAACTCTTTTTCTTTTTGTTTTTAATTTCGCTCTCATAGGGTCTTCGTCCTTTTTTGTTGTTACATTTTCTACACTTTTCTACACTTGCACTTTTTCCTTCACTTTCTTCTCTCTTTCAATCTTTTCTTTCTCTAGTGTAAAAAAATAAATAAAGGGAGTACATTAATTGTAAGAAGATATAAATGACGAGTATTAATGTATGTGGTTGTGATGTAATGTACTTCTAATAAATAAAAATAAAAAAAAAAATAAAAAATAAAAAGAAAAGTTATGCCAGAACTCTAATGAAAAATCTCCTTTGTAGTGGATGATGACTATTCTGTCCTCTGCTTCATAAATGCTCTCAGAGTGGAGATGTGCTGTGGACATGATGTGACCACCTCATCACTTACCGGATATTGTCGAAGCCTAATAGATCATGTAAGTATTTCTGGCAATCAGTTTCGATGCAATTTTCATTCATTTTAACTCTTGCATGGCCTTGCATCTAAGCAAATGTTAACATTGGTATTTTTGTTTGCAACACCCAATACTTATTTTAGGGTCATTTCACATTCCACTGCCCAGCTCAAAAGGATGGAACAGAAGAAAAGTGCAACAAGGAATGGCCCTATGTGGAGCTTCGCAGGCATGCGTTGCTGACTGACGAGGAACAGAAGTATTTTGAAGAGAAGGTTGCCTTACTCGCTGCGGCAAAGTACTGTGAATTCAGCACGGTAATCCAGCACCTTACTTATAATAAATGGTAACAAAATTCATAACTGGAATTGAGAAAATCCAAATTGGCAAGATGGAAATGGGCATAGGCAATCACGTTCATATTTTCTAGGAGCAGAATTAGGCCATTCGGCCCATCAAGTCTACTCAGCCTTTCAATCATGGCTAATCTATGTTTCCCTCTCAACCCCAGAAGTGCAGAATATAGTGAAATAGCACAGATACACAAAAGCTCAAAGATGATGATGATAAACAAAAGCTCAAGGTTACATTGGGTGATTGGGAATTCATCCCTAGTGTGTGTGAGAGACTGTACGCTCAAGAGTCTGATAAACTGTGGGAGTAAGCAGTTCAAAACTGTGGCCTCTTCATTTGATTTAATTCATTCAATTTAAATGCATTTGATTGTTGATAGGAGATTGTATTAGCAAAATGTTTTTAGTATTATTATTAATACTTCCCAAAGGTATTCTCGAATATTCAATTTCAGTAGGAGGGAATTGCAGATACTGATATGCACTGAAGATAGACACAAAATGCTGCAGTAACTCAGCGGGACAGGCAGCATCTCTGGATAGAAAGAATGGGTGACGTTTCAGGTCGAGTCTGAAGAAAGGTCTCGACTCGAAATGTCACCCACCCCTTCTATCCAGAGATGCTGCCTGTCCCGCTGAGTTACTCCAGCATTTTGATTCTATATTCAATGTTGGTTATACCTTTGAAGCCAGCAGGTCTGCTTATAGTGGGGAGGGGGGGGGGGGGGGGAGGGTCACAGGATCCGATGGTTCACTCATGCTGAAGGATTAATCACAGCATGATTAGGGAACAGCACCAACCTAAATGGCAAGAAATTACATAGAATTGTGGCTGCATTTGGCCTGTGCCCCTTTAATCCTCTCCTATCCATGCACCCGTCCAAGTAACTGTTAAATGCTGTTATAGTACCAGCCTAAACTATTTCAAAATGTAAAGTATTTTGCTATGAAAAAGCATATGTTTTCCAGTAGATAGACACAAAATGCTGGAGTAACGTAGCAGGACAAGCAGCAACTTTGGAGAGAAGGAATGTGTGACGTTTTGGGTCGAGTCCCTTCAGTAACTGATGAAGGGTCTCGACCCAAAACCTCACCCATTCCTTCTCTCCAAAGATGCCGCCTGTCCCACTGAGTTACTCCAGCATTTTGTGACTATCCTTGGTTTAAACCAGCATCTGCAGTTCCTTCCAATCCATATTTTATTTCAGTGTTCATTTCATTCTTCTGCCTTTCTTCAGTGTCCTGGATGCCAGACTTGTGTCGAGCGAAAAGACCTGACAAATCTCTCAGTGAGATGTTCGATTTGTACAGCGCAAAATGGAAAACGCTACGTATTTTGCTGGCAATGTTCGAAGCAATGGAAGGGCCGAGCACCCTGTTCTGATCGATGTGACAATGAAGGATGCACAAACATTCAGCTGGACACCCTTAAGAACTGTGACATGAAAACATTATCCTACAATAATATCCATTGCCCGAAAATCCGTGCTTGTCCCACATGTGGGATTATTATGGAGCATAAAGATATGTGCAAGTATATCCTGTGCTCCAGGTGTCATGTGGAATTTTGCTTTGCTTGTCTTAAGACCAAAGCAGTTTGTGAAATATTATCTAGCTATTCTGCTACTTGTGCTAATCCTGTGGCCCCGAGGCAAACATGTATTCCCACGTGGAATCGCACTTAATTGATTGTGATTTTAGATCTGCAGAACTATTCTGGACAAAATGAATAGAATGAAGAATTTATTTGAATTATTAATTAGCTAATTGTAATTATTTACAGACACACCTTGATTTATGCAATAGGCAACATGTAAAATTGCACTTATTTAAACAATTCTGTACTCAGTCCCTCCTGCACTCAAGGGAGTTTGTAATTTCAACAACACTGTACGATCACTGAGGTTCGCATTGGAAACAAGGTGGCAATGGCGGCCGTGCTTACCCAGAAGGCTACAGAAAGTGCCCGAACGGCGAGAGTTGGTGATTCCGTCAAAAGTAAAATCTGACTTACGTAAAGGTTCACAAAACGTAACCCTAACTTAAAGCGGGGAGTGTTTGTACATGTCCTTGTACTGAAAATTGTAATATCTATATTACTAAAAGTCTGATCTTCACCATTTCCTGTTGTTCTGTATATTGAGTTTGGAAAAACGCTGCCACTTACGGCTGTGATTATTGGCCATCTTACTCAGAGTCCCCTACCACTTTGCAGGACAAGAGGATTGTTTCCATCGATGAAAAATATAAGAGTTATTAGTGTCTAAAAAAGTGGAGATTCTCTCTCCTGAAGGCCATGCCCTTCAGGAGGGACTATGAAACCAGGAAGTGTTGAGTGCCTCAGTCAGTCTCTGCAAGATGGGGGAGCGAGAGGGTCACGTCTCTCAGTCTGAGATGTGAATAACACTGAACACATGTCTACTAAACTGTGAGTGTGGTGATACTGACCTTGAGTGCCCTTAATGTGGTTTGAAAATGAAAATGTGGTTGGTTTGAAATAAAGCACAGCAAATGGTTGTTGGTGGTGGTTCGTTTGAAATAAAGCACAGCAAATGGTTGTTGGCGGTGGTTGGGTTGAAATAAAGCACAGCAAATGGTTGTTGGTGGTGATTGGTTTGAAATAAAGCACAGCAAACGGTTGTTGGTGGTGGTTGGTTTGAAATAAAGCACAGCAAATGGTTGTTGGTGGTAGTTGGTTCAAAGTAAAAAAAGATTAAATGTCTAAACTTGACAACTTCCTGTTTGCACTGTATATTGATTTTAGATAAAACGCTACCACTTACGGCTGTGATTTTTGGCCATCTTACTCAGTCCCCCTCCGCTCATCAGGTGCAGAGGATTCTTCCCCTCAATGAAAAATAAAAGTGTTATTAGTGTTTAAAAAATGTTGAGAATCTCTCTCCTGTCAATCACGCCATGAAGGCCACGCCCCTTCTTGTGGGAGGAGGGATGGATTATAAAACCCGGAAGTGTGTGTGTGGCTCAGTCTCTGCGAGATGGGGAGGGAGAGGTCACGACTCTGTCTGAACTGTGAATCATCTGAACACACTGAATGTCTACTGACCTGTGAGTGTGGTGCTTTGTGGTGTTTTGTGTGGTTTTGTGGTGCTTGAAATGGTATGAAACTGCATTTGAATGTGCTGGCCTTGCACCCTGCATGAAATGGTATGAAACTGCATTTGAATTTGGTTGGTTTGCACACTGCTTGAAATGGTTTGAAGCTGCACTTGAATTTGGTGGCCTTGCACCCAGCTTGAAATGGCATGAAACTGCACGTGAATTTGGTGGCCTTGCACCCAGCTTGAAGTGGTATGAAACAGCACTTGAATTTGGTGGCCTTGTACCCTGCTTGAAGTGCTAGGAAACTGCACCAGTATTTGGTGGCATTGCACCGTGCTTGAAGTGGTATGAAACTGCACTTGAATTCGGTGGCCTTGCACCCTGCTTGAAGTGGTCAGAAACTGCACTTGAATTCGGTAGCCTTGTACCCTGCATGTAGTGGTAGGAAACTGCACTTGAATTCATGGCCGTACACCCTGCTTGAAGTGGTAGGAAACTGCACCAGAATTTGGTGGCCTTGCACCCTGCTTGAAGTGGTAAGAAACTGCACTTGAATTTGGTGGCCTTGCACCCTGCTTGAAGTGGTAGGAAACTGCACCAGAATTTGGTGGCCTTGCACCCTGCTTGAAGTGGTATTAAACTGCACTTGAATTTGGTGGCCTTGTATCCTGCTTGAAAAGAAATTTCAAGGAATAGCCGTGAGTCAACTACCAGCCCACCAGCCGTGAGTGAGCTGCCAGCACATCAGGCTTGAGTGACTGAGCTTCCACCCCAAGTATCCATTTGGCCCACACTAGACCTCTCGAAACCAGTCTCTCCAGCCCTCATCACCCATACTAGCGCTCCAGAAAGCCCCCCCCCCCCCCCACTGGCCACCAATATTGGAATTGGTGGAGAGGTGAAATATTGCATTGGGGGACCAGCCCTCCCGTGTGAACATGGGACCCAACGTGTCCCACTTAGTCTAGTGTATTATATGGACTTTGGAAACCATATGTTGTGATTATGTTAGTGGGAATTTAATCAGAAAGTTATTGTGGAATAATATTAAATTACACATAGGAAGATATATGAGAAGTAATCATTTGCGATAAATATTGTAATATCTTTAATAACCAAACTTTAAACAATATTTTAAACAAATAATTATTCAGTTGCCTGGAAAGTTGTTCACACAACACTTTGCATTTTATGTTCTATGATTCAATTTCAATAAAATACAAAATGGAATGAAAAATGAAGTCATTAACATTGTGTACTGCTAAACCTGACATAATCATTTTATGACCTCATGATCTGCGCAGTGGGGAAGTCACTCGTACAAAAGCCGACCTATCGAATGATTCTGAGCCCTGCTTCCGAATGACTTGAATGGGAACACACCTGAGATAGGTTCCCTTCATTTAACTTTTATACCAGGTTGTCCTCAGTCTCCCTCGGGCACTGTCCCCAAAAAAACACATTGTTTACATTGATTACATTAGTCTAAACAGGGCGAACCACGTGAAGGTTGCAATCTTCCACCCCCTCTTAACCTCAAAAGGCTTGGATAGAGAGGATGTGGAGAAGGTGTTTCCACTTGTGGGAGCGTCTAGGACTAGAGGTCATAGCCTCAGAATTAAAGGACGTTCTTTTAAGAGGAGATGAGGTGGAATTTTTTTAGTCGGGGGTGGTGAACTTGTGGAATTATTTGCCACAGAAGGCTGTGGAGGCAAAATCAGTGGATATATTTACAGGAGAGGTAGTTAGATTCTTGATTAGTACAGGTGTCAGAGGTTATGGGGAGTAGACAGGAGAATGGGGTTAGGAGGGAGAGATACATCAGCTATGATTGAATGACAGAGTAGACATAATGGGATAATTCTACTCCTATCACTTATGACATGATCTTACCCCCCCCCCCCCCCAGTACTAAGCTGATGACACAAAACCTCCACACATTGTGAGTAATCCCTGCACTAACTGCTGAATCTCTGCAGATTCCATCTAGATACTCATTCATCTCACAGATTTCAAACACACATACTCATGATCTCCAATAACCAAACCTTTCACAGTGGCGCAGCGGTAGAATTGCTGCCTTAGAGCGCTTACAACGTCAGAGGCCCAGGTTCGAATCCAACTACGGGTGCTGTCTGTACGGAGTTTGTACGTTCTCCCTGTGACCGTATGGGTTTTCTCCAAGATTTTTGGTTTCCTCTCATACCAAAAACGGACTGGTTTGCAGGTTAATTGGCTTGGTATAAATGTAAATTGTCCCTAATTTGTGTAAGATAGTGTTACTGTGCGGGGATCGCTGGTCGGTGCGGAATCGTGGGCCGAAGAGCTGTTTCCGTGCTGTATCTCTAAACTAAACTAAACAAAACACTGCACCCTCTACTAAGGTAGGTTCCCATTTACCTCTTACTCTTGTTATGCTGGAAAGCCAGAAGCTTTGCTCCATATTATGAGTAAGACAGCACCTGACAACTTCTCAGAAAGAGCAAATGATAATCACTGTTATTCTGTTTAATACATAAAATTGTGCAGAGCTACTACACTCCAAACTTTCTGAGTTGACTGTGCCTGAAACCCTTTGTCAGTGGATCACCAACTTCCTGACAGACAGGAAGCAGCATGTGAGGCTGGAAAGCACATCTCGGACCCGCAAACACTCAGCATAGGAGCTGCGTACTCTCCCCTCTCCTCTACTCTCTCTACACCAACGACTGCACCTCTGTCAAGCTTCTCAAGTTTGCGGATGACACAACCCTGATTGGACTGATCCAGGATGGGGTGGAATCTGCCTACAGACAGGAAGTGTCACAGCTGGCGTCCCGGTGCCATTGCAACAATCTAGAGCTCAATG
Source organism: Malacoraja senta (assembly GCA_038087875.1). NCBI lineage: Eukaryota > Metazoa > Chordata > Chondrichthyes > Rajiformes > Rajidae > Malacoraja > Malacoraja senta. Next base: position 41,243,503 of record CM075984.1, read on the forward strand.
CTCTTAAGACGGTGGAATTGATTGTAGACTTTAGGAGAGCTTCCCCTCCCTCACCCCACTCATCATCAACAACTCCACAGTCATAAAGGCATAACAGAGGATGTACTTCCTACGGCAGCTGAGGAAGCACAATCTGCCACAGGCAATGATGGTCCAATTCTACACGGCCATCGTAGAGTCTGTTCTCACCTTCTCCATCATGGTCTGGTTTGGCTCAGCCACCAAACACGACACCTGGAGGCTGCAGCGAATCGTCCGATCAGCAGAGAAGATTATTGGCTGCAACCTTTCTTCCATTGATGAACTGTACACTGCAAGGGCCAGGAAGCGAGCGGGCAAGATCATCTCTGACCCCTCTCACCCTGGCCACAAACTCTTTGAATCACTTCCCTCTGGAAGGCGACTCCAGACTGACAGTTTTTATCCACGAGTAGTTGCTCTACTCAACAGCCAAAAATCTGTAGCCACCCTTTGATCTGGTATTTTGTTGGTTCACATGCTTGATTAATGGTGTTTTATCATTAATGTTTTATTATTATTAATGTTTAGTGTTTTCTGAGTCATTCGTAACTGTCACTGTATGTCATGTTGTTACTTGTGGGCGGAGCACCAAGGCAAATTCCTTGTATGTGAATACTTGGCCAATAAACTTACTTACTTACTAAATTACTTACTTAACGTTGATTGACGTAAAAATATTGTCCGGAAGAACTGAAAAAATCCTCCAGCATTCGATAAAATAGAAAGTAAATGCACTGAGCCCATGCTGACCATCAGTACCCTTATTCACACTAATTCCATGTTACCCACTTTTGCATCCACTCCCTACATACTAAGGGCATTCTACAGAGGCTGCACATCTGTGGGATGTGGAATAACTGGAGCACCCGGATGAAACTCACGTATCAAACCCACATGGTCACAGGAGGAACGCGCAAACTCCATTAAGACAGCACCTGAGATCAAATGTGAGAGGGCAAATGTGATAACGTTTCAAATGAAAAGTCTCCGAACTTTCAGTATATCAGTCAATTGTCAGACTGGGTAAATGTCTGGGCAACTGAAATGAGGTATTCAGTTCCCTCTCCACTTTGCAGTTAAAATGTAACATTGACAGGAGGCTCCATGAAGCTGAATGCATTATACATTTTATAAATGATGAAGATTATAAATGTTAGCTCTTACATGGTATCAGCTTGGTTCAAATATTATGAATTGGGTATTATGATGCCAATTGCATTTTTAATTGTAGCTTTAATTGCACTGGGCAGCACAGTGGAGCAGCTATAGAGCTGTTGCCTCACAATGTTGGAGAACCAGGTTCGATCCCAACTATGGCAATGACTGTGCGGATTTTGTACGTTCTCATTGTTACCACGTGCGTTTTCTTCAGGTGCTCCGGTTTCCGACCACATTCCAAAAATGTGTCCGTCTGTAGATTAATTGGCTTTGGTAAATTGCCCCAAGTGTGTAGGACATAGAATTAGTGTTTGTGTGATCGATGGATGGCGTGGACTCAGTAGGCTGAAGCGCCTGTTTCTGTGCTGTATCTCTAATCCAAACAAAACTAAACGGAACCTTAATATAAATATAAACCTCTAAATAAAAGGATCTGCAGAAGCTGGTTTATAAAAAAAAGACACAAAGTTCTTGAGTAACTCAGTGGGTCAGGCAGCATCTCAGGAGAACATGGATAAGTGATGTTTCAGGTCAAGACCATTCTTCAGACTTTATCCAATTATTTTTGTCCCAGTTTGACAAAATTGCATTCATCCAAATTTAGCTGTCTTCCCTCACCTAGGTTCTTGTTAAAATGTATTAGGTGTATTCACCAAATATGAGGAATCAGCCTTGATTGTGCACTATAGAGACCGGGGGGGGGGGGGGGGGGGGGGGGGGACTGGCTGGAGATTGGCACTTAGCTGCAGGTGATGGGGATCAGAGTGTTGAGGAAGTTGGGGAATTTGGAGAGCCAAGAGATTAAGTTGCTGTGAGGTCAGGCTGAAGAATCAGAAAGGCATACTTAGTGGTAAGATTGGGGAGAGGGGGTTGGGTAGGATAAATGATCATCACCTTCAGGAGGGGGTAGGGTGGTTAGCAGGAAATAAACAGGAAGTTTCTGCCTGGTTTTAAGAAGAGAGCATTATTTTAAAACCTGATTGTTCAAAAAGTGCTTAACGAGAGACGATAACCTAGTTTTATTGGCAATACTATTTCCATTGGGAATTATATCATTTAATGTATGTTTGATGAAAGCACAATTTAAAGCAGACTGAGAAGTGACCGTCTGAATATTTGAACAAAATGGTGCTGGCTGAAACATTTAACGAAAGGCCTTTAACCTATAACATTATGTCTCTGGCCTCCTTGTTTACAGTAACTTTCTGTCTGTGTTTCCTGCATGTGATGTGCAGACTAGTTGAATGCTTTGTGTGCAGTCTCTTGTGGTTCTGGTAGAGTTATTTTGAAATTGGGCTTTCAAGATACTTTTAGATAGTTCCCTTCTGCATTTGCAATGTCATACAATCACAGGGAGAACATGCAAACTCCATACTGTATATTCAATGGAATTTGGAAGGATGAGAGGGCATCTTAAGGAAACATATAAAATTATTAAGGGATTGGACAGGCTGGATGCAAGAACAATGTTCCCAATGTTGGGAGAGTCCAGAATCAGGGTTCACATTTTAAGAATAAGGGGGAGGCTATTTAGGACTGCGATGAGGAAAAACTTTTTCACCCAGAGAGTTGTGAATCCATGGAATTCTCTGCCACAGAAGGCTCTGGAGGCCAATTCACTGCATGTATTCAAGAAAAAGTTGGATATAGCTCTTAGGACTAACGGAATCAATGGATATTGGGAGAAAGCAGGAACGGGGTACTGATTCTGGATGATCAGCCATGATCATATTGAGTGGCCTACTCCTGCACCTATTTTCTATGTTTCTGTTTCTATACAAATTTCAACCGAGTTCAGAATTGAGCCTGGGCCTCTGGTGCTATGAAGCAGCAGCTATACCAGCTGCACCACTGTGCCGCCCTTTGTCCTTTTGGCAAGCAGACTTCTATACCACACCCTATTTGTGTTATTCTGTTTTTGACTTGAGTTTCTATTTCCTGGAACTCTTCAGTTTAATTTTCTTCCACGTTATTCTACTTTGGTTCACTTAGTCCAGCTTTCCCAGATATTTGGTTTACGTTTATTATTGGCACATGTACTGAGGTACAGCGAAAAGCTTCATTTCACATGCTATCCAAACACATCAGATCTATCATACATAAATACAATCAAGTCAAACTTAACTACAATAGATAGAACAATGGGGAAGATACAGAGTGCAGAAGATAGAGTTCAGCGTTGTAGCGCATCAGTTCCTTTGACAAAGTCCAATGTCCACAATAGGAGTAGAAGTGTATCGGACAGTACCCCAGCTTATGGAAGGACCATTAGGAGTCTGTTAATGGAGGGGGTAAAGCTGTTTAGATTCTGGAGTAGTTCCTGAGGATTGGAGGGTAGCTAATGTAACCCCACTTTTTAAAAAGGGAGGGAGAGAGGAAACGGGGAATTACAGACCAGTTAGTCTAACATCGGTAGTGGGGAAACAGCTAGAGTCAGTTATTAAAGATGGGATAGCAGCACATTTGGAAAGTGGTGAAATCATTGGACAAAGTCAGCATGGATTTATGAAAGGTAAATTATGTCTGACGAATCTTATAGAATTTTTCGAGGATGTAACTAGTAGAGTGGATAAGGGAGAACAAGTGGATGTGTTATATCTGGACTTTCAGAAGGCTTTCGACAAGGTCCCACATAAGAGAATAGCATGAAAACTTAAAGCACACGGTATTGGGGGTTCAGTATTGATGTGGATAGAGAACTGGCTGGCAGACGGGAAGCAAAGAGTAGAAGCAAATGGGTCCTTTTCAGAATGGCAGGCAGTGACTAGTGGGGTACCGCAAGGCTTGGTGCTGGGACCCCAGCTATTTACAATATATATTAATGATTTGGACGAGGGAATTGAATGCAACATCTCCAAGTTTGCGGATGACACGAAGCTGGGGGGCAGTGTTAACTGTGAGGAGGATGCTAAGAGGCTGCAAGGTGACTTGGATAGTTTGGGTGAGTTGCAAATGCATGGCAGATGCAGTATAATGTGGATAAATGTGAGGTTATCCACTTTGGTGGCAAAAACAGGAAAGTAGACTATTACCTGAATGGTGGCCGATTAGGAAAAGGGGAGATGCAACGAGGCCTGGGTATCATGGTACACCAGTCATTGAAAGTAGGCATGCAGTTGCAGCAGGCAGTGAAGAAAGCGAATGGTATGTTAGCATTCATAGCAAAAGGATTTGAGTATAGGAGCAGGGAGGTTCTACTGCAGTTGTACAGGGTGTTGGTGAGACCACACCTGGAGTATTGCGTACAGTTTTGGTCTCCTAATCTGAGGAAAGACATTCTTGCCATAGAGGGATACAGAGAAGGTTCACCAGACTGATTCCTGGGATGTCAGGACTTTCATATGAAGAAAGACTGGATAGACTCGGCTTGTACTCGCTAGAATTTAGAAGATTGAGGGGGGATCTTATAGAAACTTACAAAATTCTTAAGGTGTTGGAGAGGCTAGATGCAGGAAGATTGTTCCCGATGTTGGGGAAGAACAAGGGGTCACAGTTTAAGGAAAATGGGGAAGTCTTTTTGGACCGAGATGAGAAAATCATTTTTCACACTGAGAGTGGTGAATCTGTGGAATTCTCTGCCACAGAAGGTAGTTGAGGCCAGTTCATTGGCTATATTTAAGAGGGAGTTAGATGTGGCCCCTGTGGCTAAGGGGATCAGGGGGTATGGAGAGAAGGCAGGTACGGGATACTGAGTTGGATGATCAGCCATGATCATATTGAATGGCGGTGCAGGCTTGAAGGGCCAAATGGCCTAGTCCTGCACCTATTTTCTATGTTTCTATGTTCTTGAGTCTGGTGGTGCGCACCTTCAAGCTTCTGTACCTTTTGTCAGACGGGATCAGGGGAAAAAAAATCACCGGGTTGGGACAAGATTTGATCATGTTGGCTAAATTCCCGAGGCATCATAAAGAGTAGATGGAGTCAATGGTGGGAAGTCGGGTCTGTGTGATGGACTGTGCTACATCTATAGCTCTCCGCAATTTCTTGCGCACTTGGCAGAGCTGTTCTCAACCCAAGCTGTGATGCTTCCCTACAATTTGCTTTTTTACAGTGGCAGTCACATCAATAACAGATCACTGGTAATATTAACACCAAGGGTCCCAACCCAAAATGTCACATATCTACCTTCTCTAGAGACGCTGCCTAACCCATTCAGATACTCCAGCACTCTGTCTTTTTTTTGGTATAAAATGTAGAAGCTTGGAAAAAAAAGAAGAAAATAGTTTGAATTCTTTTTTGAATATGCCTCTGAATTTCCTTTCGTAGAGAGTCACCCGAGAGAATATTTTCACATTGCGTAACTGATAGGACAGATGTTGCTCTACCTGGAAAGGGTGCAGAGATTGACGAGGATGTTGCCAGGACTCGAGCGCCTGAGCGATAGGCAGCGGTTGAGCAGGCTGGGATTCTATTCCCTGGAGCACAGGAGGTTGAGGGACGTGCACAAAATCATGAGAGGAATAGATTGGGTAAACGCACAGAGTCTCTTGCACAGAGTAAGGGAATCGAGAACCAGAGGGCATAGCTTTAAAGTGAGAAGGTAAAGACTTAATAGGAACCTGAGGAGTAACTGTTACAGAAAGGGTTTTAAGTGTATGGAATAAACTGCCAGAGTTGGTAGTTGAGGCAGGTACTATCACAACATTTAGTACACATTTAGACAGTAATATGGATAGGATAGTTTTAGAGGGATACAGCACCCTCCATAATGTTTGGGACAAAGACCCATCATTTATTTATTTGCCTCTGTATTCCAGAGTTTGAGATTTGTAATAGAAAAAAATCACATGTGGTTAAAGTACACATTTTCAGATTTTAATAAAGGCCATTTTTATACCTTTGGTTTCAACATGTAGAAAATACAGTAGTGTTTATACATAGTCCCCCCATTTCAGGGCACCATAATGTTTGGGACACAGCAAAGTCATGTAAATGAAAGTAGTCATGTTTAGTGTTTTGTTGCATATCCTTTGCATGCAATGACTGCTTGAAGTCTGCAATTCATGGACATCACCAGTTGCTGGGTATCTTCTCTGGTGATGCTCTGCCAGGCCTGTATTGCAGCCATCTTTAGCTTATGCTTGTTTTGGGGGCTAGTCCCCTTCAGTTTTCTCTTCAGCATATAAGAGGCATGCTCAATTGGGTTCAGATTGGGTGATTGAATTGGCCACTCAAGAATTGACCATTTTTTAGCTTTGAAAAACTCCTTTGTTGCTTTAGCAGTATGTTTGGGATCATTGTCTTGCTGTAGAATGACCGCCGGCCAATAGGTTTTGAGGCATTTGTTTGAACTTGAGCAGATAGGATGTGTCTATACACTTCAGAATTCATTATGCTTCTACCATCAGCGGTTGTATCATCAGATAAGTCAGCCAATACCTTCAGCAGCCATACATGCCCAGGCCATAACACCCCCACCACCGTGTTTCACAGATGAGGTGGTATTCTTTGGATCTTGGGCAGTTCCTTCTCTCCTCCATACTTTACTCTTGCCATCACTCTGAGATAAGTTAATCTTCGTCTCATATGACAGAAGACTTTTCGCAGAACTGTGGTTGCCCTTTTAAGTACTGCTTGGCAAACTGTAACCTGGCCATCCTATTTTTGTGGCTAACCATTGGTTTGCATCTTGCAGTGTAGCCTCTGTATTTCTGTTCATGAAGTCTTCTGCGGACAGTAATAATAATAATAATAGATTTTATTTATGGGCGCCTATACAAAAGTCTCAAGGACACCAAAGTCATTGACAAATCCACACCTGACTCCTGAAGAGTGTTTCTGATCTGTGTTTGGGGATTTTTCTTTATTATAGAGAGAATTCTTCTGTCATCAGCTGTGGAGGTCTTCCTTGGCCTGCTAGTCCCTTTGTGATTAGTAAGCTCACCAGTGCTCTCTTAAGGCTCTGTCTTACGGTGTTGCGGTCATTGGCGGTGAGTGCGGCATCGCCGGTAGAGGGGACCGCACGGCAACGGCGAGAGCGCTGAGCCTATGCCACGGGAGCGCCGCACGGGTGCTGCGCGGGGGCCGAGTGATTTAAGTGTGGCTGGTCCCAGGAGCTTGCGGTAAGTAAAAAAAAAGGGCGGTCCGACTGCGATGACGTCATTTCGGATCTGCGGGGCTGTGGCGGCGGCCGTGCTGATCGCGGCGCTGTGGCGGCGGCCGTGCCGCACACGTGCCTCACTGGCGGAGGCTGTGGCGGCAGCTGTGGCGGCGGTCGTGCCTCACTGGCGGAGGCTGTGGCGGTGCAAGTTCGATGCACGGCGCTCGTGCCACACTGGCGGCGGCTGTGGCGGCGGCCGTGCCGCACTCGTGCCTCACTGGCGGAGGCTGTGCGGTAGGAAACGTTTTTTGAACAGTGTTGGTTTTATTATTGCACCATGCGGTGTTGGGAACAACGCCGCACGGCCCCGGAATTGTGCGTTTGACCGAGTGCGCGGTCTATGGCGGCCCAGGAACGGTAGATTCTTCCTGTTTCGCCGCCAATGACCGCAGACTCGTGAGACAGGCCTTTTACTTCTTAATGATGTTCCAAACAGTTGATTTTGGTAAGCCTAAGGTTTGTCTGATGTCTCTAACAGTTTTATTCTTGTTTCTCAGTCTCATAATGGCTTCTTTGACTTTCATTAGCACAACTTTGGTCCTCATGTTGATAAACAGAATTAAAAGTTTCCAAAGGTGATGGAAAGACTGGAGGAAAGACTGAGAGCGCTCTTATGCCTGCATTAAGTAGGCAATTAAACACACCTGAGCAATTACAAACACATGTGAAGCCATGTGTCCCTAACATTATTGTGCCGTGAAATAGGGGGACTATGTATAAACACTGCTGTAATTTCTACATGGTGAAACCGAGATGTATAAAAATGGCCTTTATTAAAATCTGACACTGTGCGCTTTAACCACATGTGATATTTTCTATTACAAATCTCAAATTGTGGAGTACAGAGGCAAATAAATAAATGATGGGTCTGTCCGAAACATTATGGTGGGCACTGTATGTGCCAAACGCAGGCAGGTGGCACTAACGTAGTTAGGACATGTTGGTCGGTGTGGGCAAGTTGGGCCGAAGGGCCTGTTTCCAAGCTCTACGACAATGGTAGTTCGTTGCAAAGATACTAGAGTAGCCTTTGGTTCGTTCTACCTCATATAGTTGCAACAGAGATGCGCCACGAAATTGCTCAGTGCTGCATTTCTTGAAAACATGTGGAAAGCGAAAGTGAAACCTTGTCCAGTTTTAAATACATTCTGTGAACTAACGAAGAGAGAACAGAGCGGTTCACGGTCCGGGGTGCTGCGATGGGGAAAACGTATCAAGTGTTCGTGTACGGCCTGGAAGATAAAATACATACTTTTGACATTGAAGAATCTGATTTCAAAGGGATGACAGTCCTCAGTTTAAAGAAGAAAGTGATCGAGAAATTGCTTTTAGGTCCGTGAGTAAAATGTGCCGTCTAGTTTAAAAAAAATCTAGACTGGGATGAAAATCGAGAAAGCAGTTTGTAATGGGGGTTGAAAATTTGCAATGGCAATATTCCATGGAGTCGATAGAAAAATGGTTACGTGTGTGACTAATAAACGGGATCAATGCTGAATGTAAAGGCGAAGTTAGACGGTTTACCAAAGACGGCAGGCACAAGGTACTGCACATGTTGGTTTACAAATCAAAAGTGCTGGAGAACAAACTTAGCTGGACAGGCAGCATCTCCATAATGGATAAGCGACGTTTCAGGTCGGGACCCTTCTTCAGACTGATTGTTGTTGGGGATAGGAAGCTAGAAAAGAGGTGTGGAATGTGTGGATGGGTGTGGGGGGTAAACAAAGCGTGGCATGTGATCGGTGGAAAGGCATTTAGGATGGACTTGAGGCCGTGTTCTTTTCTCACCCCCCCCCCCCATCCCCTCTTTTTCTGCAGAGGTTGGGTACACAGATGAAATCCGCATGATTTTTGGCGGTGAGCAACTGCAAGACAAGAAAACATTGGCTGATTACGGGATCCAGGACAACTCCACTATAAGCGCCGTACTGCGTATGCGTGGAGGAGAATACTCACCCCTGAAAAAATACTCTATTCTCGTCTGTAAATCAATCGTGCATTGTTTAGATACTTTATTTGCATCGCCACCGAAATAGTCTTTGTATTTTCCCAACAGCTCTTTGCATGGGATAGTAAATGCGATTATTACACTGCCTATCGAGTAAATACAACGAGGCAGTTTTTGCATAAACGTTGCATGCATGGCCTTTGCTCAAACCTTATTTACCTTTATCCTTCATTAATAAATATTTTAAATGTATGCAGTGTTGTTGTACAAGCACAAGGTTGGTGTTTAAGACGGGAGGTGAAAATATTGGAGAACTAAATGTGGAAAGATGACTAATGAAGGCAACCATGCCAAATAACTGAATCACCGTTCTTTCAGGGAACTATGCACTTCTACCCCGAGGCCTGCCCTGGTTGAATACCAAAATGCAACACGTTGCACTTGTCTGATTTATATTCTATTTACCATTCCTTGGCCGACTTTCTCAGTTGTTCCAGATTGTAATCCTAAATAATCTTCTTTACTCCCCACTCTATCACCAATGTTGGTGTTGGCCGCCAACTTTGCCCAGCTCACTGTAAGTTTGTACATTCTCCCCGTAAACTGCGTGGGTTTGCTCCTGGTCTCCAGTTTCCTCCAGGAAATACCAGGAGAATAGAAACATAGAAAATAGGTGCAGGAGTAGGCCATTCGGCCCTTCGAGCCTGCACCGCCCTTCAATATGGTCATGGCTGATCATCCAACTCAGTATCCTGTACCTGCCTTCTCTCCATACCCCCTGATCCCTTTAGCCACAAGGGCCACATCTAACTCCATCTTAAATATAGCCAATGAACTGGCCTCAACTACCTTCTGTGGCAGAGAATTCCACAGATTCACCACTCACTGTGTGAAAAATGATTTTCTCATCTCGGTCCTAAAAGACTTCTTATACTTATACTGTGACCCCTTGTTCTGGACTTCCCCAACATCGGGAACAATCTTCCTGCATCTAGCCTGTCAACCCCTTAAGAATCTTGTACGTTTCTATAAGATCCCCCCTCAATCTTCTAAATTCGAGCGAGTATAAGCCAAGTCTATCTAGTCTTTCTTCATATGAAAGTCCTGCCATCCCAGGAATCAGCCTGGTGAACCTTCTCTGTACTCCCTCTATGGCAAGAATGTCTTTCCTCAGATTTGGTGACCAAAACTGTACGCAATACTCCAGGTGTGGCCTCACCAAGACCCTGTACAACTGCAGTAGAACCTACCTGCTCTTATACTCAAATCCTAAGAATATGCTCAAAGAGAACTTTTCCAGACAGATTTATTGGGCTTCAGATAAACATACGGGCAAATTGTGGACTCGTCATATGAAAAATATAGCAAAATCAGCCTGTGATTCAATTAATTTGCATAAGGATGTGTTGTATATTCTTATGTAATTAATGGTACAAAAGGAAGGCACAGTTAAAAACATTTGGTGGATTTTATTGTCAATATAATTGATTAACAGTTCATTTATATTTTCAAAATAAATTCATATTTTTAATGTCTTTGTCAATTTTTGCGCATCTTAATATAGAGACTGGAGTGAGTGATTTGACTGATAAAGGTTAATAGTCTTACATTCATACCGCTCAGGCCTTTAGCCCACTCTTTCCTAAGCGAAATGCAAAATGGTGGTGGAACTCAGCAGGTCGGGCAGCATTTTTGAAGGTGACGTCAAAAGAGATAAAAGCCTAGCAAGTGATAGCTAGGCAGATATGGGGAGAGAGAAAGAAAGATAGAAAGAGAGAGGGAGAAAGAGAAAAAGAAAGAGAGAGAGAGAGAGAGAGAGAGAGAGAGAGAGAGAGAGAGAGAGAGAGAGAGAGAGAAAGGAAGGAAGGAAGAAAGGAAGAAAGGAAGAAAGGAAGGAAGAAAGAGAAAGACACGAGAAGAGAAAGAGGAGGGAGAGGGGCGGGGTGATGGGTGAAAAGGACACACATGCTGAAATAACTCAGCAGGTCAAGCAGCATCTCTGGAGAACATGTATAGGTGACGTGTTGGGTCGGACACTTCTTCAGTCTGAGAATTCTCTAGAGATGCTGCCAGAACCGCTGAGTCCAGCACTTTGTATCTTGCTTTGCGAACCAACATCTGTTCCTTGTTCTACGAGGTGGCGGGGGGAATGAGAGTGGGGGGGGGGGGGGGGGGGTTAGGGTTGAGGCAAAGGAAAGAGAGAGGGAGAATGGAGCTGTTACTCAAAATTGCAGAATGCAGTGTTCATACAGTTGCTAGCCAAGAGAATGGGCGAATCGGTGGTGGGGTGGAGGTGGGGGATGGTGATGCGATTTCCCGGGACACGAGTCTTGCTCATTTATAATAAAGTGAACGTGAAACGTCTGCAGATTGGAACTACATGGGATTGGTCGTAAGGTTCGCACTCCATTGCATTTGTTTGCTGCAAACATCAGTCGAGTGTTTGACTTTAGAGATAGTCGGAGCAGTCGTGAACAAGCTGCCGAAATCTTTGGACACATTGGTTGGGACTGAGCATCCAGGAAAGGATGCTCAGGATGACGGAGACGATTTCTTGGGACGTGGAAGGTAACCCGTGTGGCCAGTTCGGACGTAGCTTGTCTGAGATTCCAGCACCAGGGAAGTACAGACTCAGAAGATGACTTTGTCCCCAGGGATGTCATTCGTTTTCAATTACCTTCCCACGCCATTTGGGAATATTCTATGACTCTCCTGTCCCTTTACATTCCAGATGGATTAAGGGTAGAGTGGTGTGTCATTTGCTGCAAATACCCAGTCTCTGGTGCTAGAGCGGCAGTATTGATCTGGCTAATCCAGACTCAGTTTCTAATTAATGTTCAACCTCCCAAAATAGTGACGAAAAACACAGCGGCAGCAATGCATTTGCACGGTCAATCTCTATTGTGTAGGATCCCTGCGTTATCAGGCGCTTGTGTGGTTTGAAAGATCTGCCACTTTTCGGCCCAAATCTAACATTGGTCTAAATGTAACATTTTCTGCCGATGGGACATTCTGGTTCGATATGACAGTGAAGAAAGAAAAGGGGAACCGCTGGAGGAACATAGCGAGTCCGGCAGCATCTGTGGAGGGAAATAGGCACTCGACGTTGTCTAGACTCTTTTGGGAGGTTGTCAATTTCCTCCACAAATGCTGCCCGACCTGCTCAGTTCCTGCAGTTGCTCTCCTGCTCTTGGAGCAGATTCCAGCTTCTGCCGTCTCCAGTGTCCCCTCGTTATGTGAGGCATTGCACATAAAATTGAGCACAGGTAAAATATCCATCTGCAAACATTGCTGATCTTATGGGGAAGGACAAACACATCGATGAAGAAGCTGAAGGTAGCTGGAGCCAAGGACAATACTCTGAAACACAATGATATAATTGTTTGAAGGTTCGATGACATAGGGCTGAGGCAACTGATCACCAATAACCAACTCTTTGTGTTTGGTATAGCTTCACCATTTGATTCATAGTCAGAGTCATAGAGTCATACAGTGTGGAAACAAGCCTTCGGCCCAACTTACCCATGCCAACCTATATATATCCCATCTACACTAGTCCCACTAGCCTGCATTTGGCCAATATCCCTCTAAACCGGTCCTAACCATGCACCTGTCTAATTGCTTCTTAAACATTGCAATAGTCCCTGCCTCAACCACTTCCTTAGGCAGTGCGTTCCATACACCCAGAACCCCTTTCTGTGAAAAAGTTACACTCAGATTCCTATAAAACCTTTTCCCCTTCACCTTAAACCTATGCCCTCTGGTTCTGGATTCACCTACTCTGGGCAAGAGACTGTTCGGCGAACCATTCTCTTCCTCTCACGATTTTATACACCTCTCTAAGATCGCCCCTCGCCCTCCTACATTCCAAGGAATTAAGTCCCTGCCTGCTCAATCTCTCCCAAAAGCTCAGATGCTTGAATTCTGGCAACATCCTTGTAAATCTGTTTTGCACCCTTTCCAACTTGACAACATCTTTCCTCTAACACGGTGCCCAGAACTGAATACAATCCTCTAATGCAGTGTGGGTGGGGAGGGTGAGCAGACCAGGATGTTACACACAGAGAGTGATCCCAGCAGAAAGGGGGAGAGAGTTTGATGGTTGGCTTTGCCCTTGTTTGGTAAACAAGATATATTGGACAATTTTCTACATTTATGGAGAGTTTACTTTATATTTGTATGTCAGAAATTGCTTGTCAGAAAAGTTATGCCAGAACTCTAATGAAAAATCTCCTTTTTAGTGGATGATGACTATTCTGTCCTCTGCTTCATAAATGCTCTCAGAGTGGAGATGTCCTGTGGACATGCTGTGGACCCCTCATCACTTACCGGATATTGTCGAAGCCTAATAGATCGTGTAAGTATTTCTGGCAATCAGTTTCGATGCACTTTTCATTCATTTTAACTCTTGCATGGCCTTGCATCTAAGCAAATGTTAACATTGGTATTTTTGTTTGCAACACCCAATATTTATTTTAGGGTCATTTCACATTCCACCGCCCAGCTCAAAAGGATGGAATGGGAGAAAGATGCAACAAGGAATGGCCCTATGTGGAGCTTCGCAGGCATGCGTTGCTGACTGACGAGGAACAGAAGTATTTTGAAGAGAAGGTTGCCTTACTCGCTGCGGCAAAGTACTGTGAATTCAGCGCGGTAATCCAGCACCTTACTTATAATAAATGGTAACAAAATTCATAACTGGAATTGAGAAAATCCAAATTGGCAAGATGGAAATGGGCATAGGCAATCACGTTCATATTTTCTAGGAGCAGAATTAGGCCATTCGGCCCATCAAGTCTACTCAGCCTTTCAATCATGGCTAATCTATGTTTCCCTCTCAACCCCAGAAGTGCAGAATATAGTGAAATAGCACAGATACACAAAAGCTCAAAGATGATGATGATAAACAAAAGCTCAAGGTTACATTGGGTGATTGGGAATTCATCAATAGTGTGTGTGAGAGGCTGTACACTCAAGAGTCTGATAAACTGTGGGAGGAAGCAGTTCAAAACTGTGGCCTCTTCATTTGATTTAATTCATTCAATTTAAATGCATTTGATTGTTGATAGGAGATTTTATTAGCAAAATGTTTATAGTGTTATTATTATTAATACTTCCCAAAGATATTCTCGAATATTCAATTTCAGTAGGAGGGAATTGCAGATACTGATATGCACTGAAGATAGACACAAAATGCTGCAGTAACTCAGCGGGACAGGCAGCATCTCTGGATAGAAAGAATGGGTGACGTTTCAGGTCGAGTCTGAAGAAAGGTCTCGACTCGAAATGTCACCCACCCCTTCTATCCAGAGATGCTGCCTGTCCCGCTGAGTTACTCCAGCATTTTGATTCTATATTCAATGTTGGTTATACCTTTGAAGCCAGCAGGTCTGCTTATAGTGGGGAGTGGGGGGGGGGGGGGGGGTGGGAGGGTCACAGGATCCGATGGTTCACTCATGCTGAAGGATTAATCACAGCATGATTAGGGAACAGCACCAACCTAAATGGCAAGAAATTACATAGAATTGTGGCTGCATTTGGCCTGTGCCCCTTTAATCCTCTCCTATCCATGTACCCGTCCAAGTAACTGTTAAATGCTGTTATAGTACCAGCCTAAACTATTTCAAAATGTAAAGTATTTTGCTATGAAAAAGCATATGTTTTCCAGTAGATAGACACAAAATGCTGGAGTAACGTAGGAGGACAAGCAGCAACTTTGGAGAGAAGGAATGGGTAACGTTTTGGGTCGAGTCCCTTCAGTAACTGATGAAGGGTCTCGACCCAAAACCTCACCCATTCCTTCTCTCCAAAGATGCCGCCTGTCCCACTGAGTTACTCCAGCATTTTGTGACTATCCTTGGTTTAAACCAGCATCTGCAGTTCCTTCCAATCCATATTTTATTTCAGTGTTCATTTCATTCTTCTGCCTTTCTTCAGTGTCCTGGAATCCAGACTTGTGTCGAGCGAAAAGACCTGACAAATCTCTCAGTGAGATGTTCGATTTGTACAGCGCAAAATGGAAAACGCTACGTATTTTGCTGGCAATGTTCGAAGCAATGGAAGGGCCGAGCACCCTGTTCTGATTGATGTGACAATGAAGGATGCACAAACGTTCAGCTGGACACCCTTAAGAACTGTGACATGAAAACATTATCCTACAGTAATATCCATTGCCCGAAAATCCGTGCTTGTCCCACATGTGGGATTATTATGGAGCATAAAGATATGTGCAAGTATATCCTGTGCTCCAGGTGTCATGTGGAATTTTGCTTTGCTTGTCTTAAGACCAAAGCAGTTAGTGAAATATTATCTAGCTATTCTGCTACTTGTGCTAATCCTGTGGCCCCGAGGCAAACATGTATTCCCACGTGGAATCGCACTTAATTGATTGTGATTTTAGATCTGCAGAACTATTCTGGACAAAATGAATAGAATGAAGAATTTATTTGAATTATTAATTAGCTAATTGTAATTATTTACAGACACACCTTGATTTATGCAATAGGCAACATGTAAAATTGCACTTATGTAAACAATTCTGTACTCAGTCCCTCCTGCACTCAAGGGAGTTTGTAATTTAAACAACACTGTACGATCACTGAGGTTCGCATTGGAAACAAGGTGGCAATGGCGGCCGTGCTTACCCAGAAGGCTACAGAAAGTGCCCGAACGGCGAGAGTTGGTGATTCCGTCAAAAGTAAAATCTGACTTACGTAAAGGTTCACAAAACGTAACCCTAACTTAAAGCGGGGAGTGTTTGTACATGTCCTTGTACTGAAAATTGTAATATCTATATTACTAAAAGTCTGATCTTCACCATTTCCTGTTGTTCTGTATATTGAGTTTGGAAAAACGCTGCCACTTACGGCTGTGATTATTGGCCATCTTACTCAGAGTCCCCTACCACTTTGCAGGACAAGAGGATTGTTTCCATCGATGAAAAATATAAGAGTTATTAGTGTCTAAAAAAGTGGAGATTCTCTCTCCTGAAGGCCATGCCCTTCAGGAGGGACTATGAAACCAGGAAGTGTTGAGTGCCTCAGTCAGTCTCTGCAAGATGGGGGAGCGAGAGGGTCACGTCTCTCAGTCTGAGATGTGAATAACACTGAACACATGTCTACTAAACTGTGAGTGTGGTGATATTGACCTTGAGTGCCCTTAATGTGGTTTGAAAATGAAAATGTGGTTGGTTTGAAATAAAGCACAGCAAATGGTTGTTGGTGGTGGTTCATTTGAAATAAAGCACAGCAAATGGTTGTTGGCGGTGGTTGGGTTGAAATAAAGCACAGCAAATGGTTGTTGGTGGTGATTGGTTTGAAATAAGGCACAGCAAACGGTTGTTGGTGGTGGTTGGTTTGAAATAAAGCACAGCAAATGGTTGTTGGTGGTGATTGGTTTGAAATAAGGCACAGCAAACGGTTGTTGGTGGTGGTTGGTTTGAAATAAAGCACAGCAAATGGTTGTTGGTGGTAGTTGGTTCAAAGTAAAAAAAGATTAAATGTCTAAACTTGACAACTTCCTGTTTGCACTGTATATTGATTTTAGATAAAACGCTACCACTTACGGCTGTGATTTTTGGCCATCTTACTCAGTCCCCCTCCGCTCATCAGGTGCAGAGGATTCTTCCCCTCAATGAAAAATAAAAGTGTTATTAGTGTTTAAAAAATGTTGAGAATCTCTCTCCTGTCAATCACGCCATGAAGGCCACGCCCCTTCTTGTGGGAGGAGGGAGGGATTATAAAACCCGGAAGTGTGGGTGTGGCTCAGTCTCTGCGAGATGGGGAGGGAGAGGTCACGACTCTGTCTGAACTGTGAATCATCTGAACACACTGAATGTCTACTGACCTGTGAGTGTGGTGCTTTGTGGTGTTTTGTGTGGTTTTGTGGTGCTTGAAATGGTATGAAACTGCATTTGAATGTGCTGGCCTTGCACCCTGCATGAAATGGTATGGAACTGCATTTGAATTTGGTGGCCTTGCACACTGCATGAAATGGTATGAAACTGCATTTGAATTTGGTTGGTTTGCACCCTGCTTGAAATGGTTTGAAGCTGCACTTGAATTTGGTGGCCTTGCACCCAGCTTGAAATGGCATGAAACTGCACGTGAATTTGGTGGCCTTGCACCCAGCTTGAAGTGGTATGAAACAGCACTTGAATTTGGTGGCCTTCCACACTGCTGAAGTGGTATGAAACTGCACTTGAATTCGGTGGCCTTGCACCTTGCTTGTAGTGGTAGGAAACTGCACGAATTTGGTGGCCTTGTACCCTGCTTGAAGTGCTAGGAAACTGCACCAGTATTTGGTGGCATTGCACCGTGCTTGAAGTGGTATGAAACTGCACTTGAATTCGGTGGCCTTGCACCCTGCTTGAAGTGGTCAGAAACTGCACTTGAATTCGGTAGCCTTGTACCCTGCATGTAGTGGTAGGAAACTGCACTTGAATTCATGGCCGTACACCCTGCTTGAAGTGGTAGGAAACTGCACCAGAATTTGGTGGCCTTGCACCCTGCTTGAAGTGGTAAGAAACTGCACTTGAATTTGGTGGCCTTGCACCCTGCTTGAAGTGGTAGGAAACTGCACCAGAATTTGGTGGCCTTGCAACCTGCTTGAAGTGGTATTAAACTGCACTTGAATTTGGTGGCCTTGTATCCTGCTTGAAAAGAAATTTCAAGGAATAGCCGTGAGTCAACTACCAGCCCACCAGCCGTGAGTGAGCTGCCAGCACATCAGGCTTGAGTGACTGAGCTTCCACCCCAAGTATCCATTTGGCCCACACTAGACCTCTCGAAACCAGTCTCTCCAGCCCTCAACACCCATACTAGCGCTCCAGAAAGCCCCCCCCCCCACTGGCCACCAATATTGGAATTGGTGGAGAGGTGAAATATTGCATTGGGGGACCAGCCCTCCCGTGTGAACATGGGACCCAACGTGTCCCACTTAGTCTAGTGTATTATATGGACTTTGGAAACCATATGTTGTGATTATGTTAGTGGGAATTTAATCAGAAAGTTATTGTGGAATAATATTAAATTACACATAGGAAGATATATGAGAAGTAATCATTTGCGATAAATATTGTAATATCTTTAATAACCAAACTTTAAACAATATTTTAAACAAATAATTATTCAGTTGCCTGGAAAGTTGTTCACACAACACTTTGCATTTTATGTTCTATGATTCAATTTCAATAAAATACAAAATGGAATGAAAAATGAAGTCATTAACATTGTGTACTGCTAAACCTGACATAATCATTTTATGACCTCATGATCTGCGCAGTGGGGAAGTCACTCGTACAAAAGCCGACCTATCGAATGATTCTGAGCCCTGCTTCCGAATGACTTGAATGGGAACACACCTGAGATAGGTTCCCTTCATGTAACTTTTATACCAGGTTGTCCTCAGTCTCCCTCGGGCACTGCCCCCAAAAAAACACTTGTCCCACCCCACCCCACTCTTGGAGGTCTACCATCCGTCTACCAACCTGCAAGTTTGCATCCCTCTTAACCTCTTCTTCTTTTGTGTTGCATGCACAGCCTAAAGTTGTTGGACAACTTGTTCTATTTGATCTTCCGTTTGTGCACGTCGAATTGATTACATTAGTCTAAACAGGGCAAACCACGTGAAGGTTGCAATCTTCCACCCCCCTCTTAACCTCAAAAGGCTTGGATAGAGAGGATGTGGAGAAGGTGTTTCCACTTGTGGGAGAGTCTAGGACTAGAGGTCATGGCCTCAGAATTAAAGGACGTTCTTTTAAGAAGGAGATCAGGTGGAATTTTTTTAGTCGGGGGTGGTGAACTTGTGGAATTATTTGCCACAGAAGGCTGTTTTGCCACAGAGGCAAAATCAGTGGATATATTTACAGGAGAGGTAGATAGATTCTTGATTAGTACGGGTGTCAGAGGTTATGGGGAGTAGACAGGAGAATGGGGTTAGGAGGGAGAGATACATCAGCTATGATTGAATGACAGAGTTGACTTGATGGGATAATTCTACTCCTATCACTTATGACATGATCTTACCCCCCCCCCAGTACTAAGTTGATGACACAAAACCTCCACACATTGTGAGTAATCCCTGCACTAACTGCTGAATCTCTGCAGATTCCATCTAGATACTCATTCAACTCACAGATTTCAAACACACATACTCATGATCTCCAATAACCAAACCTTTCACAGTGGCGCAGCGGTAGAATTGCTGCCTTAGAGCGCTTACAACGTCAGAGGCCCAGGTTCGAATCCGACTACGGGTGCTGTTTGTACGGAGTTTGTACGTTCTCCCTGTGACCATGTGGGTTTTCTCCAAGATTTTTGGTTTCCTCTCATACCAAAAACGGACTGGTTTGCAGGTTAATTGGCTTGGTATAAACGTAAATTGTCCCTAGTGTGTGTAAGATAGTGTTACTGTGCGGGGATCGCTGGTCGGTGCGGAATCGTGGGCCGAAGAGCTGTTTCCGTGCTGTATCTCTAAACTAAACTAAACAAAACACTGCACCCTCTGCTAAGGTAGGTTCCCATTTACCTCTTACTCTTGTTATGCTGGAAAGCCAGAAGCTTTGCTCCATATTATGAGTAAGACAGCACCTGACAACTTCTCAGAAAGAGCAAATGGTAATCACTGTTATTCTGTTTAATACATAAAATTGTGCCAGAGCTACTACACTCCAAACTTTCTGAGTTGACTGTGCCTGAAACCCTTTGTCAGTGGATCACCAACTTCCTGACAGACAGGAAGCAGCATGTGAGGCTGGGAAAGAACATCTCGGACACGCAATCACTCAGCATAGGAGCACCGCAAGGCTGCGTACTCTCCCCTCTCCTCTACTCTCTCTACACCAACGACTGCACCTGTGTCAAGCTTCTCAAGTTTGCGGACGACACAACCCTGATTGGACTGATCCAGGATGGGGTGGAATCTGCCTACAGACAGGAAGTGTCACAGCTGGCATCCTGGTGCCATTGCAACAACCTGGAGCTCAATGCTCTTAAGACGGTGGAATTGATTGTAGACTTTAGGAGAGCTTCCCCTCCCTCACCCCACTCATCATCAACAACACCACAGTCACATCTGTGGAGTCTTTTAAGTTCCTGGGAACCATCATCACCAAGGACCTTAAGTGTGGGGCCACCATCTACTCCACAGTCATAAAGGCACAACAGAAGATGTACTTCCTGCGGCAGCTGAGGAAGCACAATGATGGTCCAATTCTACACGGCCATCGTAGAGTCTGTTCTCACCTTCTCCATCATGGTCTGGTTTGACTCAGCCACCAAGCACGACACCTGGAGGCTGCAGCGAATCGTCCGATCAGCAGAGAAGATTATTGGCTGCAACCTTCCTTCCATTGATGAACTGTACACTGCAAGGGCCAGGAAGCGAGCGGGCAAGATCATCTCTGACCCCTCTCACCCTGGCCACAAACTCTTTGAATCACTTCCCTCTGGAAGGCGACTCCGGACTGACAGTTTTTATCCACGAGTAGTTGCTCTACTCAACAGCCAAAAATCTGTAGCCTCCCTTTGATCTGGTATTTTGTTGGTTCACATGCTTGATTAATGGTGTTTTATCATTAATGTTTTATTATTATTAATGTTTAGTGTTTTCTGAGTCATTCGTAACTGTCACTGTATGTCATGTTGTTACTTGTGGGCGGAGCACCAAGACAAATTCCTTGTATGTGAATACTTGGCCAATAAACTTACTTACTTACTAAATTACTTACTTAATGTTGATTGACGTAAAAATATTGTCCGGAAGAACTGAAAAAATCCTCCAGCATTCGATAAAATAGAAAGTAAATGCACTGAGCCCATGCTGACCATCAGTACCCTTATTCACACTAATTCCATGTTACCCACTTTTGCATCCACTCCCTACATACTAAGGGCATTCTACAGAGGCTGCACATCTGTGGGATGTGGGAATAACTGGAGCACCCGGATGAAACTCACGTATCAAACCCACATGGTCACAGGAGGAACGCGCAAACTCCATTAAGACAGCACCTGAGATCAAATGTGAGAGGGCAAATGTGATAACGTTTCAAATGAAAAGTCTCCGAACTTTCAGTATATCAGTCAATTGTCAGACTGGGTAAATGTCTGGGCAACTGAAATGAGGTATTCAGTTCCCTTTCCACTTTGCAGTTAAAATGTAATATTGACAGGAGGCTCCATGAAGCTGAATGCATTATACATTTTATAAATGATGAAGATTATAAATGTTAGCTCTTACATGGTATCAGCTTGGTTCAAATATTATGAATTGGGTATTATGATGCCAATTGCATTTTTAATTGTAGCTTTAATTGCACTGGGCAGCACAGTGGAGCAGCGATAAAGCTGTTGCCTCACAACGTTGGAGAACCAGGTTCGATCCCAACTATGGCACTGACTGTGTGGATTTTGTACGTTCTCATTGTTACCACGTGCGTTTTCTTCAGGTGCTCCGGTTTCCTACCGCATTCCAAAGATGTGTCGGTCTGTAGATTAATTGGCTTTGGTAAATTGCCCCTAGTGTGTAGGACATAGAATTCGTGTATGTGTGATCGATGGATGGCATGGACTCAGTAGGCTGAAGCGCCTGTTTCTGTGCTGTATCTCTAATCTAAACAAAACTAAACGAAACCTTAATATAAATATCTTCCTCTAAATAAAAGGATCTGCAGAAGCTGGTTTATAAAAAAAAGACACAAAGTTCTTGAGTAACTCAGTGGGTCAGGCAGCATCTCAGGAGAACATGGATAAGTGACGTTTCAGGTCAAGACCCTTCTTCAGACATTATCCAATTATTTTTGTCCCAGTTTGACAAAATTGCATTCATCCAAATTTAGCTGTCTTCCCTCACCTAGGTTCTTGTTAAAATGTATTAGGTGTATTCACCAAATATGAGGATCAGCCTTGATTGTGCACTATAGAGACCGGGGGGGGGGGAAGAATCAGAAAGGCATACTTGGTGGTAAGATTGGGGAGAGGGGGTTGGGTAGGATAAATGATCATCACCTTCAGGAGGGGGTAGGGTGCTCCGGTGGTTAGCAGGAAATAAACAGGATGTTTCTGCCTGGTTTTAAGAAGAGAGCATTATTTTAAAACCTGATTGTTCAAAAAGTGCTTAACGAGAGACGATAACCTAGTTTTATTGGCAATACTATTTCCATTGGGAATTATATCATTTAATGTATGTTTGATGAAAGCACAATTTAAAGCAGACTGAGAAGTGACCGTCTGAATATTTGAACAAAATGGTGCTGGCTGAAACATTTAACGAAAGGCCTTTAACCTATAACATTATGTCTCTGGCCTCCTTGTTTACAGTAACTTTCTGCCTGTGTTTCCTGCATGTGATGTGCAGACTAGTTGAATGCTTTGTGTGCAGTCTCTTGTGGGTCTGGTAGAGTTATTTTGAAATTGGGCTTTCAAGATACTTTTAGTTAGTTCCCTTCAACACCTTAAATTCCCTTCTGCATTTGCAATGTCATACAATCACAGGGAGAACATGCAAACTCCATACTGTATATTCAATGGAATTTGGAAGGATGAGAGGGGATCTTAAGGAAACATATAAAATTATTAAGGGATTGGACAGGCTGGATGCAAGAAAAATGTTCCCAATGTTGGGAGAGTTCACAATCAGGGTTCACATTTTAAGAATAAGGGGGAGGCTATTTAGGACTGCGATGAGGAAAAACCTTTTCACCCAGAGAGTTGTGAATCCGTGGAATTCTCTGCCACAGAAGGCTCTGGAGGCCAATTCACTGCATGTATTCAAGAAAAAGTTGGATATAGCTCTTAGGACTAACGGAATCAATGGATATTGGGAGAAAGCAGGAACGGGGTACTGATTCTGGATGATCAGCCATGATCATATTGAGTGGCCTACTCCTGCACCTATTTTCTATGTTTCTGTTTCAATACAAATTTCAACCGAGTTCAGAATTGAGCCCGGGCCTCTGGTGCTATGAAGCAGCAGCTATGCCAGTTGTACCACTGTGCCGCCCTTTGTCCTTTTGGCAAACAGACTTCTATACCACACCCTATTTGTGTTATTCTGTTTTTGACTTGAGTTTCTATTTCCTGGAACCCTTCAGTTTAATTTTCTTCTACGTTATTCTACTTTGGTTCACTTAGTCCAGCTTTCCCAGATATTTGGTTTAGGTTTATTATTGGCACATGTACTGAGGTACAGCGAAAAGCTTCATTTCACATGCTATCCAAACACATCAGATCTATCATACATAAATACAATCAAGTCAAAATCAACTACAATAGATAGAACAATGGGGAAGATACAGAGTGCAGAAGATAGAGTTCAGCGTTGTAGCGCATCAGTTCCTTTGACAAAGTCCAATGTCCACAATAGGAGTACAAGTGTATCGGACAGTACCCCAGCTTATGGAAGGACCATTAGGAGTCTGTTAATGGAGGGGGTAAAGCTGTTTAGATTCTGGAGTAGTTCCTGAGGATTGGAGGGTAGCAAACGTAACCCCACTTTTTAAAAAGGGAGGGAGAGAGAAAACGGGGAATTACAGACCAGTTAGTCTAACATCGGTAGTGGGGAAACTGCTAAAGTCAGTTATTAAAGATGGGATAGCAGCACATTTGGAAAGTGGTGAAATCATTGGACAAAGTCAGCATGGATTTATGAAAGGTAAATCATGTCTGACAAATCTTATAGAATTTTTCGAGGATGTAACTAGTAGAGTGGATAAGGGAGAACCAGTGGATGTGTTATATCTGGACTTTCAGAAGGCTTTCGACAAGGTCCCACATAAGAAATTAGCATGAAAACTTAAAGCACACGGTATTGGGGGTTCAGTATTGATGTGGATAGAGAACTGGCTGGCAGACGGGAAGCAAAGTATGAGTAAACGGGTCCTTTTCAGAATGGCACGCAGTGACTAGTGGGGTACCGCAAGGCTCGGTGCTGGGACCCCAGCTATTTACAATATATATTAATGATTTGGACGAGGGAATTGAATGCAACATCTCCAAGTTTGCGGATGACACGAAGCTGGGGGGCAGTGTTAGCTGTGAGGAGGATGCTAAGAGGCTGCAAGGTGACTTGGATATGTTGGGTGAGTTGCAAATGCATGGCAGATCAGTATAATGTGGATAAATGTGAGGTTATCCACTTTGGTGGCAAAAACAGGAAAGTAGACTATTATCTGAATGGTGGCCGATTAGGAAAAGGGGAGATGCAACGAGACCTGGGTGTCATGGTACACCAGTCATTGAAAGTAGGCATGCAGGTGCAGCAGGCAGTGAAGAAAGCGAATGGTATGTTAGCATTCATAGCAAAAGGATTTGAGTATAGGAGCAGGGAGGTTCTACTGCAGTTGTACAGGGTCTTGGTGAGACCACACCTGGAGTATTGCGTACAGTTTTGGTCTCCTAATCTGAGGAAAGACATTCTTGCCATAGAGGGATACAGAGAAGGTTCACCAGACTGATTCCTGGGATGTCAGGAATTTCATATGAAGAAAGACTGGATAGACTCGGCTTGTACTCGCTAGAATTTAGAAGATTGAGGGGGGTTCTTATAGAAACTTGCAAAATTCTTAAGGGGTCAGACAGGCTAGATGCAGGAAGATCGTTCCCGATGTTGGGGAAGTCCAGAACAAGGGGTCACAGTTTAAGGATAAGGGGGAAGTCTTTTAGGACTGAGATGAGAAAATCATTTTTTACACAGAGAGTGGTGAATCTGTGGAATTCTCCGCCACAGAAGATAGTTGAGGCCAGTTCATTGGCTATATTTAAGAGGAAGTTAAATGTGGCCCTTGTGGCTAAGGGGATCAGGGGGTATGGAGAGAAGGCATGTACAGGATACTGAGTTGGATGATCAGCCATAATCATATTGAATGGCGGTGCAGGCTCGAAGGGCCGAATGGCCTACTCCTGCACCTATTTTCTATGTTTCTATGTTCTGGAGTCTGGTGGTGCGCACCTTCAAGCTTCTGTACCTTTTGTCAGACGGGTTCAGGGAAAAGAAAAAATCACCGGGTTGGGACAAGATTTGATTATGTTGGCTAAATTCCCGAGGCATCATAAAGAGTAGATGGAGTCAATGGTGGGAAGTCTGGTCTGTGTGATGGAGTGTGCTACATCTATAGCTCTCCGCAATTTCTTGCGCACTTGGGCAGAGCTGTTCTCAACCCAAGCTGTGATGCTTCCCGACAATTTGCTTTTTTACAGTGGCAGTCACATCAACAACAGATCACTGGTAATATTAACACCAAGGGTCCCAGCCAAAAATGTCACCTATCTATCTTCTCTAGAGACGCTGCCTAACCCATTCAGTTACTCCAGCACTCTGTCTTATTTTTTTTGGTATAAAATGTGGAAGCTTGGAAAAAAATGAAGAAAATAGTTTGAATTCTTTTTTTGAACATGCATCTGATTTTTCTTTTGTAGAGAGGAATAGATTGGGTAAACGCACAGAGTCTCTTGCACAGAGTAAGGGAATCGAGAACCAGAGGGCATAGCTTTAAAGTGAGAAGGTAAAGACTAAATAGGAACCTGAGGAGTAACTGTTACAGAAAGGGTTTTAAGTGTATGGAATAAACTGCCAGAGTTGGTAGTTGAGGCAGGTACTATCACAACATTTAGTACACATTTAGACAGTAATATGGATAGGATAGTTTTAGAGGGATACAGCACCCTCCATAATGTTTGGGACAAAGACCCATCATTTATTTATTTGCCTCTCTACTCCTCAATTTGAGATTTGTAATAGAAAAAATCACATGTGGTTAAAGTGCACATTGTAAGATTTTAATAAAGGCCATTTTTATACCTTTGGTTTCAACGTGTAGAAATTACAGTAGTGTTTATACATAGTCCCCCCATTTCAGGGCACCATAATGTTTGGGACACAGCAATGACATGTAAATGAAAGTAGTCATGTTTAGTATTTTGTTGCATATCCTTTGCATGCAATGACTGCTTGAAGTCTGCGATTCATGGACATCACCAGTTGCTGGGTATCTTCACTGGTGATGCTCTGCCAGGCCTGTATTGCAGCCATCTTTAGCTTATGCTTGTTTTGGGGGCTAGTCCCCTTCAGTTTCCTCTTCAGCATATAAAAGCAGGCTCAAATGGGTTCAGATTGGGTGATTGACTTGGCCACTCAAGAGTTGACCATTTTTGTCGCTTTGAAAAACTCCTTTGTTGCTTTATCAGTATGTTTGGGATCATTGTCTTACTGTAGAATGAACCGCCGACCAATGGGTTTTGAGGCATTTGAACTTGAGCAGATAGGATGTGTCTATACACTTCAGAATTCATTATGCTACTACCATCAGCGGTTGTATCATCAATGAAGATAAGTGAGCCAGTACCTTCAGCAGCCATACATGCCCAGGCCATAACACCCCCACCACCGTGTTTCACAGATGAGGTGGTATGCTTTAGAACTTGGGCAGTTCCTGCTCTCATCCACACTTTGCTCTTGCCATCACTCTGATAAAAGTTAATCTTCATCTCATCAGTCCACAAGACCTTTTTCCAGAACTGTGGTTGCTCTTTTAAGTAGTTATTGGCAAACTGTAACCTGGCCATCCTATTTTTGTGGCTAACCAGTGGTTTGCATCTTGCAGTGTAGCCTCTGTATTTCTGATCATGAATTCGTCTGCAGACAGTGGTCATTGACAAATCCACTCCTGACTCCTGAAGGGTGTTTCTGATCTGTCGGACAGGTGTTTGGGGATTTTTCTTTATTATAGAGAGAATTATTCTGTCATCAGCTGTGAGGTCTTCCTTGGCCTGCCAGTCCCATTGCGATTAGTAAGCTCACCGGTGCTCTATTTTTTCTTCATGATGTTCAAAATAGTTGATTTTGGTAAGCCTAAGGTTTGCTGATGTCTCTAACAGTTTTATTCTTGTTTCTCAATCTCATAATGGCTTCTTTGACTTTCATTGGCACATCTTTGATCCTCATGTTGATAAACAGCAATAAATGTTTCCAAAGGAGATGGAAAGATTGGAGGAAAGACTGAGAGCGCTCTTATACCTGCATTAAGGAGGCAATTAAACACACCTGAGCAATTACAAACACATGTGAAGCCATGTGTCCCAAACATTATTGTGCCCTGAAATAGGGGGACTATGTATAAACACATGGTGAAACTGAGATGTATAAAAATGGCCTTTAATAAATTCTGGCAATTCAGATTCAGATTCAGAAAACTTTATTGTCTGTCCTAACAGAAAATCTTCTTTGACGTGGCTCAACATACAAACAGGACAATGTACTGATAAGCAGTCATACCACACAGATTTCTGCGAGCACACACCGTGTGTATAGATCTTAAAAGCAAGAATAAAGATGAAAAACTGTAAGAATAGACAAGATGAAAGTTGTGGATACGTGTAAAGTGACAGTGCGTCAGGGTTTCACATGTGATATTTTCTATTACAAATCTCAAATTGTGAAGTACAGAGGCAAATAAATAAATGATGGGTCTTTGTTCCAAACATTATGGAGGGCACTGACTATGTGCAAGCAGGTGGCACTAACGTAGTTAGGACATGTTGGTAGGTGTGGGCAAGTTGGGCCGAAGGGACTGTTTCCAAGCTCTACGACTATGGTAGTTCGTTGTACCTCATATAGTTGCAACAGAGATGCGCCACGAAATTGCTCAGTGCTGAATTTCTTGGAAACATGTGGAAAGCAAAAGTGAAACCTTGTCCAGTTTTAAATACGTTCTGTGAACTAACGAAGAGAGAACAGAGCGGTTCACGGTCCGGGGTGCTGCGATGGGGAAAACGTATCAAGTGTTCGTGAATGGCCTGAAAGGAAAGACAAATACTATTGATATTGGAGAATCCGAAGATGATTTCAAAAGGATGACAGTCCTCAGTTTAAAGAAGAAAGTGGTCGAGAAATTGCTAACTGGTCCGTGAGTAAAATGTGCCGTCTAGTTTAAAAAAACCGGCTGGGATGAAATCGAGAAAGCAGTTTGTAATGGGGGTTGAAAATTTGGAATTGCAATATTCCATGGAGTCGATAGAAAAGTGGTTACGTGTGTGACTAATAAACGGGATCAATGCTGGATGTAAAGGCGAAGTTAGACGGTTTACCAAAGAAGGCAGGCACAGGTTTACAAATCAAAAGTGCTGGGGAACAAACTTAGCTGGACAGGCAGCATCTCCATGGTGGATAAGCGACGTTTCAGGTCGGGACACTTCTTCAGACTGATTGTTGTTGGGGATAGGAAGCTAGAAAATAAGTGTGGAATGTGTGGATGGGTGTGGGGGGTAAACAAAGTGTGGCATGTGATCGGTGGAAAAGGCATTCAGGATGGACTTGAGGCCGTGTTCTTTTCTCACCCCCCCCCCCCCCCTCTTTTTCTGCAGAGGTCGGGAACACAGGTGACCTCCGCCTGCTCTTTTCCACTGAGCAACTGGAAGACAAGAAAATGTTGGCTGATTACGGGATCCAGGACAGATCCACAATACTCGCCGTACTGGGTCTGGATGGAGGGGAAATGAACAGCAAGTGAGATTCTCACCCGTGAAAAATTCGTGTGGAAATGAAGATTGTAGACAATGAATAGTAATGATCCATATCTCGCTGATCCGAAAATGCCGACACAACGATAATCTTAACAATCATAAAGTGTGTGTTATCCAAAGTACCCCTAGTATTTCTTTCAATATGGGGGTTAACTATTTAACAATTTTGCAGAAGAGCTTCAACTTTTCACTGTATTCTCGTCTGTAAATCAATCCTGCATTGTGTAGATACTTTATTTACATCGTCACCGAAATAGTCTTTGTATTTTCCCAACAGCTGTTTGCATGGGATAGTAAATGCGATTATTACACTGCCTATCGAGTAAATACAACGAGGCAGTTTTTGCATAAACGTTGCTTGCATGGCCTTTGCTCAAACCTTATTTACCTTTATCCTTTATTAATACATATTTTAAATGTATGCAGTGTTGTTGTACAAGCACAAGGTTGGTGTTTAAGACGGGAGGTGAAAATATGGAGAGCTAAATGTGGAAAGATGACTAATGAAGGCAAGCATACCAAATAACTGAATCACCGTTCTTTCAGGGAACTATGCACTTCTACCCCGAGGCCTGCCCTGGTTTAATACCAAAATGCAACACGTTGCACTTGTCAGAGTTATATGCTATTTGCCATTCCTTGGCCGACTTTCTCAGTTGTTCCAGATTGTAATCCTAAATAATCTTCTTTACTCCCCACTCTATCTCCAATGTTGGTGTTGGCCGCCAACTTTGACCAGCTCGCTGTAAGGCAACAAAACAGGAACTGCTGGCATTAATTGCTCCAAAATATACCACTAGTCTCGTAAATGAACGTTTAATCATTGTACCCAAGTCCTACTCTAATTCCTAGTCAATCCACACTTGAAATTTTACTTACCATAGTACTAAAAACATTAAAGTAATAGAAGTAACATCACAAACAATTTCACTTATTCATAAAGGCAGATTTCTGCCCACATTTTTCATGTTATTTTCAGAAAATTGTATCACATCTTGTTATAATTTTACTGTTGGTCAAGTGAAATAATAAAATAAAGAAATGTGTGGATAACTTTGTCGTCTTTTCCATTGATTCCCTTGCATTAAATATGTATGTAGTTTAGTTATCCTTAAGGGCCTGTCCCACTTGGGCAACCTCCACCGCGAGTTCTGGCGAGTTTGCCCTCGACCCATACTCGCAGCATGGTCGCCACGAGGTCGTAGGAGGTCTTTGTAACTCTCCTTCATGTTCGAGAGTGGTCTCCGCGTCCTCGAGGCCTCATCTAGGTCGCGGAACTTTTTTCAATATGTTAAAAAATGCCCCTGAGTAAAAAAAGGTCGCCATGGAAAAAATCGATACTTTATTTACTCGTAGGTTTAGTCGTAGTAGGTCGGCATGTCAGTCGTGTGTAATCGAAGCTAGTCGTAGGTAGTCTTCATCATAGTCGAAGGGAGGTCGTAGGAGATCGAAGGAGGTCGTCTTCACTCTCCACTATTCGGTGTCCAATTTTCCCGAAGTTAGTCGTAGCTAGTCGAAGCTGGTCTTCAACATAGTCGAAGGAGTCTTCAACATGACATTTTTTTCAAACTCTCCTAAGCTCTTCTAAACTCGCCAATTAGGTCGCCCAAGTGGGACAGGCCCTTTACTCTTCAATCTTGACCCGAAACATCGCCCATTAATTCTCTCCAGAGATGCTGCCTGACCCGCTGAGTTACTCCAGCATTTTGTGTCTACTTTCGATTTTACTAGTTTCTGCAGTTCTTACACAAAAAGTGAAACCTTTATTATCTGCGCTCAATCATGTTAACCATATAACAATTACCGCATGGAAACAGGCCATCTCGGCCCTTCAAGTCCATGCCGAACACTTTTTCTCCCCTAGTCCCATCTACCTGCACTCAGACCATAACCCTCCATTCCTTTCTCGTCCATATACCCATCCAATCTATTTTTAAATGATAAAATCGAACCTGCCTCCACCACTTCCACTGGAAGCTCATTCCACACAGTTACCACTCTCTGAGTAAAGAAGTTCCCCCTAATGTTACCCCTAAACTTCTGTCCCTTAATTCTCAAGTCATGTCCTCTTGTTTGAATCTTGAAAATCTTGAAAAGAATGTTCTACGATTCTGTCATAAGGAGAAATGGCCTAAAATTAAGTTGAACTGAGCATACGTACAATGTGACTAATCATCTGACAACACACGAATACAAGAAAATAGGAGCAAGAGTAAGTCAACCCTAAACCTGCCACACAATGCAATATGATCATGGTTGTTGACTTCATTTTCACTTCTGTGCCCATTCCCTATAACACCTATGGGCGGCACGGTAGTGCAACGGTAGAGTTGCTGCCTTACAGTGCCAGAGCCAGAATAGTCAGGTTCGATCCTGACTGCGGGTGCTGTCTCTACAGAGTTTGTACATTCTCCCCGTAAACTGCATGGGTTTTCTCCCTGATCTCCAGTTTCCTCCAGGAAATACCAGGAGAATGAAAGAGAACTTTTCCAGACAGATTTATAGGGCTTCAGATAAACATAAGAGCAAATTGTGGACTCGTCATATGAAAAATATAGCAAAATCAGCCTGTGATTCAATTAATTTGCATAAGGATGTGTTGTATATTCTTATATAATTAATGCTAGAAAAGGAAGGCAAACATTTTTTGGATTTTATTGTCAATATAATTGATTAACAGTTCATTTTTATTTTCAAAATAAATTCATATTTTTAATGTCTGTCGATTTTTGCACATCTTAATATAGAGACTGGAGTGAGACTGATTTGACTGATAAAGGTTAATAGTCTTGCATTCATACCGCTCAGGAACACACCCTTCAGCCCACTCTGCCCATGGCATCAAATGTGCATCTATCTTTCCTAATCTAAACGCAAAACGGTGGTGGAACTCAGCAGGTCAGGCAGCATTTTTGAAGGTGACGTCAAAAGAGATGGGGGCGAGATAAAAGCCTAGCAAGTGATTGGTAGACAGATATGGGGAGAATGAAAGAAAACTAGAAAGAGAGAGGGAGAAAGAGAAAAAGAAAGAAAGCGTGAGAAAGAGAGAGAGAGAAAGAAAGAAAGAGAGAGAAAGAAAGAAAGAAAGAGAGGGAAAGAAAGAAAGAGAGAAAGAAAGAAAGAAAAAGAAAGAAACGAGAAGAGAAAGAGGGGGAGAGGGGCGGGGTGATGGGTGAATAGGACACACATGCTGGAATAACTGAGCAGGTCAAGCAGCATCTCTGGAGAACATGTATATGTGACGTGTTGGGTCGGGACCCTTCTTCAGTCTGAGATTTCTCCAGAGATGCTGCCAGACCCGCTGAGTCCAGCACTTTGTATCTTGCTTTGCGAACCAACATGTTTCATTGTTTTTACGAGGTGGCGGGGGAAATGAGAGTGGGGGGAGGAGGGTTGGGGTTGGGGCAAAGGAAAGAGAGAGGGAGAATGGAGCTGTTACTCAAAATTGCAGAATGCAGTGTTCATACAGTTGCTACCCAAGTGAATGGGGGATCCGGTGGTGGGGTGGAGGTGGGGGATGGTGTTGTGATTTCCCGGGACACGAGTCTTGCTCATTTATAATAAATTGAAAGTGAAACGTCTACAGATTGGAACTACATGGGATTGGTCGTAAGGTTCGCACGTCATTGCATTTATTTGCCGCAAACATCAGTCGGGTGTTTGACTTTAGAGATAGTCGGGGCGGTCGTGAACAGGCTGCAGAAATCTTTGGACACATTCGTTGGGACTGAGCACCCAGGAAAAGATGACGGAGACGCCGGGAAAGTGCTACGATCCCAATGACAGCACCTTAAAATTTGTACAGAGAAAGGACGAGATCACAGGTTTCTTTTTTTAAACTCATTCATTTATATATTTTCTTTGCAGACGTTTCCTGACCTGCCGAGCATTTCAAGCATCTTCCGTCTGAATGTTTGAATTCAGCTTTGTTCGGTGGCAAAACAATCAACATGGGAGCCGAGAGGCAAGCGAGAGAGAGGTTCAGGGCCACAGTTAAATAAAGAGGAGACACAAGGAACTGCAGATGCTAGAATTTGGAGAGATCAGGAGATGGGACCTTGTAGCTTGCATAGACCCGATGGGCCGAAAGGCTCCTTGATTAATGTTTCCACTGTCTAATCTGAGACGGGAGAGAAAGCTCCAGTTGTATTAATTGCTGTTTTTATACTTGAATAACATTATGTTAGGAATGCTGAAGGTTGATATTAGTTGGTAATGATTTGTGTCTTACAACGTTTTTTTAAATTGGTTTAGTGGGGGAAATTAGCACAGAGCCAATTTTACCTAAAGAGGAGGGGGTGGGGGTTCTACGGAAACTAATGAACTTATCAACGCTTTCCTGGGACGTGGGAGGTAACCAGTGTGGCCAGTTCGGACGTAGCAAAAACGGGGAAGGGGGGAATGAGATTGGGCTTGTCTGAGATTCCAGCACCAGGGTAGTACAGACTCGGAAGATGACTTTGTCCCCAGGGATGTCATTCATTTTCAACTACCTTCCCACGCCATTGGGAATATTCGATGACTCTCCTGTCCCTTTACATTCCAGATGGATTAAGGCGAGAGCGGTGTGTCATTTGCTGCAAATACCCAGTCTCTGGTGCGAGAGCGGCAGGATTCAATTCAACTTTAATTGTCATTGCACAGATACAAGTATGGGTACAACGAAATGCAGTCTAGCGTCTGCTCGTAGCAATATTGCAATATAGAAATAAAAACACAGAACAAGAACAATATACAGAATAAAATACAGAATAAGCAAACAATGTGGACGGAGAGACTGGAGAAATCTATCGGCGGGACTCCGAGTTCAGCAATGTGATAGTGTTGTTAAAGAAGCTGTTCCTCATCCTGCTTGTACGAGACCTGAGACTTCTGTACCGCCTCCCTGATGGGAGGAGGGCAAACAGTCCATGGTTAGGGTGGGAGGGGTCCTTGATGATCTTCCCGGCCCGTCTCAGACACCGTTTTCGGTGGAGGGCATCCATTGCAGGGAGCGGGGCACCGATGAGGTACTGAGCGGTCTTCACCACCCGTTGTAGTGCCTTCCTGTCAGCTACCGTGCAACTACTGTACCATACCGTGATGCAGGTGGTCAGGATGCTTTCGATGGTACAGCGATAAAAGTTGGTCAGGATCTGGGGGGACAGGTGAGCTTTCTTGAGCCTCCTCAGGAAGTAAAGGCGCTGCTGCGCCTTCTTGATCAGTTTGGAGGTATTGAGGGACCAGGACAAATCCTCCGAGATGTGTACCCCGAGGAATTTGTAGTTGGAGACGCGCTCCACCTCAGTCCCGTTTATATGGATGGGGGTATGTCTGCCCCCTCTGTTCTTCCTGAAGTCAACAATAATTTCCTTCGTCTTCATGGAGTTGAGGACGAGGTTATTGTTGGCACACCAGACTGCCAGGTGCTGGACCTCCTCCCTGTAGGCTGACTCGTCATTGTCACTGATCAGTCCTACCACCGTGGTATCGTTGGCAAATTTAATGATGGCGTTGGAGCCATTCTTAGGGATGCAGTCATGGGTGAAGAGGGAGTAGAGGAGAGGGCTGAGCACACAGCTCAGTGTTATAGTGGAGGAGGTGAGGTTGTTGACCCTAACAGACTGTGGTCTGTTGGTAAGGAAATCCAGTGTCCAATTGCAGAGGGAGGTGGAGATGCCAAGTCCGCTGAGTTTGGTGATCAAGCTAGCGGGGATGACAGTGTTAAAGGCAGAGCTGAAATCAATAAACAGCAGCCTGATGTAGGTATTATTGCTGTCCAGGTGGGTCAGGGCAGAGTGTAGGGCCGCAGATATGGCGTCCTCTGTAGACCTGTTGGTCCGGTAGGCAAACTGATGGGGATCCAGTGTGGGGGGGAGGCTGGCTTTGAGGTGAGCCAGGATCAGCCGCTCAAAGCACTTTGCAATGACAGGGGTGAGTGCCACTGGGCGGAAGTCGTTGAGACTCCCTGTAGCTGATTGTTTAGGCACTGGCACAATGGTTGATGTCTTGAGGCAAGTGGGGACGACACCCTGGGCCAGTGACAGATTGAAAATGTCAGTGAAGACCATGGATAGTTGTCCAGCACATGCCCTGAGCACCCGCCCGGGGATGCCATCGGGGCCGGCAGCTTTGTACTCATTCACCTTGCTCAGTGCATCTTGATCGGGCTAATCCAAACTCAGTTTCTAATTAATGTTCAACCTCCCAAAATAGTGACGAAAAACACAGCGGCAGCAATGCATTTGCACGGTCAATCTCTATTGTGTGGGATCCTTGCGTTGTCAGGCGCTTGTGTGGTTTGAAAGATCTGCCACTTTTCGGCCCAAATCTTCTAACATTGGTCTGCCGATGGGACATTCTGGTTTGATATGACAGTGAGGATGAAAGGGGAACCGTTGGAGGAACTTAGCGAGTCCGGCAGCATCTGCGGAGGGAAATAGGCACTCGACGTTGTCGAGACTCTTTTGGGAGGTTGTCTATTTCCCTCCACAGATGCTGCCCAACCTGCTGAGGTCCTGCAGCTGCTCTCCCTCTTTTGCAGCAGGTTCCAGCTTCTGCTGTCTCCAGTGCCTCCTCGTTATGTGAGGCATTGCACATAAAATTGGGCACAGGTAAAATATCCATCTGCAAACGTCCCCATTGCTGATCTATGGGGAAGGACAACACATCGATGAAGTAGCTGAAGGTATCCGGAGCAATGGACAATACTCTGAAACACAAGTATATAATTGTTTAAAGGTTTGATGAACAAGGGCTGAGTGAGGCAACTGATTGACAATAACTAACTCTTTGTGTTTGGTATAACTTCACCATTTGATTCATAGTCAGAGTCATAGTCATACAGTGTGGAAACAAGCCCTTCGGCCCAACTTACCCACGCCAACCAATATATCCCATCTACACTAGTCCCACTAGCCTGCATTTGGCCAATATCCATGCACCTGTCTAATTGCTTCTTAAACATTGCAATAGTCCCTGCCTCAACCACTTCCTCCGGCATTTCATTCCATACACCCAGAACCCCTTTGTGCGAAAAAGTTACCCTCAGATTCCTATAAAATCGTTTCCCCTTCACCTTAAACCTATGCCCTCTGGTTCTCGATTCACCTGCTCTGGGCAAGAGACTGGTCGACCAACCAATCTCTTCCTCTCACGATTTTATACACCTCTATAAGATCACCCCTCACCCTCCTGCATTCCAAGGAATAGAGTCCCTGCCTGCTCAATCTCTCCCAAAAGCTCAGACTCTTCAGTCCTTGTAACATCCTTGTAAATCTGTTTTGCACCCTTTCCAACTTGAGAACATCTTTCCTCTAACACGGTACCCAGAACTGAATACAATCCTCTAAATGCGGTCTCACCAACGACTTATATAACTGCAACATGACCTCCCAACTGCTATACTCAATACTCTGCTACGCTCCAGACGGATGAAGGCCAATGTGCCAATTGCCCTTGTTTTTTCATAGGGCCAGCTTCAGATTTAACTGGGTTAAATAGTGTGCAATTCTAAGTGTAGTCAGTCTGATCTCCGCTCTAGTAATCAGCTCCTTGCTAAGTGCTGGCACCAGATCTATAATGAGGGCTGCAGCTGAATGCCTTGGAAGAACCAAACTGAGCATTGTTTGGCAAAGTGAATATTCCATGGTATCTCCTTTGCTAGCAATATGGGAGTAACATGTTAGAACGGTTTACCTCTTCAATGTTTGCAGGTGATAATGCCAGGGAATGGAAGGGCTGGGTGGGGAGGGTGAGCAGACCAGGAAGTTACACACAGAGAGTGATCCCAGCAGAAAGGGGGAGAGAGTTTGATGGTAGGCTTTGCCCTTCTTTTGTAAACAAGATATATTGGGACAATTTTCTACATTTATGGAGAGTTTACTTTATATTTTTATGTCAGAATTTGCTTGTTAGAAAAGTTATGCCGGAACTCTAACGAAAGATCTCCTTTGCAGGGGATGATGACCTAAATGTTCTCAGAGTGGAGATGTCCTGTGGACATGCTGTGGACCCCACATCACTTACCGGATGGTGCCGTAGCCTGGTAGATCGTGTAAGTATTTCTGGCAATCAGTTTCGATGCACTTTTCATTTATTTTAACTCTTGCATGGCCTTGCATCTAAGCAAATATTAACATTGGTATTTTTGTTTGCAACACCCAATACTTATTTTAGGGTCATTTCACATTCCACTGCCCTGCTAAAATGGATGGAACAAAAGAAAAGTGCAACAAGGAATGGCCCTATGTGGAGGTTCGCAGGCATGCGTTGCTGACTGACGAGGAACAGAAGTATTTTGAAGAGAAGGTTGCCTTACTCGCTGCGTCAAAGTACTGTGAATTCAGCACGGTAATCCAGCACCTTACTTATAATAAGTGGTAACAAAAATCATAACAGGAATTGAGAAAATCCAAATTGGCAAGATGGAAATGGGCATAGGCAATCACGTTCATATTTTCTAGGAGCAGAATTAGGCCATTCGGCCCATCTACTCAGCCATTCAATCATGGCTGAACTTTGTTTCCCTCTCAACCCCGTTCCCCTGCCTTCTCCTCATAATCCCTGACACCCTGATGAAACAAGAATCTGTCAATCTCCACCTTAAAAATATCCAATGGCCTCCACAGGCATCTGTGGCAATAAATTCCACAGATTCACCACCCTCTGACTAAAGATCACTGTGATAACCTGGTATTGGAACTAAAATGTTAACTCTTTGCCTCTCACACAGATGCTTCCTTCCCTGCTAAGTATTTCCTGTAATTTCTGTCCTTATTTCAAATTATTTCTTTCTCGCTGCTAGTTGTGCTGCCAGCTATCCCTACTCTCAGACAGGGACCTCTGTTTGATTAACTTGATGCAAATTCTGACTTCCTGTTGAATTTGGTATTGATTCATTTTTGTCACTTGTATCGAGATACAGTGAAACTCTTCAGTTTGATAGCTATCCAGACAAATGATATCATCCGTGAATACAGTCAAGCCATACAAAAGTTCAGCAGGTTGTGCAAAATGAGATTGGAAACAGAGTGCAGAATATAGTGAAATAGCACAGATAAACTAAAGCTCAAAGATGATGATGATAAACAAAAGCTCAAGGTTAGATTGGGTGATTGGGAATTCATCCCTAGTTTTGTGAGATACTGTACGCTCAAGAGTCTGATAAACAGTGGAAGGAAGCTGTTCAAAACTGTGGCCTCTTCATTTGATTTAATTCATTCAATTTAAATGCATTTGATTGTTGATAGGAGATTGTATTTGCAATAATTTTTAGTGTTATTATTAATACTTCCCAAAGATATTCATGAATATTTAATTTCAGTAGGAAGGAACTGCAGATACTGGTATACACTGAAGATAAACAGAAAATGATAGAGTAATTCAACTGGACAGGCAACATCTCTGGATAGAAAGAGTGGATGACGTTTCAGGTCGAGTCTGAAGAAGGGTCTCGACCTGAAACGTCACCTTTTCCTTCTAACCAGAGATGCTGCCTGTCCTGAGTTACTCCAGCATTTTGTGTCTATCTTCGGTTTAAACCAGCATCTGCAGTTCCTTCCTATACATATTTTATTTCAGTGTTCATTTCATTGTCTGTCTTTCTTCAGTGTCCTGGATGCCAGACTTGTGTTGAGCGAAAAGACCTGACAAATCTCTCAGTGAGATGTTCGATTTGTACAGCGCAAAATGGAAAATGCTACGAATTTTGCTGGCAATGTTCGAAGCAATGGAAGGGCCAAGCACCCCGTTCTGGTCGATGCGACAATGAAGGATGCACAAACATTCAGCTGGACACCCTTAAAAACTGTGACATGAAAACTTTATCCTACAGTAACATCCAATGCCCTAAATTCCGTGCTTGTCCCACATGTGGGATTACTATAGAGCATAAAGCAATGTGCAAGTATATCCTGTGCTCCAGGTGTCATGTGGAATTTTGCTTTGCTTGTCTTAAGACCAAAGCAGTTTGTGAAATATCTTCTAGCTATTCTGCTACTTGTGCTAATCCTGTGGCCCCGAGGCAAACATGTATTCCCACGTGGAATCGCACTCCAAATGTTAATCACCAATCACCAATCCCCGATAATGAGGATTCATGGTGTACAATTTTATAAAGCAAGTATCAGGTTGTGCAAAAACAGGAAAAGGTTTCAATGCACGGTAAATGAAGCATTGCCATTAAGCAAATTGATAATCATTGTTGACCTTATTTTGGTGATACAAATAGCTACTTATTGCTAATAATGCGAATAAATTGATTTTGGATGGTAATGACACAATATGACATCCTTCAACAAAATATGATCACCTCAATTATAATTTCATTTTGTATCCATAATAATGTTAACTCTGAATTAATGAAGCATTTAGTCTGAGTATCTGTTTAATTTCAAGGTAACATCAAAACCTGACTCATATTTCATTATGGATGTGGGTGAAACTTCAAATCTCTGGATTGATGGTTTGAACAACCGAGGGTGCTTTATTTTGAAATTTATATTTTAAAATGTGCTTCTTAAATATGTGAATGCATTATGCAAAATTCATTTAATTGCATTTTTTTCTTCAATATTAAAGGTTTAATTTACATTTTGTATATTCAAAGGAATGGACAGGAAATCTGTTTAAATATTGATAAATCAGCTGCCTGTGCACCGTTTTAACGTAGAATGCACACTAGTAATGGTTTGTGCGGCTCGGACAGGGTTTTTCTTTTAGGTTTATCATTTTATTCATGTTATACCAACTCTTTAATGTTTGATTTCTTCAAATAAAATGACTAGACGTTTGGCACAAGAATTCTACATGTTTGTATTGAAGATGTACAAAATGTCTCTCGTGACACATAAGTAAATGGACAAGAATTAGATGTGAAATAATTAGAAGCTATTTCCAAAATCCAATACCTACCTGAGAAAAATAAGTCAGGTTTGTTTTTATGTTACTTTCTTTTAATACTGTTTAACCAGCATTCAGCACATCTCTACAATATCTGTGGAAGTCACAGAAAGATCACGGTCTTCATATGCAGAGTTCACAGAAACATGCAGGAGCCATTTAAATTAGGAGCAGGTGTAGCCCATTGATCTGCTCCACTACTAAAGACTGGTTGATTTGATTGTAAACTCCACATTTCCATCTACATACAGTAAACTTTCACTCCCTCGCTATTGAAGAATCTTTCAACCACTGCTTTAAAAATATTTAAAGACTTCACTTCCACTACTCTTTGGGGAAACATTTCAAAGACTGGCAACCATCTGCTAGAAAAAATAAAGCAATATCTTCTTCATTTAAATCTTTTTATTTGAATTTCACAGC
The DNA here is from genome assembly GCA_038087875.1 of Malacoraja senta. Classification (NCBI taxonomy): domain Eukaryota; kingdom Metazoa; phylum Chordata; class Chondrichthyes; order Rajiformes; family Rajidae; genus Malacoraja; species Malacoraja senta. The sequence continues at coordinate 41,283,545 of CM075984.1, forward strand.
AATTTGCATACATACTATAATAACAGACAGTACCAGTCAAGGCATAATTGTACAACAGTATGTAAGCGATCCTCAAAACCCTTACCCTTACCCACCTTCAACCCACCCAAGTCAGGTCGGAGCCAAACGGGGACAAACAACACTCACATACGTACACATCCACACACAAATGGTAGAATAAACGAAACAAAATGTGCTGTATAAAAATAAAGAAAAAATAATAAAAAAATAATTTAAAAAAAATTAAAAAAGTAAAAAAGAAAGAAAAATATATATATATATATATATATATATATATACACACACACATATATATTTAAATAAATAATTGTGGGGAGGGGGGGTTAAGGGGAAAGCAGCTGCTGTAGAACAAAACGATGATGGAGAACACTCAGTCCTCTTCCGAGTCCGGGGACAAGTTAAGAGAGTTAACCAGTTCAAAGAAAGGGTTCCATGTATCTAGGAATGTCTTTGTAGAGCCTTTGAGAGAGAGAACCTAAGTTTTTCGAGTTTCAGATTGTAAAGCACCTCCTTAATCCAATGGGCGTGTGTCGGGGGACAGGTAAGCCTCCAACTAAGCAAGATCAGTCTCCGGGCTAACAAGGTTGTAAAAGCTAGGACCCGTTTCACCGCAACAGAGAGGTTGGTATTGGGAGGGGGTACCGAAAATGGCTGATATTGGATTTGGAAGACTAGTCTGGTCGTAAGCTCTGCTTATCAATTCGAAAACACTCCTCCAAAAGGCTGCTAGCTTAGGGCAAGACCAAAACATATGGCTATGGTTGGCGGGAGATTGATTACATCTGTTGCAGGTGTCATTAACAGCTGGGTACATTCTAGCTAATTTTGCATTTGTGTAGTGGACTTTATAAAGGACTTTGCATTGGATTAGGCCATGATGAGCACATATGGAAGAAGAATGGATCAAATCCAAGGCAGAGTCCCATTGCTGGTCTGTTAATTTCGTATTCAGCTCTCCCTCCCACGCAGCTTTTAATGAGGTGTGAGGTTTCAATAAAGCCGACCCTAGCAAATTATACAAAATAGAGATGCATTTCTTCCGGTTGGGGTCTAAAGCTAAGATGATATCAGTCAGGGTTTCAGGAGGGCGATTTGGGAAGTAGGGAAATGTCTTCTTCACAAAATCCCTAATCTGGAAAAACCGAAAAAGGTGGGAGTTTGGGAGGTTGTAGTTAGACGAGAGCTCCGCGAAACACGAGAAGATGCCATCCTTGTATAGGTTTTTGATACTACTGATGCCGTTGCTATGCCAGGTTTTAAATGCGTGGTCTATACTTGAAGGTTTAAAAATGTGATTTTTAAGCAGTGGGGTCAAGATGGAAGGACCCTGTAAACCAAGGTTTTTCCTAAATTGACTCCATATCTTGAGCGAAAGGGACACAATTGGGCCTGCACCCACAGATGTTATAGAAAGGGGGAGTTGGGAGCATAGGACAGACCGCGACGGGAGACGTGAACTCGCCTTTTCCATATATACCCAGATCGGTGGGTGCTCGCAATCATCATTCATCCAATACAGGAGTTTTTGCAAGTTAGCTGCCCAATAGTATCGCCTAAAATCAGGGAGGGCCAAACCGCCATCACTCTTAGGCGACTGCAGTATCGCCTTTCGGATTCTGACCGGTTTTCTACCCCATAAAAATTTAGATATTGTCCTTTCTAATTTATCAAAAAAATATTTAGTGATAAGTATGGGGACATGCTGGAAAAGATACAGGAATTTGGGTAGGACAACCATCTTAACCAGATTTATCCGGCCCACGAGGGATAGCGGTAAAACTGACCAGCGGTCAAAATCTTTTTCGACTTTCTCAACCAGAGGCAAAAAGTTTGTGCGGAACATATCAGATAAGGGTATTGTGATAAAAACGCCGAGATAGTGAAACCCATCCTCTGCCCATTTGAATGAGGTTAAAGAGCGAGGGAGCTGCTTAGCCGGTAAGTTAATCGGTAATAGCTCACTCTTTTGGTAGTTGAGTTTATAACCAGAATATGCACCAAACCGTTCTAAAATATTCATAATCACAGGGAGAGAACTGACTGGGTTCGAGATGTACAGAAGCAGGTCATCCGCATACAATGAGACTTTATGAGTTGTGTCAAACCGTGTAATACCTTTAAAGCCCTTCTCTGCGCGTAACCAGACCGCCAGGGGTTCTATCGCGACATCAAACAAGAGTGGAGATAACGGGCAACCCTGTCTGGTACCTCTCTGAAGTGTGAAGTGGGGCGACAGTATGTCGTTTGTTTGTACTGAGGCCATCGGGGACGAATATAATAGGCTCACCCAGAGAATAAAACTGTTACCGATCCATCGCCTCATATAGGTACCTCCACTCGACCCTGTCGAAGGCCTTTTCGGCATCGAGGGAGACCACCATCTCCGGGGTCTCATTACTCGAAGAGTCAATGATGTTAAGGAGACACCTAGTATTATGGGAAGACTGTCGGCCAGGTATAAACCCTGTTTGATCCAACGAGATAATAGAGGGCATCACTCGTTGAAGACGATGCGTAAGGGTTTTAGAAAGGATTTTGAGGTCCACATTCAGGAGTGAGATTGGTCTATAGCTACCACAAAGCAGGGGATCTTTCTCCTTTTTAAGAATTAGGGAGATAGTAGCCCACGACAAGGTGGGCGGTAGGCGACGATGTAAAAATGCCTCGTTGTACATATCTCTCAGGACTGGTGCGAGGAGATCAGAGAAAGCTTTGTAATATTCTACAGAGAAGCCGTCAGGGCCGGGTGACTTTCCGCTTTGCAGCGATGTGATGGCTGCTTGGACCTCAGCTACAGTTATGGGACCACCCAAGTCTCTCATGGCTTCTTCGTCAATTCGAGGAAGCGTCATACTACTGAACATGTCACCTGCAGTGGGAGGACAGTCGGAAGTGTATAGTTCAGTGTAGAATTTAGCAAATGCTTCATTAATTCTGAGGGGATCAGTATGAATCTCCCCCGAGCTGGATCTAATGGCTGGAATTAGCCGTGAAGTCGCCTCTGTTCTGGCCTGATGGGCCAAAAGCTTTCCAGCTTTATCCCCAGATTCAAAAAAGTGTTGCCTAGATTTAAGCAGTCGTAGTTTGGCTTTATTAATGGATATGAGGTCAAAGTCTGTTTGTAGCCTAAGGCGTTCTCTATAGAGATTAGGGTTTGGGTCAGATGCATATTTGTCATCAATGTCCTTTATTTTTTGTAATAGATCTGCCGTTTGGAACGTCTCGGTTCTTTTCAGGTTGGAGACAAAGGAAATGAGTTGGCCCCTAATATAGGCTTTTGAAGCTTCCCAGAGTATACCTCTTTCTATGTCCGGCGAGTCATTCAGCTCAAAATATAGGGTGATTTGGGAGTGCAAGAATTGCATGTAGTGAGCCTCTGCTAATAATGAGGAGTTGAACCTCCACTTAAAGGGGTTAGTTCGTTTACGAAAATGAAGATCGAGGGAGGTCGCAGCATGATCTGATATTACGATGCTATGGTACTCACTGGATTTGATTTTGGAAAGCAATCTATTATCTAAGAGAAAGAAGTCTATACGGGTAAACGTACGATGTACGTGGGAGAAAAATGAAAATAGTTTAGTCGTGGGGAATGTAAATCTCCATGGGTCTGTGAGCCCCAGTTGTTTGGCAAGAACATGCAGAGTCTTACCAGATTTAGTTAAAGTAGAGGCTTTATTCGAAGATCTATCCAGTATAGGATCTTGGACCAGATTAAAATCTCCACCCACAATGACATGGTGATTTTCAATATTTGGGAGAGATGTAAAAAATGTAGTTATAAATGAGCTGTCATCCCAGTTGGGTCCATAAATGCTGGCCAATATGACAGGTGTGTCTTGCAGTTTGCCCGACACCATGACAAAGCGACCAGCAGGGTCTTCCACAGTTTTCTGTGGTTCGAACTTAATGTTCTTACGAATCAGGATAGCAGTGCCCCTAGCCCTATTATTAAATTTCGAGTGAAATAGTTGACTAATCCAGCCTCTCTTAAGCCGTGTTATCTCTCTGTTGCGAAGGTGGGTCTCTTGGATGAAGAATATATCGCCTTTGAGCTGTTGCAAATGGGCCATGATCCTATCAGTTTTGGTAGGACTT
>CM075984.1:41287863-41672838 GCA_038087875.1 Malacoraja senta
CTAAATCTGTGCCAAATTTCAGGTAGATACCAGACATGGGTCACAAAATTTAAATTCTAGATGCTTTTTCGATGCTCGGCCCAGGGCCTAATACATTTATTTCATTTAAAAACTACTGATTGCACAGTAGCACAATTTTTTCAGTGAGCCTGGCAATTTTAAAGGGAGCAGGTAAATGAGCCCGGGGAGTTTAAGGTGACCAGGGACTAGAACTCAGTACATTTCAGCTTGAGTTTTCCCAACATCAAAACAAGTGGCCCCTGATCCCAGTCCGCACTCCAAAATAATGCAGGAGTTAGATGCCAAATCATCAGGATTTCTCAACAATCGGTTAACGGTTTATCAGAATTGTACTGCAGTATCGTTTAAAAACAATGAATCAATTTATTCGTTAAAATGCAAGAATTGGGTACAAGGTCATGTGGATTAGCTTTCCTTTCAGTTGAGGCAACTGGACAAAAGAATCAGTCAATTAGCGCAATCACAAACATTAAAAAAAATTCTAACTTTCTACCTAAAATAAGGCAATGTTTGCATTAATACACACCTCCTGTGACCTCAAGTGAGCAAAACAATTGACAATGCGGAAAGAGTAGTTTCATGTTAAAAAAAATTAAACTCACATACCCTACAAGATTTTCAACAAGGTCTTTTAAATTGTGCAATGGTTATTAAACAATGTCAATAGACCACCAGGGGCACCACACGATGGCAGCCTTGCCAACAGTCTGCCTTTCATTTCGTCTTTATTTAGTTCTTTTTAGTGTGTTTTAAAATTATGTGTTAATGTTCTCTGGTTTGCTTTATGTTGGGGGAGAGGGTCAGGGGAAACTTTTTTGCCGGAGATGCGATTGTTTTCCGGATTGTATCTCTGGTCACTCTGCGGCCTAACATCATAGAGCTGGCGGCCTTGCTCGGGACTGACATTGAGCCCCACCGCGGGGACGTGGACTTACCATCGGAGCCTGCGATCCCTTGCCTGGGATCGACGCTCCAACTGCAGCCTGAGGATTTCACCATCGAGGAGCTCGCAATCTCGGGTAGAGACCGATGTTGGGAAGCTCCAAACAACGCAGGTTTCAACCAGCCCCGACCCTGGGTCAAATTGCCTGGCGCGGGGGGAGCTGAGATTCCCCCCCCCCCCCCCCCCCGATGCAGGAGCTTGATCGTCCCGACGCGGAGGCCCCAACCGCCGGCTACGGGAGCCAAGATCGCCCCGTCAACGGAAGGCTCGAGGCCCCCGATTGCAGGAGAACAAAGAACGGGAGAATTGACTTTTTTTCCGCTTTCCATCACAATGAGGAATGTGGAGGAGTCACTGTGGTGGATGTTTATGTTAAAATGCATTTTGTGTGTTCTGTTGCTTTTTATTGGTATGGCAAATGAAAATCCTCGTATGTTGCAAAACATACTTGGCTAATAAAGTAAGATTATGATTAGAAGTGATTGCTTGTTAAACTGACATGATTGTGTTCTTATGAGACATTGGTGTCTGATTACTGTGGGAAGGCTATGTAGAAACGTTTCTTTCCTTTAGTTTTTTTTAACAGCAAACAGCAATGTGCTGAGTGAGCTACCAGATAATACAAGGCCTTGCACTCAAACACAGTCAAGTTAGTTAGACAAGATTGCTGTATTCGACTATTTTTGTGGCATACTCTTGTCTACTGTATCTAGCACTGATCAACCGCACGTCAGTCTTACAAATAATAAATATAAGATTCAAATATTACAAGTGAAAACTTGACACCGGCACTTTGCAGGTTAACAGAATCAGTGGCATGATATTAGTGGATCATGCAATTCAGATGACAGCTGAAAATAACAAAGCTAAGCCCATGTGCTAAGTCACATTGTTAAGTAGATGGCAATAAAAAATATATAAAATTACCCAAATGCTCGTAGAAAGCAGATTTAGAAAGCTAACCAGGTTGACCTAACAGATCAGAATATGCACAATCAGTTCCAATTGCAAGCTGCACGACCGTGCAAGCAGAAGGGAACAGTGGGCAGAGGTAGCTTGCTGATGCAGCAGGTAACACGGCTGCCTCAAATCCAGAGATCCAAATTCAATCCTGATCTCTGCTGCTGCCTGTGAGGAAAATGCATTTTTCTTGTGCCCTCGTACTGGTTACCTCCAACATTCCAAAGATATAATGTTGAAACAAAGAATGTACTAAGGACACAAAATGCTGGAGTAATTCAGCAGGTCAGGCAGCATCTCTGAGGAATATGAATAGGTGACGTTTTCGGTCGAGACCGTTCTTCAGACTGATTTCAGGGATGGGAGAGAAGAAACTTAGAAGTGTGCTCTTTCCTCCCATCTCTGCAATCAGTCTGAAGAAGGGGCTCGACCCAAAGAATCACCTATCCATGTTATTCAGGGATGATGCCTGACCCGCTGAGTTACTCCAGCAATGTGTCTTTTTCAAAGATGTAATCATTGCAAGGTTAATCGTGTAGGTTGGTAAGTGAAGCATCAGAGGGGAGATGACGTACACATGCAAGACAATGATTACCAGGAAACAAGCAGTGAATCAAATTGTCAGCGTTTCTCAAAGCACGAATAGACTCAGTAGGCTACATCGCTTCCTTCTGTCATATTATAGTTAACTTTGTTACTAACTTTGCAAATGAAACTAAAGTTGTCATTATAATAAAGCTGTCATTATAATGTGTAACGGTCAGTGAGGAAGCAAATCTCAGTTTACAACAGGATCCAGATCTTTGGGAATGTGGGCCAAGAAATGGCAAATGGAATTTAATTTTGGCAAATGTGAGGTATGCACTTTGATACATCAAACCAGGGCAGGACATACACTGTAAATAAACAGAGAATGTTGTGGAAGAGAGAGGTCTGGGAGTACAGGTGCAACTCAAGTGGTCAAGGTGGTAAAGGTGGTGTTTGATGTGCATGTCTTCATTGTGAATGGTATTGTGTACAATAGTTGGGACATAATTTAATGGCAAATGGCAGGGGGAACCAGGAGGTGGGGTCAGGCAGGAGCTTGCCGAACTCAGGCAGGGGGGGGGAATCAGGGGGCAGGCAGGAGCTTGCCGAACTCAGGCAGGGGGGGGGGGAATCAGAGGGCAGGCAAGAGCCGCGGGGGGATAGGGGGTTCTTGGTCCTCCAAAATATTCCAAATGGAATTTAAACTGGAGGTAGAAAGAGCATGCAAAGGCCAGGAATACCTGAGGTGGGAAGCAACAAGGGCCAGAGGGATGGGCAGAGAGACAGTGGGGAGGATGCGAACACAAGCCATGGGGCATAAGGGGGAAGGGAGCAGGCACAGGTCAGGGGGGCAAGGATGGCAGGGGAATCAAGGGGTTGGGGGTGGCAGGCACGGGCCAGAGGAGAGAGACGAACAGGCAAGGGCCAGGGAAACCAGAGGTGGGAGCCAACAAGGGGGACATGAGAGGAATAGGCAATGGGCAGGGAAACACAACGGGGTGGAGGCGAGCACAGGCCAAGGGGTAAAAGAGGGCAGGCACAGGCCAGTGAGACAAGAGCGGGGGGGGGGGGCGAGGAAAGAGTAGGGCAGAGGCCTAGAGTTCGTGAGGAGGGCTGGGAAGGGGGAGAGAGAGCGATGGTTCGAGTAGGCGGCGGTCCGTGTAATCGGGCAGCCTTCCCCACCAGGCTGGGCCCAAGTCGGTGGCGGTGTGTGTTGGACGCTGGAGCAGAGAGCGGGGTTGCCCAGTGGGCGACGGGGATGGAGGTGCCAAGGCTGCGGGCCTGCTGCTTCAGCTGGCGACTCACCGTTGCTGGGGCGAGCTCCCTGGGCCGAGCCTCTGCGTGCAGCCTTCGGTGGTGCGGCTGCGGCGGCGGCGGCGCTGCCTCCTTCCTTCCTCCCTCCCTTACACACACACTCTCTCCTTCCTTCCTTCCTTCCTTCCTTCCCTCCTTACTTACTCACTCTCTTTCTTTCTTTCTGTCTGTCTCACTCCCGCTCTCCCTCACTCACACACTCTTCCCCCACCCGGCTCCTCACGCACCACGCACGGTAGAAGACGTATCACGCACGGTAGGGGACGTAACACGCACAGGGGGAGGGACGCGTGACGCAAGACGCACGAGGAGGGGGTGGGCACACGATTCTCTACGTATCGCGTCACCAGGCAGGTGGTCGTAAGCTTTGCTGTAGGATCTTTGGTCATAAGATCATAAGGAGATGGTTCAAAGGTCAGTTAATTGTCACGTGTACCAATTAAGGTACAGTGAAACTCGAATTGCCATACAGCTATACAAAAAAACAACAACAAGACACACAATTACATAAAAGGTAACATAAACATCCACCACGGCGGATTTCCCATCTTCCTCACTGTGACGGAATGCAATAACGTCTAATCTTCTTCCTCTTTATTCACCTGTGGTCGGGGCGATCGAGCCATCCGCAGTCGGGGCGATCAAAGCTCCCGCGTCGGGTTGATCGAAGCTCCCGAAGTTGGTCTCTAACCACCCAGGGACCGCGAGCTCCACGATGTTAAAGTCCGCAGGCTCCCGCGGTTGGAGCTCCGAGGTCGATCCCTGGCAAAGGGATCGCAAGTGCCACGATGGTAAGTCCAGTAGGCTCCTGCGGTTGGAGCTCCCAAAGTCGGTCTCCAGAAAAGGCCGCCAACTCCACGATGTTAGGCCGCAGTACGGACGGAGATACGATACGGGAAAAAAAATCGCATCCCCGTCGAGGTAAGAGATTTAAAAAAGTTTCCCCCAACCCCGCCCCACCCCCCCCCCACATAAGACAGACCACAGAACACTAAAACATACATTTAACACATTAAAAAAACAACAAAGAAGGAAGGGACGAGACAGACTGTTGGCGAGGCAGACAGACTGTTGGTGAGTATAGGAGTTGAATTAGGCCATTCAGCTCATCAAGTCTATTCCACCATTCAATCATGGCTGATCTATCTCTCCCTCCTCACCCCATTCTCATGTCTTCTCCCCATAACCTCTGATACCATACTGATCGAGAATCTATCTATCTCTGCCTTAAAAATAACCATTGACTTTGACTCCATAGCCTTCTGTGCTAAATAATTGCACAGATTCACCAACCTCTAACTAAAGAAATTCCTCCTCATCTCCTTCCTAAAAGAATGTCCGTTAATTCTGAGGCTATGACCTCTAGTCCTGGACCCTCCCACTAGAGGAAACATCATCTCCACATCCACTCTATCCAAGCCTTTCACTATTCTGTAAGTTTCAATGAGATCCCCCCTTATTCTTCTAAACTCCAGCAAAAATAGGCCCAATGCCATCAAACGCTCATCATATGTTCACCTACCCATTCTTGGGATCATTTTTGTAATGATCCTTGTAATGGTCTGCCAGCCGTCGGCCACGCGGCCTTGAATTATGAGTGATCACCTACCCACTTAGACATGTTCGTCATGAAGTCATTCATTAACTTCCATCCTGCACTCAAATTCATTTGGACCATCTCCGACATCTCTCTACCGTTTCTTGATATTACCGTCTCCAGCAAAGGAGATAAACTAGCGTCTGATGTCTATTATAAACCTACTGACTACCACAATTATCTCGACTACACTTCTTCCCACCCTGCGTCCTGCAAAGACTCTATCCCCTATCCCCTAATCCAAATGCTCACTCTACGCTGCATCTGCGCCCAAGATGAGATGTTCCATACCAGGACATCCGGGATGCCCTCATTCTTTAGGGCACATGTGTTCCCCTCTTCCATCATAAATGAGTCCCTCACACATTTCTCCTTGGTACCCCGCATCTTCCCCCTCCCCAGTCCCTCGCTTGTCCTCACCTTTCACACCATCAGCCGTCGCATACAGCACATAATCCTCCTACATTTTCACCATTTCAAACGCGATCCCACCACTAGCCACATCCACCCATCTCCTGCCTTTCCGCAACTCCCTGGTTAACTCATCCCCATCCAATCCACACCCTCCCCAGGTCCTTTTCCCTGCAACCGCAGGAGATGCAACACCAGTCCCTAAACATAGAAAATATAGAAACATAGAAAATAGGTGCAGGAGCAGACCATTTGGTTCTGGACCCCAACGGACCTTTTTTCCTGCATCTGCCCTGTCAAATCCACTAAGAATTGTATATGTTTCTATATGATACCCTCTCATCCTTCTAATTTCAGCGAATATAAACCCAGTCGACCCATTCTTTCATCATATGTCAGTCCCGCCATCCCGGGAATTAACCTGGTGAACCTACGCTGCACTCCCTCAATAGCAATAATGTCCTTCCTCAAATTAGATCAAAATTGCACACAGTACTCCTGGTGCAGTCTCACCAGGGCCCCGTACAACTGCAGTAGGATCTCCTCTCGCAATGAAGCCCATCATGCCATTGGCTTTTTTCCACTGCCTGCTGTACCTGCATGCTTACTTTCTCCTCCTCCCTTGACTCCGTTCTAGGACCCCGACAGTCCTTTCAGGTTAGGCAGAGGTTCATTTATCTCCAACCTCATCTACTGTATCCACTGTTCCAGGTGTTGACTCCTATACATTGGCAAGACCAATTGCTGGCTCGGCGATCATTTCGCTGAACACGTCTGCTCAGTTCGCCGAGACCTACATGATCTCTTGGGTGCTGATCACTTTAATTTCCCTTCCCATTCCCACGCTGACCTTTATGAATGATGACTTTATGTTAATGAATGACCTTCCCACATTCCCTCACACTCAGAGTGAGGCCCAATGTAAATTGGAGGAACAGCTCCTCTTATTTCACTTGGGCATCTTACAACTCAGCAGTATGAACATTGACCTCTAACTTCAAGTCACCCTAGCTTTCCGTCTCTCTCCATCCTTCCCCCATCCTAGTTCTCTGACTAGTTTGGTTGTCCTCCTGATTATAAATTACTTTGTATGCCTCGTCACCTTCCCCTGGCAAACAATAATCTATTCTACATTTTCCTTGAGCTTCGTCCCCTTTGACACCTTACCCTTCCATATCACTGTCTCCCTCTCCCCTGACTCTCAGTCTGAAGAAGGGTCTCGACCCCAAACGTCACTCATTCCTTCTATCCAGAGATGCTGCCTGACCCGCTGAGGCACTCCAGCATTTTGTGTATATCTTTGGTGGAAACCAGCATCTGCAGTTCCTTCCTTCACGAGAGTCTGGACCAATCAGCCTCTCAACCACAATGAATTTTGTAATTCTGGTACAAACCACTAGATGGAGAAATACACAATGGCAGACCATTCTATCTAGTTTGTGTAGCAAGGAACTGCAGATGCTGGTTTAAACTGAAGATAGACACAAAAAGCTGGAGTAACTCAGCGGGACAGGAAGCATCTCTGGAGAGAAGGAATGGGTGACGTTTCGGGTCGAGACCCTCCTTCAGATTCTATCTAGTTATATTGGAAAAATGGAACTTTGCACGATCTGCATACATTGTACTCAATTAATGAAATATTTAAAAAGTTATTGCTGTATGTTGCTACGACATGGATTTTCCCATAAATATTACTTCTGCTGGCTCTGTCTTTAATTTTTCTTGGACCAACTGCCAATCCTCCATGCCACTCCGTTGTGATAGTTTAGTTTAGAGAAACATCTAGATCATTACCTTTCTGCCCTGTCAAATCCACTAAGAATTGTATATGTTTCTATATGATACCCTCTCATCCTTCTAATTTCAGCGAATATAAACCCTTAATACACTTGTGGAAATATCGGACATATCTGTCTTTTGTCAATGGGAACAATTACCTTATGTTTGTATAATTGTATCCGCAGAAAACACACAGTGAACTAGGTCAGGTTTGGTGAATACTAGCTTGAAAGCAATGAAAGTACCGGCAATACACATCTTAATATAATCTTGCTCTGATGAGTTCATGAAATTGGTGGCTGAATATCTCTCAGATATCACAAAGGTCTCAGACTTAACCGTCAAGTAGCTAAGTTTAGTTAGAGAAAAGATTAGGAGAAATATGGACTGACCGTTTTGCTTTAAGCCGTGATCAGAACATCTTATAGCTTATATGTCATAACAAGGAACTGCAGATGCTGGTTTATACTAAAGATAGATATAAAATGGTGGAGTAACCCAGTGGGTCTGGTAGCATCCTTCGAGAACATGGATTGGTGATGTTTCAGGTCTGGAACCCGGCAGACCAGGGAACCAGGAACCCAGCCCGAAGGCTTGGTGGACTGCAGTAGCAGGAGGGAGCCGCTAAAGATGTCGGATGCGTGAGCAAAGGCCGGTAGATAGGTGAACCGAGTTATTGCCTCCAGCGCCTTCAAGGTCGACTGCAGGAGGCGCCCCCATGACATAAAGATGGCTGGGCGAGGAGAGGGACGTCGATTTGCTGGCCAATCTGATCAAAGGCGATGGAATAATGTCTAACCTGGATTGAGAACTGCTCCAGTAGACAGAGCATGTGGGTGGACCAGACTTTGGAAATGGCACCAAAACATGGTGGAGCCTGCATGTGTGAATATGCAAAAAAAAGTAACTGCAGTTGTACATGTGACAAGTAAAGCTTGTTGATTAGTACGGGTGTCAGCGGTCATGGGGAGAAGGCAGGAGAATGGGGTTAGGAGGGAGAGATAGATCAGTCATGATTGAATGGCGGAGTAGACTTGATGGGCCAAATAGTCTAATTCTGCTCCTATCACTTATACCTTATGAGCACCATTGAATCTTTGACTCTTCTTCAGACTGAAGAAGGGATCCGACCTGAAACATTGCCAGTCCATGTTCTCCAGAGATTCTGCCTGACCTGCTGAGTTACTCCAGCATTTTATGTCCATCAAATAGTTTATCAATGCTCCTGCGATCAATGATTGAAGAATGAGCACTTCAGCAATATTGCAAAGGGTAAGTCACTGTTATGTTAATCTGCCGGAAATAGCAGGGGGCCGCGGGTCAAAGGAGATGGAGGAACTGAGTGAAATCCAGGTTAGTCGGGAAGTGGTGTTGGGTAAATTGAATGGATTAAAGGCCGATAAATCACCAGGGCCAGATAGGCTGCATCCCAGAGTACTTAAGGAAGTAGCTCCAGAAATAGTGGATGCATTAGTGATAATTTTTCAAAACTCTTTAGATTCTGGAGTAGTTCCTGAGGATTGGAGGGTAGCAAACGTAACCCCACTTTTTAAGAAGGGAGGGAGAGAGAAAACGGGGAATTACAGACCAGTTAGTCTAACATCGGTAGTGGGGAAACTGCTAGAGTCAGTTATTAAAGATGGGATAGCAGCACATTTGGAAAGTGGTGAAATCATTGGACAAAGTCAGCATGGATTTACGAAAGGTAAATCGTGTCTGACGAATCTTATAGAATTTTTCGAGGATGTAACTAGTAGAGTGGATAGGGGAGAACCAGTGGATGTGTTGTATCTGGACTTTCAGAAGGCTTTCGACAAGGTACCACATAAGAGATTAGGATACAAACTTAAATCACACGGTATTGGGGGTTCAGTATTGATGTGGATAGAGAACTGGCTGGCAAACAGGAAGCAAAGAGTAGGAGTAAACGGGTCCTTTTCACAATGGCAGGCAGTGACTAGTGGGGTACCACAAGGCTCAGTGCTGGGACCCCAGCTATTTACAATTTATATTAATGATCTGGACGAGGGAATTGAAAGCAACATCTCCAAGTTTGCGGATGACACTAAGCTGGGGGGCAGTGTTAGCTGTGAGGAGGATGCTAGGAGACTGCAAGGTGACTTGGATAGGCTGGGTGAGTGGGCAAATGTTTGGCAGATGCAGTATAATGTGGATAAATGTGAGGTTATCCACTTTGGTAGCAAAAACGGGAAGGCAGACTATTATCTAAATGGTGGCCGATTAGGAAATGGGGAGATGCAGCGAGACCTGGGTGTCATGGTACACCAGTCATTGAAAGTAGGCATGCAGGTGCAGCAGGCAGTGAAGAAAGCGAATGGTATGTTGGCCTTCATAGCAAGAGGATTTGAGTATAGGAGCAGTGAGGTTCTACTGCAGTTGTACAGGGTCTTGGTGAGACCACACCTGGAGTATTGCGTACAGTTTTGGTCTCCAAATCTGAGGAAGGACATTATAGCCATAGAGGGAGTGCAGAGAAGGTTCACCAGACTGATTCCTGGGATGTCAGGACTTTCATACGAAGAAAGACTGGATAGACTTGGCTTATACTCGCTAGAATTTAGGAGATTGAGAGGGGATCTTATAGAAACGTACAAGATTCTTATGGGGTTGGACAGGCTAGATGCAGGAAGATTGTTCCCGATGTTGGGGAAGTCCAGGACAAGGGGTCACAGCTTAAGGATAAGGGGAAAATCCTTTAAGACCGAGATGAGGAAAAACTTTTTCACACAGAGAGTGGTGAATCTCTGGAACTCTCTGCCACAGAGGGTAGTTGAGGCCAGTTCATTGGCTATATTTAAGAGGGAATTAGATGTGGCCCTTGTGGCTAAAGGGATCAGGGGGTATGGAGAGAAGGCAGGTACGGGATACTGAGTTGGATGATCAGCCATGATCGTATTGAATGGCGGTGCAGGCTCGAAGGGCCGAATGGCCTACTCCTGCACCTAATTTCTATGTATCTATGTATCTATGTTGTATCTTCAAGAGCTGACTGGAAAGAAGAAATTGTAAGCTCGTAAAACAAGATTTTTTTTTTTTTTAATTTTATTTATTAGAAGTACATTAAATTACAAACAATTACATTAGTACACATCACGTATATCTTATTACAATTAATGTACTCCTTCATTTTTTAAAGATAATAAAAAGAAAAGGTTGAAATTAAGAAGAAAGAGAAAGTGAAAGAAAATAGTGTTAGTGTAAAAGCGTGTCGAAAGAAAAGAATAAAGACCCTATAGAAGAGAAATTAGAGAAAAGAGATTAAGAGATAGACCCTAGGGAAGAAAAAAGAGAAAGAAGAGAAAAGAGAAAAAAACAGATACTCTATTATGAACATCAAGCAAATGGGATATACCAACTCGCTGTAAAACAAGAATTAAGAAAGAAATTGTACTTGAACTAGCAAACTCAATCAGAAATTGAAAAAGTGGATGAAAGTAAAATATTGACACTTGCACTGATGTCATTTGTCCTGCAGAGGACATTATAGTACAAATGAAATAAGAAACCCACTGAGTTTCTCGAGCACTTTGGTTCTTGCTCAGGATTCCAGCATCTGCAGGCTCTTATGTCTCAATTTTAAAACAATCACCTTTAATGTAGTGATAAAGGATTAGGAACACCTTCATTAGTCAAAAGACATGTGAGTCTATAGATCAATTGGCCTCTGTAAAATGCCCCTAGTGTGTCAGGAATGGATGTGCAAATGGGATAACATAAAATTAATGCGAACGGGTAATCAATGGTCAACGATGACTCGGTGAACTGAAGGGCCAGTTTCCATGCTGCTCTTTCAATCAATCAATCAATCAATCAATCAATCAATCAATCAATCAATCAATCAATCAATCAATCTGTAATCTTTCTCCTTTTCCTTTTTAAGCAAAGTTACCATATTAAGCAACAGTCCTCCCGCACCACACCTATAAAGGTTAAAAAAAACCACCTATAATCCAACGTGAATTGGGAAATGACACTCAAAGCCTGTGCTATTTTCCATACTGTATCTTGAATCATTCAAGATTGAGTCTGAAGGAGGGTCTCGACCAAAAACGTCACCCATTCCTTCCCTCCAGAGATGCTGCCTGTCCTCCAACACTTTGTGCCAATCAACATTGTTGATGGCAGGAGCAAGTATGAATAATATGAATAGATAAATTAAAAGGGCTTAGCGGCAGCTCTACTGCCTTACAGCACCAGAGACCCAGGTTCGATCCTGACTACGGGTGCTGTCTGTACGGAGTTTGTACATTCTCCCTGTGACCTGCGTCGGTTTCCTCCCACGTTCCAAAGATGGCCAGGTTTGTCAGCTAATTGGCTTGGTATAAATGTAAATTGTCTCCAGTGTGTGTAGGGTAGCGTTAGTGTGCGGGGACCGCTGGTCGGCACGGGCTCGGTGAGCTGTAGGGCCTGTTTCCGCACTGTATCTATAAACTAAACTAAAACATAGAAAACACATATAGTCCTAAAATCAGAAGGTAGTGACAGACTGACTATGTATAAGTAGATATGAGGATAGACACAAAATGCTGGAGTGACTCAATGGGTCAGGCAGCATCTCGGGATAAAAGGAAAAGGAATAGGTGACGTTTTGGGTGGAAACCCTTCTTCATGCAGGAGTCAGTTAACAGCACACCTCTGAACACCCAGAGGATGATGAAAGCAGGTATACCCTGGGGAATTTCGAGTGGGGCAACATGGTGACTTGGATGACTGAGCAAATTCCTACAGGGACAAAGCAGGTGAGAACTCTAACTCCATGCACCTAAATTGGCAGGTCAACATGGCAAATTGGGGATATTCCTCTCGACTCAAATCCTGTCACGAAGATCACAGACCAGGAAATACATGCTGCTGTTCCCACCAATTGAGGTCTCCTCGTGCAAGGTAGTCATGCAAGGTGAAGGCTTAATCATGCCCCAGCTGAAATGTACTCATCACTGTAAGAACCCTCGTGGATGGCCACAAAGAGAAATAAACATATTTATATAAAAGTACATAATAACAAACAAAAAACATTCAATAAGCAGTGACAGCAAACTAAGAAAAATGGCTAAATGTTCCCATGTGGGAAGATAGAAAAAATGACGACTTAAATTTTTGTGTATGAGAGGGAAACAGAGAGAGAGAGGGGGGTGGATTGGTATGGGACAGCAAAATGAGCTAAAGGGTAAATGAAAAGAAAACGGTAGATAACTCTGGTGCTATGGTTGCCAACTGAGATTTAATATATTTCTGCAGCTTTAGATAAGTGACATTTGATCACGTGCAATTGTTCATGCGATCATTATTCCTTGGATATTTGCTTAGCATTTGAAAATGATACTGTATTAATCTTAATATTATTAATCTTGGAAAAATACAGTTGCCATTTTATTTTGATTGGCCAAATGAATTTTACAGCATTTAAATTAAGTTTAAAAAAAATACTCCCATAATGTTTCTGCGGTTATGACCACAATGAGAAAATTCAATGCTATTAACTTCTAACTAAAGACTTCGTATTTTTTTAAATAGCGAGCTAAGAAATAATAAAAATAGATTTAATGGAATTCATTTATTCCCACAACTACAGTCCAACTTCAAATGTGGGATAGGGCTAGGGGACAGTGTGGTGAAGGAAGAAGCAACAAAACTGCTTGATACTCATAGAGCATATGGCACGCCACACCCTCGAGAAGTTGCTGTCTTCTTTTGCCCCCAGTGCTGTTTCTTATTTTGTCTCTCTTTTCCCTAATATATATTTCACTCTCTTCATTCAGCTGTTGTTCAGTTCAGTGCTCTCTCTTGCTCCATAGTTCCAACTTGTCTCTTTCTCTCTCCTCTATTTTATCTTTTCTCTGTCTTTATCTTTCTTTTTGCAACTGCTATTTGCATTGATACATTCTCTACAGTTTACGTTGCCCAACTCTCTCTCTCTCTCTCTCTCTTTTTATTTATTTATTTAGTTATTAAAAAATAAAAAATAAAAAAATAAAAGATTTTCAGGTCCTGACCCAAAACGTCACCTATCCATGTTCTCCAGAGATGCTGCCTGACCTGCTGAATTACTCCAGCACTGTCTCATTTTGTCTATTAACCAGCATCCATAGTTCTTTGTTTCTCTGTCTCTCCATGGGTCCCCAGTTACAATTATTCACCTGCTACTGTTATTACAGTGGTACCAACCAATATTAAACAAGCCATATATGTTGCATCTTTTCTTCAATAATGAATAACAAAAAGCTGTTTGCTCCCATTATTGAACCGCTAGCAGAAAAAATTAGAATACACCCTGATATCCATGGATATAATACTAAAGACTCATATAATAAAATATCTTTATACGCGGATGATATATTACTGTACATTACAAAACCTCAAATCACTATACCAAATATATTAAATTTAATTGAAGACTTTGGATCTTTTTCTGGATATAGAATAAATTGGAATAAAAGTGAAATTATGTCAATAAAACCAAAAGATTCAACACATCTTTTAAAATTCCCTTTTAAAATAGCTACAGAAAAATTTAAATACTTGGGAATCGAAATTACCAGAACATATCAAGGTATGTTTAAGGCAAATTTTGATCCCCTACTTAATAAATTAAACACACTAATTAAATTCTGGAAAACGCTCCCGATGTCTTTAATAGGCCGAATAAATGCAATAAGAATGATCTTTCTACCACAAATTTTATACCTATTTCAATCGATTCCTATATACTTACCAAAGAAGTTTTTTTTAAAACTCGACTCAGATATCACTAATTTTATATGGGACTATAAATCACATAGAATACAAAAAACTCATCTGAATAAACCTAAAGTATTAGGGGGGTTAGCACTACCTAATTTTATGTATTATTATTGGTCAGTAAATATGAAAAATATGATTCAACTGATGGATAACTCCGCCCAGCAAGTGGACTGGATTGTAATGGAGAAAGAGGATTGCTCCTCTGGAAACATTGGAGCGATCCTCCTCTCTCCAATGAAATTGAATAATATAAATTATAATAAGAACCCAATTATTCATAGTACAATCCGAATTTGGAAACAAATAAGACAAAATTTAAAATTAAGAAATTTATCACTTTTATTACCTATAGTTAATAACCCTTCGTTTAATCCCTCTATTATAGATAAAGCTTTTACACATTGGGATAGACTAGGAATTAAAACGCTCGGTGACTTGTATGAAACTGGAAAATTACTTTCATTTCAACAATTACAAATAAAATATAAACTCGGAAATAATCAATATTTTAAATATTTTCAAATATGTGACTATTTGGAAAAATATACAAAAGATCATTATAATAACCCAGTAGATGTATTGGATGAGGCAATGCAGATAAAAGCTGAATCAGCAAACTTAATATCATATTTGTATAATATTATCTTAAATGTACAAATACCATCTACGGAGGGTATCAGAAGAGACTGGGAACAAGAGTTAGCTATTAAAATTTCAAAGGAAAGTTGGAATGAACACTTATTAAACGTGCATAAATGTTCGATTAATGTAAGACACACTTTAATACAATTTAAAATTTTACATAGATTATATTATTCGAAAACTAAAATTCATAAAATATTCCCAAATGTATCATCTATTTGTGATAAATGTCAATCCCAAGAAGCTACTATAGCGCACTCATTCGTTTTCTGTACAAAAATTCAAAAATTTTGGAATGAAATTTTTGAAATCTTTACAAAGTTATTTAAAATAAGACTGATACCCAAAGCAGAATGGATTATCTTCGGAATAACGGAAGATGGTCCAGAACTAAATGTGTTTCAAAAGAAACTAATAGACTATGGGTTAATAACTGGAAAAAAGCTAATTCTAAAATTTTGGAAGAAGGCTCCAATACCAACTATAACATGTGGATTTCAAATATGTTCGAAACATTACACCTAGAAGAGATAAGACTCCTCCTAGCAGGTAAACCAGATCACTTCCACCTGACGTGGTCTGCATTTATAGAATTATTACAAATATAGGGTGCAAAGGTACCTTTAAAAAAAAATTGAGGTCAGGTAAGGGGGGATGATAGTTGAAGAGTTGGTATGTCCCATTTGCGTAATGCTCATAAAAATATTTGTTTCTCTCTTTTTCCTCTTTCTCTTTCTCTTTCTTTTCTAGGGTCTATTTCTTAACTCTTTTTCTTTTGTTTTTAATTTTGTTCTTCGTCCTTTTTTGTTGTCACATTTTCTACACTCTCACTTTTTCCTTCACTTTCTTCTTTCTTTCAATCTTTTCCTTTTCTAGTGTAAAAAATAAATGGAGTACATTAATTGTAAGAAGACATAAGTGACGAGTACTAATGTATGTGGTTGTAATGTAATGTACTTCTAATAAATAAAAAATAAAAAATAAAAAATAAAAAATAAAAAAAATAAAAAATGAATAACAAAAATAAATTAAAAAAAACAATGATCCAAAATAATGACCAACCTCTGTCTCCTTTACTTGAGCACAAAGTTCTTCCGACACCTGGAATGATAGACTATCATACCTCCTGGTCTTGACTGATCAT
This sequence comes from Malacoraja senta, assembly GCA_038087875.1. NCBI lineage: Eukaryota > Metazoa > Chordata > Chondrichthyes > Rajiformes > Rajidae > Malacoraja > Malacoraja senta. Next base: position 41,303,965 of record CM075984.1, read on the forward strand.
AGTTCTCCCAGGGCCTGTTGCTGAGCTGTGGTGATTTCTACAAAGGCAATGGTGAATCCTTCAGTGTCTCTGCATCAGTTTCCATCAACCAAGTCTCTCTGGTATTCTTCCAGAGTGTGCAAGTCTTTCCATTCAATATAGGATGCCATTATTGATCATGTTTTGTATGTGTGTCTTCACCGCTGCCTTCTGCCAATGCAGGGATTAATATAATAAGGAATTCCTTCTCACTGTGTATCCAAGCCTCAGTGGTGATAGTAGCTCGTTGACACCTCTTCGTTCGTTCGCTCGTGTGTCAGATGATGTAGCTCGCTGTTGGCTACTGTCATCGTCCAACATGAGGAGGCTTCTGTCATACCAGGAGCAGTGAGAATTGACACCTATGTTTTACCATTATGTTTGTTTTATTCTGAATCAGTGGGATTCATTGCCACCGAATGCAGTGGAGGCCAAATCATTGAGTATTTCTAAAGTAGAGATTAATATATTCTTGATTAATAAGTGTCAAAGGTTACAGGGAAAAGGCAGGAGAATGGGGTTGAGGGGGACAAATATATCACCCATGATGAATGGTGGAGCAGATTTGAGGGGATGAATAGCCTAATTCTGTCCCTATGTCTTTTGGTCTTATGGACCCCATGTTCCTGCACTCGTGCTTCCTTGTTCTATAAATGACACTTGCATGTTCATCCTTTACTAGTGGAACTGAAATGATTTAAATAATCTTTATCATCCTGTCATGATGTACCTTCAGGTATGGAGTCACATGTGACAATGAGCTCCACATCATGGTGATCTGGATTATTTTTGTTCACCACCTTTAGGAAGCCTTCCTGATTTGGTGTAGTACAATCTTCGTATACATCGGTAGATCATGACCTATTTGTTTTACCCTTGTGATTCATAGCTTGTGGGAGGACATTACGCCTTTTTCCTGAAGCAAACTTTTGTGCAACTAATTGCTCTGGCACCAACATTTTGGCATGGATCTTTCTTGGGGGCGTTTGTTCCTGGTACATCGTGTACAACGGGTACTCTGATCCTTCCAACTCTTCTGATGTCCGCTTTTTCTAGTAGCTTTGCAAAAATAATTTACCAATCCACATCATGCACAATTATTCCCAGACTTGGGACTCTTCACCCTCAGCCACTCATGTTCCCTTTCACAATCTTTCCAATGTCAATGTCTGGGCCACCTTGGCTGCTCTTTTCTTATTCAACTTTTTTTTCTTGGTCTTCATTAAATGTACCTCCTGCTTTTAGTCAAAAAATCATTTCACTCCGCAACCATGCATGTGTGCAGGCACTTTTCTAAAATTAATTCATTCTCACACAGTAGACAGGTTGAACATCTGGATTCCACAAATAACCTGATAATTGTCCATCAAATATGTGAAACTGCTGCTACCTGCTGGCAATCTCAGCTCTGTTAGATATCAAACAATTCTCACTGCTCCTGGTTGTAAGTAAGGAATCAGTAATTGCCTCTGTTCTGTCTCTCATTGGGTTGCAACAGACTAGTAGTACATTCAGTGAATTCTTCGTTGTCTCATTTGAGGGTTTTGTGGTATGGTACCATTCTCTCATAACCAATGAAAGACAATAACATCTTAAGTTTATTTTAGAGATACAGCATGTAAACAGGCCCTTCAGCCCACTGAGTCCACACTGACGAGCGATCCCAAACACGAGCACTATCCTACATACTAGGGACAATTTACCATTTTTACCAAAGCCAATTAACCTATAAACCTAAGATAGACACAAAAAGCTGGAGTAACTCAGCGGGACAGGCAGCATCTGTGGAGAGAAGGAATGGGTGACATTTCGGGTCGAGACCTTTCTTCAGTCTGAAGAAGGGTCTCGACCCGAAACGGGTCTGTAGAAGGGTCTCGAGCCGAAGCATCACCCATTCCTTCTCTCCGGAGATGTTGCCTGTCCCGCTGAGTTACTCCAGCTTTTTGTGTCTATCTTCGGTTTAAACCAACATCTGCAGTTCCTTCCTACACATTTAATGAACAAACCTGTACGTCTTTTGAGTGTGGTAGGAAATTGGTGTACTTGGAGAAAACCCACGTGGTGACAGGGAGAAAGGATAAACATACAGACAGCACCAGGATCAAACATAGTTCTCTGGTGCTGTAAGTCAGCAACTCTACCGCTGCCCCACCATGTCGCCCCACTTTTGTCTGTTCTGGTATACCTCTTATAGCCAGCTTAATATATAACATTTTCTTTTTGTTGTGACTAACACGTTATTCTTTGGAAATCTAGGAACTTTGGCATCTTTATATAATACTAGACTAAGTGGGACCCATTGGGTCCCAGGATCACATGGGAGGGCTGGTCCCCCAACGCAATATTCCACCTCTCCACCAATTCCAATATTGGTGGCCAGTTGGGGGAGGGCTTTCTGGAGTGCTAGTATGGGTATTGTGGGCTGAAGGGACTGGTTTCCAGAGGGCTAGTATGGACATTGAGGGCCGAATGGATTCTTGGGCTGGTGGCTCAGTCACTCAAGCCTGTTGTGCTGGCAGCTCACTCACTCATGGCTGGTGGGCTGGCAGTTGACTCACGGCTATTCCTTGAAATTCCATTTCAAGCAGGGTGCAAGGCCACCAAATTCAAGTGCAGTTTCTTACCACTTCAAGCAGGGTGCAAGGCCACCAAATTCAAGTGCAGTTTCATACCATTTCAAGCAGGGTGCAAGGCAGTGAGTCGTAACCTCTCCCTCCTCCATCTTGCAGAGACTGAGCCACACCCACATTTCTGGGTTTTATAGTCCCTCCCCCCACCACAAGGGGCATGGCCTTCATGGCATGATTGACAGGAGAGAGAATCTCAACATTATTAAACACGAATAACTCTTTATTTTTCATTGATGGGAAAAATCCTCGGCACCGGAGGGGGACTGAGTAAGATGGACAAAAATCACAGCCGTATGTGGTAGCGTTTTTTCAAAAATCAATATAAAGCACAAACAGGAAATGGTCAAGATTAGACTTTTAATTATATTGAGGGCAAGGCAACTTTAATTAGGCAAGGCAACTTTAATTAGGCATGGCAACTTTAATTAGGCAACACAGCTTTAGCATTTCCAGACCAAAGGCAACACAGCTTTAGCATTTCCAAACCAAAGGCAACACAGCTTTAGCATTTCCAAACCGAAGGCAACACAGCTTTAGCATTTCCAAACCAAAGGCAACACAGCTTTAGCATTTCCAAACTATATTTTCAAACCACATTAAGGGCACTGACAGGTCGGTAAAACCACTCACAGTTTAGTAGACATGTGTTCAGTGTTATTCACAGCTCAGACTGAGAGACGTGACCCTCTCGCTCCCCCATCTTGCAGAGACTGACTGAGGCACTCAACACCTCCGGGTTTTATAGTCCCTCCGGAAGGGGCGTGGCCTTCAGGAGAGAGAATCTCAACATTTTTTAAACACTAATAACTCTTTTACTTTTCATTGAAGGGAAAAATCCACTTGTCCTGCGCAGCGGAGGGGGACTCTGAGTAAGATGGCCAAAAATCACAGCCGTAAGTGGCAGCATTTTTTCTAAAATCAATATACAGAACAACAGGAAGTGGTCAAGATCAGACTTTTAGTAATATAGACATCGTACTATTTCAGTTGAATCACGTAACTCGCTGCCTTTTGATACACTTCAACATTTGGTATTGAGAGTCAAGGGTGTTTAATTGTCATATGTACCAAAATGGAACAATGAAATTCGTACTTGCAGCAGTATAACATGTCTGCAAACACAGTACTCAATTGATAGCACAATAAAGCAAACAGAAAAAGGTTCAAACAATAAAAAAAGACAATATTCGTGCAAAATAAAACAAAAGCTCCAAGTCCCCAGTTCAAACAAAACTGTTCATTGTTCAGAAGATAGACCCAGAGTGCTGATGTAACTCAGCGATTCAGGCAGCACCTCTGGAAACAAAGTGAAGGGTGGTGTTTTGGGTCGTGACCTTCTACAGACCTGACCCGAAATGTCACCCATCCTTTCTCTCCAGAGATGATGCCTGACCTGCTGAGTTACTCCAGCACTTTGTGTCTATCTTTGGTATAAACCAGCATCTGCAATTCCTTGTTTCTACAGTTCGGAGTTTAGTTGGTGTTAATGTTGAATAGCCTGGTGGTTGTGATGAAGAAGCCGTTTCTGGAAGTCAGAGTTTTCAGACTCCAATACCTTCTATCCGATGTCAGGGGTGAAATGGGAGCGTGGCCACGGTGGTGTAGGTCCTTGGTGATACCTGCTGCCTTTTTGAGACAACGCCTCTTATAGATCCCTTTGATGGTGGAGAGGTCAGTACCGTGATGGACCGGGCAATGTCCACCAGTTTTTGTAATCTCCTTCATTCCTGGGTGTTTGAGTTGCTGAACCAGCCCATGACACAATCAGTCAATATGTTTTCTACCATACACCTGTAGAGGTTCAAGAGAGTATTGTGTAGGAAGGAACTGCTGAAGCTGGTTTAAACTGAAGATAGACAAAATGCTGGAGTAACTCAGCGGGTCAGACAGCATCTCTGGAGAAAAGGAATAGGTGCCGTTTCAGGTCGAGCCCCTTCTTCAGACTTCTTCAGAGTATTTATTGACATACTGAATCTCCTCAATCTTCTTTAAAAATATTTTTAGTCGTTTTTTTCAAAATCAAAAAAAATAATGAGAAATATAGTGATATTGATACATAGGGATCAGGATTACATTAACACCAAGTATAATCTAAGTATGAGTCCAGTGTCAAAATACACATTGGGTATAGACCTCCCGGTATCTATGTAAATATAGTTAAGTGTTTAAAAGAGAACTGCATATATAAAAACAAAAAGATAAAAAGAACAAAAAAGAGAACAAAAAATAAAAACAAAACCCCCTAAACTAAAATAAGCAAATCAAAATCTGGGCTGCAAAGAATTTCAACAATTTAGGTCCCTGTTTGTCATCAAGTCCGTTCCACCGTATAAAGGTAAGAGAATTATTATAATGGTTGGAGAGGGAACAGTTTATATCGTGTGAAAATGTTGAATAAAGCTTCCCCAAGTCCTATCAAATTTAAGCAAGGGTTCAACAATGTCACTCCTAATTTTTTCTAAATTTAAACATGATATCATTTCAGAGTACCAATGGAGTGTGGTCGGAGGAGTAGAGTCCATTTAAATAAAATAGATCTTCTGGCAATTAATGTAGTAAAAGCAATCAACCGATGGGCTGAACGGGTTAGATGAGTAGAATCTAACATTGGTAGCCCAGAAATTGCAGTAATAGGCTTCTCAATCTTCTAAGTAAGTCGAGGCATTCATGGGATTTCTTTCAGATACCAAGTTGAATTTTAATAGTGTAATCAACCTGCCATTCTGACATCATGTCTCAGTATCCTCAATAATATACTAGAGAATAGACGGTTATTTAAACTAATAAAAAGCAATTGGTTTTATTTATGAAATAAATTACATGATGCTAAACAGTGTGCCGCAAGAGGCTCTGCAGCAGCCGGGCAATTGTACGGGTCAGATGTCACTGGAGGCCCCACAGAGGTCAGACGAGTGCCCAGATAGGATGCATCCTTCAGCGGTGTGGAGCGGCGGTGGAGAACCAACATCGTCGCACTATCACCTTCCCCTCAGCCAACAATGAACCATTGTACATTTCCTTGATCATCACCTGCCTTGATCTGTCCCTTTCACACCTCACATACCCTTCCATATCTTTAGTTTCCCTCACCCCTGACTCTCTGTCCGAAGAAGGGTCTCGATCCAAAACATCACCAATTCCTTCTCTCTGGAGATGCTGCCTGTCTTGCTGAGTTACTCCAGCATTTTGTGCCGATCTTCGGTGTAAACCAGCATCTGCAGTTCCTTCCTACACATTCTTCAAGTAGAACTGTGCTAGGACAAAGTGAATACATCATTGCTGAGGAGCGATATCCAGAATTAAAAGTGGTTTAACCAGTCCTTTATATAACCAAAACAAAGTGTAACTTGTGATACCCTACATTACATTTGCTTTTTATTTTTTCAATGTCTTTTTTACTGATCTCTAATCATTAGGCTCCAGTATTAATCATTACAAACATTACTTTGTTACACTTTCCCATTTTTCTGTCCATCTGTGATCCTTGAATTCCTGCCAGGATACAGTTAGACCGACATCAATAGCTGCCTGTTATACTGCTTAAAAGAATGGAATCGAAAGCTAAGTTGTAAGAGATAGCGTTCACAGCTTACCAAACTACAGAGGGCATTGCAACCAAATCTGACCCCATCCTCACCCTACATTAGTGCAGTCAGGAGAGGGGGCAGTGGGTGATTTTTACCCTGTTTCCAGTAGGCTAAAAAACGGTCTCAGGCTGTCAAAGATCGATTACAATCACAAAATATCATAAAATAAGGCATTTCTATTTCCACGATGCGATGTGAAGCAACATAACGTATTGCTGTTCTTTTGACACTATTCTGAGTCAATAAGAGTTGATACCCTTGAACTCAAAAAAAGTTCAGTTGATACTATGATCACACAGTATAAAATATATTTCTGAACACAAAATATGCTGTTAGTATTTTAATTGATCTAGATTGATGCAAATCTATTGTTTATAAATGGATTGTTTAGAAATATGCATTGATAACTTTCAATTGAGTTTTGCAATCAAAATGTAAAACCCTCTGCTTACAATTCCAGATGGTGAGATAAAGTGAGTTTAAGATTGTAATCTAAATTCACCTCAATTAGGAGCAGAGCTGGAGAGCAGAGAGGGATGAATGGCTTGTTTATCAAAGGCCTATTGTCTGGGGATGTTTCCCACGCTCCAGCTGATGCAATTGAGTCGCGTGTCCAGATGGTTCAAGGGTACTTAAAAAACATCAAATAGAAGTGCCAGACAAAGTTTGCCAACCAACTAGCCCAGTGCAATACTTAACCATGTAAAATTCAATCAGTTTCTGCAAAATTTCTGATAAAAATATCAATCTTCCTAATGAACACTGATGCTGAGAAGAAATAAACCTTATCTCCTTTGCTCAAGATTTACAAATTTTCTTTGACATGTTGTGAAGTTGATTAACATCTTAAAGATAACAACGTTTTGATGGACTTGGAAAAAATGGCCGGGGTTTTCACCTTTTATATTTTCTTAATACGCTAGGGGGTATTCTGATAAACACCCTTGGTTATCTTTACATAAATAACACTAGTCAATGACATCTAAATCTTTTTTATTTTGAAGTTATGTTGGAATTCATAATGATGTATCTCAAATCCAGAGATTTACCGGTGCAGCCTCCAATATGACAAGTGAGAAGTTCAATACAACACAAAAGTGTATTGTCAACTGTTAGGTTTTGTGTCAAAATGAGTGGGCATTAAAAAGGGTCTCGACCCGAAACGTCACCCATTCCTTCTCTCCAGAGATGCTGCCTGTCCCACTGAGCTACTCCAACATGTTGTGTCCATCTTCGGTTTAAACCAGCATCTGGAGTTCCTTCCTACACATTAAGGCATTTGGTGTTGGTTTTCATTGAAAGTTAGCACTAGGGCATTTATGCTAAAAAGCACTAATGGTTCATCCAAGTTTTTAGGAACCAGTTACCAGTTCTAATGAGGACTGGCAAATCTACATGAGGCTTCACAATGGTATAGATCTCTCAAGGCTGCAATCAACAAACAAGTTTCTGCAGCAAAAAGCAAAGTGCTGGAGTTACTCAGCATGTCAGGCAACAACTGTGGAGAGAAAGGATAGATAACTTTTGGGCCAAGACCCTTGTTCAGAATGATCATGATCCCGACCTGAAATGTCATCCGTCCATTCCCTCCACAGGTGCTGCCTGGCCCCTTGAGTTTCATGTTCTCCAAAGATGCTGCCTGACCTGCTGAGTTACTCCAGCACTTTGTGTCCTTCTTTGTAAACCAGAATCTGGAGTCCCTTGTTCCGCCTGCACTTTATTTTTTTTGCTCAAGATTTGAGCATCTGCAATCTCCTGTGTCTCCAAGTGAGTTTCTACAGTTTACTTAACTGAATTGGAAGCCAAGAAGTAGGAGTGCTCCTTTTGAACCCAAATGAAAGCAGTACAGGCTGGTGCCAGCCTACAATCACAAGTGGAGCCCCCCAGTCTGTTGGCCCTGGCCTCTGCTCACGTTCATAAGTTCGAGCAGAATCGGTCCATCAAGTCTTCCCCACCATTCAATCATGGCTGATCTATCTTTCCCTCTCAACCCCATTCTCCTGTCTTCTCCCCATACCACTGAAACTATTATTAATCAAGGATCTTTAAAAATATCCATTGACTTGGTCTCCACAGTCATCTGTGGCAATGAATTCCACAGATTCACAGATGAAAGAAATTCCTTCTCAACTTCTTTCTAAAGGTTCATCCTTTTATTCTGAGGCTTTGGCCTCTGGTCCAAAACTCTCGCAATAGTGGAACCATCCTATCCACATTCACTCTATCCAGGCCTGACCCGCTATACTCCCGCAATACTCGCTAGAATTTAGGAGATTGAGAGGGGATCTTATAGAAACGTACAAAATTCTTATGGGGTTGGACAGGCTAGATGCAGGAAGATTGTTCCCGATGTTGGGGAAGTCCAGGACAAGGGGTCACAGCTTAAGGATAAGGGGGAAATCCTTTAAGACCGAGATGAGGAAAAACTTTTTCACACAGAGAGTGGTGAATCTCTGGAACTCTCTGCCACAGAGGGTAGTTGAGGCCAGTTCATTGGCTATATTTAAGAGGGAGTTAGATGTGGCCCTTGTGGCTAAGGGGATCAGGGGGTATGGAGATAAGGCAGGTACGGGATACTGAGTTGGATGATCAGCCATGATCATATTGAATGGCGGTGCAGGCTCGAAGGGCCGAATGGCCTACTCCTGCACCTATTTTCTATGTATCTATGTATCTATGACAAGGAATCCTCTCTTATCCTCACTTTTCATCACCACCATCAACCTTCCTCTTCTTCTTCGTCAGACCCTTGGGATGGAAGATGATGTGCTTCCACTTTAAGTTTGTAGGTTCACATTATCAATTAATCTATAACTCTAGGGCTCCATGAAATCCAGACAATATAAACTGGTATCAAGCAAACAGAGGTGAAAGGAAACAAAGCGATAAGAACGTGGACAGTGCAATCAGCACAAATACGTTAATTCAGCAATATTGGCAATGTGATTGTAATGATAATGATAATAAATTTAAGTTGCTATCACCCTTGCATGTGAGTTCATCCATCAGTTCATTCCAAAGAGGAAGAAAGATTCCAAGGGGAGTAAGTGGTGAACGTGGCTGACAAGGGATGTCAGGGACAGTATAAAAATAAAAGAGAAGAAGTACAACATAGCAAAGATGAGTGGGAAGCAAGAGGATTGGGTAATGTTTAAAGAGCAACAGAAGATAACTAAAAAGGCAATACGGGGAGAGAATAGGAATAGGAATAGGAATACTTTATTGTCACATGTGACTAGGCACAGTGAAATTCTTTGCTTGCATACACAATGTATACAAAAGATGAGGTACGAAGGTAAGCTAGCCAAGAATATATAGTAAAAGCTTCTTAAAGTAGTTGAAGAGGAAAAAATTAGTTAAGACGAAAGTTGGACCCTTGAAGACTGAAAAAGGTGAATTTATTATTGGGAACAAGGAAATGGAAGATGAGTTGAACAGGTACTTTGGATCTGTCTTCACTAAGGAGGACACAAACAATCTTCCTGATATACTAGTGGCCAGAGGATCTGGGGTGACGGAGGAACTGAAAGAAATCCACATTAAGCAGGAAATGGTGTTGGGTAGACTGATGGGACTGAAGGCTGATAAATCCCCAGGACCCCAGGGTACTCAAGAAGGTGGCTCTAGAAATTGTGGACGCATTGGTGACCATTTTCCAATGTTCTATAGATTCATGATCAGTTTCTGTGGATTGGAGGGTAGCTAATGTTATCCCACTTTTTAAGAAAGGTGGGAGAGAGAAAACAGGGAATTATAGACCAGTTAGCCTGACATCGGTCGTGGGGAAGATGCTGGAGTCAATTACAAAAGATGAAATAGCCACACATTTGGATATCAGTATGGATGTACGAAGGGGAAATCATGCTTGATTAATCTTCTGGAATTTTTTGAGGATGTAACTGATTAAATGGACAAGGAGAGCCATTGGATGTAGTGTACCTGGACTTTCAGAAAGCATTTGATAAGCTCCCACATAGGAGATTAGTGGGAAAAATTAGGGCACATGGTATTGGGGGTAGAGTGTATAGAAAATTGGTCGGCAGACTGGAAACAAAGAGTAGGGATTAACGGGCCCCTTTCAGAATGGCAGGCAGTGACTGGTGGGTACCGCAAGGCTCGTGCTGGGTCCGCAGCTATTTACAATATACATCAATGATTTAGATGAAGGGATTCAAAGTTACATTAGCAAATTTGCAGATGACACAAAGCTGGGTGGCAGTGTGAACTGTGAGGAGGATGCTATGAGAATGCAGGGTGACTTGGACAGGTTGGGTGAGTGGGCAGATGCATGGCAGTTGCAGTTTAATGTGGATAAATGTGAGGTTAATCACTTTGGTAGCAAAAATAGGAAGGCAGATTATTATCTAAATGGTGTCAAGTGGGAAAAGGGGAAGTACAATGGGATCTGGGGGTCCTTGTTCATCAGTCAATGAAAGTAAGCATGCAGGTACAGCAGGCAGTGAAGAAAGTGAATGGCATGTTGGCCTTCATAACAAGAGTAGTTGAGTATAGGAGCAAAGAGGTCCTTCTGCGGTGTGTATAGGGCCCTAGTGAGACCACACCTGGAGTATTGTGTGCAGTTTTGGTCCCCTAATTTGAGGAAGGATATTCTTGCTATTGAGGGAGTGCAGCGTAGGTTTACAAGTTTAATTCCCGGTATGGCGGGACTGTCTTATGCTGAGAAAATGGAGCAGCTGGGCTTGTATACTTTGGAGTTTAGAAGGATGAGAGGGGATCTTATTGAAACATATAAGATTATTAAGGGTTTGGACACGCTAGAGGCAAGAAACATGTTCCCGAGTTGGGGGAGTCCAGAACCAGGGGCCACAGTTTAAGAATAAGGGGTAAGCCATTTAGAACGGTAATGAGGAAACACTTTTTCACACAAAGAGTTGTGAGTCTGTAGAATTCTCTGCCTCAGAGGGCGGTGGAGGCCAGTTCTCTGGATACTTTCAAGAGAGAGCTAGATAGGGCTCTTAAAGATAGCAAAGTCATGGGATATGGGAGAAGGGAGGAACGGGGTACTGATTGGGGATGATCACATTGAATGGCGGTGCTGCTTGAAGGGCCGAATGGCCTACCCCCTGCACCTATTGTCTATTGTCTATTGTCTATTGAGACTGCATCATCCCCCAGATTTTTTTCAGTGCAATGCTGCATCCCATATATCAAAAGCATCCAACCGCAACAGGGTAACCTTCAATGTCAGTAGTAGATAGAACAGAAGTCTGAATTTCACAAGGGGTCGCTAAAGGAGGGAGGTGTCAAAAATATTGTGAGAACAAGTTGGGTAAGTGGGTCCAGGAAAAAAGGAGCTTTTAAATAAAAGTGCACAGCTTACTGTGAAAACACGTTGATGAGCAACAAACATGAATCTCTTTGTGTAGAGTGTATGCAGGGATACACTGGATAGTTTACATTGTGATGTAATTATGACACACTGGTGGTAAACTAACACGCACAATAAAAGACTACAATGAAATGGCATAATTTAGATGGAGCTCTATTGGTGTGTGGTAATGCATGATAGGATCAAGTTACATAGTTCACATCTTGGTAGTTTCACAACATGGGTGTGAGGAAGTACTGAGGGGAAGGTTGACATTTCCAGTGGAAAATAGAAATATCTATAAATTAGTTTGCTGCAGTGAAGAAGACAAACAAGATGGCTATAAAGCACATAAAAGCACTATAAATGAAACACACTAAATGTGTTTATGGCAATGTTTCTATCTCTGGGTTTCCTAGTATGGTTTCTGTGGTTTATGACATTAAATTGAGGTATCATATTTTTTTAGTAATGATATAAGAAGTATTATAGTGTGAGCAGAACATAAAAATGTTGATGTTGCCCAGTTATACAAAATAATTCCATAAACAAATATAAAACTGTTTACACAGATCTCATTGTATTGTTTATTTTATTTCCAAAGTATTAAAAGTGAAGCGATAATTTAAAAAAAAAATCGAAATGTAACCATTGCATTGCTATTCGCCTGAGATTATTTAGTGGATATGATATTATTTTCTACGGACCCCAGGTATATTGTACTGCGTCGTATAAGAAGGAACTGCAGATGCTGGTTTAAACCAAAGATAGACACAAAAAGCTGAAGTAACTCAGCGGGACAGGCAGCATTTCTGGAGAGAAGGAATGGGTGATGTTTCGGGTCGAGACCCTTCTTCAGTCTGAGATGCTGCCTGTCCCGCTGAGTTACTCCAGCTTTTTGTGTCTATATTCATACTATACTGCATATGCTGGTCTTGTTAACAGTTTATGCAGACTTGAATTGCACCACATCTCCTGCACCAATTCTCCTCTCCCCCCCACCCCCCCTCCCCCTCCTGAAGCTGTTCCTGAACCTGGATGTTGCAGATTTCAGGATGTCATTATACTGCCGTCTTCCCGATGGCAATGGTGAGATGAGTGTGTGGCCAGGATGGTGTGGGTCTTTGATGATGTTGGCAGCCTTTTTGAGGCAGCGACTGCGATAGATCCCTTCGATGGTGGGGAGGTCAGAGCCGGTGATGGTCACAACTTTCTGCAGTCTCTTCCGTTCCTGGACGTTCAAGTTCCCAAAACAGGCCACGATGCAGCCAGTCAGCATGCTCTCTACTGTGCACCTGTAAAAGGCAGTATAATGACAAAAAATATCTGCCAATGTCACTCCAATATATTCTTTGATGTTACATTTGAGATTGGGAGAATCCCATTAGCACAAGTCTATTATCTAATGATTTCCACCTTTGTGAATACTTCCTAGAGCTGTCATATCAGTGCCGTGATGTGCATCGTTTTACATATTTCAGTTACAGGTAACAACTAGGTCAAGAATCAAGCAAAAGTAGACACAAAATTCTGGCGTAAAGGGCCTGTCCCACTTTCACGACCTAATTCACGATCTTTTTTACTCGTGGACATTTTTCATCATGCTAGAAAGAACGCCCCGACCTACATGATGCCACGGGTACCTACGACTAGCATTACGGCCTGCTACGCCCTACCTACGACCTCGTGATGACCATGCTGCGAGTATGAGGCAAGGGCAAACTCGGCAGAGGTCGTGAATCAGGTCGTGAAAGTGGGACAGGCCCTTAACTCAGCGGGTCAGGCAGCATCTCTGGAGAGAAGGAATCGGTGACGTTTCGGGTGGAGGCCCTTCTTCAGGCTTGAATCAGGGGAAAGGGAAATGAGAGATATAGATGATGAAGTAGAGAGATGTACAACAAATGAATGAAAGATATGCAAAAAAGTAACGATGATAAAGGAAACGCCATTATTAGCTGTTTGCTAGGGGAGAATAGAAGCTGGTGCAACTTGGGTGGAGGAGGGATGGAGAGGGAGGGAATGCAGGGGTTACTTGAAGTTAAAGAAATCAATATTCATACCACTGGGTTGTAAGCTGCCCAAGTGAAATATGAGATGCTGTTCCTCCAATTTGTGTTTAGCCATACTTTGACAATGGACGAGGCAGAGGACCGAAAGGTCAGAGTGGGAATGGGAAGGGGAATTAAAGTGTTTGGCAACCGGGAGATCAGGTGGGTCCAGGTGGACTGAGCAAAGATGTTCAGCTAAATGATTGCCCAGTCTACATTTTATCTCATCCATGTATAAAAGTCCACATCTTAAACAACGGATAGGGTAGATGAGTTTGGAGGAGGTGCAAGTGAACCTCTGCCTAACCTGAAAGGACTGTCGGAGTCTTTGGGCCAATCGAGGGAGGAAGTATAGGGACAGGTGTTGCACCTCTTGCGGTTGCAGGGGAAAGTACCTGGGGAGGGGGTGGTTTGGGTGGGAAGGCATGAGTTAACCAGGGAGTTGCGGAGGGAATGGTCTCTGTGGAAGGCGAAAGGGGTGGAGACGGGAAGATGTGACAAGAGGTGGGATCCCGTTGGAGGTGGTGAAAATGTCGGAGGATTATGTTTTGTATGCGACGGCTGATGGGGTGAAAGGTAAGGACGAGGAGGACTCTGTCCCTGTTGCCATTGGGGGAGGGCGAGCAAGGGCGGAGCTGCGGGATACAGAGGAGACATGTGTGAGGGCCTCATCTCTGATGGAAGAGGGGAACCCTCTTCCCTAAAGAATGAGGACATTCGTGTTACAAATGTGTTACAAATGAATTTAAGAAGGGAGATGAGGGGGTGAGGACTCCGGGCACGTGCGCAATGGCCCTGGTCAGGTGGAACGAACGAATTTATCATAAAGGCGACAGGGTCTCTCTATAATCGTGATGTTCAGTCTTGTGCCGGCCGTTATGGTAACTAAATGAGTTCCAATTCATTGAGAATGAGCGTTAATCTGTTTGGAAAGGACCCGCAGTGTACCCTTCAGCTCCTGGGCGTGGGAAGGATTTTGAACAATGCCGGGTCAGGAGATGTGGCATAACACAAACCTGCCGCCTAAGTAGGGTGTCGGTGCACGTTCCCTGCACTGCCTTTTAAAGCACATCGCACATTCTCTGTGGGAATGGCTAAAAACTTACTGCAACAGATGGGAAGGGGGCGATTTGTTTCAGTGCATTGGGTCAGAATGAACCCAAGGCATCGTCGTGACCACGTTGAATTCGGAAGACATTTGATGGAGGGTTTTTCAGCATATTCATTGAATTCGTTGTAGTTACCGAATAACGAAATCAACATATGTTTAGATGCATTTTAAGTTATGAATCTAGCCGTTTAAGCGGAAAATCGTGAACTATTAGTGCCTACAAATAACAACAACAATTCTACGTGTTACAAGGGGCGGTAGCAAACTGGAGCACCCTCTACTAAAAGGTTAGAAATGGTGCCTTTCTTAAAGGGCAGCACAGTGGCGCAACTGGTGGTGCTGCTGCCTTACAGCGCCAGAGACAAGGGTTCGATACTGACCTTGGGTGCTGCTGGGTGGAGTTTGCACGTTCTCCCTGTGGGGTTGCAGGTTAATTGGCCTTTGGAAATTGTCCCTAGTGTGTAGGGAATGGACGAGAAAGTGGGATAACATTGAACGGGTGAACGATACTGAACGAGGACTGGGTGGGCCGAAGGGCCTGTTTCCTTGCTGTATCTGCAAACTAAAGTAATTTCACTTAAGTGGAAACAGGCCCCTCTGCCCACACCGACCAACATGTCCCATCTACACTAATCCCACCTGCCTGCGTTTGGCCCATATCCCTCGAAACCGGTCCTGCCCATGTACCTGTCTAACTGTTTCTTAAACGTCGCGATAGTACCTGCCTTAACTAATACTAAAACAAAATATTTTTAAGAACGTTATTTGTCAAATAAGTGTGTCGGGGATACGTATGTCCCATATAAGTTGATGTACAAATCAACCAAATAATTGACCGAGAAACAAGATTGATGGGCTGAATGGACTGCTCCTGTCCCCAAGCTCCCACCTCATTCGATGCTGGGCGAAATAATGTGACTTCCTTCAGTTTTTTTTAAAGAAATCAGTGACTGGTCCATAAGAGGGAAGTGTTACCAATATTTAATTCATTAAGAAAACTACTCAAGGAATAAAATATTTAGAATTAAATAAGGGGATTATTTAAGTAAATAAAAAAAGATATCGTTGCCTGGACCAGGAGTGGTGCATGTGTGTCCCGGTTACCATGGCGATTAAACTGATGTCACGCCATCTGAAAGGATTCACCTTATGGTCTACATCCACTCTCTCCACAGCTCTGCCTCCGCAGTTAATCTGGAAGGTTGTTAGGAAATATCGTGAAAGGGGGTTATTGTTCAGAAGAATTTCCCACGTTCGTCTCTGCGCCTGGCAGTCGCGTGTCTTAAGGCAAACAGAGGCACTGCGGTGAATTCGCCAAAAAAAAGGAGAAACGTTATCCTGAATGAACGGACATCTGCTTCAGAATCTTGCATGTTGTATATAATAAAAAAAAGTTCGCGTTATAAAACATGGGCAGGAGAGATTTACAATCCTATGAATTGTCAGGCCAACATTCTGTTCCAAGGAGCTGCACCTGTTAAAAAAAAAAAGCGCGAATATGGAAATGACATTTAATTCCCAATATTTTACATCACGTTGCAGATTTGTGATTTTAATCCAGATATTGGTTTGATGTCCATAAGGATCAAAATATGTTCGAACATAAAGATCTGAAGACGTGCCGTGCTCGGTTCAGTTCACGTAGTTACTCTTTATAATCGACTAACATGATGAATGAAATGACAATTGGCCTTCCTTTCACCCTTCTCTCGCTCTCTCACGCACACACTCACACTCACACACGCACACACTGTCACGCTTATGATCTCTTGAAAATGTTGAAAAAAGTTATAGTGCGCTGTTTTTGGTCATTTTCCGTATCAACATTGGACAACGGCGATGTTGAAGTTAACGGCACATTGGGCACAGGGCGAAAATTAGAAAATAGGTGCAGATGTAGGCCATTCGGCCCTTCGATATAATCATGGCAGATCATCCACAATCAGTACCCCGTTTCTGCTTTTTCCCCATATCCGTTGATTCCTTTAGCCCTGAACTCTCTCTTGAAAACATCCAGTGAATTGGCCTCCACTGTCTTCTGTGGCAGAGAATTCCACAGATTCACAACTCTGGGTGAAAAGGTGTTTCCTCATCTCAATTCTAAATTGCCTATCCCTTATTCTTAAACTGTCACCCCTGATTCTGGACTCCCCCAACATTTGGATCCCCCCCCCCCCTGCATCTAGCCTGTCCAATCCTTTAAGAATGACATACGTTTCTATAAGGCCCCTTCTCATCCGTCTAAATTGCAGATTCATTATGTGCATTTTAACCCTGCGACGTAGATCAAGATACAAGGTGAAATCTGCGAAATATGGCCGTGGGTAAATTCATTCGTTGCCAATTAAAGCAAATTATCTGACCATTTTACACAGCTGGTCGTGGGAGCTTGCTGAGTGTAAATTGACTGCTGCCTTCCCTACTTTTACATATTAACTACATTTCAAGAAGCACTTCATCAAGAGCATTTCATGAGTGTCTTATTGTCACATGTCCCAGACAGAACAATTAAATTCTTACTTGCAACAGCACAACCTAGCACTATGTAAACTAGATAATAAACAAAAAAGACTCAGCGTATTGTGTGTGTGTATTATTATATATTATAATTACGATATATATTTATTCTCACATATCATTTTCATACATATAGATACACACACACACACACACACACACACACACACACACACATATATATATATTTACACACTGAGCTTATATATATATATATATATATATGTGTGTGTGTGTGTGTGCGTGTGTGTGTGTGTGTATCTATATGTATGAAAATGATATGTGTGAGAATAATAATATACTATAAGTGAGATTATATATACATATATATATATGTTTGCTGACCCCTCTGAGATATCCCGGGGTGGGTAAAGGTGCTTACGTGTTATTACTATTCTGCGGGAATGCTGGGCGGTTATTTAATATACGGCATAATTATTTTTATTGTCACAAATCTTTTTCTTCAAACGCTGGAGCATTATTTTTCCACAAGAAAAGAGAGGGCTTTTGAAATAAAATCATAAATTGAAGCACATGATTCTTTAATTAAAAGTTACAGGTTGTATTTGCTTGCACCTCACTCCGGCCCAGTTTAACGAGCTCGTCCTCAGATTCGCAGAACTACGAACGGAAGCGACCCCGAAGAAACCAATTTAAAGGACGCGACCTCTTGGTACAGAACTGTGCACACAGACAGCCGACAATTGCAGCACAATAAAACACACACCTTATTAAAGACGTTGGCTGTTTGCCAATAGGTTGCATTCTCCAGCTAACAAGCAAGAACAACATGAACATGAAATAACGCATAAAGGACCAATTAACAGCGAATATTTATGGATTTAAAATTGGGGAGAATATTTCACAACAGCAATAATACTTATTTGAAGCGTTTTCTGTACCTGGGTCCATTTCATTCTCTCCTTCGATAAGTAATTAGTGACAATTAGCTGAGTGGTGCATTAGTCAGAGTCATTCAAAACGTGAAAGTGTATTTAATTTCAAGAATGAGCTGTATGAAATTGGGTCACGCGTCGGAACCAAACCAATGACCCCCAATCTTTTACCTGTTGCGTCTAACAATAGGTAAAACATTAATTGTTACCTGTGTGAAAGGTGTGATTTTCCTGTCCACTGTTAAAAGGGAAAAAGCACAAACAATTTGAAAAGCAATGATACGGTAACGTTCATGGGAGAAAAAAAGCTGATAATACGGTAGTGTATTCCGTTTCATAATGGACAGAGAGAAAACCCCTGACAATGTTACGAGGAAAATGATCCAAGCCTCAATAAGAGAACTCAAACCAACAGCTGTGAATGGGTAAGGGCGGATTCATTTCGTGTTTTTTTTTGCGTTAACAAAATTGACACCATTCATGGCAATGAAAGGGGACGGAGTTCCCAGGTGTAACTGGAGTAGCACCGTGTCCTTTCTCACCACGGACCAAATCCATGGGAATGTAGGGAGAGGCGGTTCGCGAAGAGCCATGCGAACTGGTTGGACTGCGAGGGGGAAAGATAAGAGTGGGCTGGAGGAGATTCCTGGCCTCTGCCATCTGCCGCTCTTTGGGCGGTCACGCCGGCCTTTGAGTGCGAGCACCGAGCTGTCACACTTGATTGATGAACACTCGCCCCTGGCCGCGACCTCAAGTGTGGGAAAGTGGCTGAGCGCAGGCACTCACGCATTCACATGCTAATTCACGGATATAAATACGGCTTCGGCTGCGAGCAAGAAGACATCACAGCCAGCGAGCCATCAAATCGCTCCTCCAGATCGGTGGAAACATGACTGCCACAACCTTCAGCACCAACGTGGAAAAACTCGCAAATGCCAAAGAGGAGCGGAAGGTAAGGAGGATGTCAGTGTTGTCGTTAATAGGTTTTGGGGGAGCGCGAAAATAATACTGAGCCGAGGTTTCCACAATTGCACCCGCTTATCCCCCGCACTTCTTTCTATCTTGCAGTTAAGAAAACCTCTTATCGAAAGAAAACGCCGAGAACGGATCAACAACTGTCTCGATCAACTTAAAGAGACTGTGGTCAATGCCTTTCGCCTTGATGTAAGTAGAATGCCCGCGCACTGCTCTTGATTTTTACCCTAAATGGCCTCGATTTTTTGCCCACTTTGCTGGTTTGAATTTGAGCCGATTGGAAGTCGAACATAACAATATTATTTTTCATTATTTTCCAGCAATCGAAACTGGAAAAAGCAGATATTCTCGAAATGACAGTGAAACATCTTCAGAATGTTCAGAACAGCAGGATAATGGGTGAGTGTCTGATCCGTGCTATTTGGAGCAACTAGATATAACAACGACGGTCCTATGGTGAATTTTAATGCATTGAATTTAACCCAAGAAACCATGTGGTACTTGTATTTCATGTATTTTCAAGTTTGAATTTTTTTTTTTTTTTTGTAAACCATGTACGATTATAGTTAGGAAATAGAAATTAGCCGTTTCTTTTCTTGTCATTTACTTATTCCTTGTTCTGTTATAGCCGATACTAAAATTGGACTCGAGGCACAGCAGAGGTACAGTGCCGGGTACATCCAGTGTATGCATGAAGTTCACAACCTACTATTGACCTGCGACTGGATGGATAGAACAGTAGGGGCGCGCTTGTTGAATCATTTGCTCAAGTCGCTGCCTCGATCCAGCGAGGATTCGCGCCAGAGCAGCCTGAAGACACCTGCCGTTAACCCCCAGCCCTCCAAGAGTCAGCTCCCTTCGGCGACGCTGGGAAACATTCCTGCAGGGCCCGCCGTTTCTCCGGGAACCGTGGATCCGTCTCCCGACCGACACTGCAGCCCTGGGTTTATTAAAACGTGCGGGAAAAGCGTCGAGCCGACTCCAAATCCTCCTGCAAGTCTTCATCTCCCCGCCATCTGCCCTACCCAACAGCTCCAAGAAGACTTGGCATCCATGCACAATTCTCCTGTCGCATCTTCAGGCGTGTGGAGGCCCTGGTGAAGAGACTGTGTGGCTTTTTTACTAAAGATTAGACTGTCCTTATGTATCTCATAGATATGCTTCTCGAAACACTGCTGGGCGAAAAAAAATGTCCCTTGTGTGTGCTAAAATCAGGGTACTTCACGCTGAAGGATGCTTATCCGTAGCCTATATTGTAGAAGGCGTTTACAATGTTGTATTCAATGAAATACATCTAATTTATTTAATAGCATGCTTGCGGGCTTATTACTTCCTCGTATGTATATATTTCAATTAACGACGTATTAATAATAAACTGTGAATATCACTTCCGTGTCTCATTCTGCTAATCCATTGTACATCGTTGAATTTTGGCAGCAGATTAATATGACCTTTTAGGCGTCTTAAGAAAGTTTAGTCTTTCGTGTTTCTATCACAGCAACAACAATATTATTAGAACGTGCTTTACCAAAATAAAACAATGTTTTGTCAGATGAGCGTTACTTAATCTGGTATCTGAATTTATCAAATATTTCAGCTCAAATGCAGCGAGAGTGTCTTCCTTCATATATCTTCTGCAATATTAATTTCTTCATTTTTCAAAGAGGTGTTATCGTCAGTTTCAATCGACCAAACAATGATCTAGATAGAAGTCCCTCACCATCTTCCAGTCCCGCCTCAAGACCCATCTCTTCACCTCTGCATACCCTTAGTCCCATGTTCCCCTCCCCTTTGCATCTCTGTCTTACTGCTCTATTTTGTTTTGTTTATTCTTGACTCTCAATGTAAAGCGACTTTGAGTACTGAAAAGCGCTATATAAATAAAATGTATTATTATTATTATTAAAATGAAAGGTGATAGGGGTACTTAAACTTAAGTCTGTGTTCGGAAGCTTCACAAGAATCATCTCTTTGGGGAAAAAAAGGTAAGAGGCACGGAACAGCTGAGTTCAATGACTGAGGGTGGTTAGTAAGTCGTAAAATGGATGGGGGGGGGGGGGTAACCGATTGTTACTCCTAAAGAAAACACCACTCAAGTGCAAGCGGAGACTTCTGAAGTTTCGCCCATCTATGCTCACTGTTGTCTTTTTCTGTGATCTCTGGAGAGTGAAAGCCGTCGCTTTTAACACCAGAGACAGGTCAAGCTTTTCTTTCATCTGGAAACACCCAAGTTTCTCACGGTCTCCAGGAAGCTAACTACCGAGCCATAAAACAGATCAGTTGTGAATCTATTTAAGAGCGAGTCCAGTTTCGCGTTTGATCGCAGTAGGGTTCTTTAATGCAGAATGCCCGATGTGGAATTCGCCCTATGTCGACAGTTAGTTTACAAAAACATATGCTAATGTTCGGTGCCCAATCATCCCCTATGCCATGAACATGAACAGCGGACAGTGGCAGACACTGCGTGGCATGGTGTGGCATGAACAGGGTGTGTCTCGGATCAGGGCCCGGCTCCAAACAACCAAGTTCAAATAACAAAGCGAACTGAGCGAGGTGGGAGCGTTCGCCTCCTGCTACACCCGAAACGGGCGCAGAAATGTTTTCCTGATGATGTTTAATAATTCAGATTACTATAGCAATCTGAATTATTATTTTCTCAGAAAACAGACACAGAAACCTGGAGTCACTCAGCGGACCGGGCAGCGTTGAGATGCCGTCTGATCCGCCGAGTTACCAAACAGTTTCGCTGCATTTCCATAAAGATCATAAACTAATGTACTCTGTTGTTTTGAAGTTCCATTTCTTTAAAGGGCTAAAAGTATTTCGTGACTATATGAAATGTAATATGATATGAAGTTTAAATGAACCACACTGAGCACCATAATGTTAGTTAGGGTTGATGACATTAGATGGTATCTCTTAACTGTGCACGATACCATTGCAATTAAGTGATGGGTTGGCAATGGGTCTATCTGTATTTGGAAGGGGGGGGGGTTGCAGTGAGGGGAGGAGGAGAGCGAGATGTTCCGGGGGGGGGGGGGGTACTTATCCTTACATCTAAGTATCAAAATCAATCTTGGCTAGACAAGAGTGGAAACAGATGCTAATTTAACAAGCGAGCTTTCACAAATTAATGGCACAAAGTAACGCAATGTGTCAGGCAGCAACTTTGGACAGGTGACATTTCCGGTCAGATGAAGGGTCCCAACTCGAAACGTCACCTATCCATGTTCTCCAGAGATGCTGCCTGACTTGCTGAGTTACTCCAGCACTTTGTAATTTTTTTTGTAAAACAGCATCTGCAGTTCCTTGTTTCTCCCTCCCACCAATTGCATTGTGTAGACTGAACTGGATTAAGCCTGCCACTGGGAGTTGCTGCTCACCACATTATCTGCCCCTTTTACACTGGCCTGAAGGTGGAGGCTTGATCTTGCTGTCCCTGTACGTCATAAAGGGCGGTGAGGTCTCCACAATAGCTAAGCTGTAGTCAGAGTGGTTCTGAGACTTTATCTGCAGAACACTCCTCAACAGGCTTTGACTTCATCTCTCGATGCCAAAACAGGAACACGGCTTCAGCTTCTGTCAAAGATACGATTGATTTTAACATATTTTGAATGACTTTGACAATTCAGTGACAATCAAAACAAAAATTATCAATAATATAATGTTTAAACAAAGGGCAGTTATACAATTTAAAAACACGAATAACGAAAGAGATTTAACTAATTAAATAATGTAAAAAAAAACGTATTCCTCTTTGTCTCCTGATTGGAGACTAACTACAGGCTCCTGCTTGGGGACTAACCTACAGGAAGGCTGAAGGGGCAAGTCTCCAATGTAATTTCAAGGAATCTCAAGCAATGTGCAGGAAGGAACTGCAGATGATGGTTTACACCAAAGATAGACACAAAATGCTAGAGTAACTCAGCGGGACAGGCTGCATCTCCGGATAGAAGGAACGGGTGACGTTTCGGGTCGAGTCTGAAGGAGGGTTTTGATCTGAAACATCAACCATTCCTTCTATCCAGAGATGCTGCATGTCCAGCTGAGTTACTCCAGCGTTTTGTGTTTATCTCAAGCAATGTGCATTCTATGTGAAAACCGGTGATGGAGCACACCCATCTATCTATCTTGGACTTAGTGGATCAATGCAATGCATGCAGTTCAACCCTTCCAAATGTGAAACCATGCGTGTCACCAGAAAGAGGAATCCAGGCGAAACATCTTACAATATACTTGGTGCCACCCTTGAAGAATCCAAACAAACCAAGTATCTTGGTATTGTGAGATTCAAAATCACAAACGCTTTTAGAGACAAAGTCGGCAAAGAAGCTTTTTATTTAAATCATATTCTGCAGAATAGGTGCCTCTCCTCTGATGACCCCTAGAGGCACACCGAGGATCGGGATGTCTTCTATCTTTATACATTTTATGGGTATCATTGTCACACCCTCATCCCTCCCCATTGAGCTTCTTCCAATCATAACATAAAGTGCACATTCCCACGAGAACGTCCTGGAACGTCCATCCGACGTCAAAGACACCTCCCATATCATGCATCGCATGTGCATTTAAATTAGACATCTTGTCATGATGGGCGTGTTTGCAATATTCATTTATCTCATTACGCAAGCGCATAGAGAGTTGTTCATGACCCTTACCCTAGTTCTATCCTGGACGGTCTCCTTATCTCCTTTGTTCTCATCCTTGAAAAAGTCACCATCTGTACTAGTGCATCTCCTCCCTACTATACAAAGGGTTCTTAGTCTAAATCAACTTATACCTATTAACCCCTTCCTCACAATCCACACTTTTACTTTTGCTACTGCAATCTTTGATTTATACTATCTGCCCCTTCTCTAATGCTAGCAGCAGAATCTTTGCCTCCTTATCTTCCTCTCGCTGGTCATACTGTTTTAAATAGGCACAGCAACCCCATCATAACTACCACTGATGTTAGGGCTGATGTAAAGATGTGCTTCCATTTCCCAAACCAGGAGTCTAGAAACCCGGTCCAGGAGGTGTCTACTCCGGAGTTCTCGGCCAATTCGATAGACAGGGAGGTGAGACCTGCTAGGGCTCTCGATACTGACCCATCAGGAGCAGTGTTGTTGGGGATGAAGGTGCAACATTGTTCCCCAAACATTACACACACACCTCCCTTCTCAGCCAGTAGCATGTCTAAGGCCATGCGATTTTGCCAGGCCATTAGGCTGGTATCTGTCAGTTGTTCCGCTAATCCTTCAACCACATCTTGAGTGTAATTTATAAAGCGTTGTTGATTGTAGTATAGGTAGTTGATCCAGTCCACATTTTTATTAAGTGTGGACCACCAGAAGAGTATGGACTCAAAGCCCGCAGCTATCTGGTTTCTGGCTTTGAATTCATCGGGTACCCCTCTTGGCACCCCTATCACATCTATATATATATGTGTGTGTCGAAGGGTCTGTCCTTCGGCCCTTTGTATTGTTGTTGCTAGCCGAGAATAGGTAATGATAACTCTGGCAGGTCGCATCCTTTGGTAGGATGGGATTCGTGAATAGCTGTAGTGTACATGACATAGCCCCAGGTGTCCTATTCCAATTCAATGGAAATGGTTCTGGAACCAGCTGAGGCTTAGCTCCGGCGCAGGCGTAGCAATTGGTGTGTTGCATACTCCTGGCCGTGTACATCATCCAGGCAAGCCAGGTGTTGGCACCCTTCCCTCCTGTAGGTATTCCCTCCTCATATAATTGCCTTAATTCTGTTTCTCCTGCTACTATCATTATCTTCAAATCCTTAGGCTCATTCTCCCTGTTCTATCTGCACATAGCCAATACCTACCACTTTCCTGCATTTGAACACTCTGTATGCTTACATAGTTGGGTAACCACCCAACACATGACCCACCAACACGAAATCTTCATTTTTCCCGCGGGTTCTTGTTAAATATTAAAGTCAATGGTTCCTCTCCTTTGCGCACAGTCCACGGGCTGATATTGTTTGGTGGGGCCTCCACAGGACCCTTAAATCGGCTTGCGTGTGTCCACCCTTTTTCTTTTGTTCGTACTGCTGTCTCGGCGATTAGTAACACCAGGTACGGTCCAGTCCACTTAGGTTGCAGCTTTTCTTCCTTCCATGATGTTACAAGATCCCAGTCCCCCGCTTTCACAGAATGGATTGGAAAGTCGAGATGGGGACTCTGTGCCAGCAGCCCTTTGGTTCTTAATTCTGTAATAGAACGAGATACTGCCAGTAAATAGTTCCTTAGGAATACATCATTCCCTTGTACTTGTTGGGACCCCTTCTATCTTTCCTAAATAATAAAGACCTAACTTGTTCAACCTTTCTCTGTGTCTTAGTTGCTGAAACCCAGTCAACGTTCTAATTGATCTCCTCTGTGCTCTCTCTATTTTGTTGACATCCTTCCTATAATTATGCCTACCAAAATTATACACCATACTCCACAATTGACCTCACCAATACCTTGTACAATTTAATGCTCTGATTTATAAAGGCCAACACACCAAAATCTTTCTTTACCATCCTATCTTCATGAAATTCCACCTTCAGGGAACTATGTACAGTTATTCCTAGATCCCTCTATTCAACTTCATTCCTCAATTCACAATCATTTACCATGTACATTCAATTTTGATTTGTCCTGCCAAGATGTATCATCTCACACTTATCAACATTAAACCTATCTGTCATGTTTCAACCCATTCTTCCAAATGACCTAAATCTCTCTGCAGCAAATTCATAGCAAGAGGATTTGAGTATAGGAGCAGGGAGGTTCTACTGCAGTTGTACAGGGTCTTGGTGAGACCACACCTGGAGTATTGCGTACAGTTTTGGTCTCCAAATCTGAGGAAGGACATTATAGCCATAGAGGGAGTGCAGAGAAGGTTCACCAGACTGATTCCTGGGATGTCAGGACCTTATAACCATATAACCATATAACAATTACAGCACGGAAACAGGCCATCTCGACCCTTCTAGTCCGTGCCGAACACGTATTCTCCCCTAGTCCCATATACCTGCGCTCAGACCATAACCCTCCATGCCTTTCCCGTCCATATAACTATCCAATTTATTTTTAAATGATAAAAACGAACCTGCCTCCACCACCTTCACTGGAAGCTCATTCCACACAGCCACCACTCTCTGAGTAAAGAAGTTCCCCCTCATGTTACCCCTAAACTTCTGTCCCTTAATTCTCAAGTCATGTCCCCTTGTTTGAATCTTCCCTACTCTCAGTGGGAAAAGCTTATCCACGTCAACTCTGTCTATCCCTCTCATCATTTTAAAGACCTCTATCAAGTCCCGCCTTAACCTTCTGCGCTCCAAAGAATAAAGCCCTAACTTGTTCAAACTTTCTCTGTAACTTAGTTGTTGAAACCCAGGCAACATGCTAGTAAATCTCCTCTGTACTCTCTCTATTTTGTAGACATCCTTCCTATAATTAGGCGACCAAAATTGTACACCATACTCCAGAATTGGCCTCACCAATGCCTTGTACAATTTTAACATTACATCCCAACTTCTATACTCAATGCTCTGATTTATAAAAGCCAGCACACCAAAAGCTTTCTTTACCACCCTATCTACATGAGATTCCACTTTCAGGGAACTGTGCACAGTTATTCCAAGATCCCTCTGTTCACCTGCATTCTTCAATTCCCTACCATTTACCATGTATGTCCTATTTTGATTTGTCCTGCCAAGATGTAGCACCTCACACTTATCAGCATTAAACTCCATCTGCCATCTTTCAGCCCACTCTTCCAACCGGCATAAATCTCTCTGTAGACTTTGAAAATCTACTTCATTGTCCACAGCCCCACCTATCTTAGTATCATCTGCATACTTACTAATCCAATTTACCACACCATCATCCAGATCATTGATGTACATGACAAACAACAGTGGACCCAACACAGATCCCTGTGGCACCCCATTAGTCACTGGCCTCCAACCTGACAAACAACCATCCACCATTACTCTCTGGCATCTCCCATTCAGCCACTGTTGAATCCATCTTGCTACTCCACCATTAATACCCAACCATTGAACCTTCTTAACCAACCTTCCGTGAGGAACCTTGTCAAAGGCCTTACTGAAGTCCATATATATAACATCCACGGCTTTACCCTCATCAATTTCCCGAGTAACCTCTTCAAAAAATTCAAGAAGATTAGTCAAACATGACCTTCCAGGCACAAATCCATGTTGACTGTTCCTAATCAGCCCCTGTTTATCCAGATGCTTATATATATTATCTCTTAGTATCCTTTCCATTAATTTGCCCACCACTGACGTCAAACTAACAGGTCTATAATTGCTAGGTTTACTCTTAGACCCCTTTTTAAACAATGGAACAACATGCGCAGTACGCCAATCCTCCGGCACTATTGCCGTTTCCAATGACATTTGAAATATTTCTGTCATAGCCCCTGCTATTTGTACACTAACTTCCCTCAATGTCCTAGGGAATATCCTGTCCGGACCTGGAGACTTATCCACTTTTATATTTCTCAAAAGTGTCAGTACTTCCACTTCTTTGAATCTCATAGTTTCCATAGCCACTCTACTTGTTTCCCTTACCTCACATAATTCAATATCCTTCTCATTGGCGAATACCGAAGAAAAGAAATTGTTCAATATCTCCCCCATCTCTTTTGGCTCTGCAGATACCTGTCCACTCTGACTCTCTAATGGACCAATTTTATCCCTCGTTATTCTTTTGCTATTAATATAGCTGTAGAAACCCTTTGGATTTACTTTCACCTTACTTGCCACAGCAACCTCATATCTTCTTTTAGCTTTTCTAATTTCTTTCTTAAGACTCTTTTTACATTTTTTATACTCCTCAAGCACCTCATTTACTCCATGCTGCCTATAATTATTGTAGATCTCTCTCTTTTTCCAAACTAAGTGTCCAATTTCCCTTGAAAACCATGGCTCTTTCCAATTTTTACTATTTCCTTTCAACCGAACAGGGACATAATGATTCTGTACTCTTAAAATTTCACCTTTAAATGTCCTCCATTTCTCTTCCACATCTTTCCCATAAAACAAACTGTCCCAATTTACTCCTTTTAAATCCTTTCGCATCTCCTCACAGTTAGCCTTTCTCCAATCAAAAATCTCAACCCTAGGTCCAGTTCTGACCCTCTCCATAATTATATTGAAACTAATGGTATTGTGATCACTGGTCCCAAACTGTTCCCCAACGCATACCTCTGCCACCTGACCCGTCTCATTTCCTAACAGGAGGTCCAGCACCGCCCCTTCTCTAGTAAGTACTTCTATGTATTGCTGCAAAAAACTATCCTGCACACATTTTACAAACTCCAACCCATCCAGCCCATTTACAGAATGTATTTCCCAGTCTATGTGTGGAAAATTGAAATCTCCCACAATCATTACCTTGTGCTTACTACTAATATCTGCAATCTCCTTACATATTTGCTCTTCCAATTCTCGCTCCCCATTTGGCGGTCTATAATACACCCCTATGAGTGTTGCTATCCCTTTCCCATTTCTCAGTTCCACCCAAATAGCCTCCCTAGAAGAGCCCTCTAATCTATCCTGCCAAAGCACTGCTGTAATATCTTCCCTGATAAGCAATGCAACACCTCCACCTCTTGCCCCTCCAATTCTATCACACCTGAAGCAACGAAATCCTGGAATATTTAGTTTCCAATCACAGCCCTCCTGCAACCATGTTTCACTGATCACCACAACATCATACTTCCAGGTGTCATTCCAGGCTTTAAGTTCATCAACCTTTCTTACAATGCTCCTAGCATTAAAATATACACATTTAAGAAACGCACCCTCTCTTATTCTCCGTTTATTGTCTTTTTCTTCTCTCTCCCCTACATTTTGGGTCAGAGTGCTTCCATTCTCTGCCTCCTGCCTCACACACTGACTGCTAGCTTTCCCAATTTGAGTCCCTCCCCCCAACCATACTAGTTTAAAGTCTCCCCAGTAGCCTTTGCAAATCTACCCGCCAGGATATTGGTCATATGAAGAAAGACTGGATAGACTTGGCTTATACTCGCTAGAATTTAGGAGATTGAGAGGGGATCTTATAGAAACGTACAAAATTCTTATGGGGTTGGACAGGCTAGATGCAGGAAGATTGTCCCGATGTTGGGGAAGTCCAGGACAAGGGGTCACAGCTTAAGGATAAGGGGGAAATCCTTTAAGACCGAGATGAGGAAAAACTTTTTCACACAGAGAGTGGTGAATCTCTGGAACTCTCTGCCACAGAGGGTAGTTGAGGCCAGTTCATTGGCTATATTTAAGAGGGAGTTAGATGTGGCCCTTGTGGCTAAGGGGATCAGGGGGTATGGAGAGAAGGCAGGTACGGGATACTGAGTTGGATGATCAGCCACGATCATATTGAATGGCGGTGCAGGCTCGAAGGGCCGAATGCCCTACTCCTGCACCTATTTTCTATGTATCTATGTACACTTTTTAAAATCTACTTCATTATTCACAACACCACCTATTTTAGTATCATCTACATACTTATTAATCTATTTTACCACACCAACATCTAGATTATTAATTCACATGACAAACAACAGTGGACCCAACACACATCCCCGAGGTACCCTTCTAGTCACTGACCTCCAAAGAATTTTGTACGTGACAAACATCCATCCACCATTGCTCTCTGACATCTGCCATACAGCCACTTTTCCTGTTCATAAATAGACTTGTATATCATAATTAACTGTTTCATATACTTTTTAAAATTCTATCTTTAACTGTTCCAAACTCGGTCTCTTGTAGGGACCTCTCCATTGTGCCACCTGCTCGGTTAGTTTCCATGCAACATCTCTTCAGTGCCAATGGCAGGGCATCGATCCAATTCAACTTTGTAATTAAACAAATCTTATTTATATTAACCTTCAATGTTCCATTTATTCTTTCCACCATGCCTGTGACTGCAGGTGTTACATACCCAAATGTGTATTTTACTCTGAGGGTCTCTATCGCCAACTTAGCTACTCCCTAAATGAAAACAATCCGTTGTCAAAGCTGATTTCTGTAGGTCTACCAAACCTCTTAATTACCTTATTCATCATAAACGACACTACAGGGCTTATACCTAATCTAGTCTGAATTATATCCTGCCTTTTCCCAAGGTTATCATCCTCTGTCCTACATTCTGAAGTATTTTTTTTAAATCTCTCTCTCTTACATCGCTTGTTACTTATGGAACAATACCAACAAATCCTCCTTTAAATCCCTTTCTCTCTTGGGGACCCCAGTCCTGTTAGGGCTTATATCCAGATTAATTTCACTCCTGATAGGACTTTTTGAGGAAACGTACCCCAAAGATATTCATTATTGGCATGTAATTCTCTGGCCCTGCTTGGTTCCATCATAGGACTCACTTAGGTCCATTGTTTATTGACAACAGCTCCTCCTGCTGGTTTGCAAGTCTTTTTCCTATCTTTGCGATATTTCTCGGCCGCAGAGACCAACTGTTCGCTGAATCTGCTTGACTTTAAGAAGAATGACATCCACCACAGTAGTTCATAATATAATGTTCATCAATCAACTCTCCACCTTTTCAGCTGGTTTTCCAGATAGGCTGCTGGATTACATTGTCTGAGGGCCTGCCATACCCTCTGCCTGTTCATCATATAATGTTCATCAATCAACTCTCCACCTTTTCAGCTGGTTTTCCAGATAGGCTGCTGGATTACATTGTCTGAGGGCCTGCCATACCCTTTGCCTGACTGTGTCAAACAGTATGCCATTGCTTGTTACATTGTTCGCATCATTTTATACCATCCATCTTCAGTAGTTCTGTCACTTTAGTGGTTCCTATCACTTTTACCAACAGTGCCTTCAAATCTTCCATGATCAATAATCGTCCCACGTACGTTCTCCTCCTCCCAAAGCCCTAATCCATTTCCTCCCCCATCAGGGATATAGGGTGAGGTATTTTTTAGCCCTTTCAGTTTATGGGTGCCCCAAGGGATAATCTGTGTCTGTCCTTCTCTTTTCTCTTTAAAGCAGTCTCATCACTTTATCCCAATGCTTCCCACTTTAATCCTTTCTGGTATGCCTTCTTGCTTATTCTAAATTCAATTTCTTGCTTCTCAAATATTCTAGCCTTCTTGCAAATTCATTCACCTTTCTTTTTAAACTTCCACTGACTCCTCCTGCTTTATAACTTTCACGCCTGTCGTTTTTCTACTTCTGTTATCTTCTAACTGCCTCTCTCTCCTTTCTTTCTAAACTTGAATGTTTACCAATTAACTTATTTCCAATTATTTCAATCCATATTCACCCACTATTTTAAATATCCAATTCCTAGCACTAGTAACAATTTTCCAAAATAACTTTACTGACTAGAAATCTAAAAGAACATCAGAAAAACCAAAAGCTGGTTTCACAACTTCCCCTTCTAGGTTACGAGGATACAAACAATTAATCGTTATCTTACAGCTGTTCGTTGCCTTTCACCATGACCTGATTTATTTAAAGGAACATACACCTACCTATAGTGAACATTTTTGATTTTAATAAAACTTACTTACTTACTCTTACAATGTGGTCTACAAATACAATAAACAAAATAATTATCACATATATAAACTTCCTCTTTCATTCCAAACCAGTTTTTACACACAAATCACATTCGTTCCATTCTTACTTCAAATAAATGCAACATCTTTTACATGTATTAAAACTCAAAATAACAGAATCAAATCATTTTTGTCTTCTCCAATCCCTGGGTATTTGTCTGACCCCAGAGCTCAACTCAAAATAACAGAATCAATTCATTTTTGTCTTCTCCAATTCCCTGGGTATTTCTCTGCCCCAGAGGCTCAGCATTCGCCCCCAACGGACTATCAGGCAGAATGCGGGGGTCGGGCTTACCGCACTTCCCCTTCCTTTTGGGCTCTCCGTTTTCATTGCCCATCCTCCTGATCGGAATTTCCCCCCGATCTATTTCCCCCCGATCTATTTAATCGCCCGAGTAGTACTTAATAGTCAGTTTTCTTACCCGGGTCTTGTGCACAAGAATCACTCAATTTGTCTCTCGCGATTTCCAACTACTCCCACTTCTTTGCTGAGTCTCTGTTCTGGGATACCACTCGCCCAAACCGCTGACGACAATCTAGGGGTCTAGGACCGCTGAAATCAGCGGGGTGCACCGTCCCTTCTTCCGTATACCGTCGTCAGCCAGCCGGAGTGGGGGTCCCGAGACGAGCCCCAAAAATTGTGAGATTCAAAATCACAAACGCTTTTAGAGACAAAGTCGGCAAAGAAGCTTTTTATTTAAATCATATTCTGCAGAATAGGTGCCTCACCTCTGATGTCCCCTAGAGGCACACCGAGATCGGGATGTCTTCTATCTTTATACATTTCATGGGTATCATTGTCACACCCTCATCCCTCCCCATTGAGCTTCTTCCAATCATAACATAAAGCCCACATTCCCACGAGAATGTCCTGGAACGTCCACCCGACGTCAAAGACACCTCCCATATCATGCATCGCATGTGCATTTAAATTAGACATCTTGTCATGATGGGCGTGTTTGCAATATTCATTTATCTCATTACGCAAGCGCATAGAGAGTTGTTCATGACCCTTACCCTAGTTCTATCCCGGACGGTCTTCTTATCTCCTTTGTTCTCATCCTTGAAAAAGTCACCATCTGTACTAGCGCATCTCCTCCCTACTATACAAAGGGTTCTTAGTCTAAATCAACTTATACCTATTAACCCCTTCCTCACAGTATCAAATTGCAGAATGATCTGCGTTGGAATGGTCAGACTCATCATGCAACGGTGAAAGCAACAGGTGTCCTAAATTTTCTGAGGCGCAACTTTCATCATTGTTCAACTTCTGTCAAGGAGAAGCTATACTTCATCCTCGTTAGACCTCATTTGGACTACGCAGTTGCAGCATGGGACCCATACACAAACAAAAACATTTCTTCCATCGAACATGTCCAAAGACAGGCAGCTCGATTTGTTACTAACACCATGAGAGAGAAGCGAGTGTTACCAAACTTCTGAATTCTCTGGGGTGGAACCCTCTCCAAGGCAGACGTGAAGCTCACCGTTTGACCTGTTTTTACAAAATGTTAAATGGTCAGCTTGACATAGGTTACAAGACCTACACCAAACCCAAACCAATTAGGAGCAGACGAGGACATTCGATCCAATTTGTGATTCCAGCTACCAAGACAGATGTGTACATCAATTCGTTCTTCCCCCGCACAATTAAAGCATGGAATAATCTTCACCCTACCATAGTTACCCAACCAGATGCAACTAAATTTAAGGTAGCTCTTTCTTCCCAAAAACCCTTTCTGGCTTAAGTCCTCCCTCCACCACCTCCAGATTAAATTCCATTTGGAATATTTTGGAGGACCAAGAAACCAAGAACCAAGAAAATCTGGGTCTTATTTATATTAAAATGCATTAATGTCAGTGATTCTCTTCAAATTTTTCCATAGCTAAGAAGATTCTCCCCAGTGACGGTGATAACCAATTGTAGTGGCATTGGTAGAAGTCAAGCATGAGGTACATGTATCCTGAACATGTCTTTTAAATGAGAATAATGAGAACATTGTACAAGTGTTCAGTTCCAAAAGAAGAGGAAAACTTCCATTCAAGGAGTTTTTTATAAACAATTGATTTGACCAAAACTTTAAAGCAAATTAATATACAATTGTGGTATATGTTCTTAATCAAAAATAGGTATAATAATTTAATTTCTTAGAGCCAAATGAAAATTAAATATTCCAAATAACTCGCAAAGTCATGTATATAACAAGATTAATCTTAATTTCTTATTTATAAATATGCCTGGAAGAATTTAACATTTATCTTTTGATATTCAAATCAATAAAAATGTAAATAAATGCCTACAATAACAATATAATCAATTATTATTGATGGGAAGTAGACAAAATGCTGGAGAAACTCAACGGGTGAGGCAGCATCTACGGAGCAAAGGAAATAGGCAACGTTTAGGGTCGAAACCCTTCTTCAGACTGTGGGGTGGGGGGGGGGGGGGGTGGGTGAAGAAGAAAGGAAGAGGTGGAGCCAGTGGGCTGAGGGAGAGCTGAGAAGGGGAGGAGAAAGCAGGGACTATCTGAAAATTAGAGAAGTCAATGTTCATACCGCTGGGGTGCAGACCTCCCAAGCGAAATATGAGGTGCTGCTCCTCCAATTTACAGTGGTCCTCACTCTGGCCATGGAGGAGGCCCCAGGACAGAAAAGGTCGGATTCGGAATGGGAGGGGGAAGCGCTGAGGCCACAGATCAGGTTGGTTATTGCGAACTAAGCGGAGGTGTTCGGTGAAGCGATCGCCAACCTATGCTTGGTCTCACCGATGTAGAGCAGCTGACATTTAGAGCAGTGGATGCAATAGATGAGGTTGGAGGAGGTGCAGGTGAACCTCTGCCATACCTGGAAAGACTGCGTGGGTCCTTGAATGGAATCAAGGGGGGAGGTAAAGCGACAAGTGTAGCATTTCTTGCGGTTGCAAGGGAAAGTGCCCAGAGGTTCGGGTGGGAAGGGTGGGAAGGGACGAATTGACCAGGGAGTTACACAGGGAGTGGTCTCTGCGGAAAGCAGATGGGAGGAGATGGGAAGATGTGGCAAGTGGTGGGATCACGTTGGAGGTGGCGAAAATGTCGGAGGATTATTTGTTGTATGTGATGGCTGGTAGGGTGGGAGGTGAGGACAAGGGGGACTCTGCCCTTGTTATGAGTGGGGCGATGGGGAGTGAGAGCAGAGTCATGGGGTATAGAAGAGACCCTGGTGAGAGCCTCATCTATAGTAGAAGAAGGGAACCACGTTCTCTGAAGAATGAGGACATCTCCGATGCCCTGGTGTGGAACACCTCATGCTGGGTGCAATTATGGCATAGATGGAGGAATTGGGAGTAAGGGATGGAGGGTGGGAAGAAGTGTAGTCCAGATAGCCATGGGAGTCAGTGGGTTTATAGTGGATGCCGGTCTGTATTCTATCACCTGCGATGGAGATCGTGAGGTCAAGAAATGGTAGGGAAATGTCAGAAATGGTCCAGGTGTATTTGAGTGCCGGATGGAAGTTAGTGGTGAAATGGATGAAGTCAGTGAATTGTGAGTGGGTGCAGGAGGTAGCACCAATGCAGACGTCGATGTAGCGGAGGTTGAGTTCGGGGATAGGGCCACGGTACGCCTCGAAGAAGGATTATTCGACGTACCCTACAAAGAGGCAGGCATAGCTAGGGCCCATGCGCATGCCCATAGCTACGCCTTGTATTTAGAGGAAATGGGAGGAGTCAACGAAAAGTTATTAAGGGTAAGGACCAGCGGAGGAGAGTATTAGTAGACGGGGATTGTTTGGTTCTGCGGTCGAGGAAGAAACAGAGGGCTTTGAGACCCTCCTGGTGGGGGATGGAGGTGTAGAGTGACTGGACATCCATGGGAAAAATGAGGGAATGGGGGCCTAGAAAACAGACGTCCTGGAGTAGATGAAGAGCGTGTGAGGTGTCTTGAACATAGGTAATAATAATAATAATACATTTATTTTATATAGCGCTTTTCAAGGACTCAAAGTCGCTTTACATGGAGAGTCAAAAACAAAACAAAATAGAGCAGTAAGACAGAGATGCAAAGGGGAGGGGGACATGGGACTAAGGGTATGCAGAGGTGAAGAGATGGGTCTTGAGGTGGGACTGGAGGATGGTGAGGGACTCAGAATTTCGGATCAGTTGTGGGAGGGAGTTCCAGAGCCTGGGAGCTGCCCTGGAGAAGGCTCTGTTTCCAAAAGTGCAGAGGTTGGATTTCGGAATGGAGAGGAAACCGGCTGATGTGGATCTGAGGGACCGTGAGGGTTGTTAGGGGGAGAGGAGGTCAGTGAGATAAGGGGGAGCCAAGTGGTTGAGGGCTTTGTACGTGAGGACCAGGATTTTGTAGATGATCCGGTGGGAAATGGGAAGCCAGTGAAGTTCTTTGAGAACTGGGGTGATGTGGTGCCAGGATTTGGTGTGGGTGATGAGTCGGGCGGCTGCATTCTGGACCAGTTGGAGTCGGTTGATGTTGCTGGAATTAATGCCAAAGAGAAGAGAGTTACAGTAGTCCAGTTGGGAGGAGATGAAGGCATGGATGAGTCTTTCAGCAGCGGGGGTGTGAGAGAGGGTCTGATTTTGGCAATGTTGCGGAGGTGAAAAAATGATGTTTTGACAACATGGCGGATGTGAGGTTCAAGGGAGAGGGTTGAGTCAAAGATCACGCCAAAGATGCGGGCCTGAGGAGATGGGGAGACAGTGGTGCCGTCAATAGTGAGAGTGGGGTTGTTAATTTTGGTAAGTGTTGATTTGGAGCCAATGAGGAGAAATTCTGTTTTGTTACTGTTTAATTTAAGGAAGTTGCATTGCATCCAAGATTTGATGGCTGACAGGCAGAAGTTGATATGGGAGAGAGGGGGGTGGTGGGGGGACTTGGTGCTGAGATAGATCTGGGTGTCATCAGCATAGCAATGGAAGTCCAGGTTGAAGTGACGGAGTATATGACCAAGGGGGAGGATGTAGGTGATGAAGAGGAGGGGACCGAGAACGGAGCCTTGGGGAACGCCTTGAGTGGCAGTGGCTGTGGCAGAGGTGTGGTTATGGAGAGAGATGAAGTGGGATCGGTTGGAAAGGTAGGAACGGAGCCAGCTGAGTGCAGAAGCTTCAATGCCAAGGTCTTTTAGTAGGGAGGGATTTGACCAGGGGGATAGGATGGAGTCGAGGTATGTGGAAATAAGTTCGGTAGGACACAAACAGGCAGAAACAATGGGTCTGCAAGGACAGTCAGGTTTGTGGATTTTGGGGAGAAGGTAAAATCGGGCCGTGCGGGGCTGGGGAACGATGAGTTGGAGGCTTGGGAGGGCAGGGAGCCGGAGTTGATGAAGTCAGTGTTGGTGCTAGAGATAGTGGCCTGGTGCTCGTCTGTGGGGTCATGGTCCAAGGATAAGTAGGAGGAGGTGTCTGAGAGTTGGCGCGTAGTCTCAGCCTTGTAGAGATCAGCATGCCAGACTACCACGGCACCTCCCTTCATTATTGATAGGAATTCATTTTTAGTGATCTGAACTTTAATATTGCACAAAATGTAGGGATGTGTTGAACTGCCTACCATTAAAACCTGCCATAAAATCTTTGATATATAAAAATATTAAATATATATATAAAAATATAAAACTTGAATATTCATAGATCAACCAAATAAACCTTAACTTACTTCACTCAGTGTATTCATTCGGTAATTAGGTTACAACCATAAGTGAAAAAATACAGACGTGGCCATTTGGGGCTGCTAATGCAGTTCAAAAGATTTGTCTTTTGATTTAATTAGTCCATAATATATTCTGAATAGTGACCATTGAAATATTTTAATGAGTCTGTGTGTTTAGGTGAACTCATTAGAACAACCAATATAAATATCACAACTTACTAATCCTATTTATAATGATGAAACATATAGAGATGGTGTTATATCCTCTTAAATGACTAGACATGAATTATGCCAGTTTACATGTTGTGTGATTATCGACCATGCTAATTTCAGTGAAGCACATACATGCAATAATTTCTTTCCCTTCACACTCAACATTATTATCTATATCATAGATTCAATAGAATCGCAGTGCAAAATGAAGACATTTGACTCTTTGGGCCTATGACTGCCAAAATCACAAAGATTTAGGTGATTTATTTTGCCATTCTCGCTCTTTAGCCCACGAGTCATTGAAGTGCTGATCCAAGAATCTTTCAAATGTGACGATGGTTTCTGTCTCCACCAGACTTTCTATGTTCCAGACCTCCACTGGAATGATTTTATAAAATCCAGAGGCAAAATTCCATGTTCATGCTCAAAGACAGACTGGCTGCAGGAGGCTGTGCAGTG
This sequence comes from Malacoraja senta, assembly GCA_038087875.1. Lineage (NCBI taxonomy): Eukaryota > Metazoa > Chordata > Chondrichthyes > Rajiformes > Rajidae > Malacoraja > Malacoraja senta. The sequence goes on from CM075984.1 coordinate 41,341,983, forward strand.
CCTCGATGGTGTAGCGGGGGGGGGGGGGGGGGCACTGGAGGCCCTGCAACAGTCTAGGGCTCAGCTGGACTGGGCACCACTCCAAGAGGCCGAGTGCATGACCAAGCTGGCCATCCATGAGTCACGGCGCCAGGCGGAAGAGGGCTCTGCCCGAGCCGGCTGCCTGCCCCTTTTCCGGGGGTATGTCCACCCGGGTGGGGTTAGAAAGGGGACTATGCCATGTCCAGGGGGCACCCTGGGGGATTTCCAGGACCGCTGGGCACCGCAGGGTTTTTTTTATTTTTTTTATTTTTATTTTATTAGAAGTAAGTACAATTGTATACAATCATATTTTCATAATACCTTTTATGTACAGCTTCTTATTTAAAAAAAATTTTGAAATAAAGAAGAAAAAGAAAAAAGTTAGATAATGAAAAATAGAAAAATGTGAGATATATAGTGTGTGAAAAAGAAAAATAAAGAATGAAATAAGAAAGTTGAGACATAGAAAATAGAAGAAAGAGAATAGATGAAAAGAAAAGAAGAAAAGAAAATAGAAGGAGATCATTTATAATCTTGACCATCCGCAGTCACGGATTAGCTTTTACACCTGTTTTGCACCATACGTTTCCAAAAAGACGACAAATGGAGACCAACTCGTTACAAATTTATCTATTAGGAGGAATCGCATTTCCTCAAGATGTGCGGTATCCAACATACTTGCAATCCACATTTTGAGCGTTGGTATTGGTGTATTTTTCCAAAATTTCAATATTAATTTTTTGCTATTATTAAACCATAATTAAAAATTGACTTTTGAGATGAGCTCAATTTGTTCCCGTCTTCCATTACCCCAAATATAATCAATTCATTATTGGGTTCCATTTTTGTCTTAAATAATTTTGTAAATATTTCGAAAATATCACTCCAAAATCCATGAAGTTTTATACAAGAAACAAAAGAGTGTGTTATAGTTGCTTCTTGGATTAAACATTATCGCAAATGGGCGATATATTTGGATAAAATTTATTTAATCTTGTTTTTGAGTAATATAATCTATGTAAAATTTTAAATTGGATTAGATTATGTCTTGCGTTAATCGAACACTTGTGAATGTATGTCAAATACTTTTCCCATGTAGCCTTCGTAATTTTTATCAATAATTCCCGTTCCCACTCTTCTCTAATTACCTCAGTCACAGGTAAATCTATATTTAAGATACTATTATATAAATATGCTATTAATTTTTGTGTATCAGCTTTTATATTCATTACTTCTTCTAGTAAATCAGGAGTTATTTTTGATATCCCTGTATGTATGTCTTCAAAAATTACAAATCTGAAAATATTTAAAATAATGAGTGTTTTTCAGTTTAAATTTTAATTGTAATTGTTGAAATGATAATAAATCTCCCATTTCATACATATCCCCGATCCTTTTAATTCCTAAACTTTCCCATTGATTATATATTTTATCCATCATAGATGGTTTAAATAAAGGATTATTCGCTATCGGTGTTAACAATGATAGGTTTCTTAATTTTAAGGCTAGTTTTATTTGTTTCCATATTCTTATTGTATCTTGTATAATTGGGTTTTTCTTATATATTGTATTGTTCATTTTTTTCGGGGAGAAGAGGATTGTTCCTATATTACAAGGATAACAATCCTCTTTCTCCATTTTTATCCATTCTGTCTGTTGAGTTGAACTATCCAACCAGTAAATTATATTCTTAATATGTATTGCCCAATAGTAATACAAAAAATTAGGGAGTGAAAGTCCCCCGACATCTTTTGGTTTTACATAAGTGTTCTTTTTTAATTCTATGTGATTTGTAATCCCAAACAAAATTAGTAATATTAGCATTCAGTTTAGAGAAGAAATATTTGGTACATATACTGGTATAGATTGAAATAAGTATAATAACTGTGGTAAGAAGCTCATTTTAATAGCATTTATTCTGCCTATTAATGATAAAGGGAGTGTTTTCCAAAATTTTATCATTATATTAAGTTTATTTATTAAGGGTATAAAATTAGCGTTGAATAAAGCTTTATGTTTTCTAGTAATCTGTATACCCAGATATTTGAATTTTTCTGTTGCTATTTTAAAGGGAAATTTCAATAAGTGTGTGGATTCTTGAGGTTTTAACGTCATAATTTCACTTTTGTTCCAATTTATTCTATATCCTGAAAAGGACCCAAATTCCTCTATTAAATTTAATAAATTTGGTATACTCGTTTGTGAATTTGTTATATATAACAAAATATCGTCTGCATACAATGAAATTTTATTATTTGAGTCCCTAGTATTATAACCCTGAATATTCGGATGGCTTCTTATACTTTCAGCCAGAGGTTCTATCATAAGGGCAAATAGCAGGGGTGATAAAGCACATCCCTGCCTATTACCCCTTGATAATTGAAATTTTTGAGATAACATGCTGTTAGTTAATATTCTTGCCATCGGTTTATCATATAATAATTTCACCCATGCAATAAAATTCTCTCCCATATTAAATTTTTGTAATACTATGTATAAATACTGCCATTCTACCTGATCAAATGCTTTCTCTGCGTCCAAAGAAATAATTGCTAAGTCTTTTTCTTCCTTTTTATGTGAGTACATTATATTAAACAGGCGTCTCAAATTATTAAATGAATATCTTTTGGGTATAAACCCCGTTTGATCAGGGTTTATCAATTTACTAATATATTTGCTTAGTCTTCTAGCTAAGATCTTTGCTAGAATTTTCTGGTCGGTATTTAGAAGTGATATAGCTCTATATGAACCCGGTTCCTCTAGATCTTTATCTTTCTTTGGAATAAGCGTAATAGTTGATTCTGCTAATGTTTCAGGTAATTTATTTTCTTTAAAAACGTGAGTATATAAATTAAATAGATACTCTGGAGGCCCTGCAACAGTCTAGGGCTCAGCTGGACTGGGCACCACTCCAAGAGGCCAAGTGCATGACCAAGCTGGCCATCCATGAGTCACGGCGCCAGGCGGAAGAGGGCTCTGCCCGAGCCGGCTGCCTGCCCCTTTTCTGGGGGTATGTCCACCCGGGTGGGGTTAGAAAGGGACTATGCCATGTCCAGGGGCACTCTGGGGGATTTCCAGGACCGCTGGGCACTGCAGGGGGTTGAATGCATCCTCAATAAGGATTGTAACATAATTGTATAGTAGTTTATTTAGGATATTTGTTTGTATTGTATTATGTTGGTGGGTTCTGGTTTGTTTTATTGTAGTGTAAATATTACTTTATAATAATTGAATAAATTTTTGATAAATAAAAAAAACCTCCCTGAGTTTGATAACCAGTTTGGAGGGGTCGATGATATAGAACACTGAGCTTTAGTCGGCTACATGGGCGGAGCAGCGGTGGAGGACACCAACAGCTACGCTTGGCCAGGCCGACACTGCAACGCCACCAGGACAACGGACCTTCAAGGTCAGGTCAAGAACCCTGCATTTACAAACTGGGACTTGAAATTGGCGTATACATCAGAGAGGTCAAACGTAGACTGGGCAATCGTTTCGCTGAACGCCTTCGCTCAGCCCGCCTGAACCAACCTGATCTCCCGGTTGCTAAACACTTTAATTCTCCATCCCATTTCCATACAGACCTTTCTATCCTTGATCTCCTCCATTGTTAGAGTGAGGCAGAGTGCTGTCATTGGCAAATCTAAAGGTGGCATTGGAATTGAGCTTGTCTACGCAGTCATGAGTTTATAAGAAGTAGAACAGGGGACTGAGAACAAAGTCCTGATGTGTTCCTGTGCTGATAGTTATTAAGGAGGAAGTGTTGTTGCCAATTCATACTGATTGTGGTCAACCCATGAGGAAGTCAAGAATCGAGTTGCATTGGGATGCACAGAGACACAGATCCCCGAGTTTGATAACCAGTTTGGAGGGGATAATGATATAGAACACCGAGCTTAACCAATGTGTTCTTCATGACGTATGTGACAGTTGATGCATTGGCAGTGATCTTCCAAAATCCCCTCAATTCTAAAAAATATCCTAGTACATTGAAAATAAAAAAAAGAATAACCTTATTCAAGAAAAGAGGGAAATGTAAAAGAGAAATATTTCGGTTAGTTTATCGCACAATAGTCATTGGTGATATGATGAATCTATTTTTTGAGGAAATAGTAGCTGGACATTCAGTAGATTGTAATATATTTATGAAGAGGCAACAATAAAAGGGAAATTGGTGAATTTATTAGTCCTTTGATAATTTATTTTAACACAATCGATAAAGAGGAATCAGCATATTTCTAAAGATGACGAATAAAAGATTACTGTACAAGATAATTCCGCATAGCATTTAGGACAATATACCAGCATGGAAAAATTATCAGCTAACCAACAGGAAATGGAGAGTTGGGAGATTTGGGTCATCTTCAGAGATGAGAAGCTTTAACTAGAATGGTGCCAGGAGATTTCCTGTGGGGGTCTTAACTATTTGCATACTGTAATATTGACTTAGAAGAAGGGTCAAGTATATTGAAGGTAGATTTATTCAGGATACAAATATAGGTGATAAGCAAATTGTAAGGAGGTGAAAGATGGTCTGCAAATGGATTTGAATAGGTAAACACGATATGCTGGAGTAACTCAGCGGGACAGGCAGCATCTCTGAAGAGAAGGAATGGGTGACGTTTCGGGTTGAGAACCTTCTTAGGTAAAGTGAGTATACAAAATAAAATGGCAGATGTAGTTCTGTACAATGTGAAGGTTATCCATAATAGACAATAGACAATAGAAAATATGAATTATGCCACTTTGGCATAAGAACAGAAAATCAGCGAGATTTGTGTGAACATGAAACAGTAAATTGATATGATGATCCAGCAAGAGGTTAGGAAGGCCAATGGAATATGGGCCTCTACTGCAAAAGGTATGGAGTCTAGAATTAGGGATGCCTTTCTGTAGGTGTGCAGGGTACAGCTGAAGTACTACATACAGTTCTTGTTTCCTTATTTAAGAAAGGATATGAATGCAGTGGAGTCCAGTCAACGAAGATTCACTGGGTTAGCTCCTTATACAAATAAATTATTTCATGAGGAAAGGTCAAGTAGGTAGGACATATATTCATTGACATTTTAGAAGAATATGAGGTGATCTTGTTAAAACCCGTGAGGCGCTTGAGAAGAGTAGTCATTGAGAGAATATTATGTAAGAAGGAACTGCAGATGCTGGATTACACCAAACATAGACACAAAATGCTGGAGTAACTCAGTGGGTCAGGCAGCATCTCTGGGGAAAAGGAATGGTTGACGTTTTGGGTCCAGACCATTCTTCATATCCTTGAGGGAATATTTCCCTTCAAGGAGAAATGAACAACCAGGTGGGGAAATTTTGTTTAAAGGGCGTGTCCTCTAAGAAATTTCCTCTCCTTGGCGGGTGTGATTTTTTAGAATTCTCTTCCACAGAGAGTTCTATTGGGTAAATCATTGTACGTATTAGCGACAGAACTTAGTCTACGGGGCAGTGAAGGGTTGTGAGTATCAGGCTGGAAAATGGAACCGAGTCAAAGATCAGATCAGCCTTGCAGGTGAAGCATCTCAGGGGGCTTTGTGGGCTAATCCCACTCCTGTTTCTCATGTCATTAGGTCATAAGGAATAGGAGTAAAATTAGGCCATTCGGCCCATCAAGTCTACTCCACCATTCAATCAAGGCTGATCTATCTCTCCCTCCTAACCTTATTCTCCTGCCTTCCCCCATAACCTCTGACACCTGTACTAATCAATCCTGTAACTAATCACCTGTACTAACCTGTCCCAAACGCTATGTCTAGTTAACCAGATGAATGATCACTTCCAGCAGTTTAGAACCTTTGTATCCACTGCCAATCACACTGCCAATGTTGCAGTCACTGGCAGGTTATCGTTATCTGCACCCTACATTAAAGTCAATAGACAATAGACAATAGGTGCAGGAGTAGACCATTCGGCCCTTCCAGCCAGCACCGCCATTCAATGTGATCATGGCTGATCATCCCTAATCAGTAGAGTTCCTGCCTTCTCCCCATATCCCCTGACTTCGCTATCTTTAAGAGCCCTATCTAGCTCTCTCTTGAAAGTATCCAGAGAACCGGTCTCCACCGCAGATAATTCCACAAACTCACAACTCTCTGTGTGAAAAAGTGTTTCCTCGTCTCTGTTCTAAATGGCTTACCCCTTATTCTTAAACTGTGGCCCCTGGTTCTGGACTCCCCCAACATCAGGAACAGTCCACAGCGTTATGTTTCACCAAACAAAGGATCAAAAACCCTGGCCCAACCAAACCCATAAAAACTCTCGTTAACTTTCATCCCTTGCTTTTAACACTGAGCTCATTTTGAATCCAATTTGTATTTTTCTTCCCATGAATCTTTACTTATGACGTGGGTCTTTGAAAAACGTTTTCCTGAAATCCAAGTAGATTACAAATATTGTTTCCCTAATATGGACCCTTTTTCTAGCCTTTTCAAAAGTAATCAACCCAATTAGTCAGAGACATATTTCCCATAACAAGTCCTTGCTACCTCTTACTGATTAATCTGCACCTCTCTAAATACAATCCTTCTTTTCCCGATAATCTTCTCCACTGATTTTATGCCAACTGGCTCATCTCTCTTGTCAGCGGTATGAGGTAATCCAGTGGCACAGCTGGTAGAGCTGCTGCCCCACAGCGCCAGAGACCCGGGATCAATCCTGACCTCGGGTGCCGTCTGTGTGGAGTTTGAACGTTCTCCTTGTGACCACGTAAGGATTCTCCGTTTCCTCTCACATCCCAAAGATGTGAGGGGGTGGATTCGTAGGCTAAAATGGACCCTGTAAATTGCCCCTAGTGTGTAGGGAGTGGGTGGGAAAGTGGGGGGATATAGAACGGGTGATCAATAGTCGGCGTGGTATTTTGGGCCAAAGGGCCTGTTTCCACGCTGTATCTTCCAATCAATCAGTCAATCTGTAATCTGTCCCCATCGCCCTTTTTAAGTCAAGTCAAGTCAAGTCACTTTTATTTCTATAGCACATCTCGTTGACCAAAGTACTTTACATTGGTGGAGGTACTAACGTTATACAACAGTGGTTCATAGATTAAGTACATACATAAATACATACATATAGCCTTCCCTCAGAGGACGTCAAGAAAAGCTTGAGAGTAAAGATGAGTTTTAAGTCTTGACTTAAAAGAGTCGATGGAGGGGGCAGTTCTGAAGGGAAGAGGGATGCTGTTCCACAGTCTAGGAGCTGCAACCACAAAGGCGCGGTCGCCCCTGAGCTTATGCCTAGATGTTCAGTAACCACACGTCGGCCGATCTGAGGGACCTGGAGGTGGTGTGGTGGGTAAGCAGACTTTTGCTGTAGGTGGGGGCAAGCCCATTAAGGGCTTTGTAAACATAAAGAAGGATCTTGAAATATATTCGGAACCGCACAGGGAGCCAGTGGAGAGAGGCTAGAATCGGGGTGATGTCATCCCTTTTTCGGGAGCCTTGCCAGGAGTCTCGCTGCAGCGTTTTGGACCAGTTGCAGGCGGGACAGGGAAGATTGGCTGATGCCAGTGTTGCAGTAATCGAGGCGGGAGGAGATAAATGTGTGGATGATCTTTTCGAGGTCATCAAACTGGAGGAATTGTTTTATTTTAGATATCGGCCAAAGCTGGAAGAAGCTAGCTTTTACCACGGATTGACTTGTTTGTCAAATTTCAATGCTGAGTCAAATATCACGCCAAGGTTTTGGATGTGAGGTTTGAGTAATGGGGTAAGGCTTCCAAGGCTGCCTGCTATCGTTTTGATTGAATCCGAGGGGCCGAGAAGGATGACCTCAGACTTACTCTCGTTTAGTTGGAGGAAGTTCTGGGCCATCCAACACTTTATATCCTCGAGGCAGTGGATAAGGTTAAGTAGATTTGATCGGTTGTTGGGCTTCAGGGGGAGATAGAGTTGTGTATCGTCTGCATAGCAATGGAAGGTAATGCCATGCCTTTGAATGACTTGGCCTAAGGGGAGCATATACAGGGAGAAGAGAATGGGGCCAAGGATGGAACCTTGTGGAACCCGCAGCAGAGGCTAGCTGGGGAGGAGAAAGAGTTGCCTATGTTAGTAGAGAAACTCCTACCTTTGAGGTAGGAGATGAACCAGCTCAGGGCAGTTCCATCAATACCAACCCCGTACCGGAGACGGTCAATTAGGATGGTGTGGTCAACAGTATCAAATGCTGCGCTGAGGTTGAGAAGGAGCAGGATTGCACAGTCGTCAGAGTCAACGGTGAGAAGTAGGTCATTATGTACCTTTAACAAGGCAGACTCTGTGCTGTGGTGGACCCTGAAACTTGATTGGAGAGTTTCCAAGATAGTATTTTGGTGAAGGTAAGGCATAAGTTGACTTAAAATTACCTTTTCTAGGGCTTTTGAAAGGCAGTTTTGAAATAGGTCTGTAGTTGCTTGGCAAGGTGGGGTCGAGGTTAGATTTTTTCAGGAGGGGCTGGACCACCGCATGCTTGAAGCAGGTAGGAACAGTGCCAGTGGCCAGAGAACTGTTGAAGATGGCAAGGATGCTGGGACCGGCTATTGTAATGACATCCTTTAGAAGGGCAGAGGGGACAATTTCGAGGGGGCAGGTAGTAGGTTTCATGGCAAAGCAAAGTTTAAGCAAAGTTTAAGCAAAGTTACCACACTAAACCCCTTAACCAACCCTATAACCAAAGTGAATAGGGAAATGATACTCAGTCTGGGCTCTTTTTTCCCTTGTTTCTAATAGTCTAGAATGCATTTTGTCCCGACTTTGTGAATTACTACTCCCTGTTTGTCCATCCTCGTAAAACATGCCCCGAATCCTCTAGTCCCTCCAGTAGCGATTGTGTTTAGGTGTAGTGTATTTAAAGTTTCTATTGAAGATATAAAAAGAAAATGCTAGATGATGCTGCCTGTCCCGCTGAGTTACTCCAGCATTTCGTGTCTATCTTCGGTGTAAACCAGCATCTGCAGTTCCTTCCTACACGTAAAGCTTATATTTACATTTTACAGATCATTTTGGGTGGGGGCGAGGAAGGGGGAGCAGCGCCCCTGTCTAATCCTACAGTAAACAGGCGCGCATAAAAACAAAAACAATTCAAGTTATTCAAACCAATGTCATTAAATCAAATCAAATAACACCACCCTCACCCCACCAGTAGATTTATCACTTCGTTTTAATGGGACCGCGGCACCTCCCGAGAGCAGGATGACCTGCGGAGCTTGGCGTCGCTGTATTGGACTTGGCATGGAGCCCACAACTGATGCGGTCCTGGCGCGTTGGGGCCAGCGCTCACCCGAGCACAAGGTTCCATCCGCACGGCAATAGCCCAGTTATTGGCGTGACTCCATGCAAATCCTGGTGGGATTGCTGGCAAATCTTGCCAGGAGATCTGCCCCGTTTTCTTCTGTGTCCACCAGAAATCTTCTGCTTCTCCTTGGCGTGTGTCTGAAAATGAACGAGATTGGTGGCAAACCAATCTCGACCTCGCCATTTAATCCTGATTAACTTTCCTCTTGGCAACGTTTCTTTAGTTGCCCCGACAACAACGTTTGGAAGATAGACACAAAATGCTGGAGTAACTCGGCGGGACAGGCAGCATCTCGGGAGAAAAAGAATGGGTAACTTTCGGGTCGAGACCCTTCTTCAAAGAACTTTCGTAAATTTCGCCCCATTCTTCTTCGCCCCTTGGCCTTTACCCCCTTCACCTTCAAGCGACTGCTTGCAAACTGCATATTTGGTGATCATTTGGGCCATCTGCTCCTCTCGTGTCTCCCGTGGGTGGAGATGAACCCCCCTGTTGAATTCCCAGACGACGTTCTCGTGTTATTATCAAGACCTCTCATTTCCACGTTAGTAACTTCATCCCGTCTCGATATGACTATCCCAGTGCATTGCGCCCTTGTTATAAACGTCAGCTTACAACCCGTTGCCCATGTCCAGACTTGCACTAAATACAGTGCAGAACGCCACAGGAGATCCTTCTTCCCTGTGGCTATCAAACTGTACAACTCCCCCATCTGTCGTTGGGTAGACTGAGGCTGAGACTGACTCCCCCCCCCCCCCATCCCCAATCTTTGCACCCCCCCCCCCAATCGTTTACACGCGTCACTTTAATTTCATGTTCCATGTAGTTTGTGTTTTTATGATGGTTGGCAGGTCAATTTCCTTCCAGGGATAAATAAAGTTCTATCGTATCGTATCGCATTGTAAATCTTGTTCACCCATCACTTTGCACCGAACGGGTGACTCCTGGTTAAAAGGAGACAGAAGGAATCGCAGATGCCGGAATCTTGAGCAAAACGCAAAGTGCTGGAGGAACTCAGCGGGTCAGACAGCATTGCGGAGAGGATGGACAGGCGGCGTTTCGGGTTCGGGACCCTTATTCGGACTGGTTAAACAATTAAAAAAAAACCACCTTTGCAAAACCTTTCATAACTCTCCAACTCTACTGAACACATTGAAGCACTGGGATATCCGGGGTCGACAAGATCTGTCTTCTTAAGTAGTCCTGAATATAATTACGTTTCCATTGACAAACGATCCTTTAGTTGCCTAGACAGCCAGTTTTAGAAATTCCGCCACGATCTTCTTCGCCCCTTTACCTCTTTCCTCCTGTAAGCGATTCCCTGTATCTTTGATGAACATTTTGGCCATCTGGTGCTCTCGCCTTTTCTGTGGCTGGAGATGAAAAATCTTGTTTCAAAACCTTCACGCGAAGAGCTCTGCGATGCTTTGCTCAGTCGAAATTACAAGAGTATAAGTTGCTCTAGTTCTTCTTAAGTTCCATTCATTTTAAAGCACCTCTTAAACACTTTTCATTGAATGAGGCTACTCTCACATACTTGCATTGTAGGACATACTTTAGTTATTCCAGAACTGCACCGAATAATAGATTGCATCTGCCATCCCCTCATTTGTCTTGCACGATTGCAAATGAAATGAAAGCAAAGTCCTTGCAGGTTGGGGTTCAACTTTGTGGTATATTTAACTGGGAATGGTTGCATATGCGAATGAGAATCAATGACCTTGGCCTTTCTCCGCCCTGCCCGTTATACGAGGCTGCTGCTCCTAACACATTGTGCATAGCGCATTGGAAAATCACAATGGCTCGCTCAACGTTGCGGTCCCTTGTCACTGCTTTTAGGCTGGCCTTATGAAAATAGTCTATCAAAGTACCTCAACAGAAAACGCTCCAATTTATATGTGTAAATATTTGATGCAGTGCCCCACGTCACAATGTCTTGGGCATTTATTTCAGATTTTACCCACACATTTTCATTGTCATTTTGCAGCAAAATAAAATCTGTCGTTTATAGGCGTTTGGAGTTTCATTTACTCATTTGATTTAATTTTCAGCGACAATCTCGTACCTCTCACATACCATACCGACACAATTTAAACTTTTACACAGTTCCATACCAACTGACACTATACAAATCCATTGACTAACACACAATGAATCATTCCGTTATGACCCCCCCCCCCTCCTTCTCCCTCCTTATTCCGTTATGATTCACGGCCATCTCTCCACAAATGTTTGAAAACAGAAAGACAAAAATAATAATTTTGTGGCACAAACTTGCAGATGCGTTTAGCAACCAACCCTCGAAACGTATTTGGTGGGAGGCTCGCAGTCTCCTCTATTATCAGAATTATTTTCCAAGCCAACCATTCCTGAATACTGATGAAATATATTGAAAACGAGAATCGGGCACGCCTGCTCGCCCTAAACAAAAGATTTCAACGACAGCTGCAGGATCCGCTGACCAGGTTGCATAATGAGTGGGCCCAATTACGTTGGTGGCAAGCTGCCAATTTTTCCAAAGAGAAAAAATTAAAGCTCTGAATTGTAATCTTCATGTTGGCTGTGGAATTTATCTCGTCACCGACTACTTGAATTATCAACGGAAAGTCCATAAAACCCCTCATCCCTCCAAGCGTTTTACAATTTCCCCAATGCCTAATTGTGAACAGTAACTCACGTTTTGTTATGTGAGAATAATATTTACATAAGAAACGTCTCACGTTTTAGTCACGTTAATCTTCCTGATTTGGGTTTGGGGTGTTAATGTTCATTTAGTGGGGACCCAACCATGCGTGTGGAACACATATTCGGGTTCTGATCTTTTCTGATGTTGTTTTATTTCTTTCGGTGAGGTTAAGGAACAGACAAAGACTTTCACGACGACATTCAACGTGCGGAGTGAACCTGCACTTAAACCGTACACAACAGGAGGCCCTCGTTCCACTGGGAGTGCGATGTCTTTCCACGATATATATCTTAAAATGGAGCTGAAACTATGCACGATTGGTATAGCGAGCCTTTAAATCTTCCATCCACCAGCTTACGGCGTTAACGTTAAAGCGGCTGCACGGTAGAGGGGGGAAAACGTGCAACAGAACCTGAGCGAACACACAGACATTTCTATTGTATTCCAGTAGCATTTCTAAACAACTTGTGTAGTCATTTTGAGGTTATTTCCAAAGTATGCAAAACACTTTTACTTTGCTTTCAGACGTGTCCTTTAGAACGAGAATGCAGGACAATGTTGTGTGTTTACTGTTCCAATAAAACTGGATAAAACTGGTAGTTATAAAAAGGAGCGATTTACATAATTGATCTGACAAGAGTGTAATATTTTAGAGGATAAATGACATGCTGATTATGTATCCAGCAAACTCCACTTTTGCCGAAATCAAGGGTTGGATGGGTGTAGTTTGGATATGATAAATACGACAGATACATGGCACTAGAAGTAAAAGTGGAAAACAAATGAAACAAGACCTAACACCTGTCGCTTGCTCCTTAGAGACAGCCTAATGCTATTAATTGTTTCATTCTGGCGAAGAACTGCAGCTGCTAACTGTCTGCATCATGTTCCATTTCACCTCCATATCCCAAAATAGATTTTCCTCTGAATGTAGTAGAAAGGACATTAGAAAAAATCTTTACTTTTCTTACAATCGGCGTTATCTTCTCTTAATAAGTTTTTTTTTGCAATTAAATCTCTCCAATCAACATTTACAATGTAGTTATCGTTTCATTTTATTGACACATCTTCCCATGAAATATTTAAAAAACACGTAGATGTGTGTTAATATCTAAAGTGTTTTCATTCCCCGAGACCTTATTGATGTCTAAACGCAATGACAAACAATTCCTGTTTGCAGCTCCACCATCTTATGCAGTAAACAGTGAACGCAATTGTCCTCGGATTGGGGTTGTAGGGGAATTGGCCTGCAGTTGATAGCTAGCGTTTTGGAATGTGAGGACGGAGTGGTGTAATGTTTGGTTCGCCCCTCCAAGAGAGAAAAAAAAGTACAGTTCTGTTGTGTCGAATTGCATAACAAATAACTTTAAAAGTCCCATTGACTCACGTGGCTCGCCGGAGCCTGACAGCAGGCAGAGCGCAGTATTGAGCCCCATACAAAGCGTTGCACCACCATTGGATAAGCTAATAACCTTTAGGCGTCCTTCGGACGCGCCGCTCCCCCACCATTCAAATGCAAACGAGCGGGTATATATAGAGAGTTTGCCAACGGCAGGGTTACAGTGAATAAAAAAGGAGATTGTACGCGTACCAGCTGCCAGCAAAACGTGCTTTGGTGGGAGGACTCTTTCTTTGATTTTTTTTTAAAGAAGAAATATTTGGTAAGGTTGCTGGAATCCTTAACAATATGGCTCCAGCCTGCAAACCGGGATCTGTCAGGGATGAAGGAGACTTTTATGCAGTCAAAGAAGATCGCAAGGTACATTTAAAAGGGCAACTTTTAATCGGGGGGCTATGCACGAGACAAAAAAAAAATTCACTCTAACCCGGGGCGTTTCTTTTGCTAACTGCAGACTCGCAAGCCATTGATCGAGAAGAAGAGGCGAGCCCGCATTAACGAAAGCTTGCAAGAGCTGAGACTGATATTGGCGGATACGGAAGTGAGTTTTTTTTTTAAGCTGTACTGATGGGGGGGGGGGGGGAAATCCCTTCAGATTTCAGTACGTGATTTAAAAAAATAAAAATCTAAAATGTGCTAAATATTCTCAGCTGCAGTCGAAAATGGAGAATGCAGAGGTGCTGGAGATGACGGTGAAACGCGTCCAAAACATACTTTGCAACAGAAATGTTGGTGAGTAGGCAGGGGAGTGGAAATTGCAGGGAGTTGGGAATCTATTGCAAAATATATACATGTATTGCATAAGCTTTTTTTTTTGCAGAATGCGAACAATATATTTTAATGGCAATTGTTACGATAGGAAGCTGTTTCTTTTAAGGGAAAAAAACTCTTCCTTCTCTCCTTGTTGGCAGAACAGGATAGGTTTAACGAGGAAGCGAATGAGAGGTTTGCAGCCGGCTACATCCAGTGCATGCACGAGGTCCACACTTTCGTTTCAAACTGTCCGGGGATCGATTCTGCCGTAGCCGCCGATTTACTGAACCACCTCCTGGAGTCCATGCCACTGAGCGAAGACCACTTTCAGGATTTACTGGGCGAGTTGATGGCTGAGAGTAGCTCCAGTATATGGTCTGGGCCTGACGATATGTGCCTGTTATTGGCGTCCCCCGGAGGTAGAGAACAGCTCTTCTCCCCGGCACTGTCTCCTGTATCCTCTGCCTCCAGCGATGATGCCTGCTCCGATCTGGACGACGCGGACCCGTCCACTGCTGCACCGGCACCCTTGCTGCAAGATAAAGTGGTAGACAGCTGTCGGACAGAGAACACATCCCCTGCAATGTACTCCAAGTCGGTCTGGAGGCCGTGGTAATCGAACGGAGCAGGGCCGAAGAGAAGTAACAAAGCTGCCTTGTTTGGGAGCGGGCATTGGCTTTCCCATTAGGAGCCAGTTGCATGCCATCACTGCCTTCTATGAACAATATCGATCCCATAGCAAATGCAGTAATATGATTTTTTTTTTAAATGGAGAGATATGCTTAAAGAAACTGAAAAAAATAGCACTGGGAGTAATACAATACAATTGGGCAATACCCTATTTTAAAGCTTAGCTGTGTTAGATACTATCACGAATTTCTAATTGAGGCCCTGGGTAAAGAGGTATTCGAATTTCTTAGTAACAGTAAAAAGAGTGAAACAAAGCGCTTCTACAAAGCACAACATGTAACCTTTTTTTAAAAACTTTGTTGAGGGGAAATAAAATCGTGCACACATGATTAAACATGTAAACACTCTAATTCTACTGGTTAAAAATGTTATAATCCCTTAAAGGGATTGTTTTGGAGTTAGTTTATACTGGTAACAGGGTCCACAGTATCTACCTTCAGTGAAGGAAGACTGAATTAGAATTGTGCAAAAAAAATAAGGTTAGATGTATATGTACTTATTGAGCCTAGGAGAATATCTTTTGAAAACTTGTGTACTGATTCCCCCATGCTTCTGTTCACAGTTACATTTGAAATGTCCTGCCAGCACATTAATGTGTTTTGTTTTCAATTGTGTGTATATTTGTCAGTGATGTAAGTTTGACTTTTGAGTTTTGTCATTTAAAAAAAATAAACTTTTACCACTTTTAAATGGCTGTCTACTAAATTACACATGCTGCCACCTTCCTGCACCGTTAATGGTAACTTTACAATTTATGTTAACAATGCATCTTTTTAAACATGAAATGGTATTCATAATTTGTATTACTGCTAAGAGCACCTTTTTTTAAAACCTTTTTTTAATGTCCCAAGATGTTTCATTGGAGCAGTAATAAACAATATTTAACACCAACCTTTTGAAGGAAATATTAAGGCAAATGACCAAAACTCTTGGTCAGAGACATTAATTTTAATGAACATGTAAAGTATATGGCAAAATTAGGGAGGGGATTCCAGAGGCTTTTGGACTTGACTACATTATTGGGACCTATATTGTTCGCACTGTATATTATACAAAATCTGCCATAGGAGGATAGAATTGCATCCCTCTTGGTTCTCATGCCAATTGCTCCACCACAACTATTGTATGATATATTGGGTGCATGTATTCATGATGGACTTAGCCCTCCATATATGGTTTAACAGAAAACAAAACTTTCAAAATCTTCTGGATATAATAATATGAATAAAAGTAATACAAGATTTGAATATGGTGGGTAACCAAATTACTAAGTTCCAAGTGTGTAAGAAGGAACTGCAGATGCTGGTTTACATTGACGATAGACACAAAATGCTGGAGTAACTCAGTGGGTCAGGCAGCATCTCTGGAGAAAAGGAATAGCTGATGTTTTGGGTTGACAGTCTTCATCAGACTACTGTGTATTCCTAAGTATTCCTTTTCTCCAGAGATGCTGCCTGACCCACCGAGTTACTCCAGCATTTTGTGTCTATCTACTAGGTTGTAAGATCAGCTATAGCATTTCCCAAATAATTCCTCCAGGAACAAGTTGATGATTATTCAAATAAAATCTTGAGTCAGAAATGGGAAATAATTAAAGTATAACATTCATGTCAATAAGTTGCAAAAATCTGTTGATTGAATCAGCTGCGATTTATGTCACATTATTTGGAAGAAAGGACACTGCAAATTATTAGTGTGTGAGTGTACACTATTCTGGGGTGCAATAACATTGTGACTTTTGTCTCAATTCAAAGATTTGGTTGTGAATTGGCACAAAAGATTTGTCAACTCTAATGTCAGTCTGATTCACAGTGGACAATAGCAACTGTATTCTGCAAAACCAGCCAATGATTATTTGATGTTAGTTTGAAAGTAAGACTTTAAAAGCTAGTCTGTATTTCAAAGGTTTTGGGAAGTTTGTTTTGACTAAATTTAAAGAGTAAAGCACTTCAGGAGACCAAAGGCTGTGGTTGGCATTATATGAATGCAAGTCGATTTACCTGGATTACTAATGCAATTTGTATAAATGTTTTGTATGTTTGAATATTCAGTGAAAATAAAGAGTCATACCTGATCTCTTTGTTGTCCATGTCTGTGTGCATCTGAGAATAATTGTTTTTGGATGTTTTTTTGGGTGCCCTTGGTGAGATGTGCCATTGGTATTACAAGTATAATCTTCCATTTGCATATTACATCTTGAATAATTGGTAAAAAGTGTACTACCTCAGTTTTAAGGAGGTAAATTTGGTAGATAGAACACAAAACTTCAGTGCAATACACATTTGTTCTACACCGCGTGGTGTTTTCTTTAAATTTTTGCATGCATTTAAAATTTGAAACTTGCACCTGCTTTTATAGCCAGTTGCATAGAAATATCATTTTAAGCATTTATGAATAACACAGTGATACCAAGGGGAGAAATTGGAGATTGAAAGCTCTGAATTATAACCAGCCAGAAATACATATTCTCATGATGGCTGACAAAAATTATTAATGCAGTAACCTAATGTTTTGGTTCTTGTAAATTGACATGTGAGATAAGGAGAGACTTTATAGAATTCCTAGTATGGAGGTTACAGAGAAGGCTATCCTTGGGTTTAATAAAGACAAAGGATCTTATATTAAAAGCTTACACCTGTTTTTATCATAGTCGTACAGCATAGAAACAGGCCCTTCAGCCCAACTTGCCCATGCCAACCAACATGTCCCAACTACACTAGTCCCAACTGCCTGCATTTGGGCCTTATCCCTCTAAACCTATCCTATCCATGTACCTGTCGAAATGTTTCTTAAACATTGTGATGGTACCTGCCTCAACTATCTCCTCTGGCAGCTCGTAGCATACACCTACCACACTTTATGTAAAAAGTTGCCTCCAGGTTCCTATGAAATCTCCCCCCCCCCCCCCTCATCTTTGATCAATATCCCCTGTTTCTCTATTCCCCTACTCTGGGTAAAAGACCCACATTAAAAAGTCCAATTGGACTCTGCATTAGTATTCTGACTTAATATTTGATATTTAATTAAATGCTCGGTCAGGAAGGTAGGTTATGATAATTACGAATAGGAGAAATTGAGAAGAATTTAGAGTGGAGCAAGTGAGCTCATGATGTAGACAACTGAAGAAAGGAGATAATGAGGAATTTCTTTAGTCAGGGTGGTGGATCTGTGGAATTCATTGCCACAGATGTCTGGAGGCCAAGTGATTGGGTATTTTTTAAAGCGGAGATTGGTAAGGGTGTCGAGGAAGAAGAATGGGGTTGAGAGGGAAAAATAGATCAGCCATGATTGAATGGTTGTGGAGGCTCGATGGGCTGAATGACCTACTACTGCTCCTATGACTTTTGCATTTACGAACTGAAAGCACAGCCACCAATAACAATGATGAACATGGGGGAAAACTGGTTGAGTTCAGTGGAGTGGAGAAAGTTACAGATACAGAGGACGATGTGTACATGGAGCAATTAAAAATGAATATTAAAAAAAAAATAAAGATATTATCAAACGGGAACCAAATACAAGGTTGAAAGCATCATGATGGTGGGTGACCACGACTTGATGATAGTAATCTCTTTCTTTACGATCACCAAAAACCTTGCAGTCACAGGGGAAATTTTCAAAATCCATACAGATAGCACTCCAAGTTAAGATCAAAACTGGATTTTTGGAGTTGAGTGTCAGCACTGTTAACTGGTGTGCCATTGTGCCACTCAGTAATTCTAATTCATAAGATCATAAGACATAGGAGCAGAATTGGATCATTCAGCCCATTGAGTCTGCTCCGCCATTCGATCATATATTTTTCCCTCTCAACCCCATTCTCCGGCCTTCTCACCTTAACCTTTGATGCCCTTACTAGTCAAGAACCCATCAATCTCTGTTTTTAAATATAGCCAATGACTTGGCCTCCACGGCCATCCATGGCAATGACTTCCACAGATTCACCACCCCAATTCATATATCTAATTCATATTTAGAAATTACTTACAATTCATTATTTGCAACTTAACCATTGATCAATTTAAATACTTCTTCCATAAAAGGGAATCCCTAAATGCATAAAGAAATACAATTTATCAAGGCAAATATACAGATTGGCACATTATCATGTATGCATGGAGGTACCTATTTTATTAATTGATTTTAATTGCTCATTCTTTCTGACTGTAACACAATTTGAGCAGAACATCATAAAATCATCCTTTATCCGTACACTGTGGATGGCTTGATTTTATTCATGTATAGCCTTTTCTTTGAACAGATAGCAGACAAAAAGCTTTTCACTGTGCACGAGACAACAATAAACTAAAATAAAATAAACTAAACTTTGAGTGGCACAGTGGCGCAGCAGTGTAGTTGCCGCCTTACAGCGCCAGAGGCCCGGGTTCGATCCTGACTACGGCAGGTACTGGGTTTTCTCAGGGAGCTCCGGTTTCTTCCCACACTCCAAAGGTTTGTAGGTTAATTGGCTTCAGTAAAAAAAATAGTAAATTGTCCCTGGTGTGTAGGATTGTGCTAGTGTATGAGATAATTGCTGGTTGGCACAGTCTCGGTGGACCGAAGGACCTGTTTCTGCTGTGTATCTCTAAAGTCTAAACTAACTAAACTAAACTAAACATTAAGCACTGTATACTTATGGCAATTGTATCATTCCCTCACAGTGCTAAGGAGAGTTTACATGGCAAAAAATAATGTTATGCTCGGAGAAACTATCTTGAAACCAACCATTTAAAGCTGAATGCAAATACAGGAAAAGATGTGTCATCTGTGAATGGTCAGGTCCCCATTAGAAGAATGGTTGTTTTTACATCAAAGGCCCGACTTCAATTCATTGCATTAAAGAACCTCTTCACCCTGTCTTTTGTAAAGCTATCACCTTGTCTTGTCCTTGACAAAACGTGCCAATATTGACACCGATTTTGAAACAAGTGTTAGGGGACAGTAGAGAAACTAGATTATCCTGCCAGGATTCTGTTAAATGGACAAGGGGTGTAGGTACTCCGTATGATCAGGAGGAAAGAATCACTTGTTTTTAAAAGAAAAGAAGAACTTTACTGCTTCCAACTCACGAGACACTAAACTTCTTGCTGCTTCTGTTTTCTCAATGTTTGGCTGAAGTCAGTTGGGGAAGACTTTTGACTCATTGAATTAGAGAGAAGCATTTTCTGTTGGGTTCACGAGAGGAGACATAGACAGCATACCCTCCCCCTCTCCAATTCTGTGGCCGTTTATAAGAAGAGTGAAATTCCCTTATTTTTATTCCACCCATTCCCTTCAAAGTCATTTCAATCTGACTGCAGTAAACAGATGTCCCTTTTGTGTCGCTTGCACCATAAATTTCTAAGAATTGATGAAAAAAAGAGGCTCTATAGCTTTCCAATGCAATACTTCACACAGTTATATATTAAATGTCTCCCTGCTGTCTGATTTACTGCAGTTCCACCACAGTATGATTTTTACAAACTAACTTTAAAAAAAAATTGCGATGAAAAAGTATTCTTAGGCTACATTGTTCTTGTTTATCCAGAAAAGCTTGACCTGTTAATCAAATGGTGGCAACTTAAAATTCCTGACAGCATAATTCTGTTAACTTTTATTGAAAGCACAGTAATCGATTAGAAGCACCTAATAATAATTATCTTTATTTTTTCTCCATCAGTTAATGCACCGCAATTAGTTAAATGGTTGAAAATATCAGCAGTCCAGTCGTGAAAATAATTTGAAGAAAAAGCACACAATACCAAATTCAGGAGAAATGCTGGAACAACTCAGCGAGTCAGACAGCATCTCTGGAGAAAAGAAGCAGATGACATTTTGGGTCGGAATCCTTCTTCAGACTGAAGAAGGGTTCCTTCCCGAAACGTCTTTGGTATAAACCAGCATCTGCAGTTCCTTCCTACACAAGATTTCGGAGAGCTGATTTACCGCTGAGACTCTGCCAATGTTGGTATTGTCAGTTATTTCCCAAATTTGCCCATGGAGCAAGGAAAATGTGATATCGTACGTCACCCATACATTGCCACAATGTCCAAATTATGTGAGTCTGATGTCAAGGCAGATGGACACAGTGTTTGCAAACAAAATATAACTAACAAGCTTACAATGGAACGCAGTAGCTGTTGGGCAAATGACATACACCAAAAACAACTATAGTACCAGAATGTATCCAGTAAGGAATGAATGCTTCACTGATACTTTATTGTCACATGTACCTAGGTACAGTGAAATTATTTTGTTGCATACAGTTCAGTAACAATCCTACAGTACATTAGGCACAATCATACTAAGTTCAAGAGTGTAAGATAGCGGATCACACAGAGTCAGTACACAAGAGTGGCCATGTTTCAGGCACCATCTTTTACTCTTCAAATCCTAGTTTTTTGCTAGAGTCTTATCTTGGCCATAAAGGTATGTAATAGCACAGTAATGAAACTTATCTGCTTTCGAGGGCCTGTGAAGAAAAACATTATATTTTATAGAAAATGATTTCCTATGGTTTAACTATGCTGTCACGGATCTCTTGGTTGTTTTTTTTCTAATGTCAAAACCAACATGTAGCAATGTGGAAGAATTAACTGTAGCAGTTGTAGAAATTGAAAACAATTTCCATCATTGAAGCACAAGAGACTGCATATGCTGGAATATGGCACAACAAACAGTCTGCTGGAGGAACTCAGTGGGTCCAGCTGCATTTGTAGGTGGGGGGACGGAATTAGGATGCAGGGTTTTGACTCACAATGTCGCCCACTCTGTAGAAACAAAGAATTGCAGATGCTGGTTAATGCACAAAAGGACACAAAGTGCTGGAGTAACTCAGCCTGTCAGGCGGCATCTCTGGAAAACATGAATAGGTGACGCTTCGGGTTGAGGCTCTCTTTCACACTTCGGTCTACACTCAAAATGTCTCCTGTCCATGTTCTCCAGAGATGCTCTCCGACCTGCTGAGTTGCTCCAGCACTTTGTATACTTTTGCATATTAACCAGCATCTGCAATTCTTTGTTTCTTCAATTATACAACATCAGCTGAGCGGTTGCTGTGGGATGTGAACGACAGCACTATCGCAGGTCGACATGTCCGTGGAGTGGGCTGCTGGAGGCCCTGCAGCAGCCAGGGAATCGCATGGATCAGGTGCCATTGGAGGTCCCACAGAGGTCGGATGAGCAGGTGGACAGGACCAGCCTGCAGTGGCATGAAGCGACGGAGCAGTGGTGGAGGGTATTGACATCTCCATGCCAATCCCTACATCACTAACCCAGTGCTATTGTTAGGACAATGGGCCATTATGCCCAAAATAAGACATTACATTTTTAACAACTTTGAAACTTTAAGGATACAAGATGGCGCTGGAAATGCAGTGACTCTTGCCTCAGTCTGAAAACGGGT
Organism: Malacoraja senta; assembly: GCA_038087875.1. Classification (NCBI taxonomy): domain Eukaryota; kingdom Metazoa; phylum Chordata; class Chondrichthyes; order Rajiformes; family Rajidae; genus Malacoraja; species Malacoraja senta. The sequence continues at coordinate 41,364,183 of CM075984.1, forward strand.
CCGGACCTGAAATATCACCTATCCATACTACTCCAGAGATACTGTCTGACCCACTGAGTTACTCCAGCACTTTGTGATCTTTTGTGTAAACCAGCATCTGCAGTTCCTCGTTTCTACAAAGTCACAAGGCTGACACAAAGCCTCACTACACTGCAAGTACTGAAAAATTAAAATAACAACTTACAGCTTGACGGTTGGACTTTTGAGAGGAAGAGCAGTGTTAATGTTTCAAATCAATGATCTTCCATCAGTACTAATCTCATGGCTTTGCTAACATGAATTATGGAAATAACATTCAAAGCAGTTTGTAAGAATTAATTAGCAGGATCCCAAAATACGAATGTTAAGTGCTGTGGTCCAACAGTGGCTTGGTAAGTTTATGCGATGTGGCACTTTGTTAGGTTTATGTAAGATCAACTCTGGTGAAGACAAAGGACATGGAAATCTGAAGAAGGGTCTCGACCCAAAATGTCACCCATTATTTCTCTCCAGAGATGCTGCCTGTCCCGCTGAGTTACTCCACATTTTTGTGTCTATCTTCGGTTTAAACTAGCATCTGCAGTTCCTTCTAACACATATGTAATAGGTGTCAGTGCCTACAAAAAAGGATTAAAACAAAGTTGCTGATTAGTTTTGAGCAACTGTTGCTGAAAATGGAATGGAAATATCAATAGAAATAGAAAATATCACTTAATCCATAATATGATTATGGACACAGTTTGACAAAATTAAATTGAATACTTTATAGTCACATGTGACAAGTCACAGTGAAATTCTTTGCTTACATACCCAAGGTATGCAAATAGTTGCCACATAAAGGGCGCTGACAATGTGACAAAGTATCCCACGCCGGGTCCTCCTTTGTTCTCCCTCCCACACCCCCCCCCCCTCACCCCCTCCAACAACAGTTTCCCTTCGCTCCAGGTCCACCTTTGTTCTCCTAACTTCTAACAAAAGTTGTTGAGAAATTTCAGACCAGTCTCGCGAGGGTGTAACACTTCCAACATTTTAAGAAACAGAAGAAGAAAACATTTGAGAAAGAAACTTGTTTTCAGTACATTTAAGTACAATAATCAACAGCGTTCAAACTTTTTAAGGTGCTATTATTTATTCAAATATTTCAAAACAAATATTATTATCATTTATGTAACTTTTTGACTGGATAATATATAATTGGGGTAATTGGTATAAAAGACAAGTATATTGAAATTCAGAGCAAAAGGGACAATTGAACACTTAAATTTAAAATTAGACACAAGGAGGCCATTTAGCCCATTGCGTTTGTGTCATCCCTCAGAAGATCAACTCCCCTTTAATTCCTTTCGCCACTAACGTACACTAAGTGGTAATCTACCAATTATCCTACCACCATGTCTTTGAAATGTAGGAGAAAACTGGTGCACCTGTGGTCATGGAGGAAACGTGCAAACTGTACAGGCAGCACCTGAGTTGGGATCAAACCTGGATATCTGGAGCTGTGAGGCAACAGTACTAACTACTGTACCAATGTGCACCTATCTTAGTTCAATGCCATCTGGAATATTGGAATATCTACTCCAATAAAAAAGTTACTATCTTTGTATGAACTTTAGCTGCCCTGTGATACAGATGAAAGACTTCTGTACACAACATTTGAGTTTCTTGTTCCAGTTTCCTCCCTCTTCTCCAAATGAAAATACAATTCCATGGTATACAGTACATTCAAGGGACCATTCTACACATGAAAACAGACCATCTACCAAAAATTCTGCTTAACTATTCCCCTTTTGGATATCAAACACGTGCCATCATTAGCATTTCAGGGGAAGCACTGATGGTGGCACATAGAGTCATAGGGTCATCGAGTCATACGGCGCAGAAAAGGGCCCTTCAGCACAAATTGCACATGCCAACCAATATGCCCAATCTACGCTAGTCTCACCTTTTTATAGTTTAGTTTAAAGATACAGAGAGGAAACAGCCCACTGAGTCTGCACCGACCAGCGATCCCTGTACACTATCACTATCCTACACACTAGGGACAATTTACAATTTTTATCGAAGATAATTAACCTACAAACCTGTATATCTTTTCAGTGTGGGTGGAAACTGGATAACCCGGGGAAAACCCACTCAATGATGGGGAGAACGCACAAACTCTGTACAGACAACACCCATAGTCAGGATTGATCCTGGGTCTCTGGCGCTGTATGACTGCAACTCTACTGCTACGCCATCGTGCCGCCCCTGCCCACGTTTGGCCTATATCCTCTAAACCTTTCTTATCCATGTACCTATTATTATTATTATCCAATGTTCTTTAAATGTTGTCATAGTACTTGTCTCAACTACCTTCTCCGACAGTTCATGCCACATACCTACCACCCTCTGTGTGAAAATAATTCCCCTCTCACCTTAAATCAATGTCCTCTGCTTCTTGATTCCCCTACTCTGGGTAAAAGACTGTGCTTGCATCCTATCTATTCCCCTCATGATCTTATACACATGCATGATATTAAAAATTAGGACAGTCAAGCAACAATCTGAAAAATAATAATGACCATGGTTAACTTTTCACTCCCACGGGGATTTCTGAGGGTTAATTCTCACAGGGATTTTACTTGGTCTGCTGATTACTGAGTTTCTAGCTAAACCAGACCAGGATGTTGCAAAAAGTAGAACCACTATTGTAATCTTGGGTTGGTGGGAGGAGGGATATTTAAAAACAAATTGTAAATATGTACAATAAGAAGATTAGGAGATTGAAAAGTACTGGAGTAACTCAGCGGGTCAAGTAGCATCTCTGGAGAAGATGGATAGGTGATGTTTCCGGTCAGGATCCTTCCTGCTGAGTTAGTCCAGCACTTTGTGTCTTATATTTAGAGACACGTTATTTAAATGTAAGAACTATGTATTAACAACAGAGCAAACAGATCTTATTGTGTAGGAAGGAACTGCAGATGCTGGTTTACACTGTAGACATGAAATGCTGGAGTAACTCAGCGGAATAGGCAGCATCTCTGGAAAGGAGGAATGGGTGACATTTCTGCTCTACGACCTGGGTAGGTGCTGCCTCTACCCCCTCCCCCTCCCGCTCCACCCCCCCCCCCTCTCTAGCTGTGCCTGCGCAGTTGGGGGTTATGCGTGAAAGGATAGGGCGGGGGATGGGGTAAAAGGAGCGAATGAATAATATTAATATAATATGGTTAGTGTGTGTGTGTGTGTGTGTGTGTGTGTGTGTGTGTGACGCCGAAGGCCGCCCCCCGCAACGTTGAGGGGACGGGACCCAGTGGGTCCCTCTTGGTCTAGTACGACAATAAAACACTCTTGACTTGACTCTTGAGAATCTTTGTCATGATTGGGGTCTCTGTCAAATATACACGATGATGTACTGTACTTTAAAACATGAAAGCCTGAAAATCTCTTGCCCTGTGCAGATATTTGGAACACTTGTTTCAAAAGATCCTGTCTTCACAGACCAGTTTATGCCTCCTCATTGACGTTTTGGTAATAACCAGGATTTAGCATTTTCCTGTCAACTCAAAGGATCATTTTCCTTACCGCCTGTGTCAGGATTCACACTTTCTTTCAAAGGACTGGGAAGAGGCGAAAATTTCACATGACTCAAAGTGAGATTTCATTAATTTATGAGGCCATTGAAGGAAGCTATGCTGTCTCAAAAAGTCATTCCAACTCTTTGAAGTAGAAAGCAAGGGGCAATAATTTTCTGACCAGAGTTTCCTTTCTTAAGTTCCCTCTACACTGACTGATGCAATATTACGGAATTTAGCCATTTTTTGTTAAAATAAATTTAGTTTGTGTCTGAAAAGTAAAGGACTGATTTTTCAGCAGTTTATCTTTCTGATTCTTATCTCATTTTGTTTGGTAATGTTTAATCACATAACGTTAAATCACATAAGTGCAGAGATCTTACTGGAAAATAAGATAATTGCAGCTACTAGTGTAGGAAGGAACTGCAGAGGCTGGTTTAAACCGAGGATAGACACAAAAAGCTGGAATAACTCATTGGGGCAGGCAGCATCTCTGGAGAGAAGGAATGGATAACGTCTGGAGAGAAGGAATGGATGAAAGAAGGATGTCGTTTCGGGTCGAGACCCTTCTTCAGTTCACACCAGTCTCGACCTGAAACGTCACCCATTCCTTCTCTCCAGAGATGATGCCTGTTCCGCTGAGTTACTCCAGCTTCTTGTGTCTATCATTGCAACTATTACATTGGTATTTATTTTGTAGGGACTGTCACTTGTTCTATTCAGCGACGTGATTTTCTTTATTTTTCCATATATGTGCATTATTCCATATTTATCAGAGATATATATAACTAGATCTAAATATAAAAGTACAACCATATAAGTAAATGGATTTTTTTTTTAAATGCTCTTTTACTGTTTTGTATAATTAACTTACAGTCTGTGCATTTAAAAGCAAAGGTCTGATTCATAAAGTGCCACAGCAACAGGATAGGGGATCTTGTCTTCCATCATTCAGAGCCACCCTTTTTAAAGCACACCAATATCACAAATGTCAGTATTTGATATATGTATATTTGATATAAATGTAAAATAATTGTATGGTTTCCCCCCTATTTTTCAATTTTGAACATCAATAAAAACAGGTCACAGGGAGAACGTACAAATGACAGACCCGTAGTCAGGATCGAAAACAGGCTGTGATGTGAGGCAGCAACTCTACCGCTGCACCACTGTGCCGCTTATTATTACTTACTATTACTAAGAATAATTACTATTCTTTCGACATAAGAATTATACCCTCATTACAATCAAATGGCACAATTCTTAAAGCTAATTTATTTCTGATTTTTATCTTAGCTTGATTGAAGTTGAACACTACCGAATGATAAAGTGCATACTTGATATCAACGTACTATTGGGTGAGGTCCACTAAATCCTACAAGAGATAATGCAAATTTAAATAAAAGTGTAACCATTGAAAAATAATTCCCTTCAAAGAATAAAGTGGTTTTGAGAAGCACAAAGTAGTTCACAAAGAACATTCTTTAGTATATCTTTGGTCAGTGACTTCCTGAACATTTGGAGGCTTTTGACTCAATTGACCGATGAAGGTTCTAAAGACTTAGTGACAAAGACACTGACATCAGTCTAACGAGGGAAACTTGATAGTTTGGCTAATTGCCACATAAATCAGGGAAGAAGGACTGAGAAGGAGGTACTTTTCACACTGAAATAAGACTAAAGAAGTCTGTTATAAACATTAATGGGAGCCCGCACACATAGTCAAGCCTATTATCCAGTCAAATACATGGCAGACAGCTCAATTGATACTCACAATAATGGACCCTTTGCTGAAATGTAGATCCAAAGCATTATTCATGTTTTCTTGAAGATCTAATTATGTCTTGATTGTGCATTGAAAAAAATGCTTTAAAAATATGGGCAATTTAAATGGTAGACTGTTACATTTGTATTGAATTTGCTGGCAAGCGATTTGTTATTTACTAAATAGAATATCTTGTTTTATGGTATTTAGATGTCTCACAGTGATACCAAATGAACGTGTTAATGTTCAGATTTGCAGATTTACATGGAAAGTTTAATCCTGTGATTGAATTAAAATGTAATTATCTGCCTCTGCTGCAGGCAGACACTGCGATTTGTAAGACACTGCAAGCCAAAGCGATTTGTTTTTCTGTGGGGATGTTGTGCTTAGTATTGTTTAGGGAAGTGAAATGGTGGAGCAACCTGATAAAATAATCTAGTAAGGACCACGAAAAGTAAAAAGAGTATTGAGACTCAGGTCATGCCAAGTAATTAAGCTTTCAATTACAATGCTACAAACCTGCTCCTCATTTTTTACATTATTTCAACAAAAGTGCAGTTCTGATCTTAAAGATATATTAAAATATCCGAGAGCTGTTCTGCACCAAAGAGATAGGTCTCTTTGAATAAATTCATGACAATATTTTAATCCAGAAAATGATGTTAATTTAAAGAAAGCAAACACTTCACGTCTAGTTTGCTTGCAACCTATTTGCTGTTTCCTATGTAGAATATCTAATTTAATGATATTTGGACTTTAGTTTAGTTTAGTTTATCATCACTTGTTCTGAGGTACAGTGAAAAGATTTTGTTGCGTGCTGACCAGTCAGCAGAAAGACAATACGTGATTACAATCGGCCCGTTAAATGTATAGATACATAATGGAATAATGTTTAGTGCAAGGTTAAGACAGCAGAGTCCGATCAAGGATAGTCCGAGGGTCACCAATGAGGTAGATAGTAGTTACCACATCCGGATGAGTGAAAGAATTGGGTGCAGCCTGTGGAAGCTGCACATGCGGCAGTGGACAGAGTCCACCCCTACTTCATCAATCCAGTGCAGCCTGTGGCAGCACTTCATCAAGTAGAGGACACTGGGCCTTCACATGATAAATATAAGAAATTCCAGATCTCCTTGGCCCATGATCAGACTTTTCAAAGACTTGGAATTTGAAAGATGGCACCAGAATGTGGTAACTCTCTGCATACTGTTCCAGAAGAGGATCTATTGTATTCACATATAGTATGATTTAGTTTAGTTTAGTTTAGAGATACAGCGCGGAAACAGGCCATTGGCCCACCGAGTTCGCGCCGACCAGCGATACCCGCACATATCCTACACGCACTAGGGACAATTTACACATACACCAAGCCAATTAGCCTACATACCTGTACGTCTTTGGAGTGTGGGAGGAAACCGAAGATCTCGGAGAAAACCCACACGGTCACGGGGAGAACGTACAAACTCCATACAGACAGCACCCGTAGTCGGGATCAAACCCGGGTCTCTGGCGCTGCAAGCGCTGTAAGGCAGCAACTCTACTGCTGTGCCAGCCGTGCCGCCCGATTTGATTGGATAGCATGCAGAACAAGCATTTCTCTGTATCTCTGTATACATGATAATAAATCAACTAACCAACCAACGGACATCCTTACTCCTAGTGCATGCTTTGTGCTTCTTTCAAGTGTTTAGCTTTCATTTACAAGCCAAGTTTGCAACAAGGAAACATTCCCAGACATTCAATAATCAAGAGTGCTTAATTGTCATTTGCACTTGGAACAGAACAATGACATTTCTACTGGATACAGCTTTACAGGCACAAAGAACGAGTCTGGTTAGAGATGGTACACTACCTGAGCAGACAGTTAAAGTGGGAGATGGCAGAGGGCTTGCACTAGCTTTGTGCCAAAAACACCCGACTGCAGAATCTTGGTGCACACAAGGCTATGGTGCTGCTGTGATTGCCCGAGTGCACAAAGGTCTTCCAAGATTAGCTGCTGTCACTAGCAGACCAGAGGAAGTAGACTGGACTGCAGAGTGTGGTGCTGTGTGTAAACAGGAATAGGGTCAAGGCTTCGGACATAGAATTGTAGTTAGCTGTAGTTGTGAGTTGTGGTTGAGTTGTGGTTGAGTAGCAATGAGTTGTGGTTGTGTCGAGATGACGGGCTGGGATCCCTCAGTCAGTCTGAAAGGATCAGGCTGGAACATGGGTCTTGTACAGAGTAGGAGAGGGAAAGACAAAGTGCTGAAGGAACATACCAGGACAGGCGAAATTTCTGGAGAACATAGATAGGTGACATCTCGGGTCGAGACCCTTCTTCAGACTGGACCCCGAACGTCACCTATCCATATTCTCCAGAGATGCGGCCCAATCTGCTGAGTTACTCCAGCACTTAATGTCCTTTTGTGTATGAACCAACATCTGCAGTTCTTTGTTTCAGCAATTTGGGTGGACCAAACTGGAAAAATTGCAGTGGTTCAAGTCAACACATCACTATTATCTTCCCATGGGCAAGAAATGTTGACATTGTCAGCGATGCCTGCATCCAAGCAATGAATAATGTGCAGACACCATTTACTGAACCAAGTGTAGCTAGGCCTCAATTATATACATTTGGCCTTATTTTTAGTGGTTGTCCAAATATGGAAAATCGTTCTTGGAAATTTAGGCTTTGTTTTATGCAAGCCATGTAACGTTTCAAATGATCTCCCAGGCTGTAATTATTTTTCTATCTGGTCTTGCACCGTTAATTTATCACTGCTCCATATGAGTAATGTCAAGTGTTTTATTTTCATATGTCCCAGAACTATGAGTGCTGTCTGTATGGAGTTTGTACGTTCTTCCCGTGACCTGCGTGGGTTTTCCTCGGGTGCTCCGGTTTCCTCCCACACTCCAAAGACGTATATCGGTTTGTAGGCTAATTGGCTTGGTAAATGTAAAAATTGTCCCTAGTGGGTGTAGGATGGTGTTAATGTGCCGGGATCGCTGGTCGGCGCGGACCCAGTGGGCTGAAGGGCCTGTTTCCACGCTGTATCTCTAAACTAAACTAAACTAAACAATGAAATTCTTACTTGCAGCAGTACAACAGAATATGCAAACATACTCTGTAAAGAATATAATAAATGAGAAAAAAAATCAGTATTTATACACACACACAATAAAAAACAAAAATGGTGGAAAAAGGGCAGCACAGTTGCAGTGAACTATTGCTCTTTGGAAAGGAAGCAGAGATGAGTTGCTGCCTTACAGCGCCAGAGACTCGGGTTCAATCCTGATTGCGGGTGCTGTCAGTATGGAGTTTGTACGTTCTCCCCGTGACCTGCGTAGGTTTTCCTCAGGTTATCCGGTTTCCGCCCACACTCCAAAGACATATATCGGTTTGTAGGCTAATTGGCTTGGTAAAACTGTAGATTGTCCAGAGTGTGTGTAGAATAGTGTTAATGTACAGAGTGATCGCTGGTCAGCGTGGACTTGGTGGGCTGAAGAGCCCGTTTCTGCGCTGTATCTCTAAACTAAACTAAAAACAATAAAGACAAAACCAATGCCCCAAAATCTATGTAGTTCAGAGCTTGTAAACATTTATGAAGTACAAGTACATAAGAACATTAAAAGCTGGTGCAAATATATTGATCATGTGTGTCTTAAACGTATAGACCTTTTTTTGTAGCCTTCCAGAAGCTTGATCATACCAGATATCTGTGTTTCTTCAACTGTTACTGATATTTTAGAACACTTATGTAATAGCTATAGTGGGCCACTCGGCCCCTCGAGCCTGCCCTGTCATTCAATACCATTATGGGTGATCATCCCCAAGCCTTCTCCACATTAGTTTCCTCTCCCCTCCTGATTACCAGCATATTATGAAAAAGGGGGAAAACTATTTAGATTTACTCACTTCTACAGTGTCAGTCTGTCCAGTGGTGATGCGAGAATTCTTTTTCCACAGCTGACTATGTCAATCAGGAAAGCACTGACAAATTCAAAGCTCATTTCACAAGGAAATGGATAACATATTCAAAGGGAAATGTTTGGATATTTCTTTGAATTCATTAACACAGGGTCAGTGGGGCTTGTTTTCTCCTTCAGTGGCGGAAGGTTACATGATTCTCGAACAATACATTTATTGGTTACTTCATGCATGGGAGCATAAATTAACATTCAAAATCCATGTCAAATAGCAAAATAAGTCATGTTTGTAACATTACATTGCACATCACGTAAAGAAAATGTGAGAACTTTCCAAATTCCCAGCATTTGTGAACCTGGTATAGGGAAAGTCCATGTGACAGCTTGGAAAGACAGCTGATAGGAGGGAATAGACTCTGCTGGAGCTGTTAAGGGTTAGCATCGCATTGCAGCAGTGGCGAAGATTGTACACAGTCTCGCTGCACCCCTAAAACGATATGACAAATAAAAGAAAGATACCCCTAGAGTCTGCGAGAGCGGGGGCGGAAGATGACTCACAGATGGATTACCCAGCTACAGACCATGGAACGGAAAAGACTATGAGTAGCATTAGCTCATCAATGAAGGACAGTGGCTCAGTGGTAGAGGGAAAGAAGTTCCAGGTCTGTTCTTGTGGTTGGCAGAAAGTAACAACAGCAAAGGGCCTCAGAATACAGCAGGGAAAGAAGAAGTGCTTATCAGAGGGAGTGCAGGGAAATCGCATTGAGCAGTACTTCTTGAGAAGTCAGTTGTGAAGTCCAGCGACGGGTAGAAAACCACAGTTCGCAGGATATCATTACCCCTGTTGCTGATGAGGAGGGAACAAGCGCTGTAGAGGAGGATGTAGGTGGTGGTGAGGTTAATCTGCCAGTCAGGGAGAAGAATGGTGGGCTGAAACGTAGAGTTAAATGGCCTAGGCAAGTGAAAGAAAGGAATGGGAAAATGTTAATGTAGATTTGGTAAAGGCGCTAGAGAGTCTGAAAGGGACAGTGGAAAACAAGTTAGCTAAGATGGGAGAGTTTATTTATCAATATGGTGCGGACAGGTTTAGTGTCATTGTGAAAAAGGTGCTGGCTTTACTGGTGGTTAGATCTAGACACGAGAGAGAAATCAAGAGATTAGAGAAGGAGAGGAGACAGTTGAGAAAGCAGTGGAGAAAATCTACAGTTGATGAGAGGGACTTAATGTTTTGCAAGAAGAGTTAAGAAATCGGTTAGCAATATTAAGGAAGGCAGAACACCTTAGGAAGAAGAGAAAGAAGAAGGAGCGAGTCAGGTCAGCATTTTATAGGGATCCATTTAAATTTGTTAAAAGAATGTTTAGTCAGGAAAAAAGTGGAAAGCTCAAAGCTTCAAAGGAAGAGTTAGAGGAATATTTTAAAAGGGCATACTCAGATCCAGAAAGTAAAAGGGGAATGGGTTTCCCTCCCTCATGAGAGATAGAGTATAAGTTAGATGTTTTGCTACCAAAGTGGAAGGGTGGAAGCTGTAATAAAGCGGGCAAAGGCTTCTTTGGCTCCAGGGCCGAATGGTCCCTTACCGGGTATATAAAAGTGCACCTGATGCGCTTAGATTCTTGTGGAGGCTCTTGCGAATAGTTTGGGAGAAGCAGGTCATACCAAGGGTTTGGTGTAGAGCAGGGGGGATTTTCATTCCCAAGGAGAGTCTTCAGTTAAGTCAGTTTAGGCCTATATGTCTCCTAAATGTAGAAGGCAAGATTTTCTTTGGCATAGCGGCACAGAGGCTGGCAAGTTATTTAGAAAGGAATAGGTTAATAGATACCACAGTGCAGAAAGTGGGAATCCCAGGTTTCGCTGGATGCTTAGTGTAATTTGGCACCAGATTCAGACAGCCAAGCTCGAGAAGAGATTTGTATGCAGTGTTTATGGACCTGGCAAATGCATTTTGGATCTGTGCCACATAGTTTTATTTGGATTGCTTTTGATTTCTTTAGAGCTCCAGGAGCAATAGTAAATTTAGTGAAAGCATATTCCCAAGATGTCCAAATGTGTTTTCATACAGCAGACTTTACGACAGCATGGCAGACAAGAGATGGGCATTATGGCAGGGTGTACTATTTCCCCATTAGCGTTTACAATGGCGATGGAGCTAGTAATTAGAGTATCACGGTGGGTCATCGGCAGGGAGAGACGTCACGGCAGATTGCGTCTCCCTCCAATCAGGACCTATATGGATGATATGACCTTGGTAACCACAACATCAGCTTGTACAAGAAGGTTGTTAGAGAAGTTAAATGATAATCTTAAATGGGCTAGATTGAAGATTATGCCGAGTAAGTCACGGAGTAGCTCTTTGACAAGAGGAACGGTAGTAGAGAAAAGGTTCTGTGTAGATGAAGAAGAAATCCCGTCTATAATGGAGAAACCAGTTAAAGGTTTGGGTAGGTGGTTTAACAGGAAGTTGGATGACACTGAACTGGTTCAACAACTTAGAAAGGATGTTCCTGATGGCTTAGAAAGGATAGAGAAGTCAGGGCATCTAGGCAAGTTGAAGTTGTGGTGTTTGCAGTTTGGGCTATTCCCTAGGTTGGTGTGGCCATTGACAGTATATGAGGTGCCAAGTTCTAAGGTGGAAAGGTTAGAGAGATTGGTTAGTTAATATATTAGGAAATGGTTAGGAGTTCCATGGTGTCTTAGTATGGGAAAGGTATTCACCATTTACCATTGTCAAGCCTAACAGAGGAGTTTAAGTGTGATAAGGTGAGGTTAGTGTTGCAATTATCAGGGAGTAAGGATACCTAAGTTAGTAATCTGGTACCAAGTGTAACTAGAGGGAGGAAGTGGAACTCAGTCGAAGAAACACAAGCAGCTCTGAGGCATACAGACATTGTTGGTAGGGTGCAACGAGGGAAAGGAGGCTTAGGGCTCAGCACAGGGAAACCAGTGTGGAGTAAGGCAGGTCCAACAGAGAGGAGGAAATTTGTTGTCAAGCAGTTACATCGTTAGGAGGAAGCAGTGAGATGTGTAAGGGCAGTAGCTCAGGTTAAACAGGGACAGTGGATGAACTGGGGAAGTGTAGAAAAGAGGTTTAGCTGGAGGGAGCTGTGGTGTATGGAGGCAGGTCATGTAAGTTTCCTTATAAGGGCTATTTATGATGGGCTGCCATCACCGCAGAATCTCAAACAATGGGTAGATGGGGACCCGGCGTGTCCCTTGGGTTCAGAGGTGGCAACGTTGAGGCATATTTTGTCAGGATGTAGGACTAGTCTTTCTCAGGATCGGTATACTTGGCTGCATAACTAGATATTGAAGTGCGTAGCTGCAACAATTGAGAGGAGAGTACAGGTGAATTCAGCAGGCATCAGGACTGGGAGTGTAGCAATTCATTTTGTCCGTGAGGGAGAGAAAGGTAGAGGGGGGGGAGTTTGCAGACAGATCAGTTACGGGGAGCCAATGATTGGGAAATGTGGGTAGATTTAGGAGGAAAGCTTGTTGTTCCGCAGGAAATAATCACTACTAGTTTGAGGCCTGATATAGTGTTATGGTCAGTTAGTCAGTGGATAGTGTATTTTATAGAACTGACAGTGCCTTGGGAGAACTTAGTGGATGAGGCTTGTGCTGCAGCAAGTAAGATTTTAATTGTTCTATCTGGGACACATGACAATAAAACATTCTTGACTCTCTCTCTCTCTCTCTCTCTCTCTCGACTCTCTTGAGTATGTCCGGCAGAGGTGGGTACTGGACGCCGGAACCAACTGTTGAGCCTTCCCGAGGTGTTGTGGGCCTAACTCAACGAAAGACCAATGAAGGGAGGTGCCCACTTGATAACCCTACTTGCATCTACAGGAGAAGTTTAAAAAAAAAAAAAATTTTTTAAAGAGAAATAATTAATATGTAGGTAGCTGGGTTTTTTTGCATATGGAGTCATTTACTGTAAGTTGGTGTATTTAGTTAGATAATACTTTGGTTATGGGCTTGGTTTTCTTAGTTGACGCTTATCCTGGCATTATAGCACAAGTACTTTGTGTTTTATTTGTAATTTATACTTTATGAATAGAATGCCTTTTATCGTCATTCAAACAGCTTGGTTTGAACGAAATTGCATTTTCTACAGTCTTAACAATTACAAAAACAGAGGAGCCACAGAACTGACAAATAGGGCGGTTTGTGAGAAACAACTTAAAAAAAAGACATACTGAGAAGTTGAGAACATTGTATGTTTTGTCAAGAGACACTGTGCATAATCAAGATCTGTTACTTTGCCTTTGACACCCAGCAATTGCATCACTGCCTTTCATTAAAAAATAGCTTTAATGTAGAGGATTTAATGAAGTCTGGACCTTATGATAACTTTAAAATCGGGACAAATGATCTCTAAACAGCTTTGTTGGTTTATTTTTATATTTCTAATGCTCTCTGTTTATTGCTTTCATCCAAAATCACAAAGATTAGCTTCCATTCATCAGTGTTTACATTTCTGGACTTTGGATCTGATTGGAATACACCAAAAATGTTAAAGTTCCAATCTTAGTACATATTCAAATTGGTGTCCACAATTTAGAATGAGTTAGAGTGAATAGCTGAAATGCTAGGTCCAGCAATCTGCATGCATTTTGTTTGAACTTATAATTATTATTATAACCTATTAAAAAAAAAAATCTCTTGTGTACATCTCCACACAGTGGAACATTCTGTTAAATTGTCTGTCCTAATGAATGTGACAACAAAACTATACTGGCAGTGGAAACTTTGTAAATTGGATTACAAACCTCCACATGGATATTTATCTAGAAGCTGAAATGAACAAGCATCAAGTGACTATAAAATTAATTTTATGGCTAGATTATTGAAAAATGCCGATTCATTTACAACAGACATTGATACTTTGAAAGATTCCAAGAATATCAGATATAATAATACTGGATTCCATGAACATGTACATTAAAAGAACTGTAGATAGTCATAAGTAGTTCAACCTGACGCAACACAATTTATGCTATTAAATAACAACGGTTTTTTTCCAAAAAATCTTCAAACTGTAATTTCTTCGACTTAAGGTGAGATGAAATTTTCATCAACTCCCAAAGAGCTCTGTGCATTCATACCAAGAAAGCATGTGTCCGTTTGTACATGATAAAGACCTCAACTTGCAGAGTTTCCAAATGTGTTTGTTTCTACTGCCAGGTTGGGGTCTGCATTTTCTGAAGGGTTTTGCCCTTCATTTGCAATGTTCGTGGCCTGAAAGCCAACATCGTGTCCTGGCTCATTCAGTCCACTAAACTCCAGATTATGGATTTCCATATCCAATGCTGACAAAATGTTCTGTGATGCATTTTTCTCAGAGAAGATTCTATCCTAAATTAAGAAGAATTACAATCAAATATATACACGACAAATTCCACACCTTCCATAAAAACAAAATCATTAAGAGTACAAGCAGTGTCATATATTATTTCCATTTTATTCTTACCATTACATTCTAATTTTTATGAGTCATAAGGAACAATCCCAAAATTAGTTGTCATTTTTTTTAATTATAGCCAACATTAGCCTCAAAAGGAATCACAATAAAACTTGCTGATTCTAAGTCTATATTCAGTTAAAACATGAAAGCCAATTGTCCATGTTAACATTTGATTTGTGGAAACAAAGAACTGCAGCTGCTGGTTTACCAAGGAATGACAGAACATACTGGAGTTACTCAGTGGGTCAGGCAGCACCCCTAGAGAACGTGGATAGGTGACATTTCAGTCTGAAAAAGAGTCCCGATCCGACCCGAAACATCGCTTATCCAGGATGCTGACCGGAGTCTAACCTTAATAATTAATTTTCTTGTCTGCCAAAAAGTTGCAGACCCGGCGGCTATTTATTTTACCAATTGTACAATACTGAACTAAATGCTGCAGGAAAGCTGTGAATGAAAAGATTCAACAGGCAGACAATTATGTGTAGGAGAGAACTGCAGATGCTGGTTTAAATCTAAGGTAGACACAAAATGCTGGAGTAACTCCGCAGGTCAGGCAGCATCTCTGGAGAGAAGGAATGGGTGACGTTAAGGGTCAAGACCCTTCTTCAGACAATTATAATGGTTGCTTTGTAAAGTCCAATGCTTATTGGAAGTTATCACAGCTTTATTTGATCATCTCCCTACTCCCCAATTATATATATGTGCACTAAATGCATTTTCCAATTATTATTATTTTTTTAAAATTTTTATTTATTAGAAGTACATTACATTACAACCACATACATTAGTACTCATCATTTATATCTTCTTACAATTAATGTACTCCATTTATTTTTTACAGTAGAAAAGGAAAAGATTGAAAGAAAGAAGAAAGTGAAGGAAAAAGTGAAAGTGTAGGAAATGTGACAACAAAAAAGGACGAAGACCCTATAAGAGCAAAATTAAAAACAAAAGAAAAAGAGTTAAGAAATAGACCCTAGGAAAGAAAGAGAGAGAGAGAAAGAGGAAAAAGAGAGAAACAGATATTTTTATGAGCATTACGTAAATGGGACATACCAACTCTTCAACTATCATCCCCCCTTACCTGATAATTCTATAAATGCAGACCACGTCAGGTGGAAGTGATCTGGTTTACCTGCTAGGAGGAGTCTTATCTCTTCTAGGTGTAATGTTTCAAACATATTTGAAATCCACATATTTATAGTTGGTATTGGAGCCTTCTTCCAAAATTTTAGAATTAGCTTTTTTCCAATTATTAACCCATAGTCCATTAGTTTCTTTTGAAACACATTTAGTTCTGGACCATCTTCCGTTATACCGAAGATAATCCATTCTGCTTTGGGTATCAGTCTTGTTTTAAATAACTTTGTAAAGATTTCAAAAATTTCATTCCAAAATTTTTGAATTTTTGTACAGAAAACGAATGAGTGTGCTATAGTAGCTTCTTGGGATTGACATTTATCACAAATAGATGATACATTTGGGAAAATTTTATGAATTTTAGTTTTTGAATAATATAATCTATGTAAAATTTTAAATTGTATTAAAGTGTGTCTTACATTAATCGAGCATTTATGCACGTTTAATATGTATTCATTCCAACTTTCCTTTGAAATTTTAATAGCTAACTCTTGTTCCCAGTCTCTTCTGATACCCTCCGTAGGTGGTATTTGTACATTTAAGATAATATTATACAAATATGATATTAAGTTTGCTGATTCCGCTTTTATCTGCATTGCCTCGTCCAATACATCTACTGGGTTATTATCTTTTGTATTTTTTTCAAATAGTCGCATATTTGAAAATATTTAAAATATTGATTATTTCCGAGTTTATATTTTATTTGTAATTGTTGAAATGAAAGTAATTTTCCAGTTTCATACAAGTTTTCCAATTTTTCGAATTTTTATTTTGTTAATAAACAATTACATTAAATTGAGAGCCCAGTCCACTCATGACAAAATTCCTAGTCCACATTTATTATTACCATTTAGTTTTCTTCAGTGATGTGTCACAAGGGGACAGGTCAAATTTGTCTTGGTATAAAAAGGTGTTTAGTTTTACTTGCATACCTATATGCTATAATAAATTATATAATAAATATAGAATGCTATAATAAATTCTGCACACTTTAAATTTTATGGCATTTCAAACAAGAAGTTGGGAATTGATCCCAACTTGCTTTTAATGGGTGATTCACAAAGAGCACTGCAAAGTCTCGGATTCTTAAAATAACAGCTTGAGGATATTTAAATACAAAACAGATCAGAGTGCTGTCAGTTTTATTGCTCTTGCAGAGCAGGCTTGTTGTATTTTCTTTATGGATGAACCCCCCCCCCCCCCCCCCATCACAATGGTAAATGTTGCACGCTGGTTTGGTTCAAATCTATGTTCAGACACTTCAGTTGAAATATTCATACTGTGGGCGATTTTTACTGCTTCATGGGTGTCACATAAGCAGACCCAAACACAAATGTCGTGTTTGTAAGGAGGGTCTCAACCCGTAATGTCACCCATTCCTTCTCTCCAGAGATGCTGCCTAACCCGCTGAGTTACTCCAGCATTTTGTGTCTATCTTCGTATTTGTGAGTGTTCTACAATTTGTGTGGAACAAGACAATTTGTGTGTTTTACAAATGTGTGGGAGTAAATTAAAATGTTGGTGCAACGCGATTTAGGCAGCATCTAGAACTAATATTTTAGGCTATGAATCATTCATCACAACTTTTAAGAAGAGAGCTATTAGACCTTAAAGTGCAGAAGGGGAGAGGTGTGAAGCTTAAGGCAGAGAGGAGAGACTACGCACAATCGATCTGTGTTTGTGAAGCATCAAGACCTAAATTCTTGATAAAACAACATTGACCTGAAACATAAAGCACAAATTTCTCTCTCCACAAGGGGCAGCACAATGGCGCAACGGCAGAACTGCTGCCTTACAGCGCCAGGGACTCAGGTTCGATCCCGACATCGGGTGCTATCTGTAAGAAGTTTGTAAGTTCTACCTGCGACCGTGTGATTTTTTTTTGCACATTCCAAGGCCGTGCTGGTTTGTAGGTTAATTGGCTTCTCCAAAATTGTCCCTATGTGTGTAGGATAGATCTAGTGTATGGGTGATCATTGGTCGGCACGGACTCGGTGGGACAAAGGGCCTGTTTCCACGGTGCATCTCTAAACTAAACTCTTAAGTTGAGTTTCCACAAATTTCTCTTTTTGCTCAGATTTCCAGCATTCATTCACACTGCACCACTTTTCCAAAAGTTTGGAAATGTTCAAATATATAAAACATTTTTCATGCTTTATATCACTCAAATAATTAGTTTCTACGATTGATGCATTTTACTTCATTTGGAATTTATTTGGAAGGAGGTAGGGGATATACATTAAATCCTGCCATTATTATTATGGGAAATTGCCTCAGTTTCAGAGTATGTGCTCCTATAAAAACTGTAGAACCACCTGCTTAAGAAGCTTTTCATTTCTGAAATTTAATCCACGTCTGAGTGCAAATGAAGTATTATATTAAAACTTGGATAATATTAAAACTTGGGACAATAATATAAATTGAGCGATTAGATCACAACTCAAATTGTCAAACAGAGTTCATACAGTTGAGAAAGCTAAAAAGGGGGTTCTGAAGAAGGGTCTCGACCCAAAACGTCCCCCTTTCCTTCTCTCCACAGATGCTGCCAGTCCCACGGAGTTACTCCAGCATTTTATGTCTATCTTAAACATAAAATAAGTTTGGAAACAACAATACTCAATTGCAAAACATGGCCTTTAATTTAACCCCATTGTTGGCAGTCCAACACAGGGCAGACAAAGGCTGGTTTGTAGCAGAGCTATTAAAAATTCCCATGGTGCAGTCAATGATGTTCAAGAAATAGGATTTGCAATATATTGTTGAGCCATACAAGCAGCAGCTTTATCAGGTAATATGGAATGCATGTGATAAAAATGGGTGCAGATTTTATCATGAAAATATAATTCATTTCTCCTGCCAAGTTCAGGAAGTTAAAAATGGACTTACCATGATGCCAATGGTTTTTTGTGCTGCACCCGTTTTAAAGACCTCAGCAATTTCTTTTCTTTGTTTCTCTGTGAATTTGGGTTGGTTTCTCTGCAACACTTTCAGCTTTACCCTGTCCTCCTTCAAAACTGTTACAATGTCCCTGATTTGTAAGAAAGAAAGGCATGCTGATTATACTGCACTGGGAGATAATAAATATTATAAAAAAAACATCAGCAATACATGTGCTTGACATATGAATCTCAGCCATCTCTCTACAAAATGATTGGTATCAAGGTAAGGCAAAGTCACTCAGAACTAGAATTTCACTGCACAATCCATGCATGGTGGTTAATGCATTTTTCATTTTAATGACCGTGTAACCCATTTAAAACAATCAGTTAATGCTCCAGATAAAGTGAAGAATAAACCTGAAGAGAATTGGAAGCAGACGAACACATTAAATGTTCAAATACTGGAATCACACTTAAGCACATCTTAAATTCAGGATTGTTGCTTAGGGTTAGGAATCAGTTTAAGTCAAAAGGTTGAGGGTGATGGGTAATTAGAACTAGCGGCAAGCTAAAAGATGGGCACCAGAGCTTTGAGCAGCCCAGTTTAAAAAGAGTCGAGGGAAATGCTGTCCTGATGACATAGGAAAAGTTAATTTGTATGAGCGTTTCAGTAGCAGATGGACTGCTACTCGAGTAACGTAAAGAGTTGGAAACAGGAAGCCCACTGATGGCACAGAGATACAAGGTCTCAGGATCAAATTCCAGATAAAATTGACCTTTTATGCAGCAGTGTTTCTATTTCATGGGCCAAAGACTGGGTTATTAACTTTAATGGTTAATGTTGGCTGAAAAGTAGTGCAGAAATCAGACATACAGCTACAGTACATATAATTTATTATGAAATAGATAGTGCAGAATGATTCTCTTGTCTTTAGATTTCAGAGGGCTATGAATTATTTAATGTTATGCTGGATCTTTGTATTATCTGAAACCCAAAGATCAGATTACAGGTCTTGCAATTAGATTATTACCTTGTAAATACAATTGGGCATCTTTTACTCTTCGGACAAAATTGGACTCGGAGATTAAATTATTTAATCACTGCCAGGATTAGAAATCCCGTAAGGTCCCCCGACAGAATAGTGTTACTGACGCAAACCTTGAACCTTAAAATAATTAGTTGATCTCACCCAGGGCAAAGGCTGAAGCACCACAAACATGGAGAGGTCCTCGAGGGCAATGAAGTAGAACTTTCAAAATAGCTCAGAGATACATCCACTAATTGTCATTTGGTGAACTTGGCCTTGAGTGTGCATGTGGGATGAAAACTAGACTCGACTTAGATTGGATGTCCTCCATGGTTGAACAAACTACCAGCCACCTACCAGCTAAACCACATGCCAGTGTGTAATAAGTTAATGTAATAAGAGAACTGCTAGCAATCGAGGAGACGTACTACAGAAAGGAAAAGCACCTTCACCACAAGGGGAAAAGTGGAGATTGAATTAAAAATTCTATTGAAGTGCAACTCTGATAACCTGCCATCTAATTCCTGGATTCACCAACATCATTGCTCACCAGGCCCAGACTCCCATGCTCTCTTTACTTTCAGATTCCCAATTCCCTTTTAAAACTCACAGGGTTCACTGGAAAAATTATGCCACTATGTGACATCCAAAACAAGTGAAGTGTTTTGAGGTAATAATGAGAGTGATATCCAAAAGAAAAATCTCAATCTAGCACCAAGTTCCAACTGTGCTGTATTAACAAAGTTTTATTGTATTCGAAGCACTGCCCAGAAAACATGAACCAAGGCCATACTATAAATACGTTCTTTCTGGTCAGTGCAATTCCAATTCTCATACCCTCAAAATGAATACTTTTGAGTATTCTCCCTGTAGGTTTTCCCTGCATTAAACTAAACTTCTTGTTCTTCTTTCCTTTCTGCAGCCACGACTTTGTTGAACATGGGCCTTGGCGGGTCAGATGGCATCATTGATTGTCTGCCTGCCTATTATTGTATGGGCTTTACTTTTATTTCTGTGGAGTCAACAGGAATAGAAAGTGAGCTAACCATGTGGGACTAGCCCAGAAGCAAGCGATAACTGAAAACTCTCTCCATACAAATGATATAAATATTTCTGCCAGTGGCTACCAATTGCTTCCCACCATGTCCTAGGATACACTTGGTCTGGTCCCGGGGATTTTTCTTCTTTTGTATGTATTAACACCACAGGCACCTTCTCTTCTGTAATGCAGATCTCTCGAAGAGATCATTACTAACCTCTCTAGCATCTTTCCACCAGGGGCGCCAGGGCGATGGCTGCCCTGCCGGCAGTCTGTTCGTTTTTCCATTCTTTTTGTTATTTTTTAGTGTTTAAAGTTTGTTTGAATGTTCTTCGGTTTGTTTTATGTGGGGGAGGGGGGAGGGGATCGGGTGATTTTTTTTTTCAAGTTCCTACCTTGCCGGAGATGTGGTTAATTTTCAGATCACATTCTCTGGCGTGTTCTGTGGCCTTCCATCGCTGGAGCTGGAAGCCTCCTCGGACTGTGAGCCCCACCGCAGGGCGCGGACTTAACATCGGAGCTGATCCCTTGCCTGGGATCGCTCCCACCGCAGACTTTACCATCAAGAGCTTGCAGTCGGGAGAGGCTGGTCGGGAGCTCCAACGTCACAGAAGGTTCGACCAACCCCGACGCGAAGTTCGATCGCCCAGCGCGGGGGAGCTGACACCCCCCCCAATGCAGGAGCTGATCGCCTCGACGCAGAGGGCCCGAACGCCGCCGGCTACGGGAGTCAAGATCGTCCCGTCAACGGGGGCTCGAGGCCCAAGACCGAGGAAGAACTAAGGGAAGGGACTTGTATTTCGCCAATGAGGAATGTGTAGGAGTCACTGTGGTGGATGTTCATGTTAAAATGTGTTTTTGAGTGATCTGTTGCTTTTAAGTGTATGACTGACCTGGCCAATGAAATTCCTCGTATGTTGCAAAACATACTTGGCGAATAAAGTGTGATTCTGATTCTATGTCTTTCTACATTGTGAAGCCAAACAGCAAATATTCATTGAACACCTCACCCATTTCTTTGGTTCGATGCGTACATGACCTTATTGATCTTTAACCTCTCCCTAGGTACTCTTTCGCCTTAAGACAGAACAATATGGAGAGCCTTTGAAGTTGGAGTCAACACAATTGGGATTTTGGGCACTTACCTGAATGGTAGTTGATAGGTCATCATGGTTCTCGCGTCTATTTTTTCATTGTCAGAGTCGTTGCTTCCAAAATATTTGCTGCTGCTCAAGCAGCTACTACCTAATCATGACAAACAAAGAAAAACAAAGGCAAGATAAGCATCTATTGCCTCCCCCAAATTGATCTGGAGAATTAGGCTCTCCACCTTTCACTTTATTTGGCTCTCCACTTGAGCCACCTTCTGGAACTGTTGCAGTCCTTCTGGTTTGGTTTATTTTGGAGATACAGCATGTTCACAGGCCCTTTGGCCCGAGTCCATGCCAAGCATTGATCACCCGTACATACTAGTTGCACGGTATTCCACTTCCCCATCCACTCCCTACATATTAGCTGCAAGTTTACAAAGGCCAGTTAACGTACAAGCCCACATGTCTTTGGTGAATATCAGGGTTTGTACACTTGGAACAGCTTTAAATTCGAGGACTTTAAGGACTTAAGGTCCAAAAATCCAATCTTCAAGGACCAAAATCCAGCAAACATTGATGGTTTATTGGAGACTTTTATATAAATTGCTTCGTATTGGATGATTTGATTCTGTACCAAATAAAAGTAAGAAAGAAGGTTGGTTGGTCTCCATCTCAAATTTGATTGAAAATCATGTTTTGCACACCTCTGGTACAAAAAGCACAGCAGAAAAATCAACTTTCAATTCAAAGTTCCTTCGAAGTCATGAATATAGCTCGAATTATTGCCAAATGCCTATTGGAATTTGGAGTTGAGACCTTGTTTTCTGTTGTGTTACTTGTGTGCTCTGATGTACAGACACTGATTTTCAGGGAAATCTGAGAAGGTGATCAGTCAATCCATTAGTCCTGGTTGCAGAGAACGACACTAAACTACATAATAATTACACACAAGATGGTTAACCTATCTATATTCGTACTTCAATAGAGCACTGATGGTCCATTTACTCATCTCTTGGTTGTTCAATCTGAAACCATAATGGAAAACTTTGTTTTTCAACGAGTCCCTGCAAACCTGTACTGTCCCTGCCTGCTTCAAAGTCTCCACTATTTCAATGACTTTCAAGGACCCATGATAAATCCAAGGACTTAAGGCCTTGAAAACAGATTCAAATTCCAGGACTTTCAAGGACCATACGAGCCTTGGAAAATGCTTTGCCATCTCCAACCATTGCCAGAGTGTTGCCATGGTCGGAGATGTATTCTATTAAACAGGTTAACTCCTTCCAGAGCAATAGATGGTCTGATCTAATGTGCTGTTTATTTATTTTTGTCACCCAACCCCAAGCAAAAGCAACCCATCAGTTAACTTACACAAGCTCTTAAGCAAAGAAAACCATGGGCGACATGGATCTTTTGTTTAAAAAAAAAGAATAGATCCACTGATAATTCAGACAGTTGTTAGTGTTACATTATGGGTTAGGTTAAGACAAAAGGACAAAGTTACCTGTGTCAGTTCCGGACATTCCACAACCATTGGACGGAGAGCCCGAGGAGCCGGACCTTGTCGATTCCATACTCCCCGAGCCGGCAGAGCCGACGTCTGACTGCAATAACAGCTTCAGCATGTCAGTAGAAGTGGAGTGAGAGTCACTGTTCTGGGCTTCAGTAGGGGATTCATTCTTTAGAGAGCAAAAAAAAACCATACAATATGTTCACACCAGACAGGCAATATATTATTAATTAAAATGTCAAATTGCTGCATAGTGAATTAAAAGAATAAAAGAATTGCTACAGACATTTTGGACATGGTATACAGCACATGGCGTTACTGAGTAATGGGGTATCAGTCTTGTGTATCGTCAGGATAATGTAGGCTAACAATACTGTCTAGGAGACAATACGATGGACCACAAGTTAATGGCAAATGTCTAAACATTGTTGCTTATTCATCTTCTCACCATGAAAAAACAAAGTACGGGGAAGGGGGGGGTTGGAGGAAGTGAATTAAAAAGGGTGCAACATATGCAATTTAAAAATAACGCAGGAAATTATAATGGAGAAGTATGGATGACATTTTTTTTTAAATGGGTCAATTTTAAATCCTTGTCCCATTTAAGAGTTTTTCCAGACACAATGTTTTCTCCCCACTTTATTCTGGGACAAAGAGCTTTAGAGACTGGGCAATTGGCATCATGCGCCATTGCAGTCGATTGCTGACAGCCAGGGGATCAGTTGGTGTGAGTGGCATGGAAGTGTCAGGTCTATAGATTAGTGGTTGAATGTAGAGTCGTTGGAAGATGGCAATGGGGGATGGGTGCTAGAATTGAGGGAGTGAATTGGATCGGGAACAGGTAGGGGAGGGAATGAAAGGGTTACAATGAAGGAGTGGGCAAGTTCAAATCTGTTTCCAGAACAGGACCTCACAGATTGGGAGTGGTCCCCTTGGCTAATGCTGAAGACCTCAGGAGTACGATGAATATCTTCTTCTAAACAAGCGCTCACATCTATGGGTGAGCAGGCGCACATCAAAATCCCCCTAGTAGAAGTGGCAGCCAGGCACAATTCATGCACAAATGTATCAGATGCAGGGAGGGCCCAGAAGGAAAGCTCAGAGACTTTATTCTATTTACACTGTCCTCAATTTTCTCGATTTATTTTTCTCAGAAATTTAATCCAATTATTGTTTATAATTTGTACGCCACTTACAAGATCTGCTTCGTCCTTTGCAATGGTGCCCACATTTGTACCGTTCATGTTGCTTGTCATTACTCTTCGGTCCGCCATTAATTCATTTCCAGCTACAAGTCCAATTGCTTTCGTAGATCCGGGCCCCACATCCAGAAGGTTCAGCTGCAAAGGTGAAATGGACCTAGAATGGAAATTTGGAGGGGAAGTGTGGCCTTGTTGCCCTTGACTCCCTGGTGCAGGCTGGTCACGATACTGCGGTGCAAAGGCTGGCGGAGCCTTGAATAAATTCCATGCAGGTAAAAAGTTTGGTTGCGAAGGGAATGGCGGCTTACTTGCAAAAATTGGCTGGTGCGCCGTCTCGGGTCCCGGAGACATGATGTAATTGGGCAACACAACTGCCACCAGCGGGGATACGAGTGGCGCGGAAAATGGTGGAGTCTGAGGATTGTAATGAAGAGCCTGAGCAGCAAAGTTGGCCAGAGATGGGTCAGCTGCAAAAGGCATGCCTCCAGGGGTTGGAAACATCGGCAGCTGGTAGGTAGGTATGAGTGCAGTAATTGGTGCGGGCCAAGGGTGGAGTCTATGATTGGTTCTTCCGCTTGCCGCGCCATCAGATGATCCTTGCTGCTTGATGCGCTTCGTTTTAGGCTTCCTATTCTTCCCGCTTTTTTTGTGCCCGGGCTCTCCACGGTTCCACGCAAATCCTCGAGAGGCTACAAAGGAAACAAATGGGACTTGTAAGTATTTGCTTCTAACCTTATTCTGGACATTTTTATATTGAAAGGTTGATGAAAGGAGTGACATAGATATTGGTCCCACAACTCCTGAAATTAACTGTTTAAAATTGAAGCTCAAACAAAGATTCTCCACAATTCAAACTTATTTTAGCAATCAGAGACAAGACATTGGCAGATCGTCCAAGAAGCAGTTTATAAAAGTTCCATGAAGGCAACTGGAATGACTATAACAGGCAAGGCTACATGAGAATTTAACAAAACAAAAACAAAAACCATAGGATAATATGCTAAATTTAGCCCGAAATGAAACATGGTACATTGATCCTCAATTGCCTCTTCTCGTAGATAATATACAGCAACACATTTTGTATGCTTACAAGTAAAATTAATTTAAAAACCCCTTATTTGTAAAATCTTACCACGATCCCTTGAATATTCTTTGTGCCGATATTGCAAAGAGGATTTGCAAGTAGCTCCAAATGGTTTTAGTTTACTCAACTCCTTGAACTTGCTCAAAAATATCTGCTCTTCTTTCTGTGTATGAGCAGCTAGAACTTCTTTGGTGAGACCGAGTTTCTTGAATGCTTCCTTTTCCAGGTTCACAGAAGATGCTGTGGTGACCAGCGTAGCAGATGTCATGTTCTCTGCTGGATCTGCAATGCCAAGTCCATCCTCCAATAGGATTTCTGTCAAGATTTTAAGTTTAAAATTGTATGCGTAAGAGGGTGTTTTTTCTGCATGAAGGCAAGTGCATCAACTATAATGGCATAATAACTCCCCTAATGAGCAAGTGCTCCAGTTGGTCAGGCATGAGTTTGACCGTGGTAGCATTGCTGGAATTAGCAACCACACATCTGGGCATAGGAGTGGGGAAACAAATACACGTGTTGCGTGTACACACATAAGTAGCATTCAGAAACATTGTGGTATAGCCTGTGGAGCTAATATTGTTTCTTCAGAAGGGCACCTCAATTGGGAAATACAAATTACTTATGCCTCAAGAACTTACATTTTTTTAACCATAAATCACACTAAATAGCCATCACAGGGCTAAAATCACAGTAAGTTCTGTTCATTCACCATCTCGGTGCCTGATAATCTACATTGGAACCTGGCTCGCTAATAGTTCAAATTTAAAACTTTAGTTCTTCCACACAGTCTTTTCCACCTCTGTAGTCTCCTCTGGCATATTTTCCATAGTAATCCATGCTCCTCTAATTTTGGTGCTTCATTGCTCCATGTTGGAAGACCATGTGTTCAGCTGCCAAGGCCCTAACCCATGGAACTAAAACTCTCCACCTCCATTCCAGTTTCCTAACTTAACATGTTCACAACATCTAGAAACAAGGAGCTGCAAATGCTGGTTTATACACAAAAGGACACAAAGTGCTGGAGTAACTCAGCATGTCTGCCTGACCTGCCGAGTTACTCCAGCACTCTGTGTCCTTCACAAACTCTACCTTTTAGACAAAGCTTCTGAGCTATGGCCCTACCATCTCTTTATGTGGCCTACAATTAATGACATTTTAATCCTGTGAGATACTGCAAAATGATTTTGCTACGTCAAGTGTGCTAAAAAAAAAAGTTGTGGGTGCTGTGAAATTATTAAATATCGCATTTATTGGTCACTAAAAATCAATATTCTTCTCCTTCCATGCTCAGGTCAGGACATTGAAGCTTCACAGAAATGCTTGCAGTGCGTGTATTAACCAACTTGCACCTCCTCTTGAGAGATCTTTTAGAACGTGAATTTCAGTACCTGCATCTGCCTGCGGTTTCTTGTCTCCCACATGAACAATGGTGCTGCTGTAACTTCCTCGACTGGTGACGCTCGCTGCCTTCCTTCGCAAGGCGCGTGGTGCCAGAAGTGTGCCAACAACTGCTCCAGAAGGCATCTTCTTTGCAGACTTTAATGGAGCTACAAGGAAAGCAATTCCGCAGGTCAAATACTCGCATTTATACTTTATCTCCGATGGATGACTTTGTGAAACATACCGAATTTGGCTTTCGATAAACACTCAGTGGTTACTAAATGACTAAGATATGTTGGGCAAAAAAATATATATATATATACAAAACTAAATAATGGAAATATTTAATAAATCAGGCAGCATTCTTGGAGATAGAAACAGAGTTAATTTTTCAGATCTTGATCAGAACTGGAATAATAATTGTTTCTTTCTTCAGAGATGCTGCGTGACATTCTGTGACCTCCAACATTTTGTTTCTAGCATCTGGGTTTGTTTTTAAAGCAATAAAGATAGGCTAATAAGCCTCAGAAACCTCATGGCACCATACAGATTAAATCTTTGAATCAAGTCAGACGTTCCGTACATTCTGTAGCTTGGTAGGTAATTTGAAACAAAACTAAACACCTCAATTTCAGACTTGGTAAATACCTTTACAATCATTCACGATATCAACTTTTCGTTTGTCGTCATCCGATGGCGATGAAGAACCACACTTCCGTTTTGTAGTCCACGGAATATTGTAGCTATCCAGATATCTGCAAAAATACCAAAGTAACAAAAATCAACGAGGTAACAGAAAAGAGAGAAACAGACTCATTCGACATATTATTTAATCATTTTTCTCTCAACTTTAAAGCAGTATTCTGGTGTATCTAAAAAGGGCACAAGACAAAAGTGTGTATGTGCGTTTTAAACAGTGATGAAGCAAATATTTTCTGATCTTACAAGTCAAAAGGGTCAATGTGGCTCAATGGTGCCGTCTCGCCCGACTCAGCAGGCCATCAGGCTAACTTCTGAACATAGTTGATGCTTCAGTGTGGCATTGAAAGTGTGCCACACTGTCGAACGTGACTTGTTTCAGGTAAAGCAATAAACCTTGGATGTAAAAGATGCCGTGCATTTTTTACACTGAAATAGCAGAGGATATCCAAATCTATATACCTGCCACCTTCACATGAGCAAAAGGATTGATACATTTGCCGAAAAGTCAACTACCATGATTCAAAGGAGGCTCAATATGTGTATGTTTCAACTTTTACGTCGCATGCTACAATATTTAAGCTGATTAAAACTTGTGTTTTATTTTAAACTTTCTTGTTTGAGCTCTGGGTACTCAGCCTGCTGGTTGCCATTACTATTGCTGAGCCCAAGATTTCTACTGGAGCTGGTTTTAGTTTTAAGATGCAGCACGGCAACAGGCCCTTCGGGCCACCGAGTCCAAACTGACCAGTGATCACTCATACCCTCGTTCTATCCTGCACACAAGGGGGGGAATTTACAGAAGCCAATTAATCTGCAAACTCGCACGTCTTTGGAATGTGGGAGGAAACCGGAGCACCCGGAGAGAACCCATGTCGTGTCAGGCAGAACGTCCAAACTCCATGCAGACGGTACCCAAGGTCAGGATCGATCCAGGTCACTGGGGCTGGCTGGTGTCAGTTAGCAACCTATGTTAGGAAAGATGAAATGTACTTCACAGAGATCCAAGTATCTCTGTGGCTGCTTTCTTAAAGGCCATTCATGAGAGTTGTCACTTCACAACTGATGATAAAATCCAGGTCAACAAATAAAGCCTTGTAGTTTTGGTAAATACATTTGTTCAGGTCCAGAATGCCACTCACCTTATTACACTATCCAGACAATTGATTTGCTGATAGCAATATCCAGCATGTTCCTCACATCTTGGTTCATCCACGAGCATGTTCTTTCCAGCACTACTTGTTCCAGTACCCTTGGATGGGCTGGCTTTAACATCTTTAGTCTGTTTACTTGTCTCTTTTTGTGTTCCTGCAAAATATATGCCCTTCTACAATGAGAACAATGCGTAAAATTCTGAAGTAAGGAGAGATCAAGTCTTTTGTTAGTTTTCCCTTAATTTAAAAAAAAAACAGGTCATATTTATTTAAATTGGCTTTTCAAATACTTCAGTCAAAATGAAGCTAGATGTATTATAGCCAGACTCCCTTCGTCTTATTCTTATCTGGTTCTCAAAAATGGTAGGAACTGAATATTGAAAAAGTATACATATTCAAGTAAAATTGTAGTCCCAAAGTATTTAAAGGCAAATAGCAACATGTTTACATTGTTCCTTACATTGATGTTTTCTATGTAAATCCAAATGACTACATCAGGTCCATATTCACAGAATAAGAGTGAATGAAACAAGCACAGCTGTAATGGCAAATGTCATTCTTGGACTCATGGTGCTTTTCACTCAGAATTTGTTTAAATCATTTACGTATATGCCTAGATAATGACTGCAAAATAATTAAGTCTATTACCAGTTCTGTGTCTGCACTTTGATTCACTCTTTATTTTGTTGAATTCTGTCTGTCCTCGAATTCTTCCTGTGTGGGGATCTTTACCAGCTTTCCAAACCACCATCTGAAAGAAAGAGACAAGGGACTAAAGGTTAATGATTTCCTCCCAAAATTAATGACTGCTCAAGAGCAGACTCTGCTTTTGAGTCACAAAAAAACTAGATAGTGAATTCAGGATGTACTAGGCCAACTGCTGAATGAACTAATGATGGCAGAAAATTGTTAAAGCAGTATTTTCAACTGCATTCAAAGAGTAAATGAAAATATTATTAACTCCAGTGCTCCATTTTCTATATGGGAGCTGACAAACTTGTTTCGGTGGTATCATTAGAGTCTCAAAGCCAAATGTTCTCAAAACCAAGTGCCACCCTTTAACGTAATCTAAAACAACATTTCCATACATTAGTAAGGGAGAGCTTCACAGTCAAAAGACACCTTCCCATGGGCATTTAAATTGAGCCCATCTCAATTTAAATGCCCATGGAAAGGCAAAACTATGTCTCTTGGCAAACGATTCCTTGCATTTTTCAAAGAATAACACAGGTGCCCAGCCATTTTTTGGCTCAGTCAACATCACTAAACTAGATTATTTCCATATGTTTCTCACTGCCACTTTTGTGCAAAGCTAACTGCTATCTTCTCCTACAATACACTTTTCCTGCAATACATCACGTTAAAAATAATTTAATTGATTTCAAAGTAATTCGGAATATCTGGAGATCACCAAAAGGCGCTATACAAATGCAAATCCTTTAGAGAGTCACTATGACTCACGATCAGACATCTTTGTAATTCTTAAGAGTTTTACAAAGAGCAAATATTTATTTGTCTACAAAGCTATATTCATTTAATTGGCTCTTTCTACTTGTTTTAAGAGCAACAATTTCAGGCTTATCGATGGACAACATCACCTACATGTTATTGTCTGATTATAAGCATTAATTAATAATCATTAAAGATCAATAAAGAAATAAATGTAATTCCTACTGAACAAATACGAAATGAATACAAAGCCCCACGATACTGCAGTTTGGAGAATTGAAATTACAAATTTAAGGACCGTATATCCTAACTAAACTAAAATAGAGACCCATAAAATCTGGGATACAGAATAAAAATTACTCTAACGAGATTTATATGCAATAAAAATAAACGCACAATTTTTTTTCAACTTGCATTTCTGATGTCTGCGTAGATGCAGCCTCGCATTAAGCTGCGATACCAAACATTTCTAGGAGCATAACCCCTGATTTATGCATGATAATCAACATATTTGTTTGCATGAATTAGCTTGTGGAAGAGATGACTTACAGGTTTGTGCAGTTGTCTCTCTTCATTGATGTTGCCATTAGTATCAATGGAAGAGGCAACACTGATGATCTGTGCATGGGATCTACTACTGACCAAACTTCCATACCCACTGGAACGATTATTGTAAACAGGCTAAAATAAGAAAGCATAACTGTCTTAATAGAATTTAAAGCACTGAATTAGACACAAATTGCATTTAAATCTGAAAACACTCATCAATGTGAATTAGTTTTACCTGCAGCAAGAGCTGTTGAATCTGCTCAGTGATGGTCTGTATTTCAGGATGAAATGCCTTCAATTCACTACAGCCCGGAGCAGCAAACACATCTTCATTCAAAGGACCTCTACATATCAGAAGTTGAAGGGGAGATACAAGACTGAGTACCCATTTTACATCTGTCATCATTTAATATATGTGATTATGAATATGTACAATTTCAAAGATTATGTTGCTATGGCCCATTATTTGACAGGCAAATATTCATAATAATAGTTCCAATTTTGTTTTTTGAATACTAGGGCAGTAACTGCAGTCAGATCGACTGGATTCACAAAATAATCACTTCATAATTTCAGTCCCTATCATCACCCTGATTAATTAAAAGTATTTAAAATAATTCATAATTTTAGGATACATTTTTTTCCTCTACATTAACACCCTTAGTTCTGCACATCCTTGCTACATCTTTTTTCTTTAAACAATCCCTGTTCACCTCTCAGTTAAAAATGATATTAAAAAGACACTGAAATAATACCACAACATCAAATCAGTAACTGCTAGATACAATTCTAATTTGTTGCAAAATGTCTAAATTGATCAATCTTCATGATAATAATCCAAAGCACTTACCTTCGGACTTTGTGTCTTCCGATAATGAAGGATACTTTTCTGCTCCAGGGATTGACAAAACTGGACCAACTGGTGTCAATTGTGATGTATTCACCACTTTGTGTGCAGAAACGGACTGGTGAATGTTCAAAAGGTTGCCCAGCATTTTTCAGTACTGAAAGAATAAAAAATAATCAAGTAGCAGTTATCTATGTCTGAAGAAAGTTCCCAATCTGAAACATCACCCATCCTTTTTCTCTAGAGATGTTACCCGACCCACTGTTATCCATGCTGGAAAAAATGACCATCAGATAATAATAATAATTAAATATTGCATCTACAAACTTACTTTTTTTATGAATGCTTAGCATGAGAGGTTGATCATCAGGGTGTAGATGCATCATTACAGGCATTCCTATGAGATCCTGAGGCAAATAACCTAATAGAGGAACAGCCCTGTGAAAGAAAATGGAATGATTCAATAATTTGCACAATGCAATTTACAATAAGATATTAAAAACGCATTGAGTCAAATACAAGGCTGTTTTAAAAATAAAGTTAAACAAAAAAAAACAGAACTATTACCCAAAACGTACTAACTGAAGCATTTAACTGAATTTAGGTAAATATCATTTGCCCTGTAGGGGGTGAAACCTAGCTTTTAAAACAATTTTGTTCATGTTTCAAGAATGGTAATTTTATTTGGAATTTAATTTTACACAAGGTTTAATACAATTTAGATTAAAAACAAATTGTTTCTTTCCGCCATTGCTGCGAAAATACTTAGTTCTCCACATACCTCTCTTCAATGTCCTGAAACACACAGCTGGGTGAGTGAGTGGTGGTAAACACCCTCTTATCATGGGGAATCTTTGGCGCTGATAAAACATAAAACAAAATGAAACAATTTTAAAAATGTGCTGTCTAATCAAATTTTCCCTTTTAATCGGTTAAATTAGCCTTGGATCTTTCCAATGGCATCTATTAAGTTAAAAACTTCAAAGCATAATGCTCAGTCTGCTAATTCTCACACTCAATGTAGTCAACTACAAACGGTGTGCTATGCTTTGAACCAGGTCATACAGCTTCTTAGAATTTCAATATATTAATAACTATCAATTTGGTTTTACATATAAATGCACAAGAACTGCAAATGCTGGTTATTACACAAAAGTACACAAAGTGCTGGAGCAACTCGGCAGGTCAGGTAGCATCTCTGGAGAACATGGATAGTTGACTTTTCGGGAGAAGGGTCTCAACCCAGGACGTCACCTTTCCATGTTCTCCACAGATGCTGCCTGACCTGCCGAGTTGCTCCAGTACTTTGTGTACGTTAGCTTCTAACAAATATCGTACTCTGAAGAGTACATGCAGTCAGCCTGGCATTAGGGGGCTGTCCAGGCTGCCTTTAAATTAAAAATAAGTTCTAATCACTCATTATCTGACTCGTTCTTCCAGTTTTCCAGCTAGCCAGAAAAAATTGGTTGAATTTGGTTGAAGGATGTTACATCATTTAATAACAAATATGATTTTGCAGATTTGGGGTGAGGAGAAAACACAATGAGTGTTTCCTTGCGAAAGATAATTTTGTTGATCATAATCTCACCTTCATATCCCGAATGCACCCTTTCAGCAAGCATCAGGCAGCATAGTTGGTCATCGTCATCATCAGATGCCCGAACCTTTGTAAGATAAGGCGTCACATGAAACGGATAGTAATGGGTGCTCCGATCTCGCTGTTGGTTTCCACTGTGAAATGGATGGTGACAGTAAAGTTCAGAGTCAGACCAAAAATAGTGAAAACAGGTGACTTGCTCCAGCAGTGCACAACTGAAAGGGCACTGGCACGGCATGAAATTATGGCAACAAACAGTTTCACATCACTCTGGTTATTCCACCAGGTTCTTTCTGGTGTGTTATGAGTTTTGCATCAGATGAACCCAAGGGGTGACAATTCACATGAAATGTTCTTTTCGGGGATTGTGAAGGAAATTAGCCCACATTGTCCTGACAGTGACCAACATGTTTTTACCCGACTGAAACACCATTAAGGTAATTGCAAAAGTTACCATTGGCCTTCAGACCCACAAACCTCTCAGTACAATCTAATCCTCTCCCGCGCCCAACCCATCAATATCACATATTGAAGATTGGCTCAGGCACCAACTCTCTGCTCACTTGGCAGTCCGATCCCCAAATCTCCACCCAGATTTCCTTCCTCTACCAACTACTGACCCTCCAATTTCCAACACTCCTTCTTGAGTCTAGTTCTATGACGACTGATCTCTGAATCTACTCCATACTCCTTCTCCAATTAGACTCTCTATACTGACCACTGATCATTCATTCACACTAGTTCTCCATTACCCTACTTTGTCATTCACTCCCTACACACTAGCGGCAATTTACAGAGGCCATTTAACCTATGAACCCGCATGTTTTGGGGCTATGGGAGAAATCCAAAGGTTCAGGTACACTGAAAAGCGCAGAGTCTTAGGCAACAGTCAAGCAGTCTGGAAGCAGATTTGAAAGTTGGGTTCAAGGTGTTAGATTAGGAGGATTAGCTGGCTCCTGATTGGTACTGCGGTGACAGGGGAGAATGACCAGGTCCAAGGATGGCAGATGAGGAATGTGAACTCAGCGCTTAAGTGCTCTTAAGGATCTTAGAGGAAAGTGGTGGGCTCCAAAGGATTAGAAGGAATTGAAGGAAATGGAGCTTTGCAAATTTGTGGTTTGGGCCTAGGGTGGCAGTAGTGATGGGAGAAGGTGTAGTTTGGGCACAAACAGAACTCAATGATGAAAGACAGGTATTGAGAAGCCCTAGGCCTGCTCAAGAGTGGCCACACACAGGACAATGTGGTCCACATTCACTTGAATTGCTTCCAAAGGATCAGTGCATTGGGAATTACATCAAGGACACGACGGGCAAATCACTACCAGGGTTGCCTGGGCAAACATCTGGAGAAACTCAATGTTAATTGTGCATTTCACTCCAGGACAAATTGATTTCATATTGCATGGTGCTGGAAAAACAGAATTATGCAATTGAACTTCTGGGTCGATATTTCTATCAATTTTTTAAAAAAGCTGTTTTTTTTGCACAACTTAATGGTTTGGGATTTTCTCTGAAGTCTACAGAGCCAGTCATTTTCATAAAGTCCAATCCAGAGCTCCCAAGTACTAGCAAGTTCCTCACAGGTTATATGGGTGATGATCATCATACAGATCAGGTCAATGCTCTTGTGTACAGGACCCAGTACCACGATCTTCCCCACACAACCCTTTCACTCGTTGGTTCATTCCTCTCCAACCTTTCCAGTACTCACCTAATCCGACAGAAGAAGGACTTCTCCTGCATACAATCGAAAGGGGATGAACCTGAAAGACAGCAACAGTAACAAGTTAAGCAATTGCACTTAATGGAGATAGACAAAATCTAAGTATCTGCTCATACAGTTAAACACCACATTATTAATTAATGGAGTCTTTTGTGAAGACAAAAGTGTGCAAAAAGATCAAATATGATGTTGTCATATTTGGTAACAGTTTTATCAAATGGTGTGATAATCTTCCTGGTATATTCTGCACGACTAAACAAGGTTCTGCCAAGTTTAGAAATAACACATGGTTAATAATCTCTAAATGAGAGGGAAAACAGAAACCACATCTTCGACTGCTGAGGCGAGAAACCACATCTTCGACTGCTGAGGCCTCAACCTCAAAATTCCCACTGCAAATGGAGCTAAAAGAAAGCATATTCAGACCATTTCATCCTCAACGTGAACTTTGGGTCCAAGGATCTTCAGTTGCCATCTCGTCTGGAGTCTTTGACATTCTCACGTTGACAGTGCCATTCTGAGTGAGACGCAATAGGGAGGCGATGGTCAGCTCAAACAAGGTGTGATGCACATCTTCTTCTGGGAGGATAAGGAAGAAGGGGAACGCAGTCTTCCTGGGGTGGGTTTCTCCACCAAGAATGAACTATGTTGGATCTGCGTGGCTCTCCCTGTGGGATAAATGATGCTCACAGCCCTCAGACTCACTCTAATGCAGAATCAACACATTACATTAACCAGTGCATGTGTCCTAATTAAGAAGAGTGTTTGCAGCAATCTTGAGAAAACCTTGACCATTGAAATAAAATTGTCAGCAAGCTCAATCCACCAGTTTCTCATGCTGTTCAGTGAAGACCAGTGCCCGCAGAGATGATGTATAGGGCCCCAGTGAGACCACACCTGGAGTATTGTGTGCTGTTTTGGTC
The DNA here is from genome assembly GCA_038087875.1 of Malacoraja senta. Lineage (NCBI taxonomy): Eukaryota > Metazoa > Chordata > Chondrichthyes > Rajiformes > Rajidae > Malacoraja > Malacoraja senta. The sequence goes on from CM075984.1 coordinate 41,400,143, forward strand.
CCCTAATTTGAGGAAGGACATTCTTGCTATTGAGGGAGTGCAGCGTATGTTTACATGGTTAATTCCCGGGATGGCGGGACTATCATATGCTGACAGAATGGAGCGGCTGGGCTTGTATACTCTGGAGTTTAGGATGAGAGATCTTATTGAAACATACAAGATCATTAAGAGTTTGGACACGCTAGAGGCAGGAAACATGTTCCCGAAGTTGAGGGAGTTTAAGAAAAAGGGGCAAGCCATTAAGAATGGAGACGAGGAAACACTTTTTTCACACAGAGAGTTGTGAGTGTGGAATTCTCTGCCTCAGAGGGCGGGGGAGGCCAGTTCTCTGGACAATTTCAAGAGAGCGCTAGATAGGGCTCTTAAAGATAGTCAGGGGATATGGGGAGAAGGCAGGAACGGGGAACTGATTGTGGATGATCAGCCATGACCACATTGAATGGTGGTGCTGGCTCGAAGGGCCGAATGGCCTACTCCTGCACCTATTGTCTATTGAGAGACTGGAGCAATAAAATCAACAGGTAGATCGACTTACAAGCATGAAAATTATTAAACTGGTGTCATCAAATAATGCTAGCATGATTTAATCGCATAATGCAAGATCAATAGGGTTGGAATTTGTCATGGTGGCATCTGCTTTGTTATGAAAAGTACACAATTTTGGGCAAGCAACCATTATGCCAAAATTGATCAGTCATTCAGCCACTGAGTCTGCCTTGACTATTAAGCACCCATTTACATTAATCCCACTTTATTCCTTCCATCGTACCATCAACTCCCTGACCCCCCAGGTTTTTTCCCAATAAGGGCAATCTACAGCAGGCCATTAACCTATCATCAGCATATCTTTGATATCAGAGGTGGAATGTGTAAACGCCACGCAAACTGCTCAAGGTTGACCCTAGGTTGCCGGAGCATGATGTAGCAACTCTAATAGCCATGCCATTGCAGTTTAACCTGGGAATTATTCTGGGATTAGGAAATCTAAACCATGAAAATTTAAGACATGGTCATTGCTAAAGTAGACAAAAGCAGCCTACATACCTGCTAGCAGTATAAGTGCTTCTCCCTCATATTAATCTTGCATTTCTTTAAACAAATCAATGGAACAGTCAGTTCTGCAATTGAGTTACTTCCAGTGCATGGTTTCTCAACTACGATACCCACCCCAGGAAGACGGCATTCCTTTTCTAATTGGCCATGCCTGAAGACTGTGTGCTGAGCATCTTGTTCTTTGTTAAGATGCCGAGCACACCAAGGATCATTCAATGTAAGAATGTCTAGGTCTCCAAGCATTGATCACAAATCTGAGCTCCCCAACAAATTTATATAACCCCCCTACTCATCATTTTTTCAATGAGAAATGGCCTATTTAACCCTCCTCTTAAAATGCACAACTTAAATATGCGGAAAATCATTTACTGATCTCACACACACACACTCATACCATAAAATGTATTAATGCTTTCTTTTAATAGGTCACAGTGGTCCAAGTTTAAACAAAAATCTGCTTATGGGGGACGGTGGAAGCAGGGAAACAATAAGAAAGAAAGAAAAAGTCTGTTGTTTCTAATAGGGCAGAATTGTAATAATGGATAATTAGCTCACAGCTTTGCTCAATTAATTTTATGAATTAGAGACAGCTCAGAGAGAAATTAATACGCAAATGGTCATGGCAGAATGAAGAACAGACACAGTTGATAATATACGATTCATCCATGGAAAAAGTAATAAATGATCTATATTTTACTGTTTTCATCTAGGATCATTTGGAAAATTGATTAGAAAAGTTATGTAACTAGACAGCTATACTTCTCCAATCTATGAGCAAAATAACTGCTACGAGAAGAGCACTTTTTAATGGAGACCATTATATAACAGTATCTCACCCAAAGGCTGTAATAGGATCTGCTGATATCACGATGCACTCACCAGCAGCTTGGCACATGTTCCACAAAGGAAGTTGAGAAGGCTTTGTAGAGCTGTAGAAAATTCCAATATCTTGTGGAGCAAGGAGTTCTGTGAACTTCTTGCTTTTGAAGACTTCATTATTACAGTTCAGAATATAGGCGGCTTGGTCAGAGATGTATACAATCTCACCCGTGATTAGGGAAACAGTAACAGCAAAGATATCCTGTAAAACAGAAAATTATTATTTTTAAAATTAAATATTTATGAATTCTGTATTGATTATATAGAAATGAAGGTCGAGTCATAAACAAACTGAAGTCATTGGCATAGTAGTGTGTATCCTATGCTGTTAGTTCCAATATACGGTGTAGAAAGGAACTGCAGATGCTGGTTTACACCAAAGATAGACACAAAATGCTGGAGTAACTCAGCGGGTTAGGCAGCATCTCTGGATAAAAGGAACAGGTGGCGTTTCGGGTCAAGAAAGGTGTCAACCTGAAACGTTCCCTGTTCCTTTTCTCCAGAGATGCTGCCTGACCCGCTGAGTTACTCCAGCAGTTTGTGTGTAGTTCCAATATACTTTTACAATTAGAGGAACAAATTTTCCTCAGAACTTGTACTGATCTGCATTGCAACACTAAATGGATTTTAGCACTCTGCCTGCTTGCATCTCTCATGGGCATTTCAGCTAGCTTCCGATACAGAATTCAAATTATGAACTTTAATCTCAGTAATCCATCATTTGAGAGAACCCTCTTCAAATAAGAAGATTTTTTGCCCATTCCAGGACTATGAGCACTTAATTCTAAGCATATACCTCAACGGAGCAACAAGGGAGCACACATCCTCTTGGAAGTATCATTTTGAAGTGGGAAATTAAACCAAGGCCTTGTTTGCTCTCTCAGTTGAACACAAAAGATCACAAGGCATTGTTTAGGCGAAGTACAAGGAGTTATTCAGTATCCTGATCAGGATTTATCCCTCAGTTATTATTTCTAAAATATCCTCATAACTGCCACTTATGGAAATTTGCTTTGGTGTGTTTCCAAAAATAACAATAACTGTTACGGAGGTCATGAAAGGAATATGAAAGCAGCTATATAATAGCAAATCTTTCTCTTTCAATCTTGTTGACTTGTAGCTTTACCCAACTAACTTGGTTTCTTCTCCTTCAAAGAGGCAACTAATTTTGAACAACCTCAAACTTGCTTGGCTTTCTTAATTGTTAACCATTGACAGGATTTGCATTTGACTCTGCATATGAAACACTTCATGCTCAAAGCTATTACAGTTTATGTACTGAACATATTTTTTAAAGCAACTTACAGCATTCTTTGAGGTGTATTCAGAAATAATATTTTCTACTTCATCAATGGTGAAGGATTTCATGTTCAAGCTATTTGATTCAGTGTCATCATTCATGAGGAACTTGTAGTATTCTTCATTAGCTGCAGAATGAATTGACAGACATTGTTACAAAATATTTAAATATGGCCAATATTATGCAATTATTTTAAAGAAAAAGCCCAGTTAAAATCTCAAAATGTTCACAAAACAAGAACCATCTCAAGCCATTATCAGACTTTTACTCTAAAATGAATACATTATCAGACATTGAGGGGGATCCAGCCAAATTGTAGTAATGAAGTGAAACCTGGAATATTTAATACACTCTTCCATTGAAATAAGAGAGAGAATGGAGACTACTGAAAAACAAAATGCAAATGACGGAAACAGAAATAAAAACTAGAAAATACTCAGGTATTTCATATTAAAGATCCTTCATCACAAATGGGAAAGATATAACTGGCTAGTTTTAAGTTGTAGAAAGGATGAAGGTTGGATAGGACAAAGGGATTTTCTCTACTAAATTGAGGGTTGGGTTCACCTCATTTCATAGTTTCTCTCTCTCTCTCTCTCTCTCTCTCTCTCTCTCGGACTGCTCCCATTAACCGAAGGACCTAATTTCTTTCAGAGGCAGGTAGGTTTTCTTATTTCAAATATTCTTATGAATGTGTTTTTCTAGCTGGATTGGATACACATAACAATGTCTTTCTCATGCCCACCACTTCAAATATGGATTCTCTTTAGAAGTATTAGAAGCCTACCTTGCACTTGTTTTATGCACTGCAATGCATATTTCAGTGTAGAAAGTGTCCTAGATTTTCCTTTGGCCATCATTTCAGAAGGCAAGTGCTTTTTTAAGCCTGTAAATGCTTTTAGCAACTCTTTCTGTGTCTTTGCTTTAGCAGATTGGTCGCTACTGCAATATAAAAAGATAAACGTACAGCTTTAATTTCATTTTCAAAATAGTTTCAGACAAATGTTCATCGTTATCACAAGCTACAATCTTGTATATCGTTGGCTTTTCACAGGTTTCTTTTGAGTTGGCCTTATTTGGTTCAGTAAACTCAACTTTGAGGAGAAAATGCAAAAGTTTATGGAACTGTCTTTTATTGATTAGTAGCACTCAATTACACAGAGGAAAAAAAACAACAGCTCCCTAAATGTTTACTTAGATTAAATTAGGCATGCATATCAGCAATAGTCTATTTTCTTCTCCTGTATCCCTGGGTCAATTGGAGGTAGTAAAACTCATAAAGGGCCTGTCCCACTTGCCGATTTTTTTCAGCAACTGCCGGCGTCATATCAGTGTCGCCAAAAGATTTAACATTTCAAAATCGCGTCATACATCATCACGCCGCGTCACACGTCATCACGCCACGTATTTTTCTGTGACCTGATGCGTCAGTCAATGATGCCGGCAGTCGCCGAAAAAATCCCCAAGTTGGACAGGCCCTTAAAGCTCTTCAAAGGAAGGTGAATGGAAAAAAAAGTATCTTGCTATTAAACTGCCTCAATCAGCTTGGTAAATAACTTGCTTGCACTGCTTAGAGAAGGAACTAACCCACTTTACTGTGGCGATGAAAAAAAAATAGCACACAAGCCAAGGAAGGAATTTGTACTCATTAGGGCATTCAGCACAAATAAAAAATATAATCTGCTTGAAATAAAAAGAATGTATCATAATTGTAGAATAGATTGGGTCAAGCCAGCAAATAAAAAGAATAGCATCCAACATAGGAATAAAGCATGTAAAATATCTAGTGTAATTGTAATAAATCAATATAGGGCCTTTCTTTGTGACGATAAAGTTCTAACTTCAATGCATTGCTGAAAGCACGCAAAAGATAGGTTTCCTTTCTTTCTTTCTTCTTCCCCCCCACATCAGTCTGAAGAAGGGTCTCGACCCGAAACGTCGCCTATTTCCTTCGCTCCATAGATGCTGCCTCACCCACTGAGTTTCTCCAGCATTTTTGTCTACCTTCGATTTTCCAGCATCTGCAGTTCATTTCTTAAACAAAAGATACTTTTGTATCTGTACAAATGTATCACCAGCTTTTGATCAAAGTTAATCCATTGTCCAGATCTAAGGATGAGTGAGGACAGGGTATGGCAACATAGTGAAAGGAGAAGGGAAATAAATACACAAGAGACCAGGTCTACAAACTTGTTAAACTCATATTTGATTCAATTGATAATCTTCTGTCACCAAAAGCCCGCAGGAACAGTACACTGCAGAACATTAATTTTCTGTAGTTTATTACCTGCCGAGATTCCCATTTATTGTCAATACTCAACTACCGTTGTGAAGATAGTGGTGACTGCTTTCTTGCAGCAGTCCATCTGGTCAAGGAACTAGCACAATTCTGCTTGGTAATGAGTTCTAGGCCCAATGAGTATGAACAGCAAACATATTTATAATCAGGATGGTAGGCGACTTTGAAAGTTTCTGCAGATAATGGCATCCCATCCCAACACCTTAACCATTCTAGTGGTAGAGGTTGAGAGTATGGGAGTTGCTGTTGGAGTGACCCAAGCACTTCTCAGAGTATTTTCCCAAAGGGCACATTCTGCAGGCACGGTGCCACGGAATTAGACATCATGGGCTGCTTTCTATTGGATGGTGCCGGGTTATCTCAGTACATTTGGAAGCTGCACCTACCTAGCCAAATGGAGTGACGTGCTGTGTAGATAGTGGAAAAAGTTTCAGTGTATCAGAAGGCAAGAGGCTCAGAGCCGGGCACTCAGCCTCCAACCAACTCCTGCGGCTACAGGATCAGTCCAGCTTCTGATGATTGGAATTCCCCCAGGATGAAGATGGCAGCGGGTGGAAAAGGTGGTGTGAATGACCTTACCTGGCAGGAAAAGTGTAGGAAGCAGAAAGCATGGGGAGCAAGGAAAGATTTTTCAGGAAATTGGTTCAAGCAAATGGCGAGTGGATTAGAAGGAACTTTATATTTTGAAAATTTAGTGCACCTAACCAACAAAAGTTTAAACCTTGCCAAAACCTCGCAATCAAAAACAGGGAATGTTTTATCACTTTGAAGAGCACAATTACCTTGAAACGTTACAACTGGACGGTTAGTGAGGATAGGGACTGGGGAATGTGACACCTACCTGCAGCCACTTGTTGAAGGGTTGTCCTGTTCTGAGCTAGCACTGATGAGGCTGAATCCATTTGAGCTGCAGTGGCTCTGAAAATTGGAGCTGTATAACAAAAAGTAAAATTGTCTTAGTTTTGATTTGAAGGTCAACAATCATTCATGCTATAAATGCCTGAAAGGGAAAAAAAATCAACATTTTGGAGACACAAGAAACTTGGAATCTTCAGCAAAACACAAGTGCTGATTAAAACAGCAGGTCAAGTAGCATCTGTGGAGAGGGGATGAACAAATTACATTTTGGGTCGCGACCCTTCTTCAGGCTGATTGAATCAAACTGCAGAAGGCTCCCGACCTGAAATGCCTTCTGCCCATTCCTCTCCCTTCCCCCACACAGATGCTGCCTGACTGCCAAAACACTTCCTTTCACTTGATTCACACTGAATATTACCAACACAAAGTTTATGCAAGCAAGTTTTAAGGAGGGGGTGCACAGGCTGCTGATGAAAGTTTCTGTCTATCTTACAAATAAAACCACAGACATTCATGGTCAAAATACACTTTACCATCATCTCAAGTTCATTAGGGCATGGCAAAGCAATTTTCCACTACAAACAGGTCGAGAAATACAAAATGGCAATAAAAGCAAGGGGCTATTGCCTATTTGGGATCATATTTATTCAGGAAGACTGAGTGAAAATCAAATACACCGCCAGAATTATCTGAGAGAAACAAACATAATTGAATCTCAATGAAATGCAGCAAAAATACCACAACTCCTGTGCAGTTCAACAGCCAGTGGAACAGTTTCACAAATCTAACCCTTGAACTGAAAGTTCATCAACATTCTTCTAGAATTGAAGCAAATACCCATTTCAGAATAGGTTTCTTCTCCACACCAACAGAAAAAGGATTCTAGGAATTCATGACTTTGCAGCTTGAGCGAAGGTTTTCCTTGTATGTTTAATCGCCCCATTTCCTTGTATATCATGCCATTTCTACCATACATCCAATTGGGGGAAAAGAAAAATCACACAGAGCAAACCCATAAATTAGTAGGTACTTCAAATTATGCGGAGAAGAATGCTAATGGTAGACAAGCTTTGTTACAAATTTTTTAATGCGTTGGAAACCAATCCAGTTAGGTACAGTGTTGCAACAGTACATTTATTGAGGAGTTGTGTGCATGTTACATATGGAGTAAGACAAGTGTGGAGATCTAGATTAGATTACTCTGAAGTAAAACATTAGTCAGTACAATTTTAAATGTTGTTTTGTCAGATGGCCCAATTATTACAACAGTAAATAGGGCAGTCACGGTGGCGCAGTGGTAGAGTTGTTGCCTTACAGCGAATGCAGCAACGGAGACCCGGGTTCGATCCCAACTACGGGCGCTGTCGGTACGGAGTTCGTACGATCTCCCCGTGACCTGCGTGGGTTTTCTTCGAGATCTTCGGTTTCCTCCCACACTCAAAAGATGTACAGGTTTGTAGGTTAATTGGCTTGGTAAATGTAAAAATTGTCCCTAGTGGGTGCAGGATAGTGTTAATGCGCGGGAATCGCTGGTCGGCGCGGACCTGGTGGGCCGAAGGGCCTGTTTCCGCGCTGTATCTCTGAACTAAACTAAAAAAAACCTATATAGGAAAATTTAGAACAAGCACATCAACTTTTATATAGACACACAAGATATTGCAGATGCTAGAATCTTGAGCAAAACAAAAACAGCTGGAGGAGCTCAGAGGGTCAAGCAGCATCTGTGGAGGGAAACAGGTAGATGGCTTTTCGGGTCCTGACCCAGGACGTTGTCTGACAATTTCCCTCCATAGATGTTGCCATACCTGCTGAGTTCCTCCAATACTTGTTTTTTTGCTCAGACAATAGATGCAGGAGTAGGCCATTCCGCCCTTCGAGCCAGCACCGCCATTCAATGTGATCATGCCTGATCATCCCCAATCAGCACCCTGTTCCTGCCTTCTCCCCATATCCCCTGACTCCACTATCTTTAAGAGCCCTACTGCAGGAGTGGGGCGCCGTTGTGTGGCTGCTCTCCCTGCAGTCCGTCCTTTCACCCTTTTTTATTTTTATTTTTAGTCCTGTCAAAAAACAAATGTTAGTTGGAGGTCTTTTATGTGGTGGGTGGGAGGAGGGGAAGGGGGAAACTTTATTTCTTAGTCCCCTACCTGGTCAGAGAGGCGGCTTCCCTCCGAGCTGTTTCTTCACCCCTTCCTCGCGGCCTACCATTGGACTGGAGCGGCGTTTCCTGTCGGGACCGGCCGGGACTACAGCTTCGGTGGCGGCACAGCGCTGGGACACCAACACGGAGCAGGCGATGCCTTACCGGGCCGCTGTGCGGTAAGCTCCGGAGTGCGGTGACCGCCGACTCCAACATCGAGGAGCTGTGGCTGCGAGCCAGGGGTCCAAGATCGCCAGAGTCAGAGCTCCAACCAGCGCGGCCTGAGGACTACGGGCGCCGTGGTCTCCGGGGAGGGAGCGGCCGCTCCAGACATTCTCCAAGCCGCTGAGGAGTGTTCCCCCAACGGCGGAGTTCCAGCTTTCCGGCAAAGAGGGCCTGAAAACATCAGACTGGCTGTGGAGGCCACAAATAGGCCCCGACCTCAGGTGTTTCACAGAGGATGAGGACTTATCTTTTTGTTGCCTTTCCCCACAGTGGAAAATTTTGATTCTGTTGTGGCGGGATGTTCTTGTTGAATTCTATAATGTTATGTCATTTTTCTGATTTTTAATTTTTCTATGGATGTACGGAAACTTAAGTATTTCTTTTATTATTTCTTTTATGTAAAGCACTTTGGTTTCAACGCGAGTTGATTTAAACGTGCTATATAAATAAAATTTACTTACTTACTTACTTACTATCTAGCTCTCTCTTGAAAGTATCCAGAGAACTGGCCTCCACCGCCCTCTGAGGCAGAGAATTCCACAAACTCACAACTCTCTGTGTGAAAAAGTGTTTCCTCATCTCCGTTCTAAATGGCTTACCCCTTATTCTTAAACAGTAGCCCCTGGTTCTGGACTCCCCCAACACGGGGAACATGTTTCCTGCCTCTAGCGTGTCCAAACCCTTAATAATCTTATGTTTCAATAAGATCCCCTCTCGTTCTTCTAAACTCCAGAGTATACAAGCCCAGCCGCTCCATTCACTCAGCATATGACAGTCCCACCATCCCGGGAATTAACCTTGTAAACCTACGCTGCACTCCCTCAATAGCAATAATGTCCTTCCTCATAATTTGTTTATATAATTGATAGCAACACTAATTCCTGTTAAACTGCTCTTGACAACTTATATAACATAGTTGCAACACATACGAAGCCTGGTGATTAGCCTCGAGCACTGAAAGTACATGTGAGCGCTAATGTTATGTAACTAGGATTAGGTGTTCCTGCGGTTGCTTCCTGACCATTCCAATCAGTTTTAGGTTTAGAAACTGCTCATATAACCTTCATTTCAAGAATCAAATCTTACATCAGTAATATTTTCCAAACCAGAAGAAATATTATATTTTTGAATGAGCGAAGCAAGACAATAGCTGCTTTAATGCAAGACCTATAAAATCCAAAGCACCCCACCCAACCACTTGAGAACAGGGAGAGCCAGTGAATCAACATATTGCAATGGTAATGATAATTATGCCGTCAACAATTGGTTTAACATCCATGATACAGATCTTCATAAACAGGGCGCCATGTTATTTCAGAAGAGTTATTTTATAATTATGAATTCAAGAAATATTAGAAGAGCATCCACTTTAGGAAGGTGTGTGCTTTAGTCCAACACCACACCAGGCAGTGTTTGCGAGGCTCAATGATAGGATAAGCTTAGGGAAAGAGATATTAAGCGACTCTACAATTCTAATCTTCATCCAGTGACCAAAACTTGCAGAGATGCTGAAAGAGTCTCAATTGTGATTCTCGCCCTACAGGTTATAGAAAATAGGTGCAGGAGGAGGTCATTTGGCTCTTCGATTCATTGTGATCAGGGCTGATCATCCACAATTCATGGCTGATCATCCGCATTGTCTGGTCGATACTACCAGTTGCCAACTGATGCAAGGATACACAGACATTTGGGTGAGGGGCTATCAAGGGAACTAAAAACCCACAACTAACTAAATAAATTCAATGATATATTCATGAATAGAATAGGCTACTAAATTAGCAAGAATAACAAAGGTATAGCTCTCCAAAACAAGCTCATCCATATTGAAAATTCAAAAAAAGTCTTGATAACTTCCCACAACTGTACATATTGTTGGGGCGACCATATTTAAAGGTTGGACAAAAGATGTCAACCAAACGGGAAAGTACCAAACCTCAATATTGTACACCCATATTACTTTAAATACACAAGTAGAAATTACTTGGAACCAACCTGCCAGTAGGCAATTTTTTTTCAAATGAGAGAGACATGAAAGGAAGCCTCTTATTTCGCGTATATACTTCAGCAATTTTCTGTTTTCTTTTCTTTGTATTAGTACTTTAGAAATTACACAGTAAATATAAGAATGTCATAATTTGTAAGTTTACACATAATAATACCGTTTATTAATTGTAATTTTTTAGCCATTGCAGTCATGCATCCAATTTTAAATTTATACAAATAAATGTTTTCTTATTTCATTTGGTATGTTAGTTCACCAAGCTATGAATTTGGATATCTCACATGACAATTCAGTTCAAATGTATCTCCAATACATGCAGCAAGCACATTACTGCCAAAATGCCACTGCTGAGCAGCACTGGAAAAGACCATTGAAAACACTTCAGCCAAAAAATATTTGGCTGAAGTGACTAAAAAGTCCTTAATAATTAATATGTCAGCTCCAAAAATGAAAAACTGGAGATCCATAAAGTAAATAATAGCCAAACAGCACAAGGTCAACATAAACACACAATGGGGATAGGGTATTTTTTTTGGAGTGAAGTGCAAAGCATTTCTCTTTTTCTTCCTTTGTTTCCCTATATTGTTGAACTGCTGGGGCACTTGAGGCTTCTCCAATAACATCTCATTAGGAAGTGTCAGATCATCGAAGATGGTGTAAATCTCAGCTGCTTTCTTTGTGTGGAAAAGTGCAAAGTCCACTCAACATAGATGGAACACTCAACATCTGACTATATGTTGTGCCACAAGAGGGGAGAAAGTTGGTGCGGTTCACAGCGACACCAAACTACTCTTCAGGGGCCTGTCCCACTTAGGCGACTACCAGGGACTAGTTTTAATGGAATTCACCTACGGAAGCACCTATGTCAACCTACGACAGCAAAATTTGTCGCCACTGTCGCCTAAAATATTTCAACATGCTGAAAATTTTGCAGCAGTCGCCTATAGTCGCCAAAAAAATCGTCCAAGGGGGACAGGCCCATTAGACATTCATTATGCACTTCATTATGTGTGATAAATAAATACAATAATACATTATCAAATATTCAATCAACATCATATTGAAAAAGATAACGTTATCCACTGTACATCTGTCAGTATGAAGCTACATTAGCTATTAAATTTTAATGTGCTTACATTAAATTTCATATTTTAGTCGTTTTAACAATTACATTATGTTCATAGTGTCAGATGCACATATTCCAAAGACACACACCAAAACAAAACACAGACTGTGTAGAGAACATACATTTTGTTGTGTGTCAAACACAAGAATTACTGGTGAAATTTCCAAGACATGAATCCATGTCAGGGAAATCATTCAAATTATTATCCAAATACTAGCTCGCAATGATACTTTGTATATTCTGTAAAATTTACTTTCCCCATTGCTAACTAGCAAGAATCCCTCCGTTGCCCTACACAAAATCAAGGTAGTAAGTGAAAGGCAATAGCTTGTCAATGGTATTTATTCACCAGTAAAACAAGTGGAGCAACACATGTGAAAGACAGGAGAATAATGGAGGGTTTGAGCTGAATTTTTGCAAAAACTTCAGTGTAAACTAAAATATGCACTACTATTAAAAACAAAAACAAAAAATCATACGACTTCTACTTCAGTCTTTTATTTAGCTCAGAGATTAAAAGTGTCAAACAAAAGCCTAGGAATTTGTGATGAAAGCCACTTGTCAAATAGCATTTTTTGAAATGTATTCAGTGTATTTCCAAAAATGAAGGTAACCTGCTCATTTTCATAATACAAGTCCAGTAGACACTGGTTTCATTATCAATAGGATATGCGATTGGATTGTCATGCAGAGATGATGGACGGCACAACCGAATTACCAATTTTGGTTGCCCAGCACAAACGCTGGAGCAGCCAGAACATTTATATCAAGTACAATTTTCCTACCTTTGGCTGCTCTTTACTGAATCCAAGTGCAAAGCGGAATCTTTCTCATTATGGCTGGCAATACTGCGTGAACTCTCCGAAAACTCATTCCCATTTGAACCAGTTCCACTTGAGCCATTGCTTTTCATCTCCACATCATCGTGCATCTGCTGCCCTTCTTGATCCGGTGTTTGATTCTGAATATTGCCGCTTCTTAAATGCAGCACCAATTCGGCCTCTTGGAATCCAGGCTCTGAGTAAGTGGCCATTCTCTGGAGTCTGTATAAAAATGAGAAAGCATAGGAATCATAACCAAAACATTGAGTACGAGTCAGGAAATCACTTTTTGCCACATTGGTTAAGCTGCATTTGGAATATTGATTGCTCTTCTGGTCACCCCATTACAGGAAGGATGGTGAGGCTTTGGAGAGGGTGAATAGGTTTACCAGAATGATGCCTGGATTAGGAGGCTTTAGCTACTTGGAGAGGTTGAATACACTTGGATTGTTTCCTCTGGAACGCTGGAGATGGAGGTGAGACCTGACAGAATTGCATAAAATTATGAGAGGCATAGATAGGGTTGACAGTCATAACCTTTATCCCAGGATAGAAATATCAAATACAGGAGGGCATAGTTTTTAGGTAAGGGGGGGTAATGTGAAAAGGAGATGGAGGGGGGGGGGGGTTGCCCCCCCTATATCTTCACAGAGAGTGATGTACCTGGAATGAGCTGCCAGGGGTAGTGATGGGGGCAGCAGATACGTTAGTCACATTTAAGAGAGTTTTTGGATACGTACATAAATTTGCAGGGAATGAATGGATGGATATAGATCACATGCAGTCAGCTCAAAGCTGGTCTTGGCATCATGTTTGGCAAAGACATTGTGGGCCAAAGGGTTTGTTCCTGTGCTGTACAGTTCTACTGTTCTAAATATCATATTCATGACAGATTAAAATAATGCAATCATTCTTGCCAACATTTATATACATGTTTCAACAGTATTAACCAAATATAACTTTGAGCATAGATGATAACTGGTTAAATGGTGATTGGCCATCCAGGGTACAAAATTTGGCTCCAATTGCTAGGGTGCTATGGGAGCAAAGGTAGCTCCACTTTGGTGATCAATGCAAGTGGCATATGTGTAGCGAGAGTCCATTGTTTGCCATGCTGGGAAAAGCCCAGGCGAGTGTGGCACTGATGTAGCATTTGGCAGCACCTGGACTATTTAACGGAATTATGAATTATCTGAAGGCTTGTAATAAATGATTTATAGATTGCTGCCTCCATAATGTACAAGTCAGGGGTTTCTCCCCTGTGGTACCAAAACATTACTGGTCAAATTCAAATACACCCATTCAAGGTGAGGATAGGTCAGGTTTGGCAATGGGATTCGTTGAACAGGTGAGCACAGGAATAGTGGACCGAATGGCATCCTTTCTGCTGTTGGGATTCTTTGAATGCTCCAAACTGCGGCTTATCTGTTCAGAATATTTTTTCTAAATACTGTATTTTTCTACTCGTTTGTTTTCTCACATTTCTTACACTGCATTGGCTCCGGTTGTAACGCTGCAACTACACGACAAAAAAAACACCGAGTTTCACAATAAACTTAATCATCGGGTGTCAGAAAACTGCAGGAAACCATCACGATTTCATGTTCCTGATAACTTTTGTTTAAACCAGCAGGGCAAAGACATTTATCAGAACAATTAAAGTCTCGTCTTTCGGCGCCGGCTGAAATGTTACAGTTAAATGGAAAAAACTTAGGAAACCAAAATCGATCAAAGCTATAGCTTGACAACTGAGCACGACAGAAAGGCGTAGCATTTTGCAACTGGGCTGTATACCGGGTCGCTTTAACTTACCTCGCTGCGTGTTCAACGCAGATCACTTCACGGTGAATATAACACCACCACTGTATAGGACCAGATCACCTAATCTCTCTCCAAACACATTTCTCATAACAAGTTTCCCCGGCACCAGAGGGATTACATCACTGATCTACACAATAGATCTACTGATTAAAAGCCACGAGTTGAAGACCTGAAGTGATTAAGACCTTAAGATTGAAGGTCTGAAGGGTCTCGACTCGAAATGTCACTCATTCCCTTCTCTCCAGAGACGTTGCCTGTACCGCTGAATTACTCCAACATATCTTCGGTGTAAACCGGCACACTCAGCTCCTTCCCACACCTTAATCATTCTGACCGCAGTGAATTAAATCCTTGTATATGAAAACCGCGACACCTATTCATCGGGTGAACCGCGATCTATCCAGAGGCTCGGAAATATAGCAGGCGATTTCTTACCCCGTTTTCAGGGAGGTGAGAAGAAACTCTTGGAAGAAGCAGAGCAAGTGAAGCGACACTCCTGTAGGGCAGCGCTACGACTGCTGCCGGCCGGCCGACCGATCGACGGACTGACGGACGGCTGCGAACTGAGGCAATGGCTACTGCTCGCTACACTCGCCCCAACTCGGGCTGCTGCAACTCGACCCACTGTTGCAACTCGGCCCGCTGTTGTGCAACTCGGCTGCTCGCTACATTCAGGTCGCTGTTGCAACTCGACTGCTCACTACATTCAGGTCGCTGTTACAACTCGACCCACTGTAACAACCAAAGATCCTTTGGTAACAACTCGACTGCTGCCGTTCGCTACATTCGCGTCGCTGCACACACCACAGAACGTGACGGGCCCCGCCTCCGCCCCATTGGCCGGCGGCTCCCGCGGAGAACCACCCCCTCCATTGTTACGTCGGTCCCAGCGGGCGGCGGCGCGCCGCCATTGGCCGGCGAACCTGCCCATCGGCCGATGGCTACAAGCCTCACGTGGAATCCAATGTGTGTTGTGTGTCCGCGCTGTAAATCCCCGCCGCAGGCGCACACCACCGCCCCGCCGTTAAGTATTTGCTCTTTAAAAAAATATATATATATATCTCGCAGTGGGGCTGTAACATAGGCCGCCCAATCACACGGTCGTGTAAGCATGGGTGCGGTTTCTGTCGTGTGGCTGGCACTGTGGTGAGAGATAATATGCAGACAAAACAATGGCCTAGAATTTGGTCCCAGGTTCCCAAGTGAATATCCTGGGAGTGTTATCCTGGGAGCTGCGTATCCCTTCTGATTCGAGGAATAATTTGCAGTTAAGAGAATCAAAGAGAATAATGTCATAAAAAAATAATAATAGAGGCGCGATGTTTCAACCGTTAAGAAACAATTAGTCAAGTCAAGTCACATTTATTTATATAGCACATTTAAAAAACAACTCTCGTTGGCCAAAGTGCTTTGCATTTGTTATAAGAATAGCACAAACAAAACAAACTACATACATATATACATGTAACCCTCACTCAGAGGACGTCAGGAAAGGCTTGGGAGTATAGATAAGTCTTTAAACCCCTGTCTCACTGTGCGAGCTGACCCACGAGGTACCCCGAGCTTAAAACAAATTTAACTCGTGGTAATCACGTACGATAAACGTAGCGGGAACGTCGGAACTCGTGGACGCAACTTAGCGACTCTTGAAAAAATTCAAACATGTTTAAACTTTTCCACGAGTAAAATATACTCTTGAGGTTAAAATTTGAAACATTTAAACACGTTGTAAGAACGCAGTGGCCCGTGCGTTTACCTTAGTGACTCGTGAGTCTACCGTGGGAACTCTTTAACTCAGCGGGCAGGCAGCATCTCTGGAGAGAAGGAATGGGTGATGGGATGACATTTCCAAATTGGGGGGGAGTGGGGGGTTGGAGGAGGGAGGGGGGGGGTTGGAGGAGGGAGGGGGGGTGGAGGAGAGAGGGTGGAGAGTGGAGGGAGAGGAGGGGGAGACAGATGGGGGTGTCTTCATTCACTAGCGGCGGGTGCCGGTCACTGAAACAGGCAGATGAGATTTCACATCCACCTGTGTGTGTGTGTGTCTCTCTCCCTCCCTGCCTCTCACACAGGCTGAGAGACTCTGCCTCTGTGAGTGTACGTCTCTTTCTCCCCCTCTCCCACACACAGTAAGACCAAGGTAAGTCCATCTGTGTAAGGCCATCTGTGTCTCCCACATACACAGTAAAACTCTGCTTTGTGTGTATATACGTCTCCCCCATTTCTCTCTTCCCCCCCACCTCTCTCTCTCCCCCACACACAATAAGACCGATGTATTCTGCTTAGTCTCTCTTCCCTCCCACACACACAGATAGACCGAGGTCCTGTGCGCTCTTTCTCTCCCCCCCACAGTCACGCCGAAGTACACCACACTGCCTCTGTGCCTCTCTCTCTCTCTCTATCTCTCTCCCCATCTCCTTCATACACAGTCAGTGGTCCACACTGTCTCTGTGTCTCTCTCTCCCCTACACACACACACAGACTGAGGTACACACTGCCCGTTGTGTGTGTGTGTCTGCCTCTGTCTCTCTCCCACACACACAGTTAAAGGTACTCCACGCTGCCTGTGTGTGTGTGTGTCTCTCTCTCTCTCTCTGTCCCACCCCCCACACCCACACACAGTCAGTCAGTCAGAGGAACTCCACACTGTGTGTGTGTGCGCCTCTGTCTCTCCCTATCACAGTCAGAGTGAGATACTCCCCCCGCAGTCTCTCCGCGGGCTCTCCCCGGCAGGGTGCATCTGCCTCCCTCAGGCTGCCCAGGCAGTCTGACTCGACTCCGGTGGCGGGCTCCATGCACAGCTCCTGCCGGCCGGCTGGGAGCGGCGACAGAGGACAGGGGGAAGTTGGCCACCAGCGGGGCAGTCTCGGCTCTCCATGCAGTCCGAGTCTCGCTGGATCCTCGTAATCCTCTGCCTCTGTCAAATGGGTGAGTTTAACCTGACCCCCCCCCCCCCCCAACCTCCCTCCACCTCAACTCACGCCTGGGCACCAAAGGAGCTCAGGAGGCGAACATTGAGGTCCGTCTCCCAACAATCTGATGTGCGCATCCGTCCACATTCAAAGATTTCATCTCCAGTCTCCCCGCAGTGTGTAGACCTGGCAGTAAATTCAATTAAAATATAGCAAACCTCCGCCTGCTGGTCTTCTAACTACGTGATGTGTGTTTCAAACAAATCATCAGTATAACTGCCCTGGCACTGGACAGTGCGCATTTTCCCTTTGTAGGTCACATCAATAGATGCGGCCGTGCTGAATTCTATCTTTAACTCAAAGCCGCAGGATGGAGATGTTGCTTATTAAAACAGACCTTCATTGAAGGTTGGATCAAGAGTAACTCGGGAAAGGAACTTGTTAACTCGGGAGACGAACTTGGAACATCGCAGAAATGACAGTTAACGGCAAACTTGAGTCATACCCGTGGGAACTCGGTTAAACTCCTGATCATAAACTTGGAGTCTTTCACTCTGGGTCACTTGTGGGTCAACTCGCACAGTGAGACAGGGCTTTAAGCCTTGACTTAAAAGAGTCGATGGAGGGGGCAGTTCTGATGGGAAAAGGGGTGCTGTTCCACAGTCCAGGGGCTGCAACCGCAAAGGCGCGGTCGCCCCTGAGCTTATGCCTAGACCGTGGGATATTCAGCAACCCCAAGTCGGCCGATCTGAGGGGCCTGGAGGTGGAGTGGTGGGTGAGAAGACTTTTTATGTAGGTGTGGGCAAGCCCATTGAGTGCTTTGTAGACATGGAGGAGGATCTTGAAGTTTATACGAAACCGCAGGGAGCCAGTGGAGAGAGGCCAGGATCGGGGTGATGTTGTCCCTTTTTCGGGTGCCCGTCAGGAGTCTCGCTGCGGCGTTTTGGACCAGTTGCAGGCGGGACAGGGAAGATTGGCTGATGCCAGTGTAAAGGGAGTTGCAGTAATCTAGGCGGGAGGAGATGAATGTGTGGATGATCTTTTCGAGGTCATCAAACTGGAGGAATTGTTTTTATTTTAGCTATAGTCCGAAGCTGAAAGAAGCTAGCTTTTACCACAGCATTGACTTGTTTGTCAAATTTCAGTGCTGAGTCAAATATCACGCCAAGGTTTTTGACGTGAGGTTTGAGTAGTGGGGTAAGGCTTCCAAGGCTGCCTGCTATCATTTTGATTGAGTCCGAGGGGCCGAGAAGGATGACCTCAGACTTACTCTCGTTTAGTTGGAGGAAGTTCTGGGCCATCCAACACTTTATATCCTCGAGGCAGTGGGTAAGGTTAAACAGATTTGATTGGTTTTTGGGCTTCAGGGGGAGATAGAGTTGTGTATCGTCTGCGTAGCAATGGAAGGAAATGCCGTGCCTTTTAATGACTTGGCCTAAGGGGAGCATATACAGGGAGAAGAGAATGGGGCCAAGGATGGAACCTTGTGGAACCCCACAGCAGAGATTAGCTGGGGAGGAGAAAGAGTTGCCTATGTTAGTCGAGAAACTCCTACCTTTGAGGTAGGAGATGAACCAGCTTGGTGCAGTGCCATCAATACCAACCCCATACCGGAGACGGTCAATTAGGATGGTGTGGTCGACAGTATCAAATGTTGCGCTGAGGTCAAGAAGGCGCAGAATTGCACAGTCACCGGAGTCAACGGTGAGCAGTAGGTCATTGTGTACCTTCAACAAGGCAGACTCTGTGCTATGGTGACAGGTAGACAGATAGTCAAGTCAAGTCAAGAGAGTTTATTGTCATATGTCCCAGATAGGACAATGAAATTCTTACTTTGCATCAGCACAACGGAATATAGTAGGCACGAATACAGAACATATATCAGTGAGTCCATATACCATTATATAAATATATACACACATCAATAAATAAGCAGATAAAGTGCAAATAAACAGATAATGGTCTATTAGTGTTCAGAGATTTGTTTCAGTTGAGTTTAATAGCCTGATGGCTGTGGGGAAGTAGCTATTTCTGAACCTGGATGTTGCAGTCTTCAGGCTCCTGTACCTTCTACCTGAAGATAGAGGGGAGATGAGTGTGTGGCCAGGATGGTGTGGGTCCTTGATGATGCTGCCAGCCTTTTTGAGGCAGCGACTGCGAAAGATCCCCTCGATGGTAGGGAGGTCAGAGCCGATGATGGACTGGGCAGTGTTTACTACTTTTTGTAGTCTTTTCCGCTCCTGGGCGCTCAAGTTGCCGAACCAAGCCACGATGCAACCAGTCAGTATGCTCTCTACTGTACACCTGTAGATGTTCAAGAGAATCCTCTCTGACATACCGAATCTCTGTAATCTTCTCAGGAAGTAGAGGCGCTGATTGTGCTTTATTTATAATTGCATCAGTGTGCTGGGTCCAGGAAAGATCTTCGGAAATATGCATGCCCAGGAATTTGAAGTTTTTTTCTCTCCCCACTATCGTCCCGTTGATATAAACAGGATTGTGGGTCCTCATCTTTCCTCTTCCAGTCCACAATCAGTTCATTGGTTTTACTGATATTGAGAGCCAGGTTGTTGTGCTGGCATCATTTGGTCAATCGGTCGATCTCACTTCTATACTCTGGCTCATCACCATCCGTAATTCGTCCAACAATGGTGGTGTTGTCGGCGAACTTGAAAATGGAGTTTGCACTATATCCGGCTACACAGTCATGAGTATAAAGTGAGTAGAGCAGTGGGCTGAGCATGCAGCCTTGAGGTGCTTCCGTACTGATTGTTAATGAGGAAGAAGTATTTCTGCCAATTTGAAAAGACTGGTCTTTGGATGAGGAAGTCGAGGATCGAATTGCAGAGGGATGCGCAGAGACCCAGTTCCGTGAGCTTGGTAACCAGTATTTTTTTAAACAAATATTAAACTAATATATACAGTACAATAAAAAACAAAACAGAACCCATCACCATAATACACAACAAACATAAACTATTATACAACTATTTTACACTCCTTGTCAAGGATGCATTCAACTCCCCGTGGTGCCCAGCGGTCCCGGAAATCCCCCAGGGTGCCCGTGGACAGTGCGTAGTCCCTCTCTAACACCACCCGGACACGGACGTAACCCTGGAAAAGGGGCAGGCAGCCGGCTTGGGCAGAGCCCTCTTCAGCCTGGCGCCGTGACCCGCAGATTGCCAGCTTGGCCAGGCCCAGGAGCAACCCAACCAAATATACACACTGAACTTTTTTTTTCTCGTTTGTCATATTGTTTACAGTGTACTATGTTTACATATTCTGTTGTGCCACAGCAAGTAAGAATTTCATAGTTCTATCTAGGACACATGACAATAAAACACTCTTGACTCTTGACCTAGAAACCTGCACGTCTTGGAATGTGGGAGGAAACCGGAGGAGCTGGAGAAAACCAACGCGGTCACGGACAACGTGCATAGTCCGCCCAGGCAACACCCATAGTCAGGATTGAACCGGGGTCTCTGGCGCTGTGAGGCAGCAGCTCTTCTGCTGCGCCGCTGTGCCGCCCACTGTGCTGTTTTGATGAATGATCATCAATCTGAAGCATTCATTCTGTTTCTCTATCCACATATGCTGCCTCACCTGCTGTACTTTCAGCGTTTCTTTTTATTAACGTATCATACATACCTTTGCTTATATATTTAATTCTAGTATCACTGTAAGAGACCAGTGATTATGCAATTTAAGCTCCCTCAACTGCTCCACTCCTCTTACCATTCCACCATTTGTTGTGAATTCTCTAGTCAAATTTACAGATCCCAAAGACATTGCCTCACTTCTCCAGATTAAGAACTATTTACCACTTTTCTGTTCAGTTCAAGTTCAAGTGAGTTTATTGTCATGTGTCCCTGATAGGACAATGAAATTCTTGCTTTGCTTCAGCACAACAGAACATAGTAGGCATTGACTACAAAACAGATCAGTGTGTCCATATACCATTCTATAAATATATACATACATGAATAAATAAACTGATAAAGTGCAAATAACAGCTAATGGGCTATTAAAGTTCAGAGTTTTGTCCGAGCCAGGTTTAATAGCCTGATGGCTGTGGGGAAGTAGCTATTCCTGAACCTGGTCATTGCAGTCTTCAGGCTCCTGTACCTTCTACCTGAAGATAGTAGGGAGATGAGTGTGTGGCCAGGATGGTGTGGGTCCTTGATGATACTGCCAGCCTTTTTGAGGCAGCGACTGTGATAGATCCCCTCGATGGAAGGGAGGTCAGAGCCGATGATGGACTGGGCAGTGTTTACTACTTTTTGTAGTCTTTTCCTCTCCAGGGCGCTCAAGTTGCCGAACCAAGCCACGATGCAACCGGTCAGCATGCTCTCTACTGTGCACCTGTAGAAGTTAGAGAGAGTCCTCCTTGACAAACCGACTCTCCGTAATCTTCTCAGGAAGTAGAGGCGCTGATGTGCTTTCTTAATAATGGCATCAGTGTTCTCGGACCAGGAAAGATCTTCAGAGATGTGCACGCCCAGGAATTTGAAGCTCTTGACCCTTTCAACCATCGACCCGTTGATATAAACGGGACTGTGGGTCCCCATCCTACTCCTTCCAAAGTCCACAATCAGTTCCTTGGTTTTGCTGGTGTTGAGGGTCAAGTTATTGTGCTGGCACCATATGGACAGTTGCTCGATCTCTCTTCTATACTCTGACTCATCCCCATCAGTGATACGTCCCACAACAGTGGTGTCGTCAGCGAACTTGATGATGCAGTTCACACTATGTCCGGCTACGCAGTCATGAGTATAGAGTGAGTACAGCAGGGGGCTGAGCACGAAGCCTTGAGGTGCTCCCGTGCTGATTGTTATCGAGTCTGACACATTTCCACCAATACGAACAGACTGTGGTCTGAGAGTGAGGATGTCGAGGATCCAATTGCAGAGGGATGCGCAGTGACCCAGTTCTGCGAGTTTGGTAACCAGCTTGGAGGGGATGATTGTGTTAAATGCCGAGCTGTAATCGATGAATAACAGCCTGACATATGAGTTTTTGTTGTCCAAGTGGTCCAGAGCGGATTGGAGGGCCAGCGAGATCGCATCCACCATTGATCTGTTGTGGCGGTAAGCGAACTGCAGTGGGTCCAGGTTTTCGTCGAGGTAGGAGTTGATCTGCGCCATGATCAACCCCTCAAAGTTCGATAGTCATTGAGGCACGTCACCTTACTCTTCTTGGGCACTGGTATAATTGATGCCCTTTTGAAGCAGGTGGGAACCTCAGACCTCAGAAGTGAGAGGTTGAAAATGTCCGTAAAACCTCCAGCCAGTTGGTCCGCACAGGTTTTTAGAACACGACCAGGTATACCATCAAGTCCAGGTGCTTTTCGAGGGTTCACCCCTCTGAAGGATTTCCTGACGTCGGCCTCTGTGACTGAGACTGAAATACCATCACAGCGAATGGGGGCTCGGGAAGGCACATCGGTGTTCTCAGATTCAGATTCAGAGTCAGAAAACTTTATTGTCTGTCGTAACAGAATATCTTCTTTGGCGTGGCTCAACATACAAACAGGACAATGTACTGATAAGCAGTCATACAACACAGATTTCTGCGAGCACACACCGTGTGTATAGATCTTAAAAGCAAGTATAAAGATTAAAAGCTGTAAAAATAGACAAAATGAAAGTTGTGGATACGTGTAAAGTGACAGTGTGTCCGGGTTAATTTGTCCATTGTTCATTTTTTATTTAAGCTGTTTATGGCAATGGGTATGAATGAGTTTTTGTGGATGTTTTTCTTATAGGGGGACTTTATATCGGCGGCCTGATGGCAGAAGTTGGAAGGACGTGTGCAGGGGGTGGGTGGGATCCTGTGTAATGAGGTTGGCTTTCCTTTTAACTGCCTGGGTGTGGAGTACTGATAATTGATTTTGAGTTTTGCCAGTTATTTTGCTTGCTTGATTGATGATCCGGGAAAGCTTTGATTTGTCTTTGACAGAGGTGAGGGTGAACCAGGATGTGATGTTAAAGGTGAGTACAGATTCTATAAGTGATTTATAGACAGCTGTTAAAATGTCCTGTCTGACATCAAAGCTCCTGAGTTTCTTCAGCAGGAACAGGCGTTGCTGTGCCTTCTTGTACACAGAGTCTATGTGCTGGGAGAAGGACAGGCGGGTGTCAATCTCTGTGCCCAGGTATCTAAAGGCCTCTACCTGCTCAACTGTCTGCCCATTCAGCCTCAGAGGTTCAAAGAGTGGTTGGGGGGAAGATGTTCGCCTCCACCCACAACACAGCTCCCTGGTCTTGGAGATGTTAAGCTCCAGAGAGCTCTCTTTGATCCACAGCATCAGGGTGTTGACCTGCTGATAGTAGGCAGCCAGAGAAGTGTGATCCTTGATGTGGGCCACCAGGGCCATATCGTCTGCATACTTAAAAAGGGAAATGTCACTGTTATTGTTTGTTATGTTGTTTGTGTAGATGGAAAATAAAATCGGTGATAAAACACAACCCTGGGGGACACCAGTGTTTAAAATCATGTTCTTGGATTTAAAACCATTTACCACCACATGCTGAGGCCGGTCCTGCAGGAAGTCTTTTATCCACAGGATAAGTGATGGGTTGACTTGTAGATCCAGAAGGCGGTTGCAGAGGGTGACCATGTTGACTGTGTTAAAAGCGGAAGAAAAGTCCATAAATAAAATCCATGTGTGGGGGTGTGGGGAGTCCAGCTGTCTGCTAACTGTGTCCAGGAGAGTCAAACAGGCATCCTCCACCCCACGCCTTGCCTTATAGGCAAACTGGAGTGGGTCAAGCCTGTCCACCACCATAGCAGTGAGGTGATCACTTACCACCCTCTCCATACACTTGGAAAGAATGGATGTGAGTGCCACCGGTCTGAAGTCCTTCATCTCCCTGGCGTTAGATTTCTTCGGCACCGGTATAAGTGTGGACTCCTTCCACATCCGTGGGACACAGCTGGAGTCAAGGAGATGCTGGAATAGCTGAGTGATGACATCACCCATCTGAACTGAGCATTCCCTCAGCACCTTGCCCCTGAGCCTGTCCGGGCTAGAAGCTTTGTGAGGGTTGATGCAGCCCAGTATAGATGTAACCTTCCTTTTATCCACTGTGATTGATGAACTGCTGGTGACGGTCCAGTCATTCTGGGGGGGTGTCCTGTCAAACCTGCTGTAATAGATGTTGAGTTGCTCAGCAAAGGCGGCGGGGTCAGAGCATTGGATCAGGGCTGGTTTCTGGGCTCTGCCCATCATGGTGTTAAGTCCCTGCCATGCTTCCCTTGCATTGCCAGTGGTGAATTTTTCCTCCACTTTGTTTTTGTTTTTCCCTATCAAAGCGTGCGTAAAACGCATTGAGCTCATCAGGGAGTGATGTTTCGCCGACATTCGAGCTGCCTCCTGATTTCGCCTTGTAAGAGGTGATTGCATTCAGGCCCTGCCACAGCCGCCGAACATCTGTCTCTTCCTCCAGTTTGGAGCAGAAGTCCCTTTTGGCCTATTTGATGGCCTTACCAAGGTCGTATCTGGACTTCTTGTAGACCACTCTATCATCAGACATGAATGCCCGGTGTCTGGTCTTCAGGAGAGAGCGGATCTCAAAGTTCATCCAAGGTTTCTGATTAGGAAACACTCGGAAGTTTCTTGTAGGGATGCAGTCCTCCACACATTTCTTAATGAAGTCTGTAACGACTGTGGCGTATTCGTTCAAGTCCGTTGCTGAGTCCTTGAACATTGCCCAGTCTACAGACTCCAAACAGTCCTGTAGTTCCTCTGCCTCCCACGACCAGCTCTGTACTGTCCTCACCTCTGGGGGTGCGCTCTTTAATTGCTGCCTGTAGGCAGGAAGAAGCAGCACCGCGGTATGGTTGGATTTACCGAAGTGAGGGCGAGGGATAGAGCGATAGGCATTCTTGATGGTGGTGTAGCAGTGGTCGAGGGTGTTTGGTCCTCTGGTGCAGCAGGAGACATGTTGGTGAAAGTTAGGGAGTGATTTCTTTAGGTTTGCCTTATTGAAGTCCCCAGCAATGGTGGTAAATGCATCGGGGTGAGACGTCTGATGTTTGTTGACCATGGCGTGCAGCTCCTCCAGCTCTGCCTGGGGTGGGATGTACACCGTGGTCAGGATGATGGAGGTGAATTCCCTCGGAAGGTAGAAGGGACGGCACTTCACTGGCAGTTGTTCGAGGTGTGGAGAGCAGGAGTTGGACAGGACTGCCATGTCTGAGCACCACGCAGAGTTGACCATGAGGCAGACGCCCCCTCCTCTCCCTTTCCCAGATGCCAGGGTTGAATGACCCATTAATTTCTTCCTACAGTTTCCAGTTTTCTTCATCAGTGCATCAATGTCCACCAAGTTTTGTAACATTTTCAAATGTTTAACTATGGGATCTAAGTCCAATTCATTGATAAATACTACATTTTGACTGGATAGCATGCAAACAAAAGCTTCGCACTGTACCTCAGTACACATGACAATAATATACTAAATTAAACTAAAACAAAAGTCAAGGGACTGCAGGGAGGTTGTGGTTGTTGCCATAAAAGTTTTTTTCTCACTGAGCAACCTTCCAGTCACTAATACCATTAATAATTTTTATTTTTGCTTTTTGAAGCCTGGCTTTTACCCAATTGGGATCTCTTACTCCAAAAGCCTATCCTTGTCCTTTTCCACAACAAATCTAACTGAAGTATGATCATCACTACCAAAGTACTTATCTAAGGATATTCCTTCAACTTGTCCAATTTTATCCCATAAATCGTCCTAATTTGGAAATATGTGGAGAGCATTGCAATCCAGAGCAACAATATCTGCAGTAATTTTGAGAAACCACTTCAGATTGTTTCAGCTTGTGTTGGAGATGGATATATTATGGGCATAAAGATGGGGGACATTACCTGCAAACTTGATCCTGGAGTAGACTTCACATTATAATTTATCAATAATCCATCTATCTCTAGTTCAAAATAATCTTTACTGGTTCTGGTTTCAACAGTTTTTGAGCAAAAGAGTTCCAAATGCATGACCCAAGAGCAATAGTTTTGCCTCATTTCTGCAATCCCTCATTTTTAAACAGCGAAGACATGTTTACCAATAAGTAAAAACATCCTCTCCATATCCATCTCGCCAAAACCCCTCAGGTTCTTTTGTGTTTTATCAAATTGTCTCTCTTTAAACTACGATGGTTATGAGCATCAACTATTGAACCGTTCCTCATAAAACAAAATGCCCAATCCAGGTATTTGTATGATAAACCTCCTCTAAATGTAGTCTGTGGGTTGGCCAACTAAAGAGGGACCATTTGAAGTGCTGGAACATAATTGGCCTTTGCCTCAACCCAACAGGTATAAGATACCTAATGTCTCTCTCTCTCTGATTGAGGACAAAGTCTACAGCAAATTTACTGAAGCATATGATGCAGTGGGCCATTACATTATTTGTGTGTACACACAATAAAGGCACTTACACTGGTGATAAGCCTTAAACTAATAATGCAAGGCAAGGTGTGAAGGTGGTTGGTGGGCAGGCAGATTAAACACGAGTCAGAGAAAGTTCAAGGCTATTAACAGGGGTAGCAACTTGGGTAAAAATAACCTCTTTGAGTCAGGAGGGAGTCAGAGCTTAACAAAGGTAAAATGCATTAGTAATTAGGATTGGAAGGGGAAAAAGTTAAAGCTAAAACAAAGAGGCAGTTGCTCCTGCCAACTGGACCATATTGGTAGTGGCCTTTAACTGGATTCTGATCTACAACTCAATTCCATTCATATAATTCGTTAGGCTGATTATTAGGATGAGTGGATTGTTCTATAAGGGGGGAATTGTGTGATCTGAGTCTATATTTCCGAGTGTTTAGAAGGCATTGTTGAAAATACATGGAATTCTGATGGGCCGTGAGAGGATGTTTGATCTGGGTAGGATGTGGAACAATGGTGGCACAGCTGGTAGAGCTGCCCCCTCACCGCACCAGAGACCTGGGTTCGATCCTGACCTCAGATGCTGTTATGTGATGTTTGCCTGTTCTCCATGTGAACGTGTGGATATCCTCTGGGTGCTCTGGTTTCCTCCCATGCCCCAAAGACGTGCGGGTTTGTAGGTTGATTGGACTCTCTAAATTGTCCTGAGTGCGAAAGCAATGCTTGCACAGGCAGGATCACAGTGCGAAAGGGTGATCGGTGGTAGCCGTGGACTAGGAGAGCCGAAGGGCCTCTTTCCATTCTGTGTCTTTCAATCTATTCAATCAATTGAAACTAAGGGGGTCACTGTCAAGAAATGAAAGATAGGCAAGTTAAGACTGAGATGGGTAGAAATTTATTCATTCAAAAGGTTAGCAATTTTTTTAATGCATTCTCAAACTCACTGACCCATTAATTACCCTTGCTTCAGTTTTCTTGGATATGAACCTCAATTATGAAGCTTATGTAAAAGTTTAACAGGTATCCCCAACATGATGCTTGGCCTGACAGGAAGCTAGCTGTGGGATCCAGCTACAACCCTGCACATGGGTTTGAATAGCTCCAGTGCAGCTTTGGAAATTGTGTCTTGCTAATCTCCTATTGCTCATCTTCCATTGGAGCAATAGGAGAGCCCCTACAGTATCTGTGTGTTGCAGTGAAACTCCAGGTGTCTGTAGACTGGTCCAGAGGAATGAGGAAAAACAAGCGAGGTGAGATGAAAGCACACAGTCATTCAATATCAAACTCCAAGCCACCACATCAGAGGCCGCAAAATATTAGAGATTAGCTCACAAGTGGAATCTGCAGGTAGCAAAATAACAGCAAGATGTGCCTTCAGCAGGGCCGGGGGAAAGAATATTGCTTAATACCAGTTAACCACAGGGCAAGAATGAATGTGAGCTCTGCTGGAGAGACCTTGGATGTGGATGATATTATTTACAGTGGAAAGCTGCTGTTTGTCTTGATGGCTCAAGCAGCCACCAAACCAAGTCACTAGAGAACAAATAATCATGCATGTTGCCAGGATATGAGGTATCAATCTGCATTACGAGTGGTGTATGATCTCACATCAGCAAGGAACTAAGGGAGTGAGATTTTTTATTTTTAGTGCCAACATTCACTGATGTGTGAGCTACCCAGGTGGAAATGGTCTTTCTCTGAGAGCCCTTCATCCCCACCAACATTGAACAGAGGTGTGTGCTCTGCATGCCTTCTGTTCATTCTCTCAGTCATGTTGCTAATGGACCCAAGTCTGGATTGTGCAGAAGCTATGAAATCAAAACAACACATCAGTTCTCAGAACACCACTCCTCATCCTAAGAAACTATCGGAAGCACCAATCACTTGTAAAATACTAGCAACCGCGAATAAACTAAACCACAAGCAATAGATGGTCGCTAGAAATAGCATGAGTCGTTCTTTCCTGCTGCTTAACTGTTCAACTGCAAGGAATTATCATGAGCACCAAGCAACATGATGGCACTGGCATCAAATGGACCCATGCCATCATCTGCCCAGCTACAGTGGTTGTTAGCTCCATACCTGCAAAGGCACTTATTAATGTAGTGTAGTTTTGCTGCACACATTTTGCAACCAATTCAGCATCCACGGTGTTCAATAACAGCATGTTATTACATTTAACAATAATTTATACAGTAGAATATTTGCAAGCAATATGTTCAAAGTTAATGTAAAATCATCTGACAGAAGCTTTAAGAAAACCCTTCAATTAATGCTGAACCAATCAATTTTTGAATGTAGTTTGCCAAGAAAATAATAAAAGAGCTATTAACCTGCGACACAAAAAAGCAGAAGCTCTGGACTGCAACGTAAAATTAAATGCAGAAAATCTGAAGCGGCTGTCAGTAATTCCCTGAATCCTCACAAGGTGCCTTGTTTACCAGCCTTCTCCAACATAATCTTCTGAAACTACTAGGTTTTTTAAATGCTGCATTCACTGTAAACACCTTGAAAATGAAACACATTGTTGCAAAAGTGTAAGTGCATTTTTAATCGCCTAACACAACAAGTCAACATGACTGAATAGCAATCCCTCTGGTTCTAACACACTCAGTTCATATGTTTTTATTCCATATGTTAGTGGCTCTAAATATCTACAGATATATCTGCTATGACCAAATCTGGGTGCTGGATCTCACGGTTGCTAACCATTTCATCTCCCCTACCCATTCCCATACTGACCTTTCTGTCCTTGGCCTCATCTGTTGCCAGAGTGAGGTCAAATGCAACAGCACCTGGTATTATGTTTGGGTCACATTCAACCCCAACTATGAACATTGAATTCTCCAATTTTAAGTACTAACCCTCTCTCTCCCACTATCTCCCACCCCCTCATCACCCTGTTCTTTTCCCCACTTTTATACACTCATCTCTCATCTTCAAAATCCCTTGTTTCCCTTTTATTTCCCCTCTCCCCATCCTCTCTCTGGCTTTACATTTAACGTCTCTTCTCATCTGACACCCCTTTGTCTCCTTTTCATCTGCAGACCATTTACTCTAACAATCTACCAATCATACCCACCTCACCTGTATCATGAAGTTAAACCAAATTATAGATTTCATGCCAGACATAGATCTAAAACATTCCCTGGATATTTATGATCAGGTATTCTTTAATAGAAATAGTCTGTTCTATTTTGTTCTCTTAATCCAGAAGATTACCATAACATTCCCCACTGAATGTTTTAACCAGGTCAATATTGGAAGTGTTTTCTTTTTGAGTTGTAGGATAAATTCTTTAAGACTTTGGTCCTGAAATGGAGGTCAGTGCAATCAATTCACAATACCCTTGTGAATGTTCTGGTGATTCAAATTGCAGTTACTTAAAGTCAAATAACAAAAGAGAAACAAATCCTCAGAAAAACATCAAAGATTTGGGCACCTAGGCTTTTGCCTCTCATTCTGTGATCCACACCCTGCATTGAGCAACTAAATGTATTGAGCAACTAAATGCGCTGACAACAACCTGGCCCTTAACTCCAAGAAGACCAAGGAGCTCATTGTAGACTTCAGGAAGTCTAGGGGCGGCACGCACACCCCCATCCACATTAACGGGACGGAGGTGGAACGTGTTTCCAGCTTCAGGTTCCTGGGGGTCAACATCTCCGATGACCTCTCATGGACCCACAATACCTCAACTCTGGTCAAGAAGGCTCACCAGCGTCTCTTCTTCCTGAGGAGACTAAAGAAGGTCCATCTGTCTCCTCAGATTCTGGTGAACTTCTACCGCTGCACCATCGAGAGCATCCTTACCAACTCTATCACAGTATGGTATGGCAACTGCTCTGTCTCCGACCGGAAAGCACTGCAGAGGGTGGTGAAAATTGCCCAACGCATCACCGGTTCCTCACTCCCCTCCCTTGAGTCTGTCCAAAGCAAGCGTTGTCTGCGAAGGGCGCTCAGCATCGCCAAGGACTGCTCTCATCCCAACCACAGACTGTTTACCCTCCTACCATCCGGGAGGCGCTACAGGTCTCTCCGTTGCTGGACCAGCATGTCCTGGAACAGCTTCTTCCCTGCGGCTGTTACACTACTCAACACTGTACCTCGGTGACTGCCAATCACCCCCCCGCCCCCCGGACACTCCTCCCACCAGGAAAAAATACTATGACTGTATGCACGTAAATAGATTTATTTATTGCTCATATTTATGTCGCTCTTCTAGGGAGATGCTAACTGCATTTCGTTGTCTCTGTACTGTACACTGCACAATGACAATAAAGTTGAATCTGATCTGAATCTGATTATTTAACGTCATTTTGGGAAATAAAGATACATAAGGTTGGAGAGGTTTTCATTGCACCTCTCCATATGTGCCAATGCACTGGCAAACGTTGCTAACTGTAAACATAATCCCCTCATGCCTGAACAATGCAATGTCAAAAAAAATTGCCACATGAAATCTTTTATGGGAACCAGTCAAATATTTCCACATGTGTCAAATGTGACTTCAAAGAGCCTTTGAACCAAACTAATGAGAAATATTTGTCGCCACATGGTAGATTAATGTTATTGGAATATAATTAGACAAAGCCAAATAATTTATCTGTATGGGAAAGGTTATTCCACCACCTGTGTGGAACTTCACTCATAACTTCCATACTTCCAGTCCGGTCAAAAATGTTACTATTGAATGTGTTTCCTCCATTACTTCAGAATGTAACAATTCACAATATTATTTTTATTCCCCTTATTATGTTGAGTTCGTTTGGCCAATCAATTTAAATTGGTGTCCTCTTATTACTGACCAAGTTGCCACTGTAAACAACATATTTGCTCCATGATGATTTTGAACATCTATTAAACCACCATAGATGTTGTCCTTTTGATCTAAAGAGATCAACACCAACATGTCCAGTTTCTTAACATGCTTGAAGTCCTTCATAGCTGTTACCATGGACCTTACCTGCACCTCCTCCAGCATTCTGGCCAATATTGTACCCATACAACAATATCACTAAAATAATGGATAATTTATCTCATTGATATTTTTGGGAATTTGGTCAGCACATAATTGATGCTAGCTTCGGGGAACAAGTTGGTTGGAGCTTTTACCTCCCTTACATCAGCGATTGCACTTTACTAATTTATAAATTGTCCTACCTTCCTTACTGGCGTGGTCCTCATGTAATTTGAGATCCAGAGTAATGGTTGTGACATTCAAAAGCATCCAGAAACATTCAGTAAATTAAAATATATACATTTTTAAAGTAAAAACCTTCCGAGTGTTTCCCATTCAGAAACCTTGGATGAACTTTGAGATCCGCACTCTTCTGAAGACCAGACACCGGGCATTCATGTCTGCTGTGGCGGGGCCTGAATGCAATCACTACCAATGTGCCTTCCCGAGCCCCCATTCGCTGTGATGGTACTTCAGTCTCAGTCACAGAGGCCGACGTCAGGAAATCCTTCAGAGGGGTGAACCCTCGAAAAGTGCCTGGACCTGATGGTATACCTGGCCGTGTTCTAAAAACCTGTGCGGACCAACTGGCTGGAGTTTTTACGGACATTTTCAACCTCTCACTTCTGAGGTCTGAGGTTCCCACCTGCTTCAAAAGGGCATCAATTATACAAGTGCCCAAGATGAGTAAGGTGACGTGCCTCAATGACTATTGACCTGTGGCACTAACGCCTGTGGTGATGAAATGCTTTGAGAGGTTGATCATGGCGTAAATCAACTCCTACCTCGACAAAAACCTGGACCCACTGCAGTTCGCTTACCGCCACAACAGATCAATGGTGGATGCGATCTCGCTGGCCCTCCACTCCGCTCTGGACCACTTGGACAACAAAACTCATATGTCAGGATGTTATTCATTGATTACAGCTCGGCATTTAATACTATCATCCCCTCCAAGCTGGTTACCAAACTCGCAGAACTGGGTCTCTGCGCATCCCTCTGCAATTGGATCCTCGACTTCCTCATTCACAGACCACAGTCTGTTCATATTGTTGGAAATGTGTCAGACTCGATAACAATCAGCACGGGAGCACCTCAAGGCTGCGTGCTCAGCCCCCTGCTGTACTCACTCTATACTCATGACTGCGTAGCCGGTCATAGTGCGAACTCCATCATCAAGTTCGCTGACGACACCACTGTTGTGGGACGTATCACTGATGGGGATGAGTCAGAGTATCGAAGAGAGATCGAGCAACTGTCCATATGGTGCCAGCACAACAACCTGGCCCTCAACACCAGCAAAACCAAGGAACTGATTGTGGACTTTGGAAGGAGTAGGATGGGGACCCACAGTCCCGTTTATATCAACGGGTCGATGGTTGAAAGGGTCAAGAGCTTCAAATTCCTGGGTGTGCACATCTCTGAAGATCTTTCCTGGTCCGAGAACACTGATGCAATTACCAAGAAGGCACATCAGCGCCTCTACTTCCTGAGAAGATTACGGAGAGTCGGTTTGTCAAGGCGGACTCTCTCTAACTTCTACAGGTGCACAGTAGAGAGCATGCTGACCGGTTGCATCGTGGCTTGATTCGGCAACTTGAGCGCCCTGGAGAGGAAAAGACTACAAAAAGTAGTAAACACTGCCCAGTCCATCATCGGCTCTGATCTTCCTTCCATCGAGGGGATCTATCGCAGTCGCAGCCTCAAAAAGGCTGGCAGTATCATCAAGGACCCACACCATCCTGGCCACACACTCATCTCCCTGCTACCTTCAGGTAAAAGGTACAGGAGCCTGAAGACTGCAACGACCAGGTTCAGGAATAGCTACTTTCCCACAGCCATCAGGATATTAAGCCTGGCTCGGACAAAACTCTGAACATTAATAACCCATTATCTGTTATTTGCACTTTATCAGTTTATTTATTCATGTGTGTATATATTTATATAATGGTATATAGACCCACTGATCTGTTTTGTAGTCAATGCCTTTTATGTTCTGTTGTGCTGAAGCAAAGCAAGAATTTCATTGTCCTATCAGGGGCACATGACAATAAACTCACTTGAACTTGAACTTGAACTTTAAAGAATACTTAACCACGTACAATACTAAACAATACTTAAAACACTCACAAGTATTTAAATACCTTTAAAAAAAAGAAATCATCTGATTTTGCTAATATCTCAGGTTTTCATAGCTGCTACTCATCAATTCGATCAATGGTACAAGATGGCCATGCATACTCTCCACCATTAGAGGAGAACTGTACAACCTTGGGCTCCTTCGTGCATTGGGAACAACAGCAGCATTCTGACTGATAGCACTTAATCACTTCCTACACTTATGCAGAAATCATACAATTGATTAGACACGTGGGAATGTTAGCTACTAGCGGGGAAATGGTGATACATTTCCACATGAATGTGTCCAGTGCTGTTGTAACGTGTGTAGTATGTAAATGAAGAGAGTTGACCAGCTACTTGCCATTACCCTTTTCTGAGTCGTTAAGCTGAGGCGTTGCTCATGTTCAGACTGCACAACTACTTGTCAACATTGTGGAGAGGAGAGGCAAGTGAGCAAGATTACATAACTTCTCCATTCTCACGTTCTCTGTGTTTTGCCTCCATATGTTGACACATGGATCTTCCAAGGCTCAGGCCAAAGCTTTAGGGAAATTTTGCCTGCATTGTCCTTAGAATGATGTAGCATGGAAAAAGGCTGGACTAACCACAACCTCAAGTTGCAAGGACTATCTGACTAGCCCCACTCCACTTCTTTTCCTCGTGTTCCTGGAACAATTTTTCCTTTTGTGCCTTAATCAATGTGCCTGATGTCGGGGTGGGAGGGGGGGGGGGGCGGGAAGAAGGAATGAAGAGGCAGAGATAGTATGCTGTGGGAGAGCTGAGAAGGGGAGGGGGAGAAAGCAAGGACTATCTGAAATTGGAGAAGTCAATGTTCATACCACTGGGGTGTAAACTGCCCAAGCGAAATATAAGGTGCTGCTCCTCCAAATTGCGGTGGGATTCACTCTGGCCATGGAGAAGGCCCAGGAGGGAAAGGTCGGACTCGGAATGGGAAGGGGAGTTGAAGTGCTGGGCCACCGGGAGATCAGGTCGGTTAATGCGAACCGAGCGGAGGTGTTGGGCAAAGTTATCGCCACTATATTAACCTATATTAAACCACTATAGATGTTGTCCTTCTGATCTAAAGAGATCAACACCAACATGCCCAGTTTCTTCACATACTTGAAGTCCTTCATACCTGTTACCATGGACCTTACCAGCACCTGCTCCAGCATTCTGGCCAATATTGTACCCATATAACAATATAACTAAAATAATGGATAATTTATCTCATTGATATTTCTGGGATTTTGGTCGGCACATAATTGATACTAGCACCGGGGTACAAATAGGTTGGAGCTTTTACCTCCCTTACATCAGCGATTGCACTTTACTAATTTATAAATTGTCCTACCTTCCTTACTGCCGTGGTCCTCATGTAACTTGAGATCCAAAGTAATGTTTGTGACATTCAAAAGCATCCAGAAACATTCAGTAAATTAAAATATATACATTTTTAATTTACATTTAAAGAAAACTTAACCATGTAAAATACTAAACAATACTTAAAACACTCACACGTGTTTAAATATCTTCAAAAATGAAATAGTCTGAGATATTAGCAAAATCAGATTTTCATAGCTATTACTCATCAATCCGATCAATGGTGCAAGATGGCCGTGCATACTCTCCACTATTAGAGGAGAACTGTAAACCCAGGGCTCCTTCCTGCATTGGAAACAACAACAGCAATCTGACTGATTACACTTTATCACTTCCAACACTCTTGCATTAGACATGTGGGAATGTTAGCTGCTACATTGGGTAAATGGTGACACTTTTCCACAAAATCCAATCCAACAAGTATATAATTTGGCACTTTTCATTGACATTGGCACAGTCATCTTAGTCCTTACAGACACCCGATGACGTTCCTAAATTAAGAACGATGTCTCACAAATTAGCAACAGCGTGACTGGATTCAGCCAAAGTATCAGGTTGCAACATCATCATTCTTCGATTTATTGCACCTGAGGTAGTATTACAATAGAACACAATCAGATCGAATGGACATGGGGGTCTTCAACTGATACCGGACATCATGAAGTGGTTTGGCAGCCTGTCAAATAAGGTTCCCCGTGCATTACCTCCCATCCGTTCACACCTAATGAATCAGTACTCCTCAGTGTTGAAGACTAGTTGGAAGGAAAGAATAATTACTTGTTCCTGTGGTGTTCTTTTCTTTGTTGACATAAAAAATTGCGATGTCCACCAAATAATGATTATTGCTGAACAGAAATTTTGCATCCATTATTTCTATCAAATTAACACCAGCGAACACAATGATACAAGTTCTATAAAGGTAAAAATGAATTTCCAATAACCAAAGCTTTTGCTAAAACAGCTTCCCTGAAGCTGGAAAATTGGAATATATTTTCAAATATTGCATTACCAAAGGAGAACGTGAGGTAAATTTGGTGATAACATGATGAAAACAAATTAAAAAAAAATTTGAATAGAAGGCAAAGAGGAAGTGTCCAGGACATATTCTGAAAGTCAAAGAGAATTAAACTATGTGGAAGTCACATGATAGAACTCAAACAGTCTAAACCTGACATTCCAGTTTATTTGTTCAGAACCAATGGATTCTCAACATGTCGACTGGAATTTAAGAATTATGTAACAATGCAACACCCAAAATGGTATATAGATAACTGTGCTCACGTGGAACATTATGTAACTGGGTTTGGCCCCGTATCTTGTTATATAAGTGAGTATACCTCATGAATGTGTACGTGCTGTTGTAACCTGTCTAGTATGTAAATGAAGAGGGTACACAAAAATGCTGGAGAAACTCAGCGGGTGCAGCAGCATCTATGGAGCGAAGGAAATAGGTAACGTTTCGGGCCGAAACCCTTCTTCAGACTCTCGAAGGAAATAGGTAACGTTTCGGGCCGAAACCTTAGTTAACCAGCTACCTGCCAATACCTTTTTCTGAGTCACTAAGCTGGGACATTGCTCACGTTCAGTCTGCATAACTACTGGTCAACATTGTGGAAAGGAGAGGCAAGTGAGCAAGATTACAAAACTTCTCCATTGTCACGTTCTCTGTGTTTTGCCTCCATATGTTGACACATGGATCTTCCAAGGCTCAGGCCAAAGCTTTAGGGAAACTTTGGCCTGATCCTTGGAAGAGGCTTAAACTTCAGTCAAGTGGTGGGCTGCTCTGTTGAGAAAATTCTGTTCAAATTGTTGCCAGCCTGTTAATTGACAGCCAATGATAGTCTACTACCAGTCAAAGGAAAGATGCCAGCATTGTCCTTAGAATGATGTAGCATGGAAAAAGGCTGGACTAACCACAACCTCAAGTTGCAAGGACTATCCGACTAGCCCCACTCCACTTCTTTTCCCCATGTTCCTGGAACAATTTTTCCTTTTGTGCCTTAATCAATGTGCCTGATGTCGGGGTGGGGGGGGGGGGGGGGCGGGAAGAAGGAAGGAAGAGGCAGAGATAGTATGCTGTGGGAGAGCTGAGAAGGGGAGGGGGAGAAAGCAAGGACTATCTGAAATTGGAGAAGTCAATGTTCATACCGCTGGGGTGTAAACTGCCCAAGCGAAATATAAGGTGCTGCTCCTCCAAATTGCGGTGGGATTCACTTTGGCCATGGAGAAGGCCCAGGAGATCAGGTCGGTTAATGCGAACTGAGCGGAGGTGTTGGGCAAAGTTATCGCCATTATATTAAACTATATTAAACCACTATAGATGTTGTCCTTCTGATCTAAAGAGATCAACACCAACATGCCCAGTTTCTTCACATACTTGAAGTCCTTCATACCTGTTACCATGGACCTTACCAGCACCTGCTCCAGCATTCTGGCCAATATTGTACCCATATAACAATATAACTAAAATAATGGATAATTTATCTCATTGATATTTCTGGGATTTTGGTCGGCACATAATTGATACTAGCACCGGGGTACAAATAGGTTGGAGCTTTTACCTCCCTTACATCAGCGATTGTACTTTACTAATTTATAAATTGTCCTACCTTCCTTACTGCCGTGGTCCTCATGTAACTTGAGATCCAAAGTAATGTTTGTGACATTCAAAAGCATCCAGAAACATTCAGTAAATTAAAATATATACATTTTTAATTTACATTTAAAGAAAACTTAACCATGTAAAATACTAAACAATACTTAAAACACTCACACGTGTTTAAATATCTTCAAAAATGAAATAGTCTGAGATATTAGCAAAATCAAATTTTCATAGCTGTTACTCACCAATCCGATCAATGGTGCAAGATGGCCGTGCATACTCTCCACTATTAGAGGAGAACTGTAAACCTAGGGCTCCTTCCTGCATTGGAAACAACAACAGCAATCTGACTGATTACACTTTATCACTTCCAACACTCTTGCATTAGACATGTGGGAATGTTAGCTGCTACATCGGGTAAATGGTGACACTTTTCCACAAAATCCAATCCAACAAGTATATAATTTGGCACTTTTCATTGACATTGGCACAGTCATCTTAGTCCTTACAGACACCCGATGACGTTCCTAAATTAAGAACGATGTCTCACAAATTAGCAACAGCGTGACTGGATTCAGCCAAAGTATCAGGTTGCAACATCATCATTCTTCGATTTATTGCACCTGAGGTAGTATTACAATAGAACACAATCAGATCGAATGGACATGGGGGTCTTCAACTGATACCGGACATCATGAAGTGGTTTGGCAGCCTGTCAAATAAGGTTCCCCGTGCATTACCTCCCATCCGTTCACACCTAATGAATCAGTACTCCTCAGTGTTGAAGACTAGTTGGAAGGAAAGAATAATTTACTTGTTCCTGTGGTGTTCTTATCTTTGTTGACATAAAAAATTGCAATGTCCACCAAATAATGATTATTGCTGAACAGAAATTTCGCATCCATTATTTCTATCAAATTAACACCAGCGAACACAATGATACAAGTTCTATAAAGGTAAAAATGAATTTCCAATAACCAAAGCTTTTGCTAAAACAGCTTCCCTGAAGCTGGAAAATTGGAATATATTTTCAAATATTGCATTACCAAAGGAGAACGTGAGGTAAATTTGGTGATAACATGATGTAAACAAATTAAAAAAAAATTTGAATAGAAGGCAAAGAGGAAGTGTCCAGGACATATTCTGAAAGTCAAAGAGAATTAAACTATGTGGTAGTCACATGATAGAACTCAAACAGTCTAAACCTGACATTCCAGTTTATTTGTTCAGAACCAATGGATTCTCAACATGTCGACTGGAATTTAAGAATTATGTAACAATGCAACACCCAAAATGGTATATAGATAACTGTGCTCACGTGGAACATTATGTAACTGTGTTTAGCCCCGTACCTTGTTATATAAGTGAGTATACCTCATGAATGTGTCCGTGCTGTTGTAACCTGTCTAGTATGTAAATGAAGAGGGTACACAAAAATGCTGGAGAAACTCAGCGGGTGCAGCAGCATCTATGGAGCGAAGGAAATAGGTAACGTTTCGGGCCGAAACCCTTCTTCAGACTCTCGAAGGAAATAGGTAACGTTTCGGGCCGAAACCTTAGTTAACCAGCTACCTGCCAATACCTTTTTCTGAGTCACTAAGCTGGGACATTGCTCACGTTCAGTCTGCATAACTACTGGTCAACATTGTGGAAAGGAGAGGCAAGTGAGCAAGATTACAAAACTTCTCCATTGTCACATTCTCTGTGTTTTGCCTCCATATGTTGACACATGGATCTTCCAAGGCTCAGGCCAAAGCTTTAGGGAAACTTTGGCCTGAGCCTTGGAAGAGGCTTAAACTTCAGTCAAGTGGTGGGCTGCTCTGTTGAGAAAATTCTGTTCAAATTGTTGCCAGCCTGTTAATTGACAGCCAATGATAGTCTACTACCAGTCAAAGGAAAGATGCCAGCATTGTCCTTAGAATGATGTAGCATGGAAAAAGGCTGGACTAACCACAACCTCAAGTTGCAAGGACTATCCGACTAGCCCCACTCCACTTCTTTTCCCCATGTTCCTGGAACAATTTTTCCTTTTGTGCCTTAATCAATGTGCCTGATGTCGGGGTGGGAGGGGGGGGGGGGCGGGAAGTAGGAAAGAAGAGGCAGAGATAGTATGCTGTGGGAGAGCTGAGAAGGGGAGGGGGAGAAAGCAAGGACTATCTGAAATTGGAGAAGTCAATGTTCATACCGCTGGGGTGTAAACTGCCCAAGCGAAATATAAGATGCTGCTCCTCCAAATTGCGGTGGGATTCACTTTGGCCATGGAGAATGCCCAGGAGATCAGGTCGGTTAATGCGAACCGAGCGGAGGTGTTGGGCAAAGTTATCGCCACTATATTAAACTATATTTTACTTCGGAGTCACGTGAGTGACTACGTGAAGAACCCCGCCAGTGCGCCTGCACGTCATTACGTCAGACGACTTGACGCAAACGGACGTGAGGAGCAGAGCTCTTCGAGTGGATTTGTAGTTTTTCAACTACAAAGTAAGTAAAAACTTTTTTCAGGTTTTCCAGGTCCGTTTACTGTGGGTCTATGGGTTTTTCCACAGACGCCATGGAAAAAAACGGACAGGGGGAAGAGGCGAGCGACACAGCCGACAGAAGTCGGGAAAGTCGGGAGTCCGCGGTTAGAGACCAACCGCCTCTAAACCCCGGTACAGTCGCCAGCGGTGAGCATAGCGACTGTGGACCTGGGGCTGGTGAAAACACTGTCAGCGCCTGTCAGGCAAAAGACACAGTTTAAATCCCAACGGCCCACGGAGGGAGTCCCAGGCAATGTAAGTAGCTCCAGGGCTAGATATTGCCCAAATAGAAAGCCTTTTACATAGGCTGTTGGAGCAAAGTTCACTCAGGGAGGAGTGTACTGAAAAGCTGCTGGAAGCAGCTCAAACAGCTCCTGGTACAGGGCTAGATACTGCTTTCGAGCATGTTGCCCAAATAGAAAGTCTTTTACATAGGCTGTTGGAGCAAAGTTCACTCAGGAAGGAGTGTACTGTAATCCAAGCTGCAGGAGCAGCTTAACAGCACCTGGCTCAGGGCTGATGGAATGCACCCTCAGGAAGAGGAGCGTGCTACGGGTCATGAGATTTCAGACCCCGACTCTGACGGTGAGGCTGTACAAGGCGATGAACGTCAGCTGCCAGATGTTCCACTCCTGGCAGTAGGATTCGCTGCCCCGTCAGGGTCAGGAGAGCCATTAGAAGAAGAACTGGCCTCCTTAATAAATTACTTGGTTTACCATTAGCTGGAACAGCAGGAAATGGATGAGACTGCAAGAAGTAACTGTGGGCAGCAGTGAATCAAATTATCTGGAATCAGTTGCAGAGAATATTAAAGCTGCTGGGTTCTGGAATAACTGCTTTTGCCAGAATAGCAGAAAAAAGCCAAGAGATGACGGAGTTGCATCAGGAAACACTGGGGTTGCTATGCAGCACCCACTTCGAGACAATTGTCTGAGGAAAAGTGTGATACGGCCTACTATGAATCCAAAATTCGCAGCACTCTGCAAACCAAGTAATATACAATTACCCAACTTACTCTTTGGAGAGGATCTCGGGAGACATATTAAAGAGTTGGAAGATGAAGCGAAAACAGGATTGATGAAGACATCAATGGTTGTGAAGTCTGTAAAGAGGAAGTATCCTTTCAGACGTCATACGGATCCTGGACCAAGTCGCTCATCAACGCAGGGACGTAGTTGGCGGCCTGCAGTGGGAGCAAGAACCAGTGGGCGTGCTTCCGGGAGAACCCAGGAATCTCAGGGTACTCAAATGACTCAAGAGGTAGGTGGACCTGATTCTCATGAGAACATACTAACTGGATTAAGTCCAAAAGTTGGAGGCAGGTTACATCTCTTTTATAATAATTGGAATAAAATTACTTCAGAATGTGGTAATCCTGAATCATATACAAGGATTTTGAATTGAATTCAATCCAAATTATGATTTGCCTGTTCAGCATGTTACTAGCCGGAACTCTGCACTTTGTACAAAAAGAAGTGATGGAGGTTCAGGTTGCACTTGAAACCCTATATAAAAAGGGGTTATTGAAAAAATCAGTCTACCAAAGTCACCAATTTGTGTGAAATATATTCCCTCGATCAAAAAAGGATGGAGGATGTAGGTTTATTCTAGATTTGACAAATTTGAATCTTTTTGTGCAATTTAGACATTTTAAAATGGAAACATTTGTGACTGCCAAACAGCTTATTTCAGAAGCATGTTATATGGCAACTATAGACTTGAAAGATGCATATTATTCAGTGTCTGTTCATTCAGAAGATAGGAAGTATCTTAAATTTAAATGGATGAACCAGTTGTGGCAGTTCAAAGCTCTGCCTAATGGGTTAACATCTGCACCCAGAATATTCACAAAATTGTTAAAACCAATTCTGGGTTTGCTGAGAAGCCAGGGGCATGTACTCATGGCATATTTGGATGATGTCTTGATTATAGGAAAGACAAAACAGTCAACAGAAGCATCTGTTGCAGTTGTGAAATCAACTTTTGAAAATTTGGGGTTTCTAATTCATCCAAAGAAATCTAGGTTAACACCATGTACCTCTATTAATTATTTGGGGATTACAATTGATTCAGTCCAAATGAATATTACTTTGCCCAGGGAAAAAAGGGTGGATTTGATTAAAGATTGTAGTAATCTCCTAAACGAGCAAAAACCCTCAATTAAACAGGTGGCTCGTGTACTGGGAAAATTAGTAGCAGCATTCCCAGCAGTTCAATTTGGACCATTACATTATCAACAGCTGCAGAGAATTAAACAACAGGCACTGAGAAAGCTTGTTGCTCATTTTTGATAGAACCATGCAACTAACAACAAATGCAGTTTCTGATCTGCAGTGGTGGATTCTACATGTCTCAAGCAGTTCCAGTAAAGTGCTGATTGAACAACCTTCCATGATATTACAAACTGATGCCAGTGCACTAGGATGGGGTGCAACTGACTTAACATCTAGCTGCGGAGGCAGATGGAATCAGGAAGAGTCATTGTTACTGCAGACATGGGGAATTAACTATTTGGAGCTTCTAGGATGTTTTCTATGGGCTCCAAGCTTACTGTTCTAACACAACTAATAAGCATGTTCAAGTTCAAATTGATAACACAACAGCAGTTGCCTATATTAATCATATGGGTGGAATCAAGTCGGTGTCATGTGACAAAATGGCTAAGCAAATTTGGTCTTGGTGTATTGAAAAGAATATTTGGATTTCAGCTATCCATCTAACAGGTAGAATGAATACGATAGCAGACACCAGGTCACGAAAGTTCCATGATAATAAAGAATGGTTGTTGAATCAAGAGGTATTCAATGATATAGTAACCAGATTTGGAATGACCGACATCGATTTGAATCATCAGCTATCGAGATATGTCTCATGGAAACCAGATCCAGGAGCAGTGGCGATTGATGCTTTCTCGCTACATTGGGGTGGTATGTTTTCATATATATTTCCACCTTTCTGCCTCATAAGCCAATGTTTGCTTAAAATCAGGCAAGATGCTGCTTCAAGGGTATTGGTAGTACCAGATTGGCCTATACAGCCATGGTATCTGTTGATATTAGAATTAACAACACAAATGTTGATGAAAGTCCCAAAAAGGAGTAATTTATTGTTGTACTCTGTAACAGGGTAACAACATCCATTATACCATCGTTTGGATTTGTTGATTTGCAGGTTTTAAGAATGCCTTTTCTGGGACGAGGACTG
Source organism: Malacoraja senta (assembly GCA_038087875.1). Taxonomy (NCBI): domain Eukaryota; kingdom Metazoa; phylum Chordata; class Chondrichthyes; order Rajiformes; family Rajidae; genus Malacoraja; species Malacoraja senta. The sequence goes on from CM075984.1 coordinate 41,443,753, forward strand.
TCTGAGCATACTGTGGACATGCTTACGGCAGCCGGGAGGAAGAGCACTCAAAAACAGTACCTTTCTTATATTAAGAAATGGCAAGAGTTCTGTGTACAAAAGAATGTGCAATAAAGTACTGCAGATATTTCAAATGTTTAGAATTTCTGTCAAAACTTTATTATGATGAAGGTCTGAGTTGTAATGCAATTAATTCAGCCAGAAGTGCATTGTCCTCATATTTGGTTCTGGATTCAGAAAGAAACTCAATTGGGTCACACCCAATTGTTTCCAGACTAATGAAAGGAATCATTAATTCCAAACCACCGAAACCTAGGTACGTGACAATCTGGGATGTAAGTGTGGTACTGAAACTACTTCGTGAATGGTCGTCAAGTGTGTCTTTACCCTTGGTCAAGCTCAGTATGAAAGTATTCATGCTTATGGCATGAGTGACAGCACAACGAGTGCAAACACTTGGAAAATTAAAAAAAGACAGTATGGAAGTAACTAAAGACAAGGTTACATTCTATATGTATGACCTACTAAAGTAAATTAGGCCAGCTGTGACAGGATTTAAAATTATGCTAGCAGCATATCCAAATGATCCATGTCTCTGTATTAAGACATATTTATTAAAATACATTGAGGTCACAAAGAATTTGAGAATACGGAAACTGGGTTGTTGATCACACACAAGAAACCACACAAGAGAGTTTCAATACAGACTATTTCCAGATGGATAAAAGAAGTCTTAACAGCTGCTGGTATTAACACTTATGTTTTTACGTCTCACTCGACTAGGGCAGCAGAAACGTCGGCGGCCAGGGCAAAAGACGGGCCCGTCGACCATATCCTCGCAGCCGCCGGGTGGTCCAATGAGTTGATGTTTCAACATTTTTACCATCGGCCTATTGTTAATGCGGGGTTGTTTGCAGAAACTATTTTAAGTTCTGTGTAAATTCCTCTGGTTTAAAGGGGATCTGATTCATTTCATTATTGAAATGAATTACTGCATTTGTGGTACAAATGTTATTATGAATGCATGATTGATTATTCTCGTTCCGAGTCAATCTATGCAGTGAGAAGCCGGGATTGATCCACGGCATGAAATCACAAAGCTTTAAAATCTTCACGTAGTCACTCACGTGACTCCGAAGTAAAATAGTAAGATTAAACGAGAACTTACCTAAGTTTGAAGTTTGATCTTTATTTTATGAGGAGTTACGTAGGTGATTACGTGCCCACCACGACCCTACCCTCTATCATAAAGGTCAGATGGAAGTTCTTGTATTACTCATTTTATTATGAGACTATATTACTTCGGTTGTTGTTTTTTGTGATTTCACACCGCTGCTTTGAAGATTGACGCGCAGGCGCACTGGCGGGGTTCTTCACGTAATCACCTACGTAACTCCTCATAAAATAAAGATCAAACTTCAAACTTAGGTAAGTTCTCGTTTAATCTTACTATTAAACCACTATAGATGTTGTCCTTCTGATCTAAAGAGATCAACACCAACATGCCCAGTTTCTTCACATACTTGAAGTCCTTCATACCTGTTACCATGGACCTTACCAGCACCTGCTCCAGCATTCTGGCCAATATTGTACCCATATAACAATATAACTAAAATAATGGATAATTTATCTCATTGATATTTCTGGGATTTTGGTCGGCACATAATTGATACTAGCACCGGGGTACAAATAGGTTGGAGCTTTTACCTCCCTTACATCAGCGATTGCACTTTACTAATTTATAAATTGTCCTACCTTCCTTACTGCCGTGGTCCTCATGTAACTTGAGATCCAAAGTAATGTTTGTGACATTCAAAAGCATCCAGAAACATTCAGTAAATTAAAATATATACATTTTTAATTTACATTTAAAGAAAACTTAACCATGTAAAATACTAAACAATACTTAAAACACTCACACGTGTTTAAATATCTTCAAAAATGAAATAGTCTGAGATATTAGCAAAATCAAATTTTCATAGCTGTTACTCATCAATCCGATCAATGGTGCAAGATGGCCGTGCATACTCTCCACTATTAGAGGAGAACTGTAAACCTAGGGCTCCTTCCTGCATTGGAAACAACAACAGCAATCTGACTGATTACACTTTATCACTTCCAACACTCTTGCATTAGACATGTGGGAATGTTAGCTGCTACATCGGGTAAATGGTGACACTTTTCCACAAAATCCAATCCAACAAGTATATAATTTGGCACTTTTCATTGACATTGGCACAGTCATCTTAGTCCTTACAGACACCCGATGACGTTCCTAAATTAAGAACGATGTCTCACAAATTAGCAACAGCGTGACTGGATTCAGCCAAAGTATCAGGTTGCAACATCATCATTCTTCGATTTATTGCACCTGAGGTAGTATTACAATAGAACACAATCAGATCGAATGGACATGGGGGTCTTCAACTGATACCGGACATCATGAAGTGGTTTGGCAGCCTGTCAAATAAGGTTCCCCGTGCATTACCTCCCATCCGTTCACACCTAATGAATCAGTACTCCTCAGTGTTGAAGACTAGTTGGAAGGAAAGAATAATTTACTTGTTCCTGTGGTGTTCTTATCTTTGTTGACATAAAAAATTGCAATGTCCACCAAATAATGATTATTGCTGAACAGAAATTTCGCATCCATTATTTCTATCAAATTAACACCAGCGAACACAATGATACAAGTTCTATAAAGGTAAAAATGAATTTCCAATAACCAAAGCTTTTGCTAAAACAGCTTCCCTGAAGCTGGAAAATTGGAATATATTTTCAAATATTGCATTACCAAAGGAGAACGTGAGGTAAATTTGGTGATAACATGATGTAAACAAATTAAAAAAAAATTTGAATAGAAGGCAAAGAGGAAGTGTCCAGGACATTCTGAAAGTCAAAGAGAATTAAACTATGTGGAAGTCACATGATAGAACTCAAACAGTCTAAACCTGACATTCCAGTTTATTTGTTCAGAACCAATGGATTCTCAACATGTCGACTGGAATTTAAGAATTATGTAACAATGCAACACCCAAAATGGTATATAGATAACTGTGCTCACGTGGAACATTATGTAACTGTGTTTAGCCCCGTACCTTGTTATATAAGTGAGTATACCTCATGAATGTGTCCGTGCTGTTGTAACCTGTCTAGTATGTAAATGAAGAGGGTACACAAAAATGCTGGAGAAACTCAGCGGGTGCAGCAGCATCTATGGAGCGAAGGAAATAGGTAACGTTTCGGGCCGGAACCCTTCTTCAGACTCTCGAAGGAAATAGGTAACGTTTCGGGCCGAAACCTTAGTTAACCAGCTACCTGCCAATACCTTTTTCTGAGTCACTAAGCTGGGACATTGCTCACGTTCAGTCTGCATAACTACTGGTCAACATTGTGGAAAGGAGAGGCAAGTGAGCAAGATTACAAAACTTCTCCATTGTCACATTCTCTGTGTTTTGCCTCCATATGTTGACACATGGATCTTCCAAGGCTCAGGCCAAAGCTTTAGGGAAACTTTGGCCTGAGCCTTGGAAGAGGCTTAAACTTCAGTCAAGTGGTGGGCTGCTCTGTTGAGAAAATTCTGTTCAAATTGTTGCCAGCCTGTTAATTGACAGCCAATGATAGTCTACTACCAGTCAAAGGAAAGATGCCAGCATTGTCCTTAGAATGATGTAGCATGGAAAAAGGCTGGACTAACCACAACCTCAAGTTGCAAGGACTATCCGACTAGCCCCACTCCACTTCTTTTCCCCATGTTCCTGGAACAATTTTTCCTTTTGTGCCTTAATCAATGTGCCTGATGTCGGGGTGGGAGGGGGGGGGGGGGCGGGAAGTAGGAAAGAAGAGGCAGAGATAGTATGCTGTGGGAGAGCTGAGAAGGGGAGGGGGAGAAAGCAAGGACTATCTGAAATTGGAGAAGTCAATGTTCATACCGCTGGGGTGTAAACTGCCCAAGCGAAATATAAGATGCTGCTCCTCCAAATTGCGGTGGGATTCACTTTGGCCATGGAGAATGCCCAGGAGATCAGGTCGGTTAATGCGAACCGAGCGGAGGTGTTGGGCAAAGTTATCGCCACTATATTAAACTATATTAAACCACTATAGATGTTGTCCTTCTGATCTAAAGAGATCAACACCAACATGCCCAGTTTCTTCACATACTTGAAGTCCTTCATACCTGTTACCATGGACCTTACCAGCACCTGCTCCAGCATTCTGGCCAATATTGTACCCATATAACAATATAACTAAAATAATGGATAATTTATCTCATTGATATTTCTGGGATTTTGGTCGGCACATAATTGATACTAGCACCGGGGTACAAATAGGTTGGAGCTTTTACCTCCCTTACATCAGCGATTGCACTTTACTAATTTATAAATTGTCCTACCTTCCTTACTGCCGTGGTCCTCATATAACTTGAGATCCAAAGTAATGTTTGTGACATTCAAAAGCATCCAGAAACATTCAGTAAATTAAAATTTATACATTTTTAATTTACATTTAAAGAAAACTTAACCATGTAAAATACTAAACAATACTTAAAACACTCACATGTGTTTAAATATCTTCAAAAATGAAATAGTCTGAGATATTAGCAAAATCAAATTTTCATAGCTGTTACTCATCAATCCGATCAATGGTGCAAGATGGCTGTGCATACTCTCCACTATTAGAGGAGAACTGTAAACCTAGGGCTCCTTCCTGCATTGGAAACAACAACAGCAATCTGACTGATTACACGTTATCACTTCCAACACTCTTGCATTAGACATGTGGGAATGTTAGCTGCTACATCAGGTAAATGGTGACACTTTTCCACAAAATCCAATCCAACAAGTATATAATTTGGCACTTTTCATTGACATTGGCACAGTCATCTTAGTCCTTACAGACACCCGATGACGTTCCTAAATTAAGAACGGTGTCTCACAAATTAGCAACAGCGTGACTGGATTCAGCCAAAGTATCAGGTTGCAACATCATCATTCTTCGATTTATTGCACCTGAGGTAGTATTACAATAGAACACAATCAGATCGAATGGACATGGGGGTCTTCAACTGATACCGGACATCATGAAGTGGTTTGGCAGCCTGTCAAATAAGGTTCCCCGTGCATTACCTCCCATCCGTTCACACCTAATGAATCAGTACTCCTCAGTGTTGAAGACTAGTTGGAAGGAAAGAATAATTACTTGTTCCTGTGGTGTTCTTTTCTTTGTTGACATAAAAAATTGCGATGTCCACCAAATAATGATTATTGCTGAACAGAAATTTCGCATCCATTATTTCTATCAAATTAACACCAGCGAACACAATGATACAAGTTCTATAAAGGTAAAAATTAATTTCCAATAACCAAAGCTTTTGCTAAAACAGCTTCCCTGAAGCTGGAAAATTGGAATATATTTTCAAATATTGCATTACCAAAGGAGAACGTGAGGTAAATTTGGTGATAACATGATGTAAACAAATTAAAAAAAAAAATTGAATAGAAGGCAAAGAGGAAGTGTCCAGGACATATTCTGAAAGTCAAAGAGAATTAAACTATGTGGAAGTCACATGATAGAACTCAAACAGTCTAAACCTGACATTCCAGTTTATTTGTTCAGAACCAATGGATTCTCAACATGTCGACTGGAATTTAAGAATTATGTAACAATGCAACACCCAAAATGGTATATAGATAACTGTGCTCACGTGGAACATTATGTAACTGGGTTTGGCCCCGTATCTTGTTATATAAGTGAGTATACCTCATGAATGTGTACGTGCTGTTGTAACCTGTCTAGTATGTAAATGAAGAGAGTTAACCAGCTACCTGCCAATACCTTTTTCTGAGTCACTAAGCTGGGACATTGCTCACGTTCAGTCTGCATAACTACTGGTCAACATTGTGGAAAGGAGAGGCAAGTGAGCAAGTTTACATAACTTCTCCATTGTCACGTTCTTTGTGTTATGCCTCCACACGGTGACACGTAGATCTTCCAAGGCACAGGCTTTAGGGGGAACTTGGCAGAGGTTTAAACTTCAGTCATGTGGTGGGCTGCTCTGCCAGTGACTTAGCCCACCATGGCACCCTTGTGCCAGGCCTCCAGACACATCAAAATAGTTTATTTGCCTTGTTTCGTGGAAGTAGATGGCAAAGGAATGAACCCTAATAGAAAATCTGGAGAAGACTTGGATATAGTGGAAGTGGAGAGGATGTTTCCACTAGTGGGAGAGTCTAGGACTATAGGCCATAGCCTCAGAGTTAAAGGACGTTCTTTTAGGAAGGAGATAAGGAGAAACTTCTTTGGTCAGAGGGTGGTGAATCTGTGGAATTCTTTGCTTCAGAAGGCTGGAGGCCAAGTCAGTGGATATTTTTAAGGTAGTGATAGATAGATTCTTGATTAGTACAGGTGTCAGAGGTTATGGGGAGATGGTAAGAGAATGGGGTTAGGAGGGAGAGATAGATCAGCCATAATTGAATGGCAGAGTAGACTAGATGGGCCGAATGGCCTAATTCTTCTATTCTTTATGACCTTATGACCAATTACTATTGATGACCAAATGGCAACTCCTGCAACCAAGCCAGTGCCAGACATAATGGTTTCCATTTCTTATGAGTCGAGCAGGGGGATGGAGTTTGAAAGCAAAAGGGTGATGTGGTGCTGGTGGTAGTGGTGGTGGTAATGTTGATGGTAGTGCTGGTGGTGGTGGAGACAGAACCGGGCATCCTAAGGTCTGGATAAACATTGCCCAGACTTTTATCATGAAGTATGTAAGAAGGAACTGCAGATGCTGGTTTAAACCATAGACACAAAAAGCTGGAGTAAATCAGCGGGACAAGCAGCATCTCTGGAGAGAAGGAATGAGTGACATTCTGTGTCGAGACCCTTCTTCAGACTGGTTAGGGATAAGGGGAACGAGAGATATAGTTGGAGATATGGAGAGATAAAGAACAATGAATGAAAGATATGCAAAAAAGTAATGAAGATAAAGGAAAAAGGCCATTGTAAGCTCGGTCTCCTCCATTGTAGGTGCTGGACACTATCATTCTCCTTCCCATTCCTACACAGACCTTTCTGTCCTCGGTCTCCTCCATTGTCAGAGTGAGGCCAAATGCAAATTGGAGGAACAGCATCTCATATTTCACTTGGGCAGCTTACAGCCCTGTGGTATGAATATTGATTTCTCTCACTTCAGGTAGCCCCAGCATTCCCTCTCTCTCTACCCTCCCCCACCAAGTCACACTAGGTTCTCATTTTCACCCTACAAACAGCTTACAATGGCCTGTTTCCTTTCTCATTGTAACTTTTTTGCATATCTTTCATTCATTGTTCTTTACCTCTCCACATCACCATCTATACGTCTTATTTCCCTTATCCCTAGCCATTCTGAAGAAGGGTCTCGACCCGAAACATCACCCATTCCTTCTCTCCAGAGATGCTGCCTGTTCTGCTGAGTTACTCCTGCTTTTTGTGTCTATCTTCTATCATGAAGTAGTTCATTCACAAGGTTGTTCAGTCTTACTTATCTCACGGATGTCTTTACATCAAGCTTCCTATGCGACTTAAAAAAAATGAAAGCATAGTTCTACAGTGGCCACATTATTGCATGGTTAACCCTAGGACCTAGGCCAAACACTGGGAAATAAAAGGCAACAAGGCAAGTCATTTAAATAAATAAATCCGGAATTAAAAAACTGGTATAATTAAAAGCAACTGTAGGTAATTATCAGTCATAAAACCTCAGGTAGACAAAAATTCTCGAGAAACTCAGCGGGTGAGGCAGCATCTACGGAGCGAAGGAAAAAGGCAACGTTTTGGGTCGAAACCCTTCTTCAGACTGATGTGAGGGTGGGGGGTGGGGCAGGAAGAAGAAAGGAAGAGGTGGAGCCAGTGGGCTGAGGGAGAGCTGAGAAGGGGAGGAGAAAGTAAGGACTACCTAAAATTAGAGAAGTCAATGTTCATACAGCTGGGGTGTAAACGGCCCAAGCGAAATATGAGGTGCTACTCCTCCAATTTACGGTGGTCCTCACTCTGGCCATGGAGGAGGCCCAGGACAGAAAGATCGGATTCGGAATGGGAGGGGGAGTTGAAGTGCTGAGCCACCGGGAGATCAGGTTGGTTATTGCGAACCGAGCGGAGGTGTTCGGCGAAGCGATCGCCAAGCCGACGCTTGGTCTCACCGATGTAGAGCAACTGACATCTAGAGCAGCGGATGCAATTAATGAGGTTGGAGGAGGTGCAGGTGAACCTCTGCTGCATCTGGAAAGACTGCTTGGGTCCTTGAATGGAGTCAAGGGGGGAGGTAAAGCAACAAGTGTACCATTTCCTGCGGTTGCAAGGGAAACTGCCCGGAGAGGGGATGGTACGGGTGGGAAGGGATGAATTGACCAGGGAGTTACAGAGGGAGTGGGCTCTGCGGAAAGCAGACAGGGGAGGAGATGGGAAGATGTGGCAAGTGGTGGGGTCACGTTGGAGGTGGCGAAAATGACGGAGGATTATTTGTTGTACGTGACGGCTGGTAGGGTGGAAGGTGAGGATAAGGGGGACTCTGCCCTTGTTACGAGTGGGGGATGGGGAGTGAGAGTAGAGTCACGGGGTATAGAAGAGACCCTGGTGAGAGCCTCATCTATGGTAGAAGAGATCCCCCGTTCCCTGAAGAATGAGGACATCTCCGATGCCCTGGTGTGGAACATCTCATCCTGGGTGCAGATGAGGCGTAGACGGAGGAATTGAGAGTAGGGGATGGAGTCCTTACAGGAAGCAGGGTGGGAAGAAGTGTAGTCCAGATAGCCATGGGAGTCAGTGGGTTTATCGTGGATGTCGGTCAGGAGTCTATCACCTGCGATGGAGAAAGTGAGGTCAAGAAATGGTAGGGAAATGTCGGAAATGGTCCAGGTGTATTTGAGTGCTGGATAGAAGTTAGTGGTGAAATGGACGAAGTCAGTGAGTTGTGTGTGGATTCAGGAGGTAGCACCAATGCAGTCATCGATGTAGCGAAGGTAGAGTTCAGGGATAGGGCCAGGGAACGTCTCGAACAAGGATTATTCGACGTACCCTACAAAGAGGCAGGCATAGCTAGAGCCCATGCCCGTGCCCATAGCTATGCCTTGTATTTGGAGGAAATGGGAGGAGTCAAATGAAAAGTTATTAAGGGTAAGGACCAGCTCTGCTAGGGGGAGGAGAGTATCTGTAGACGGGGATTGGTTGGTTCTCTGGTCGAAGAAGAAACGGAGGGCTTTGAGACCCTCCTGGTGGGGGGTGGAGGAGTAGAGTGACTGGACATCCATGGTGAAGATAAGGGAATGGGGGCCTAAAAATGGAACTCCCGGAGTCGACGAAGAGCGTGTGAGGTGTCTTGAACATAGGTAGGGAGGGATTTATCCAGGGGGGATAGGATGGAGTCGAGGTATGTGGAAATATGTTTGGTAGGACATGAACAGGCAGAAAGTGCGGGGTTGGGGAACGATGAGGTTGGAGGCTTGGGAGGGCAGGGAGCCGGAGTTGATGAAGTCAGTGATGGTGCTAGAGATAATGGCCTGGTGCTCGTCTGTGGAGTCATGGTCCAAGGATAAGTAGGAGGATGTGTCTGAGAGTTGGCGCATGGCCTCAGACTTGTAGAGATCAGCGCGCCAGACTACCACAGCACCTCCCTTGTCGGCGAGTTTGATCACCCAGTCTGGGTTGTTACAGAGTGAGTGGAGGGCTGTACGTTCAGGGGAGGAGAGGTTAGAGTGAGACAGGGGAGTGGAGAAGTTGAGGTGGTTGATGTCCCACCGGCAGTTTAAAATAAAAAGGTCTAGAGCCGGAAGATGGCCATGAGGGGGAGTCCAAGAGGAGGGGGTCCGTTGGAGACGGGAGAAGGTGTCATCAATGGGGGGCGAGGACTCCTTCCCATGGAAGAACGCTTTGAGGCAGAGACGGAAGAAGAGCTCCACATCGTGGTGGGCGCGGAACTCATTGAGGTGGGGACGGAGGGGGACGAAGATAAAATCTCGTCTGGTTCACTCTTGTCCTCCGGGGAAGGATATCTACTGCTGTTGCTGGATCTAACCGTTTTGTGATACCAATGAACAAAAATGTGGTTTTATCTTAACTGGAAACTATTCAATTTATCAAACAACAGTAATAAGAAACTTCATACCTAGTTCTTATCATGTTTTCTTGATAGTTTTGTTTTAAGATGTCAGGCATCATGCTTGGCCATCTGATCTTTATTAATCACTTTGGGCAGCGCAGGTGGATTTAGATTAGTTATTAGGTATTTATCAAAGTCTGAAGAACCATCTTGACCCGAAACATCACATATCCATGTTTTCCAGAGATGCTGCCCGCCATGCTGAGCAACTCCAGCATTTTTAGGGGGGTTTTTTGTGGGGGGGAGGAGGGGAATTTTGTAATAAGAAAAACAGCTCCGATCTTGGTACTTCAGCCAACCTTGCCACGTCCTTCAAATTAACATTTAAGTGATCTGTAGCAAAACTGGAAAACCTGCATCCTAGCCCTGACAGCCCAATGCTCACAGAATCACAACTTCCAGCCAAGATCACAGTCTCTCTCACTGTGCCACAAGGAATATCCTATTCCTTATGGGACTGTCCCACTTAGACGACTTTTTAGGCGACTGCAGGAGACCATGCAGTCGCCACATGTTCGCAGGTGGTTGCCAGAGAGTCGCCTTCATGGTCGTGAGGAGTTCCCGCATTCTGGGAACTAGTCGCGGCCTAATTTTGAAAAATTAGCGGAGACTAGAATGAAGCCGCCATGGAGAGTAGCAAGAATTCTTTTTTATTTTTTTTATTATTTTTTTATTTTTATTTTTTTAATTTTTTTAAATTAGAAGTGTTTTACATTACAGTAATCTGCAATAACATAAATTTATACAGTTCTTGTACCACTTCTGTTTTTCTACTTTAATAGAAAAAAAGGATAGAAAGAGCTAGCAAAGACAGTCAGTGAGTGAATGAAAAAATGGCCCAGGAACACACATGTGAACCTAAACCACAAGAAGTAGTTAAAGAAGAAAAGAAAAAAAGAGAAAAAAGAAAATAAGATAGGACAATATGAAAGGGATGTGTCTACTTCTTATCTTTACTCACCCCTCGCCAGGTCCTAAAACCATTTATTATCAACATTTTGTTGCACCCTATGTTTGTAATAGGTCGATATATGGAGACCAAATCTTTTGGAATTGGTCTTGTTTACCTGCTAGGACGAATCTCATATCTTCTAGATGTAACAATTCCGACATATTAGAAGTCCACATTTTTATTGTTGGCGTAGGAGCATTTTTCTAAAATTTCAGTATCAGTTTTTTTGCCGTTATTAAGCCATAACTAAGAAAACTCCTTTGAAATGCAGTCAGCTCCAAACTTGCTTCTATTGTTCCAAAAATAATCAGTTCTGCATTCGGTTTCAGTTTTATTTTAAATAATTTAGTGAAAATTTCAAAAATTTCATTCCAAAATTTTTGAATTTTTATACAAAAAACAAAAGAATGTGCTATAGTTGATTCTTGAACTAGGCATTTATCACAGTTAGCATAGGTATTTGGGTAAAATTTACTTAATTTAGCTTTTCAATAATATAATCTATGTAAAATTTTAAATTGAATCAGAGTATGTCTTACGTTAATCGAACATTTATGCACATATAATAGATGTTTATTCCAACTCTCTTTCGAGATTTTTATAGCTAGTTCCTGTTCCCATTCTCTTCTAATCCCGTCCGATGATGGAATTTCTATATTTAAAATGGAATTATATAGGTATGATATTAAATTAGCCGATATCGCTTTTATATTCATTATCCCATCTAATCGGTCAGGAGACATATTTTGATATTCTCGTGTATACTTTTTCAAATAGTCACGTAGTTGAAAATATTTGAAATATTGATTACTATTCAAGTTGTATTTAAGTTGTAATTGGTGAAATGTTAAAAAACTTCCATTATCATACATATCTCCAAACGTTTTAATTCCTACTCTTTCCCAATTTATAAAAGCTCTATCTATCATAGAAGGTTTAAACGAAGGGTTATTCATTATAGGTGAAAGAAGTGACAGATTTCTTAATTTTAACGTTAATTTTATTTGTTTCCAAATTCTAATTGTACTATGAATAATTGGATTTTTACTATATATTGTATTCTTTATTTTTGTTGGTGAGAGAAGGATCGCTCCTATGTTAAAAAGGGGAACAGTCCTCTCTCTCCATTACTATCCAATCCACCTGCTGGGCCGAATTGTCCAACAGGTGAATCATATTTTTGACATTTGTGGCCCAATAATAATATAAAAAATTGGGGAGTGATAATCCATCAAATTCCTTAGGTTTACACAAATGTTTTCTTTGGATTCTGTGGGATTTATAGTCCCATATAAAATTTGTAATATCAGCATCCAATTAAAAAAAAAAAATTTTTGGTAAGTATATCATTGACTGGAATAGATATAAAATTTGTGGTAAAAAGATCATTTTTATAGCATTTATTCGGCCTATAAGAGACATCGGGAGGGTTTTACAGAATTTAATCAGTGTGTTTAATTTATTGAGTAAGGGCATATAGTTTGCATTAAATAGAGATTTATATTTTCTAGTAATTTCAATTCCCAAATATTTAAATTTTTCTGAAGCGATTTTAAAAGGGAATTTTAACAGGTGTGTCGATTCTTGAGGTTTAATCGTCATAATTTCACTTTTATTCCAGTTTATTCTATATCCTGAAAAGGATCCAAATTCCTCAATTAAATTTAATATATTTGGTATACTAGTTTGTGATTTTGTAATATATAGTAGTACATCATCGGCATATAAAGATATCTTATTATTTGAATATTTTGTATTGTACCCATGAATATTCGGATGTATCCTAATACTTTCCGCTAACGGTTCTATTACAAGAGCAAATAGCAGAGGTGATAATGAACACCCCTGTCTATTTCCCCTTGATAACTGAAATTTCGAGGACAAAATATTATTAGTTAATATTCTGGCCGTAGGCCTATCATATAATAATTTTACCCAAGCGATAAAATTCACTCCCACTTGAAATTTTTGCAATACTTTAACCATATAATCCCATTCCACTTGATCAAATGCTTTTTCTGCGTTCAGTGAAATAATTGATAAGTCTTGCTCTTCGGTTTTATGTGAGTGCATTATATTAAACAAACATCTCAGGTTATTGCTTGAGTATCTCTTGGGTATAAACCCTGTTTGATCCGGATTTATTAATTTACTAACATAGTTACTTAGCCTTCTAGCTAATGTTTTCGCTAATATTTTTTGATCTGTATTTAACAGCACAATAGCTCTATAAGAACCCGGATCTTCTAAATCTTTACCTTTTTTAGGTATAAGTGTAATCGTTGACTCCGCCAATGTTTCTGGAAGTGTATGTTCTTAAAAAGCATATGTATACATTTTATGTAGTCGTGGTGTAATTATCTCGTAAAATCTTTTATAAAATTCATTACTAAAACCATCTGGTCCTGGAGTTTTTCCATTCTTTAATGTATTTATTGTTTCTTCTATTTCCTTAGTTGAGACTTGTGCACCTAATTCCTCTTGTTCACTCACATTGAGTTTTGGGAGATTACAATTATCCAGGAACTCTCTAACTTTGGTACTTTCTGCTACCGCTTTAGATGTATATACATTTTGATAAAATTGAGCGAATCTTTTATTAATATCCTTAGGTAGTGTTAACAATTCCCCTTTATCTGATTTAATCTTTAAAATCGTGTGGTCCTTTTCCTGTTTTTTCAGTTGTCGAGCCAGAAGCTGGTGTGGTTTATCCCCAAATTCAAAATTTTCCTGTTTTGTGATTTGAAATAATCTAATAACATTTGCTGATAATATTTTGTTTAATTTAAATTTCATTATTGTTATTTTATTATGTTTGTCTATAGTAGGCTCTTTAGCATTATCTAATTCCAATTCTCTAATTCGTTCTTCTAACTGCCTTTGTTCTTTCTTATTCCTTTTATTTAAAAAAGCTTGGTATGAGATTATAGATCCTCTAATAACTGCTTTGAATGATTCCCATAGTAGAACTGGTGAGGTATCTGGGGTGTCATTATTCTTTAAAAAAAGTTCCATCTGTTGTTTTAAATATATTTCCCCTTATGGGTCATTTAAGATTTGAGGATTATACCTCCAAAACGATTTATTAGAAGGCATTCCTTCTAATTAAAAAAAAAGTTAACGGGGAGTGATCAGAAATTATACTATTGTGATATTTTGGATTCATTGTATAGGGAATTAGTTTTGTATCCACTAAGAAATAGTCGATACGTGAATAAGTTTTGTGTACCATTGAATAAAACGAGTATTCCCTTCCGACAGGGTTAGCGATCCTCCAAACATCTGTTATATTTGTATTTTTTATGTAAGTATTTAAGATTTCCCTGGTTTTAGATTTTGTGTTGCCCCTACTCTGTTGTGAAGATTTATCCAAATATGGATCTAAAACACAGTTAAAATCTCCCCCAATTATCACATTTTGATAATTGAACTCTGTAATTATATTCAGAATTTTATTAAAAAATTGAGGATTATCAAAATTAGGCCCATAAATATTTACCAAGGTAATTGGGGTAGCATGAATCTCTCCGGTAACTATAAGGTATCTCCCTTCCTTATCTGTCATGATATTCTTCGATTTAAATGGTATACCTTTTCGAATAATGATTGCTGTGCCTCGAGCTTTGGAAATATATGAAGATTGGTATGTTTGGCCTATCCAGTTTGCCTTCAATCTGGCTTGAGCTTGCAGTTTCAAGTGAGTTTCTTGTAGGAATATTATGTCCGTATTGAGTGACTTCAATTGTGCAAAAATCTTACCACTTTTAATTGGTTCATTAGCACCCCTAATATTCCAACTGCAGAATGTGATTCCTCCAAATTTCTTTTGTTTATCGTCTTGCATTTTGAATTATTTAATACCTTTTAAACATGTGGTGCAAGCAATACCTTAGGTCTCTGGCTGTTGGGCGAGCATTTGCAATATTAAATTCAGTTATTACATCCCTCTCAAAATTGTCCTTAAGTAAAGAAACAAAAAAGTGTACATTATTGTGACATTTAAAAAAATCAAAAAAGTGAGGTTACAGTGTCTAAAAATGACGACACTGTGACCAGTTATCCACCTAATGGTGGTAGTTACACAATTAATGACTTCCGTAGTTGTTAATCTACATTTAGCTCCGTCCCCTTGAATAATCTTACAAAACCCATTCAAAGCCAAATTTTATGTGTCAGCCTTACCGTATCTACCATATCTTTATATCTAAATAAATCTTCTCTAATCTCCAAACTTATCTACCATTTACTTATGTTAACAATTATTACATTTTCTTCCCCTTCCATACTAATCTGCCTTTGGTTGGAAGGGGTTAACCCGATTCAGGCACCTGGCTATTTGCCAAGATTCTGAATCTCCTCACCTCCTTCCACACAAAATTTGAACTACAGCTTATCATAATTTCTAAATTAATTTGTTAGTCTGTTGTAAATCTATTTACTTATATTTAGCCCCCCTCCTCCCCTACCCGGGGGGGGGGGGGGGTGTCGATCCTTATAATGAATTATTACATTTTATCAATTAAGCAATTCAATTTTAAGTCAATTACTATTACTGTTAGTGTGTTAATTTCAATAACTTTAATTACTATTACTATATTAGTTCAGTAGTTTTTGTGTTAGTATGGAATTAGTGTAGGGATAAAATTTTAACAGTCTTTCATTTAGGATTTTTTTTCCATCCATCTTCGTTAGGTTGCTCATTCAGGCACGCCCTTGTTATTCCATCTTTCGCTCATGTTGGAGCCGAATTTGTCCTTGAGGAGATAAGAGAGTCTAGACAGCCGCACAGGAGAAGCTGCGCCATCTTAATCCTTTTTTTTAAAAATTAAAAAAGTTATTTCTATCAACCTTCCCTCAGCCGTTGTCTGTAGAATAAAAACCTTGTCTTGAGGATGTGATGTTTTACTTAAGCCTCTATTTCTTTTACGATGTCTTGAGCGTATTTGTAAGCAGCTTCTGGATCACTAAATTTGCGTTCGGTACCATTATAAGTAATGAACATCTTAGCTGGATAAATTATTCCATATCTGATGTCCCTGTGCCCTTTCAAGATCTGTTGTGTATTTTTAAACGCTTCTCGTTTTTTTTAGCAATTTCATAAGGATAGTCTCTAAAAAGTCTGATAGTGTCCGTCTCAAACTTCATAATCTTTCCATATTGAATTTTTCTCACGGCCTCTTCCAAAGTTGAAATGTCCCGAAATTTCACAATGATCTGTCGTGGGGGAGCTCCTTTTGTTTGTGCCCTTGATTTTGGCCGTTTCACCCGGTGTGCCACTTTTATTTTCGGTTTAGCTGGCAGGTCGAGTATATTTTTAAGTAAGTTGGCAGTGTACTCTCGGGGATCATTCCCCTCCTCTCCTTCTGTCACTCCAACTATTCTTAAATTCTGCCGTCTTTACCTTGCTTCCAAATCAAGGCATTTATCCGACGTTTTAGCCAGCTGACCCACGACATCTTTATAATTCTTCTTGATTTTCTGCATTTCTTCAGCCATTTGTAACATTGCTATTTCCATATCTTTCATGGTAGTACAACGTTGTAACAGTTTGGTGGACCACATCCAACTTACTAGTACAGTCTTTTTCCACCTTATCAATTTTCAAAGATAATTCACCATGAACATTGTCTATTTGTTTATTTATATTACCGATTGAATCAATTACTTTCTGATTCCCAATGTTCATGTTCTTCATCATGCTCTCCATCATACTTTTATTACATGCCAAAAGTTCATTTTTTAAGTCACTCACCGATGTCTTAATTTCCTCCATCTCTCTGTCCTTTAAAACTTTTTCAGCCATTTCAGCCTTTGATCTTGTAGTCATTTTCAGGGCTAGTTCAGCAGTTACTTCTTCAAGTTCTTGAAGTTCAGCAGTTACTTCTTCAGGTTCTTGAATTTTTTCAGGTGGTGACTGTTTTTTCAGAAGTTGCTTGGAGACAGATCTCTGAGGGCTCTGACAGGGAGTCGTTCTTTTCATTTAAAAATAGCGTAAACCTCCGTTATTTTCACGGCGATTTCTGATGACGTCATCAGCACTGCAACAAGCAGCTCCGGTAAGTTTTTACACACGGTCCCGACTTCCAAATCAATTTTTAAAGCGAAAATTCACCGATTACGGGCACGGAGCTAAATGCTACGCCTGTTCAGTCCAACATGGCACCACCGGAAGTCATGTAGTGAGAATTCTCGTGCCGTAGGTGGGTCGCCAGGAGGTCCTAGTGGGTTGCCAGGAGGTCGAAGGTTCTCTTAGGTTCTCGTAGGTTGTAGCCGGTGCTGACCGGTGTATTTCATTGGCTCACTGGAGAAAAAACCCGTAAGCAGTAGTTTTCAGAACCAAGGATAACCGACCGGTAATGTTAATGGCCGCCGAGATTCACAGCCGTGTATCTCTGGCTTCTTAAAAGTTGCCTCCGCTCATTCCCACCCTTCTCCCCCTTTCCCACTCTTCCCCCCTCTCTCCCTCTTTTAAAGGACTTACCATACATTGTGCTTTTTAGCTTCTTAATTACAGCTCCAACTTTCCCGTTGATCTGTATCACATTGGCTTTGCACCGTGTGAATTTCACTCAGACAGCACTCCCCCCACTTGCCCTGTCCCCCGCCTACATAACGGGCTGGTGAAGGAAGCGATGTGTTTGTGTGCGTGTGTGTGAGTCGTTCTCTGACAGTCGCCGTTCCAGTTGCCGTTTTTTTAGGCGACCGTCGGCAACTTGACAGTCACCGTAGTCGCCAGAAAAATCGCCTAAGTGGGACAGGCCCATTAGGCAGAATAGACCCATCGGAGATGTTGACACAGTGATACACACAGTCAGGAATGGGAGGCCATGGAAGTCATTGGAATTATTTTGGATAACACACGATGTCTCATTACAACAGGACAAACACGGGCTACTTCCTGCTAATTACCTTCTGCCCACCTTCAACTAAAGGGAGATGTGAATAGCAAGATCTCACTTGCACCATTAGCAGTTTGCGATGAAGTCTTTAAGGGATGAAGAATACACAGAGATGAGAGAAGAAATTGGGGCGGCACGGTGGCGCAGCGGTAAAGTTGCTGCCTTACAGAGCCAGAGGTTTGATCCTGACTACGGGTGCTGTCTGTATGGAGTTTGTACATTCTCCCCATGACTTGCATAGGTTTTCTCCGAGATTTTCTGTTTCCTCCCACACTCCAAAGATGTACAGGTTTGTTGGTTAATTGGCTTGGTAAAATTGTCGCTAGTGTGTGTAGGATAGTGTTATTGTGCGGGATCGCTGGTCGGCGCGGACTCGGTGGGCAGAAGGTCCTGCTTCCGCTCTGTATCTCTAAAATTAAAAACTAAAACTAAATGCAGATACCCTCCTCATTGATGTCGCCAGCTAACACTGATGAAAGATACCCATTCGTAGGATAGGCAGCACTAGGAATAAAATGCATGGGCATTGGCTTCTTCCATGTTTCACCTTCAACAAGGAAGTGGGAAAATTTCAGAGCGTATCTTGCAATATATGTAGGTGAGGTGGCTGTCATGCTCATGGTCAGTAACATGTATGAGCTGTGAGATGTGGTTGCACTGTGCTAAATATGTCCAGATGAGTTAAATTACATTCAGTTAGAGATTGGATATTGAGTAATTGAGATTTTTAGTACATGGGTAGTAGCAGTGCAGTGAGTTGAAAAGAAGATGAGCCGACCGGAACACACTTGGAATGTGCTTTTTAAGATAAAATACACTCACTTTGATAATTTGCCAGATCATTAGACTTTCTCCTGCATTGCATCCATGCTCATAGAGCTAGGTCTCGGAACAAATTGCTTCCACTGCCTGCTGAGTATATGTCTAGAGGGTCATCTCTTTGCCTATTCCCTGTAGTTTATAGATCTCTCTCTTAGATTTCTAATATATTGTCAGAAACCACTGGTGTGTGCTCAGCAGATCACAGCACGTAATCTGTTCTAAAAAAATGTAACTCCAGTTACGATATACTTTCCCTTTCAGAGTTGCAGGCTACAACTAAATACCACTCACCAGGTTTAGCCCCAACAATGCAGGAAGTTTGCATTCATCAGTCCCTTGAAACATCAGGCAATGCTGATTTACCTAACCACCAGCATTGCAATCATTGTGGAGTGTGACTCCTCTATTTTCATATGCTACATTATTTCACAAGTTCACAAGTTATAGTAGTAGAATTAGGCCATTCGGTCCATCGAGTCTCCTCCGCTATTCAATCATGGCTGATTTCTGCCACCTAATCCCATTTTCCTGCCATCTCCCTTTGTACTCTCCTGCTTCACATTGCTTAGTGTAGAAATGGAAACCATGTAGAAAACTCACATGTCTACTTGCTTTGACTATTTAGCCCAGGGGGGAACAAGTTATAAAGAACCATTTTTTAAAACAATTCTATTGGTAACACCGTTCACTACCAATAACCTGCAGAGTTAACTTCTTCCAAATGCAAATACCTTTAAAGCTCAAATTGTGAGTGGAATTACTTTGAACAGATAAACTGCCAAGAGAATAATGCAACCTTTAGTACTACAGTATGTTACTATGTTTAGTACTACATTTTAAATTATTTTCATTAACAATGTAAATTTATTCAATAAAAATGAAAATGGTAAGAATTGTTTGAATCTCTTTGTGACCATTCTGCTGGTACTTTCATTATGATTAGCAAAGTATTTAATGCAATATATGCTTTTGCAAAGTTAAAACTAAATTGAAGTTGAAGATGTTTAATTATTAAACACGGTTCAATTTATTTTCCATGGCATGGTATTAAAAAAATCATATAAATGATTATTTCTGCTTGAATAACTAAAAGCCATAAATATGGAAAAGATTGAGTGGAATGGAAAGAGTTTTTAGAGATTTATCTCTAAAAAAAACCTATTTTGTGGAATCGTTTTGTGCATTGTTATGCTACCCATTTCCTATTCAGGAATGCTTTCGATGTTTTTCATTATCTATAATGTATTTTTGGAGATGTTGAGAGTATGGAGAGGCTTCAGATAAACACAACAACTGGTCTGCAGCGACTTCAGCTGCCCAAAGCAATTAATAAAGATCAGATGGACAAACAAGATCATAAATATCATTAAAAAAAGTTATTGAGAAGAAAAGCTCTCTCCACTCTCAACTTATGCCTATGCCCACTAGTTTAAAATTCCTCTATCCTGGGACATAGACAATAGACAATAGGTGCAGAAGTAGGCCATTCGGCCCTTCGAGCCAGCACTGAATTCAATGTGATTGTGGCTGATCATCCACAAACAGTACCCCGTTCCTGCCTTATCCCCATATCCCCTGACTCCGCTATCGTTAAGAGCCCTATCTAGCAGGGGCGGAAAACCCGGGGGGGCCAGAGGGGACACGTCCCCTCCATGTTTTGAGAGGTGTGGGACATATCCCCCAAGTTTTTGTGCTCCGGATTTTAAAATCTCCTCTTTCCGCGTGACAGTGGGGGTGGGACTGATGATCGAGGGCGCTGATTGGACGAGAGAGACGTCGGTCAGCAGGCATTGGGGGCAGGACATGATTCAGCGCGATGATTGGAGGAGGGAGACGTGGCACAGACCTGCGCTTCATCCGCAGCCAGGACAGGATCAATCCCGGCCGGGTCTCCGGCGCTGTCCCGTCCCCACCCGAGTACACGCCCCCCCCCACGGGTGGCCAGAGGTCGGCAGCAAAGATCCTCCGCTATCGGATCTTTGGTCGGCAGTCAGACGGGCCAGCGCAGAGAAACAGCGCTAAACCCAGCTAACTCTGCCTGTCCCGCCAGGTGAGCTTACAACCCTTCCTGGACTTGCGGGAAATATGGCCAGCACGGAGAAGCAGCGCTGGTATCCCATCAGTCCATGCAGGGCTGTAGTTAACCCGATGAGACTGGCAGTTGAGCTGCATTTAGCGCTGGATTGAGCCTCCGAAGCCTCGCGCGCGTGTGTGTGAGTGCGCATGCGCTCGTGGCCGCCAAAAAATTGTGTCCCGTCCCCTCCATGTTTTGATAGCGAGATCCGCTCTTGCTATCTAGCTCTCTCTTGAAAGTATCCAGAGAACCGGCCTACACTGCCCTCTGAGGCAGAGAATTCCACAGACTCACAACTCTCTGTGTGAAAAAGTTTTTCCTCATCTCTGTTCTAAATGGCTTACCCCTTATTCTTAAACGGTGGCCCCTGGTTCTGGACTCCCCCAACATCGGGAACATGTTTCCTGCCTCTAGCGTGTCCAAACCCTTAATAATCTTATATGTTTCAATAAGAACCCCTCTCATCCTTCTAAATTCCAGAGTATACAAGCCTTGATAGACTGTGAGCATTCATTTTATCCATCCCCCCTATGATTTTATGCACCTCAATAACACTCTTCTGCCTCCTACACTCCAAATAAAGAAGTCCCAGACCATCCAACTTTTCCCTATAACTCAACCCTGCTAGATCTGGTAACATCCTGGTGAATCGCTTTTGCACCCGTTCCAATGTAATTATATCCTTCTTATAGCTGGAAGGCCTGAACTGCACACAGTCCTCCAAATGTGGGCTCACCAATGAATTATACAGCTGTAGCATGATGTTCCACCTTTTGTACTCAATATCCTTCCCAATGAATGCAAGTATGCCAAAGGCTGTCTTCACCACACTATTGAGCTGACTCGCCATTTTTCACATCTCTCTGTTCTACAACGCCCTCCAGGGCAATCCCATTTACTGCGTAAGTCCCGCCCTTGTTTGACACACACCTCGCAACACCTCACACAGGCCAATTTTCCCATGAACCAACTGCAAAAATGAGTAGCTACTTTCGTTTCTGAAGAAGGGTGTCGACCCAAAACGTCACCTACAGTATTCCTTTTCTCTAGAGATGCTATCTGACCCGCTGAGTTGCTTCAGTTTTTTGTGTCTAACTTTAGTTTTGCTGTTCAATATTAAAGGATGAAAGATGAACGATGATACAAGAAACACTACTTTAATTTTTAATGATAAACGTCGTCCATAGTTGAACATTTGTTTAGTAACTCACTAATGACTATTCCTCTGTACCAGTGGAGATTTGCAAAGGAAAACGTGCAAAGCTGTTTACATAATGTACCACGGATGTTCAACCATTTAGATCGAGACAGGATTTTTATGTAAACGAGCTAAAAATCGTGCATATAGTGTGGAAGACCTATAAATATCTGTCAGTTTTGAAATTGTAAGAGATGATTACATGTAAATTAGCCTGGCGGTAGTTTTAGCCAAGCATAAAATTGAAGTTAGAAGTATGAATATTGATTTCTCTCACTTCAGGTAGCCCCGGCATTCCCTCTCTATCCCTCCCCCATCCAAGTTGCACTAGCTTCCCATTTTCACCTAACAAACAGCTTTACAATGCCCGTTTCCTTTATCATCGTTACTTTTTTGCATATCTTTCATTTATTGTTCTTTATCTCTCCACATCACCATCTATATCTCTCGTTTCCCTTATCCCTAACCAGTCTGAAGCAGGGTCTCTACCCAAAATGTCACCCATTCCTTCTCTCCAGAGATGCTGCCTGTCCCGCTGAGTTACTCCAGCTTTTAGTGTCTATCTTCGGAAGCACTAACCATGGGAAACTGGGGGCCAAGGGGCTTAATTATCGTTATAGAGTCATACTGCACAGAAACAGACCCTTCAGCCCAACTTTTCCCATACCGACCAAGATGCCTCATCTAACCTTGTCCCATTTACCTGCATTTGGCCCATATCCCTCTAAATCTTTCCTATCCATGTACCTGTACAAGAGTTTTTTAAATGCTATTATAGTACCTGCCTCAATTACCTCCTCTGGTAGCTCATTCCACACACCCACCATCATCTGAATATATGATTCTATTACATTTCTCCCCTCCCACCTAAAACCTATGTATTCTGGTTCTTGATTCCTCTACCCTGGGTAAAAGACTGCATTCACTCTATCTATTCCTCCCATGATGTTTTACACCCGTATAAGATCATCCCTCAGCCTCCTGCAGTCCAAGGAATTAATTCCTAGCCTGCCCAATCTCCCTATAGCTCAGACCCTCATGTCTTGTCAACAACGTTATACATCTTCTCGGCACTCTTTCCAGCTTAATGACAGGAACAGGGTACTTATTTTAGATGATCAACCATGATCATATTGAATGGCGGTGCTGGCTCGAAGGGCCAAATGGCCTACTCCTGCATCTATTTTTCTATGTTTCTAGGGAAATATGTACTTGTGCTTCTAAATTCCTCTTCCACAACACTCCACATTCATTGTGATGGCCCTGTCCTGCTTTGACATCCCAAAATGCAACACCATGCACTTATCTGCATTTAACTCCATTAGGCATTCCTAAGCCCACTTGCCCAGCAGATCAAATTCCTGCTGTTATTTTTGATATCCCTCTTCACACCACCTATTTAATGTCATCTGCAAACTTACTAACCATGCCTAGTACATTCTCATCCTAATCGTTGATATAATCCACAAACATCAATGAGGCCAGCATTGATCCATGAAGCACACTACTCGTCACAGGCTTCCACCACCACCCTCTGCTTCTTTCCATGAAGCCAATTCTGTATCCTGTTGGAAAGCTCTTCCGGGATCCCATACGACCTAACTTCCACAGCAACCTACCACATGGAACATTATCAAAGGCTTTGCTGAAATATATATAGACAATGTCTTCAGCCTTGTCTTCAGGAACCTTCATGGTTATTTAGAAATATGATGAAAATCATGATCAGGTGATACACAAATACAATGTTTTAACTGCAGGATGTAGAAATAAACCTGCCATGAGGTTGAGCATGGCTGAAACAGGCCAAAGTCAATGAACATCTAATTATTGGGAGACTTTCCTGGGGCTGGAAGGAGCAAGAATGTTCTTTATGGGCTGTAAAGATCTCTCAGTCCCCAATCTATCTCAGCTCATCTCTAAAGGACAAACCACACGAGCAATCTCCCTTCGTTCCCTGCAACACTTAACTCATGGAGGGGTGTTTCCCAATTCTCAGTATCCGCCAGTAGACCATGGGACCACCACTGTCAATTGGGCAAGAGACATATCTGCAGTGGCTAGTGACCACTATTGGGATTGTAACTGCAGAGCAACCTCTGGGCGGGGGGGATATGCACTGACAAACAATGCACTGTCCATCACATCGAACGGGAGATGGTGAGAGAGATTGAGGCTCCAGGTGGTGTGTGGAGCACCACTGCCAATTCCCAACAATGGTCCACACTCATTGTGCTGGTCTGGGTGCACCACATCTCAGTGATGACGACACTCACCCCAGCCGATCCAACACCATCTCTCACAGGAGGCCTTTCCACACTGAGCCATGAATAATTCTTTACTACGGGAACACCAGTAGAGGGCAATAGATTTTGGACCAATTTTCCAGCCAAGTTGAGTAGATTACTTTATTCAAGTATGGAGAGTACTGTCCATGAGTCTTTGGACTCCAGAACCAGGAGCACAACAATAGTCTGCAGTTTAGGATCTGTATGTCAGAAGGGCTGATGGTTGGACATATTACATCCAGATAAACATACATTTTCCATGTGCAACTTGAAATTTGCAGACGGACCCCATAACAGTTGGGTTGGCTCAGAAGTAGGAACAGTTATTACACTTAATTCAACAATATTTGGAAAATTAATGAACAATATGAGGGGGGATCTCATTGAAACATACAGAATAGTGGAAGGCTTGGATAGAGTGGATGCGGAGAGGATGTTTCCACTAGTGGAAGAGTCTACAACTAGAGGTCATAGCCTCAGAATTATAGGACGTTCTTTTAAGAAGGAAATGAGGAGGAATTTCTTAAGTCAGAGGGTGGTGAATCTGTGGAATTCTTTGCCACAGAAGGCTGTGGAGGCAAGGTTAGTGGATATATTTAAGGCAGGATAGATAGATTCTTCATTAGTACAGGTGTCAGAAGTTATGGGGAGAAGACAGGAGAATGGGGTTAGGAAGGAGATAGATCAGCCATGATTGAATGGTGGAGTAGACTCGACGGGCCACATGGCCAAATTCTGCTCCTATCACATGATTTTATGAACAAGTCTTTTAATCCCATTATCAGTTTTTTTAAATGTTGGTCGCACCTTACTTGCATCACTTCAGCTTCAACAGGGATCAAGTCAAGGATCAGTGGGGTTTCGACCCGAAACGTCACCCAGTCCTTCTCTCCAGAGATGCTGCCTGTCCGGCTGAGTTACTCCAGCATTTTGTCCCTACCTTCGATTTTAAACCAGCATCTGTAGTTCTTTCCTACACATCAAACCAAATATTCTTCCTTTGTACAATTAATAGTTTGAACAACAAGGGCAATAATAGAATTGCTGTTCTGAAGCATATTTTTTGCCAAATGCATAATTTTGTATTAAGATTGTGCATTTTTTTTTCCCAAGTTCCAATTTTAAACATTTGTATTTGCTGTTAATTATGATTATTTACTGTTGACCAAAATCCCTAAGATTAATGAGCGTGTATTTTTCATTTGATAAACCTAACAACAGGCAATAGACAATAGGTGCAGGAGTAGGCCATTCGGCCCTTCGAGCCAGCACCGCCATTCAATGTGATCATGGCTGATCATCCCCAATCAGTACCCCGTTCCTGCCTTCTCCCCATATCCCCTGACTCCGCTATTTTTAAGAGCCCTATCTAGCTCTCTCTTGAAAGCATCCAGTGCCCTCTGAGGCAGAGAATTCCACAGACTCACCACTCTCTGTGAGAAAAAGTGTTTCCTTGTCTCCGTTCTAAATGGCTTACTCCATATTCTTAAACTGTGGCCTCTGGTTCTGGACTCCCCCAACATCGGGAACATGTTTCCTGCCTCTAGCGTGTCCAAACCCTTAACAATCTTATATGTATCAATGAAATCCCCTCTCATCCTTCTAAACACCAGAGTGTACAAGCCCAGCTGCTCCATTCTCTCAGCATATGACAGTCCCGCCATCCTGGGAATTAACCTTGTAAACCTACGCTGCACTCCTTCAATAGCAAGAATGTCCTTCCTCAAATTAGTGGACCAAAACGGCACACAATACTCCAGATGTGGTCTCACTAGGGCTCTGTACAACTGCAGAAGGACCTCTTTGCTCCTATATTCGATTCCTCTTGTTATAAAGGCTAACATGCCATTCGCTTTCTTCACTGCCTGCTGTACCTGCATGCTTACTTTCATAGACTGATGTACAAGGACCCCCAGATCCCGTTGTACTTCCCCTTTTCCCAACTTGACACCATTTAGATAGTAATCTGCCTTCCTGTTTTTGCTACCAAAGTGGATAACCTCACATTTATCCACATTAAACTTCATCTGCCATGCATCTGTCCACTCCCCCAACCTGTCCAAGTCACCCTGCATTCTCATAGCATCCTCCTCAAAGTTCACACTGCCACCCAGCTTTGTGTCATCTGCAAATTTGCTAATGTTACTTTGGATCCCTTCATCCAAATCATTGATGTAAATTGATGTAAATAGCTGCAGTCCCAGCACCGAACCTTGCGGTACCACACTAGTCACTTCCTGCCATTCTGAAAGGGACCCGTTAATCCCTACTCTTTGTTTCCTGTCTGCCAACCACTTCTCTATCCATGTCAGCACTCTACCCCCAATACCATGTGCCCTAATTTTGCCCACTAATCTCCTTATCAAATGCTTTCTGAAAGTCCAGGAACACTACATCCACTGGCTCTCCCTTGTCCATTTTCCTAGTTACATCTTCAAAAAATTCCAGAAGATAAGTCAAGGATGATTTCCCCATCGTAAATCCATGCTGACTCGGACCGATCCTGTTACTGCTATCCAAATGTTCGGCTATCTCATCTTTTATAATTGACCCCAGCATCTTCCCCACCATCGATGTCAGACTAACTGGTCTATAATTCCGTTTTCTCTCTCCCGCCTTTCTTAAAAAGTGGGATAACATTAGCTACCCTCCAATCCACAGGAACTGATCCTGAGTCTATAGAACATTGGAAAATTATCACCAATGCATCCACGATTTCTAGAGCCACTTCCTTAAGTACCCTGGGATGCAGACCATCAGGCCCTGGGGATTTATCAGCCTTCAGTCAGCCTTCAGTCCCATCAGTCTATCCAACTCACTCCTCACTGCTTTTTCCTGCTTCTCTTTGCTGCTGTTTCTTCAAAATCCACGGGAGCTCTGAGTTAAGTCTGCCTGTGCCTTGCTTCTCTTTTAAAACTGTTTTCCCCCTCTGACTCACTTCTAAAGGATCTGTCTCACGGTGTTGCGGTCATCGGCGGTGAAGCGCGGCGTCGCCGGTAGAGGGGACCGCACGGCAATGGCGAGAGCGCCGAGCCTATGCCACGGGAGCGCCGCACGGATGCTGCACGGGGGCCGAGTGATTTAAGTACGGCTGGTCCCACGAGCTTGCGGTAAGTAAAAAAAAAGGGCGGGCCGACTGCGATGATGTCATTTCGGATCTGCGGGGCTGTGGCGGCAGCAGTGCTGATCGCGGCGCTGTGGCGGCGGCTTTGGCGGCGGCTGTGCTGATCGCGGTGCTGTGGCGGCGGCCGTGCCGCACATGTGCCTCACTGGCGGAGGCTGTGGCGGTGAAGGTTCTACTCACGGCACTCGTGCCGCACTGGCGCCGGCTGTGGCGGCGACCGTGCCGCACTCGTGCATCACTGGCGGCGGCTGTGCGGTAGGAAAATATTTTTGAACAGTGTTGGTTTTATTTTAGCACCGTGCGGTGTTGGGAACAACGCCGCACGGCCCCGGAATTGTGCGTTTGACCGAGCCCGCGGTCTCTGGCGGCCCAGGAGCGGTAGATAGTTCCTGTTTCGCCACCAATGACCGCAGACTCGTGCGACAGGCCTTTAACTCTCCTCCCACTCGGGCTAAAGCAATATTTGCAATATGATACTATGAACTTTTTGGTAACAAATATTTCTAGTTAATTCCAGTTCAATTTAAATTTTTTATATGAGAGTATGAAGTACACAAAAACTAATGACAAAATATATAGCATGTGATTTAACTAATGAATGCTTTTAACAAGTTGCTGCTCCATAAACATGAAATCTCTCTATGGATATTCACAACTTAAACATTTTAATTAGCCAAACTCTGAGGTAGATGTCCATAACCACATTCTGTTAACACATTATCTCAGGCATGAGATAATTTACATATGAATTAATTTAATTAGCTTGGCTATGATAGCAGAGGGTGGTAGATCAGGGTTTAAGAAAAGGTGTAAATTTAAAACAGCTTTCAAAGAAGCCCAAACCTTCTTCACTGTGATGTTTTGTGCCTGCTTAATTAATAGTGTTAATTCGTAATTCATTAATAATGTTTAATAATATTGTCATGTAATTCCAGTTTAAATATGAACCACAAGTGCAAAACACAGATTTATTAGTAACATTGTTGAACATAGTCTTACCTCAGTTCTTCAGCTGCTTATTAGTGCCCTTATTTCATTCCTGACTTGACTGTTCGAAGGTAGTCATGGCAACCTCTTAGATTTGTGATAATCCAGGACACTGCTGCCCGTATTCAAGCTCGCATTTAAGTCTAATTCACCCATTACTGTTGTCTTTCCACATCTACATTAGTTCCTAGTTAAACAGAGCTCCATTTTAAATATTCTGATTCAGGGTGGTGCCTCTCTCCATTGCTCTCATCTGTTAAAGCATTAGTACCCTCTAAGACATCACTGCTCCTTCAACTGGCCTGTCCTTCAGACTCAGTTGCAATTGCTTCAGCTTTGTTCATGGTTCATAAGCTCTAGGAGCAGAATTAGGCCATTTGGCCCATCAAATCTACTCCGCCATTCAATCATGGCTATCTATCCCACTCAACCCTATTCTCCTGCCTTTGCCTACTGATCAGGAATCTGTCAAACTCCGCCATAAAAATATCCATTGACTTGGCCTCCTCAGCCGTCTATGGTAATGAATTCCACAGATTCACCACCCTCTTACAAAATAAATTCTTCCTCATCTCCTTTCTAAAGGCTATGGCCTCTGGTCCTAGACTCTCCCACTAGTGGAAACATCCTCTCCTCATTCACGCTATGCAGGCCTTAGGTGGCTGTGACTTAATCTGCCGTAGCCTTGAATTATCTAACTCCCTTCCTTCCCTCTTTAAGACCACCATTCTAAGCATGTTTTCAGTAGTTGTCCCTTTTTCTCTGGTTCAGCATTAATCACTTTTGTTCAGTTGTGTTCTGTGAAGTGCTGCAGGACATCTTTGTGCACACCATAAGATGTTCACAAACTTGCCAAATGACAATTTCCCAAGATGAACAATAACAACAGCAATTTTTATTTACTCAATAAGTTTGTGATTGCCGTGTCGTGTTTGCGAAGAACTCATTAATACCCAAACACCATGGAGCGACTAAATAAGAAATGATTTTTTTAAACAAAGGTTTATTTGCCAGGACAAATACATCAATGTTGCACATATACAACATGGAAATTGCATTCTCCAATTTAAATATAAACACCCACACACACATCCACACAGGCACACACACGCACACACACACACACACACAGACAAAGGTATACAAACTTGGTGTTAACAAGTGAATCATTGCAACATCAAATTAGTATATATCTAATGCAACATTTCCATGCAAATCCCAATGTTTTTTAAAAATCAATGGGGGCAGGGATGGTGCTGTTTAATAGAGCAAGAATAGAACTGTGATCACCTCCATTCATAGAACTGGAAAATACTGTACAATTTTGGCTCTTGTCTACATTTAAAAAGCACTACAAGATATTAAATAAGAAGACTATGAGAAAACTGGAATGTATTTGAGAGCAAAAAGATATAAAAGACAATATTTTTTTCTAAACTGTAATATAACAATATTCCAAGGCCATTATAGAAAGTTAACAATACACCTGTGCCTATTTACTTCCATTGTTTTGCAATACCAGAATATTTGTTCATTCTTAGTATTTCTCATTGAGATAAAATAAATGCTAGAAAACCAATATAAAATCAGAAACCTCCATCCTCACAAAAAGTTCTTAATGAAAATTTAACAACTATTTTTGTTTGGTGTCATTTCCAGTACTTTCACTCAACCATCTTCCACTGACATCTGTTCTATTATTTATGAGGGAGCAGCACAATCACTTATTTTTTTGTATGTTGGGTAAAAGTGCATGTCACAATTTAGCTTAGGCCAAATGTTTAGATATGTTTTTCACTGCTGGGCATGTCCAGTGACAACATGTTACTTGCTACAAGCATTGGAGGAACTCAGCGGGTCAGGCAGCATCTGCAGAGGGAAATGAACAGACGAGGTTTCAGGTTGGGACTTTTCATGAGCCAAACCATTCAGAATGATCATTGTGGTTTTTGGAAAAGGGAGGCATGATTTTTTTGTCCCTTAAGGAGGAATGAAAATATTCACAAGAGCACTGACTGCTGTTGCGTTACCCCCAAAAAGTTGGAGTATTGACCTGAAACATCATCTGTTGAGTCTGAAGATGTGCCCTGATTGGAAACTTTGTCCTGTCAGTCCCAACTAAAACATTTATCAGTCCATTTCCCTCCACAGATGCTGTTCAACATGCTGAATTCCACCAGCATCTGGTTTGTATTCAACAATCCATCATCTGCAGTCTTTGTGCTTCTGTGTCACTTGCTGCGACTGACACCACATTTCCAATCGGGTTTAGTATAATAGCACCATCCCATAGTCCTGATGCTAACTAATCACAACCATAACAGCGTAGTCCCACCTCTAATATTAAGCCGAGTCCCTAAACCTAACCACAACCACCTATCTCAACCTTAACTCATATCTTGAGCTTAGCATTAATAAATAATCATACAGTCAATAGCATGATGTGGGACCAGCAGCTTATCAATAAACATTGTGCCATAATTAATCATGATGATTGACCATATTGTCAATAACCAATCCATATTATTTTTCAATGCTCCTAATTGTACAAATGTTGCAACTGAATTTCCGTTTGCCTTCAGTTTCCCAAGTATTAAAATGCAGGCATCTGACTAGAAGTTGGATCAAATAAGTGGACATGAAGGGATGAGGTTGAAAAGAGTTAGGAGAAAACACGGGAAGGTGAAATGGAAAATGAACCAATGTTTGCTAAAGGGCAATAGTGTGTAGATGATCTTTGTGATTAGTATACTGTAAATGAGTTGTGTAGGAAAGAACTGCAGATGCTGGTTTAAACCAAAGATAGACACAAAAAGCTGGAGTTTAACTCAACGGGACAGGCAGCATCTCTGGAGAGAAGGAATGGGTGACGTTTCGGGTCGAGACCCTTCTTCAGATGGATAGTTTCTCGTCTTTATTAAACAAGTAGTGAGACCGATTTATTTTTGTGTACCAAAAATTGTGCAGCTTGAAATGATTTCACTCGAAGTCTTTTCGAAAAAGGTAACTGCATGGTGCACACTTATTGATCATCATTGCACTCCTTCGTTGTAAATTACTTTTTTCAACAGAGGAATTACTTCCGTTGTTTCATTCGCCTGGAATGCACCATTTTCCGATGCTGCTACAGTATGTGCAACCAAGCAACTGTTCACAGAAAAAAGTCAAACAAGTAGAAAAAGTAGGCAACAGGTGTGTCTATATTCACTGAACAGCACTGAGAATAGGTCAGTTCATAGTTCAATGGTGTCCAGTACAAATTCTTGTCATGAAGACTGGATCAGCATGTACTTCTATTTTCAGCGATGAGAGAGATTTTACATTATTAATCAAACGTACGAATGACAAAACTAACCTTGAATTTTGGATCCAAGGCTGTGGCAGAGGGCATCAAAGGGTATATGGACCAGGTGGCAAAGAGGGCCTGTGTAAAGGATTAGCAATGGCAGAGAGTTCTTGAGGAACTTGCACCTACTTCTACTTTCTTTATAATGGGTTGGATTGTCCTAACTTTTGGCAGCATTTCTGATGGAACTGCTTGCATTTAGCCATGTAAAAGCCACATGCCCAGACATCCATGCTTAGGCTGTCAAATGCTGAAGCCTGGGACTTGCACATTTGGAATGAAGATTTTGTTCGTTTGTTCTGCCCCTAGAGGTGGAGCCCAGTCCTGCAGGAAGGAACTGCAGGTGCTAGTTTAAACCGAAGATAGACACAAAATGCTGGAGAAACTCAGCGGGACGCAGCCTCTCTGGAGAGAAGGAATAGAGTGATGTTTCGGGTCAAGACCCTCCTTCAGTCTGAAATGAGGACCTCATCTACTGTATCCGTTGTTCAAGATGTGGACTCTTATACACCGGCGAAACCATACAGTAGAC
Organism: Malacoraja senta; assembly: GCA_038087875.1. NCBI lineage: Eukaryota > Metazoa > Chordata > Chondrichthyes > Rajiformes > Rajidae > Malacoraja > Malacoraja senta. Next base: position 41,476,107 of record CM075984.1, read on the forward strand.
TGTGCAATCTTTTCGCTGAACACCTTCGCTCAGTCCGCCTGGACCTACCTGATCTCCCGGTTGCTAAACATTTTAATTCCCCTTCCCATTCTCACACAGACCTTTCTGTCCTAGGTCTCCTCCATTATCAGAGTGAGGCCAAATGCAAATTGGAGGAACAGCATCTCATATTTCGCTTGGGCAGCTTACAACCCAGGGGTATGATACTTGATTTCTCTAACTTCAAGTAACCCCTGCATTTCCTCTCTCTCCATCCCTCCCACACCCAAGTCACACCAGCTTTTCGTTCTCACCCAGCAAACAGCTAACAATGGTCTGTTTCCTTTTTCATTGATACTTTTTTGCATATCTTTCATTCATTTGTTCTATATCTCGCTACATCATCATCTATATCTCTCGTTTCCCTTTTCAGTGACTTTCAGTCTGAAGCAGGGTCTCTACCTGAAACGTCACCCATTCCTTCTCTCCAGAGATGCTGCCTGTCCCGCTGATTTACTCCAGCATTTTGTGTCTACCTGCTGGAATTGTGCTGTATTACACTGAGGAAATCATATCACGGATCATACACCATGTTAGGCCATGGTGTAATTTATGCAATCACTTTCATTTCAGTGAAAATTGTAGGGCAATGGATTAGGAGGCCACAGGAGAAGCAGGCTGCTTTTATAAAATTATTTTCTTTTACATTACTGTTTAAAAATTATTTATAAAAGTGATTCAGCAGTTTTATTTTCTCAGTTCTTCATTATTCTTTCACCACTTACTTTAAGTTTATTTCACGAGGATATTACCAGGACTCAAAGGCCTAAGCTAGAGGGAAAGGTTGGGCAGGCTAAGGCTTTATTCCTTGGAGTGCACAAGGCTGATATAAGATCATGTATAAGATCATGAGGGGAATAAGTAGGGACAATTCACAGAGTCTTTTACCCAGAGTAGGGAATCGATAACCATGGGCGGCACGGTGGCACAGCACTAGACTTGCTGCTTTACAGCACCAGAGACCCGGGTTTGATCCTGACTAAGGGTGTTGTCAGTATGGCGTTTGTACGTTCTCCCCATGACTGCGTGGGTTTTCCCCGGGTGCTCCGGTTTCCTCCCACATACAAAACACGTACAGGTTTGTAGGTTCATTTGCTCTGATATTGTCTTTAATGTGTAGGATAGCGCAAGTGTACGGAGAACACTGGTCAGAGTGGACTCGGACCCGAAGGGCCTGATTCCGCGCTGTATCTCTAAACTAAATCAAACTAAACAGATGACATAGCTTTAAGGTGGAATGGAATGGAATACTTGTGACTAGGCACAGTGAGATTATCTGCTGCAAACCCAATGTATACAAATAACAGTCACCTACGGCGCTGACAAAGTTACAAAGCCCCTCTTTTTATTCTCCCCCCCCCCCACAGTGGTTCCCTCATGCCGGGTCCCCAATTGTCCGTTGTTCTCCCCCAATCTCCCTCACGGCGATCCCCCACGCCGGGTCCTCCATTGTCCCAGGTGAGAGGGGCAAACTATAATAGGAACCCGAAAGGCAACTATGTCACTCAAAGGGTGGTGGGTATATGTATCAAGTTACCAGTGGAGGTACTATGAGAGCATTTAAAAGACATTTGGACATGTACATGTACTGGAAAGGTTTTGATGGATACGGGCCAAAGACAGGCAAATGGAACAAGCTTAGATTGCACAATCTTGTTCAGATGGATGAGTTGGGCTGTAGGGGCTGTTTCCGTGTTGTATGACTTTAGTTCTGTAAATGTTTCTGTATATTAAGGGAAGAGACCACACTATTCGACTCGAGAATACTCAGGCCAGCCAGACAGACCTTTCGCATCCAGACCAAACTAGTCGAGGCAAGGGAAGACACAGCAGGGCGCTGATCTGGGCTGGCAAGATTTGGCCCATTATATCTGGATAACAAAAACTCCACTGTATACCGTGTGCATTAGTTGATCTGGTGGCCATTGTGTAACCTAGCCGAACAGAAATAAATTGAGAGCAGTTGCTTTTAAAACAAAAATAATTTAAATATTGCATCTGACTCTTTTAGAACTGACTGTAAACTTCTGACTGTTTTGTGAATATAGACGATTAAGGTAACATAGCAATTTGAAAGAATATCCAAGTTGCAAAGCTGGATGGCACAGTAGCTCAGTGCACTGAAGTACCAAGGTACTGTAGCACATGATGGCAAGAGAGGTGACACTCTCATTTTCCACCCAGTAAGTTGCAAATCTGTTAACGTGTTATTGCCTGGAGGGGGACAGGTTTGACATAGAGAGAAAAACTTTGGAGTTGTACAGCAAGAGGAATTGAAAAACAAGTTGGAGGAAAACTGGAAAGGCTACAGTTGTACAACTCCCAGTGACTAACACTGGAGGTGCATCAACAGAATTAGTTGACCAATTAACATCCCTCCCAACTGTTGACAGTATACGGAGAACGAGATGTAACAAGGGAGGTTTTTAAAAATAAAATGGAATGGGTGCAGGATGGCGGGCCAGGATGCAGTGGAGATGAAAGCACAACTTTTGTACATTTGTGAACAATACTGGATCACATATTCAGTATGAGAATATATACAGCTCACAGAATCCTTGTACAAGCAAATGACTTACTACATATTTAGCAAATACATATGTATGAATTCTGAAGTTCTCCTTTCACAGTTTTAGAGGATAGCACATTACTAATCACATGTTAGTCAAAGATCTTGGAAGTTAACACCATATATACAATAATCAAGGGAGGAAGTAAACAATTAATGGTCCAATATTTTTAAAAATAGACTATCACATATGAATATTTCAGTAAGGGATCTACAAATTTAGCACAATTGACTAAGAAAAGACCCTCAATAAAGAACTGAAACGGGAAACAAAACAGACAAAGAGTGAATGTGAAAATATCAGCAAATGGCCCCTTAGAATTGAAAGGTCCCATTAAAACAGAGGTACAGGGCATTGTGTGCTGCTTAGAATCAGATTTTTGATCATGAGTTGGATGCTGTTGGCCAAATCAGCCTAGTATGTAGGAAGTAGATGATCGATGGTTGGCATGGACTCAGTGGGCTGAAGGGCCTGGTTCCATGCTGTATCTCTAAACTAAACTTTTTAAACCAAACCAACTAAACATCAGATCTAAATAATCCTCTAAACTACACCATGACTAGAAAACACAACTGGTTTGTCATCTGATCAGACGGCCATATTGGATTGCAGATAGACACAAAATGCTGGAGTAACTCAGTGGGACAGGCAGCATCTCTGGAGAGAAGGAATGGGTGACGTTTCGGGTCAAGACCCTTCTTCAGGTCACACCCTGAAATGTCACCCATTCCTTCTCTCCAGAGGTGCTGCCTGTCCCACTGAGTTACTCCAGCATTTTGTGTCCATCTTTGGTTTAAACCAGCATCTGCAGTTCCTTCCTACACATGTAGGATTGTAAGTCAGTTCCGGAGACCGTATTGGGAGAAATACTCCGTCAATATTTTGGATATTTTGTGCATAATTGTCAGAAATAAAGGAGGTTTCAATGTCCAGGTTGAGTTGCTGCACCATGGATGTACAACAGGACAGAACATCTTCCTGCCAGTTTTCCCTCACATTCTCACCTATGTCTTAACTGTGGGCCATCAACATTAAGAAAGGGGCAAGTGTTTATGTCATTTGTAGCATTCATGGGCATTCTGTTCTGTTGGGGACTGGCCCATTAAACCCATGTGGTTAAATACACATTTTTCTAACCAAGGCATTATTGCTATTTTACAAAAACATTATTGACAATAGCACTAGGGGTGTTTCAATTAACATAGCAAACGTACCTGGGTGTTGTGTTTCCACATTACGTAGAAATATTAGCATTTGTGGTGGGGATTGATAAATTATTGGTTACATCTTTATTATAAAATGATAATAAAGATAGATGGATAAAGCAGCTTTCTCTCTGGTAGGAATTTTGCAATGGGGATAAGAGGATTTGGGTCTTTTGAAAAGGCTTTCCAAAGTTCCTACCTTAACCCACTCATGAGTTTCTGTACCAAAATGGGTATGACTTTGGACAAAGTGGTTTCAAATCAATATTAGATTAAAATAAATTGGTATCAATTTCAATTAGTTGCCACAACTCATTTCATGTGTGCATCCATCCCTCTGTTCTCTAGGTTGTATTTCTAGTCTAACTTCTGATATATAGAATTGGACCTTCATTTTAGTTTCTTTCAAACATTCCACCTGATGGTGAATGCTTTGTTAAATGTTTAGTGTGCTCAAAGTGGACTTTTGACAACTGACAATTTGGAAATGCACTGAGAAAGCAGCTTCTGTTTAGTGTGAATACAGAGCACACGAAAAGGGCATATCTCAGAGATAAAACAGAATGTTGAAAACTGAAGGCCATGGTAATACAATAACAACTACTCAGACCGAAATGACCAAATAATCTGTTACCATGGTTATGTTTTAAAGTCAATTGCAGTTTCAGTCATTTCTGATCTGAGACAGTACCAAATGTCAAGCATTATTAGTATTTAATTATTATGCTTGCTTTAGTGGCTCTGGAAACTTGGTTTTATTATTTTTTTAATTATCAAATGTAATATCAGGAATATACTGAGTACATTTTCTTCATATTCAAAACAAATTTAAAATTTGTTCAGATTTGCCAAAGTTAAACATTATTTTCTGGTTTGCTTCGATTATTTTAAGGCTTTGGGCATGTCAGACTGTTACCTCCTGATGACTTGGCAAGTCAGAAAAAATGTCACAGTTATATTTGGAAAGAGGATTCAACTGTTGAAGGCCAATCCATCTATCTTGTGCTAGTTTTACCTTGGAATGTACAAGACAAACCTACTTCACTATTCGGCAGTAAATAGCTGGTTAATTTGTTGAGCAGATTTTGATAGCAATCAATGCACCCATTCGAGTAATTAGGGCAACTTACAGACAAAATAAAAACAACCATGAATAGAAGCAGAGATTAATAAATAATATCTGACACTGGAGAAGATATGGCTGACGAGAACGAAGTTATGCTGGATGTTCAGTCGGACTTCCATCTCCTCAGGTGCAGAAATAAACTGGAAGAAAAGGAGAAAATGGAGGTGAAACTCACGGAGCACAATGGAACCGGGGAAAGACTTTCAAGACCAAAGATCTTCGTTCAAGACAAAATTTTACACAATTCCCCTCTCCCATCAGGCAAGAGGTATAGAAGTGTGAAAATACACACCTCCAGATTCAGGGACAGTTCCTTCCCAGGTGTTATCAGGCAACTAAACCATTCTATCACAAACTAGAGAGTGGTCCTGAGCTACCATCTATTGGAGACCCCCAGACTATCTTTTATCTGACTTTACTGGACTTTATCTTGCACTAAATGTTACTCGATTATCCGGCTTGATTGTAATCATGTTTCCTCTTTTCGTTAACTGGATTGCACGCAACAATGCTTTTCACTGTATCGCGGCACTATTAAACTAAACTAAAATAATAACACAGTTTAATGTTTCTGGCTACTTTTGGCTCCTGGTCTATCTCCTTTCAAGCAGATATCCAAGATGGCGTGCAAGCCAAGCGACTCTTTGTGTGCTAGTCACAGAAGTGAATTTGCAATCACGCATTACATTCGCTCCACTATTTTATTTTATTTTTATTTGTATAGCACCTTTCAACCACAAGGTAATTCAAAGTGCTTTACATAAAACATTTAAAGCATTTGAAAGAAACACATATAAAATGACATTTAGATATAAAATGATTATTAGATTATTCAGATAATAATTACAAAATTAAAAGCAATCAAATAAAATATTTAAAATAGAATAAAACCAGGAATAGAAGTTACAGTGCAGTATAGGTAATTAATAAATTGTATTGTTTACTGAAAGGCAGCGGCAAACAGAAAAGTCTTCAGTCTAGATTTAAAAGAGCTGAGAGTTGCAGCAGACCTGCAGTTTTCTGGGAGTTTGTTCCAGATATGTGGTGCATAAAAACTAAATGCTGCCTCTCCATGTTTAGTTCTGACTCTGGGGACACAGAGCAGACCTGTCCCAGACGATCTGAGAGGTCTGGGTGGTTCGTAGCTAAGCAGAAGATCAGAAATGTATTTTGGCCCTAAACCATTCAGTGCTTTGTAAACCAACAGTGGTATTTTAAAATCAATTCTTTGACAGACAGGAAGCCAGTGTAAAGACCTCAGAACTGGAATAATGTGATCTACTTTTTTGGTCTTAGTGAGCACTCGAGCAGCAGCGTTCTGAATTAACTGCAGCTGTCTGATCAACTTTTTAGGGAGACCTGTAAAGACACTGTTACAGTAGTCGAGCCTGCTGAAGATAAATGCATGAACAAGTTTTTCCAAATCCTGCTGAGACATAAGTCCCTTAATTCTTGATATATTCCTCAGGTGATAGTAGGCTGACTTTGTGACTGTTTTTATGTGGCTGTTGAAGTTCAGGTCTGAACTTCTATTCTATTTAAACCTCTATTCCCACAGACCAGTTAGCGATCTTGTTGTGCAAGGCCCCTTGGGCAACAGTGACCATAATATGGTGGAATTCTGCATTAGGATGGAGAGTGACATGGTTAATTCAGGGACTAGGTTCCTGAACTTGAATAAAGGAGACTTTGAAGGTATGAGACAGAAAATTGGCTAGGATGGACTGGCAAATTATACTTAAAGGGTTGACAGTGGAGATGCAATGGCAAAGATTTAAAGACCACATGGATGAACTCCATAAATTGTTCATCCCTGTCTGGCGAATGAAGAAAACTGGGAAGGCGGCTCAACCGTGGCTGATGAGGGAAGTCAAGGTTAGTGTTAAATCCAAGGAAGAGGCATATAAGTTGGCCAGAAGAAGCTGCAAACCAGACTCGGAGAAATTTAGAACTCAACTGAGAAGAACAAAGGGTTTAATTAAGAAGGTGAAAAAGGTCATGAAAGAAAGTTTGCGGGGAATATAAAAACTGACTGTAAAAGTTTCATTAGATATGTAAAAAGGAAAAGATTAGTGAAGACGAATGTAGGTCCCTTACAGTCAGAGACAGGTGAATTTATAATGGGAAACAAGGAAATGGCAGAACAGTTAAACGAGTACTTTGTCTTCTGTCTTCACTAAGGAAGACACAAACAAACTCCCAGAAATACCAGGGGACCAAGGATCTAGTGGGAGGGAGGAACTGAAGGGAATCCACATTAGTCAGAAAATGGTGTTAGGTAAACTGTTGGGACTGAAGGCAGATAAATCCCCAGGGCCTGATGGTCTGCTTCCCAGAGTACTCAAGGAGGTGGCCCTAGAAATTGTGGATGCATTGGTGATCATTTTCCAATGTTCTCTCAACTCTGGATCAGTTCCTGTGGACTGGAGGGTAGCCAATGTAACTCCACTTTTTAAGAAAGGAGGGAGAGAGAAAACAGGGTATTATAGACCAGTTAGCCTTACATCGGTAGTGGGGAAGATGCTTGAGTCGATTGTTAAAGATGTTATAGCAGCGCATTTGGAAAGCAGTGACGGGATAGTTCAAAGTCAGCATGGATTTATGAAGGGGAAATCATGCTTGACTAATCTTCTGGAAATTTTAGGACGTAACAAGTAGAAAGGATTAGGGAGAGCCAGTGGATGTGGTGTATCTGGACTTTCAAAAAGCCTTTGTCAAGGATTTAGTGTGCAAAATTAGGGCACATAGTATTGGGGGTAGGATATTGACATGGATAGAGAACTGGTTGGCAGACAGGAAGCAAAGAGTAGGAATTAACAGGTCCTTTTCAGAATGGCAGGCAGTGACTAGTGGGGTGCCGCAAGGCTCGGTGCTGGGACCCCTGTTGTTTACAATATATATTAACGATTTAGAGGACGGAATTAAATGTAACATCTCTAAGTTTGCGGATGACACAAAGCTTGGTGGCAGTGTGAGCTGCGAGGAGGATGCTATGAGGCTGCAGGGTGACTTGGATAGGTTGGGTGAGTGGGCAGAAGAATGGCAGATGCAGTATAATGTGCATAAATGTGAGGTTATCCACTTTGGTGGCAGGAACAGGAAGGCAGATTTTTATCTGAATGGTGTCAGATTAGGAGAAGGGGAGGTGCAACGAGACCTGGGTGTGCTCGTACATCAGTCACTGAAAGTGAGCATGCAGGTACATAGAAACATAGAAACATAAAATTAGGTGCAGGAGTAGGCCATTCGGCCCTTCGAGCCTGCACCGCCATTCAATATGATCATGGCTGATCATCCAACTCAGTATCCCGTACCTGCCTTCTCTCCATACCCTCTGATCCCTTTAGCCACAAGGGCCACATCTAGCTCCCTCTTAAATATAGCCAATGAACTGGCCTCGACTACCCTCTGTGGCAGAGAGTTCCAGAGATTCACCACTCTCTGTGTGAAAAAAGTTCTTCTCATCTCGGTTTTAAAGGATTTCCCCCTTATCCTTAAGCTGTGACCCCTTGTCCTGGACTTCCCCAACATCAGGAGCAATCTTCCTGCATCTAGCCTGTCCAACCCCTTAAGAAGGCAGGCAGTGAAGAAAGGGAATGGCATGTTGGCCTTTATAACAAGAGGAGTTGAGTATAGGAGCAAAGAGATCCTTCTGCAGTTGTATAGGACCCTAGTGAGACCACACCTGGAGTATTGTGTGCAGTTTTGGCCCCCTAATTTGAGGTAGGACATTCTTGCTATTGAGGGAGTGCAGCATAGGTTTACAAGGTTAATTCCTGGGATGGCGGGACTGTCATATGCTGAGAGAATGGAGCGGCTGGGCTTGTATACTCTGGAGTTTAGAAGGATGAGAGGGAATCTTATTGAAACATATAAGATTATTAACGATTTGGACACACTAGAGGCAGGAAACATGTTCCCAACGTTGGGGGAGTCCAGAACCAGGGGCCACAGTTTAAGAATAAGGGGTTAGCTATTTAGAACGGAGACGAGGAAACACTTTTTCTCACAGAGAGTTGTGAGTCTGTGGAATTCTCTGCTCAGAAGGCGGTGGAAGCCGGTTCTCTGGATACTTTCAAGAGAGAGCTAGATAGGGCTCTTGAAGATAGCGGAATCAGGGGATATGGGGAGAAGACAGGAATGGGGTACTGATTGAGGATGATCAGCCATGATCACATTGAATGGCGGTGCTGGCTCGAAGGGCCGAATGGCCTACTCCTGCACCTATTGTCTATTGTCTATTGAGGACCTACTGTAGTTGTACAGGACCCTGGTGACACTGCACCTGGAGTATTGCATGCAATTTTGGTCTCCTAATTTGAGGAAGGACATTATTGCTATTGAGTGAGTGTAGCGTAGGTTCACCAGGTTAACTCCCGGGATGGCGGGACTGACATATGATGAAAGAATGGGTCAACTGGGCCTGTATTCGCTGGAAATTAGGATGAGATGGGATCTTATAGAACCATATTAAATTCTAAGAGGTTTGGACAGGGTAGATGCAGGAAAAACCAGGGTCACAATTTAAGAATAAGGGGTAGGCCATTTAGGACTGAGATGAGGAAAACCTTTTTCACCCAGAGATTTGTGAATCTGTGGAATTCTTTGCCACAGAACTCAGTGGAGGCCAATTCACTGGATGTTTTCAAGAGAGAGTTAGATTTAGCTCTAAGGGTTAAGGGAATCAAGGAATATGGGGAAAAAGCCAGAACAGGGTACTTTCTGAACTTGAATGGCGGTGCTGGCTCGAAGGGCCAAATGGACTACTCTTGCACATATTTTCGATGTTTCTATGTTTCTAGCAGCATTTCTTACTTTAACTATGCTCTTCTTAAACTGCTCTCAGATCTGTCGATTCCCTCTATCTGTACATTGCGGATGACCCGATTGTAATCATATGTTGTCTTTCCGCTGACTGATTAAAATGCAACACAAGCTTTTCATTGTACCTCGGTACATGTGACAATAAACTAAACTTAAACTCAGAAGGTTGAACAGGCTGGGTTGCAAACAATCATAGCATGTGAATAATGGTGTACAGCGCCTTCTCCTGGCCCAGGATATATTGCAACTTCACGATCTCATGTTGCATCCAATGCATGGAAAGAAAGGGTGGTGGGTATATGGAACAAGCTGCCATAGGAGCAAGGACAACGTTTAAGAAACAGACAGGTACATGGATAGGACCCGATTTGTAGGGATATGGCAAGTAGGACTAGTGTTGCTGGGACATGTTGGCTGGCGTGGGCAAATTGGGCCTATTTCCATGCTCTATCACTCTTTGACTGTAAAAGAAAAGGCAAAAGGTGCCTACAACAGACAGGCTGCTTCAAATCATGACCAAGGATGAAATTAAGCCCATGGAATGTGTGCCACCATCCAAACCACTTAAACTGGAAGTATTTTTATGAAAATAGGAAATGTTGATTTCTCTAAATTCAAGTAACTCCTGCATCCCCCTCCTCCCCCCCCCCCCCCAATCAACCTATCAGTCCCACTGGTCACATCCATGTATCCCTCGTTATCACGCTTTCCCCAACCAACAATGGGCCATTATGGACTCCACCCTTCCTGTTATATTCTGTTGACAGCCCTGATTTGTTCTGGCCTTTTCTCACTTCCAGTTTAGCCCCAACCCCCACCCCACCTCTACTTTCAGTCTGAAGAAGGGTTCCGACTCAAACCGTCACCAATTCTTTTTCTCCAGAGCTGTTGCCTGACCCGCTAAGTTTTCTCCAGCATTTTGTGTCTAACACAGGTAAAATGCATGGATATTTACGGTGTACCAAATAGTGATGTGTATGAAGGAACTGCAGATGCTGGTTTAAACCAAAGATAGACACAAAATGCTGGAGTAACACAGCGGGACAAGCAGCATTCTGGAGAAAAGGAAGGGGTGATGTTTCGGGTCGAGATCCCTCTTCAGACTAACATCAGGGGGGAGTGAGATAGATAGATAAGGAAGTGTGAAGGAGTGAAGGTGTGAACACAGGGCAAAGGGAATGAAGATCAAGGAAAATGTAGAATAGATCATTGTTAGCTGAGTCTTTCTGACCACTTTACATGTTTCCCTCCAGATTTACTTCAGTCAACCATGGCAAATGTATGGGAAAACAAATGTAATGCATAGCTGTATGAAGTTAAAAAGCTGAACAAGCTGAATGGGGGGCCAGCGAGCAAAAAGTGCCCAAGTGCCCAAGTCAACCAAGTGTTTGAGGCAGAAGGTGCGGTGAATCAACCCACAGCAATTTCTTTCAATTTTTTTCTCATCTCATTGCCTCTACTGAGCTACTTTGATAACAGAAGTCAACTACACATCCCTTCTATCTTCCCCAAGCCTAATTCTGGTATTGAGAGGTGCCCTAACTCTTTCCCACCTTTGTCAGACCCGAAGAACCTCCTTCGGGATTATTGCAACATAATGTTTACATATTCTGTTGTGCTGCTGCAAGTAAAGGGCCTGTCCCAACTTTCATGACCTAATTCACGGCTTTTTTTACTCATGGACATTTTTCAGCAGGCTAGAAAAACGACCCGACCTACTTGATGCCACGAGTACCTACGACTAGCATCACGACCTACCTACGACCTACCTACGACCTCCTATGACCTTGTGACGACCATGCTGCGAGTATGAATCAAGGGCAAACTCGGCAGAGGTCGTGAATTAGGTCGTGAAAGTGGGACAGGCCCTTAAGAATGTCATTGTTCCATCTGGGTCATATGACAATAAAATACTCTTGACTCTTGAACACAAGAATCAAAGCTGGGGTAGGCCAGTCAGCACTTTGCACCTCCTCCAGCATTCAATCAGATCACGTCTATCTTCTGCATCAGTGCCACTTTCCTGCACTATCCCACATTCCTCGACTCCCTGAATATCTAAAAATATATCACTCTCTGTCTTCGATACAGTCAGTGACAGAGTTCCCACATTCCACTTGGATAATGGATTCTGAAGACTGCCAATCTTCTGAAGAACACCAATCTGATCTCTGCCCTTAAATGTTGACCTCTTATTTTGAGACTCTGATCCCTGGTTCTAGACTACACTCCTATGTCCTCCCTGATACTCACCTACCATCTTTTTGACAGTCAATGTAAATAATCCCACCTTATTAGTTTTGACCGTTCTTTTAGCTATTTGCCATTTAGAACAATTTATTTGCCATTTAATTTGGCATTCTGGGCTTAACAAAATGAACACTTCCAACAAAAATATCAGATTGATGCACACCATAAATGCATCATGAACGGAGAAATGGAACCGTTTGATAAATATGGAAAGTTATGTGCCAACGAGCAACAATCCAAAAATGTTGGTAGGCAGAAGATCCAGATGAAAGCTAGGAACATGTTACACCAAAACATAAAAAGTCACAAAGTGCTGTAGCAACTCATTGGGCCAGGCAGCATCTCTGGAGAATAAGAATAGCTGATGAATCAGGTCAAGACTCTTCTTCAGACCCTATCGATGTTCTCCAGAGATGCTGCTGAGTTACTCCAGCACTTTGTGTGTGTTTCTTTTTACAAACCAGCATCTGAAGTTCCTTGTTTCTACAATATGTTGCACCAGAATCATACACTATGGCAATTAATGTTTAGCAATGCAAGTCTATCATGCATTCTAGGAAAGGTACTCACTTATGATAACGATGATAATGAATGCACATATTGCTCCAAGTATAATCATCATCTGCAAACACAACAAGAGAAAAGTTATTTGCAGTATAAATAAACTTGGCGAGTTCCAGGTAAGGTTACATCAATCTAGATCTGGATAATGCTCTTTACTTTCCACATGCAGTTTGTACATTAATTCATCCAATTGTTTCAATTATCTTTCAGTTATACTAATATAATAAGTTAAGTCAAATGACCACTGCGTTTGATTTCTATTGTAGGCTGATTATATGACCCTTGGTTCCATGTAGTCAGAGTGCTGTGGTGGTCAACGCAAAAGAGGTAGCTAGCAGGGTAACTGAAGGGTACAATCTGTCAGTTCATTGCCAACAACTTTCTCCCACTATTGTTTAATGCATAAGTAGTTTTCACAGATCAAGTGGTTGAGGTTAGTGGCTTTATTCCACACAAGTCTCTTTTATTCCTATTCATCTATTCCTATCTTCTTTGTAACTGCATCTATAATATTAACATTACATCTTCCTCCAATAGTGTGGTCCATACATTTAACCTTCAGGATAAAATTATGTTCCTAAATTAACATAGATTAACGATCAATTCATGTTTCAATTCATTTCATTTCTGCTCACACCCAAATATGGAAATATCTTTTTTTACATCTATCTTATTCAACTCCTTCATAACATTTTAGACCTAGATCAAGTTTCCCCTCACATGACATAATAACACAAAAAAGAACCCTAACCTGGTGATACTGATCACCATCACGCACTGGTGATAGGTACAATCTCTTGAATCTTGAATCAGTGTTGTGAATATGTTTTGCATTTTCTCATATTTTGCATTGAACAGTGAAAGACCTGGATAGAATGGATGCGGAAGGGTTTCCACCAGTGGGAGAGTCTAGGACCAGATGCCATAACCTCAGAATAAAAATACATACCTTTAGAAAGGAGATGAGGAGGAATTTCTTTAGTCAGAGGTGGCAATCTGTGGAATTCATTGCCACAAACATATGTGGAGGCCGAGTCAATGGATATTTTTAAGAAGAAGATTGTCAGGTTCTTCATTAGTACGGAGTCAGGGGTTATGGAGAGAAGGCAGGAGAATGGGGTTGAGAGGGTAGGATGGATCAGCCATATTGAATGGCGGAGTAGACTTGATGGGTCGTATGGCCTATTTCTGCTCCTATAACATGAACTTCTCCAATGCTACCTCGATTTATAATATGGTGATCCTGATCGAGCTAATTTCTACAACTTCTTTCAAGACTTGGTCGACAATATCTAACAAAGGCTAATTTAAAACTAAAAAACTTTCTGCCACCTTCCCGACATATTCAATAAACATCAACAAATGGCAGATATTAGAAAAGGTGAAATAAGATGTTTAAATGCTGGAAACATAGTAGGCCAGGTAGCATGTATGGAAAGGGATACCAAATTATCATCTCAGGTTGATCACTCCACTGGGAAAGATAATTTAGTTTTACATTTCCTTGAGGGTTAAGGAGGGATTAATGGAATGGGATAATTTCTTCTCATTGGGTGAAGTTTGGTTGCCATGGGGATAAGATGTGGTTAAGCTGTGGATGTAGGTTAATGAGGGAATGTAGAGATAGAGAGAGGGGAGAGGGAGAGAGGGAGAGAGGAGAGGGGAGAGGGGAGAGGGGGGAGGGAGGGAGGGGGGAGAGGGGAGAAGGGGGGAGGAGGGGGAGAGAGGGGGGAGGGGAAAGAGGGAGGAGAGAGAGAGAGAGAGAGAGGAGAAAGTGAGACAGCCAGAGACACAGAGAGAAAGGGAGAGAGTGAAAGGGAGGAGAGACAAGGTGAGAGACACGAGGAGAGAGACAGGGAGAACGCGGGAGAGAGGGAATGGGAGAGAGAGACTGGGGAGAGAGACAGGGAGAAAGAACAGGGACAGAGAGAGAAACAGGATGAATGAGACAGAGACAGCAAGAGAGAGAGAACAAAAGGACACAAAAGCTTGCTGCGGATCTGTTCTGCATTGCACTGCTGCTATTTCCTTGTGTTCCCTCCCTCTTCATTAACCGATCAACCCAATGGCTTCACCTGCAGCTTATCACCATAACAACCCTGGTCTCACTATCAGAGATGGTCCCTCTGTCCTATCTAACCCTTCCTCACTTCTATGCAACTTAAATCAATTAGACTTTTCAATTCTAATAAAGTGTCTTTGACCTGAAAATCAACCATGTTCTCTTTCCAGAGATGCTACCTGACTTGGTGAGTGTTTTATGCTTTTATTCCTGAAATATCTGTATGGAATTGAAGCACAACAGTAGTGCATTATTCTAGAATTAATCCCTATTTTCACTTTCTGGATCTTCATGGGGTTCCATCAATGTATGCCACCCTCAAAATACTATATAAGGTAGACACCATTTTACGTGAAGTTTGTTGATAAAAAGATCAGTGATTACAAATTCAATGCATATTTAACGTATTTCTTTTTAGTCATTTTTTAGTCATTCAGATGTGGAATTGTTCACAAAATCCCAGTTGGTATCAGTTAACAGGCTACATATTTGCATCAGCATGTCATATTCACTGTCACTACAATTCATTCCAAAATGAATGGAATTCATTTTGGAGGCAGA
This sequence comes from Malacoraja senta, assembly GCA_038087875.1. Taxonomy (NCBI): domain Eukaryota; kingdom Metazoa; phylum Chordata; class Chondrichthyes; order Rajiformes; family Rajidae; genus Malacoraja; species Malacoraja senta. Next base: position 41,491,308 of record CM075984.1, read on the forward strand.
ATATAATGCACTTTCAAGACTGGCTAGGACAGGTTTAGAGGGATATGGGCCAAATATAGGCAAGTGGGACTAGATGGGACATGTTGGTCAGTGTGGGCAAGCTGGGCCGAAGGGCCTGTTTCCACACTGTATGAGTTTCTGACTATGTAACATTTTTAGAACTACTGATTGGAAATCTATTCCTAGGAACAGGTGAAGTAAAGTGCAGTTATGGACATGGATAATTTCAAGAATCATGAGTGTTTTGTTCATGCAGAAAATTATCAACGGCCTTGCTGAAATCCATATAGACTACCTCTATGGCCCTGCCCTCATTAACCCTCTTGGTTATTTCTTCAAAGAACTCAACAAAATTCATGACTCATGAGAGACAATCTCCCACCCCATGGGACAAAACCATGCTGACTATCCCAAATCAACCCCAGTCTTTCTAAGTGCATGTACAGCTTATTCATCATAATCTTCTCCAGGAACTTTCCTAGCACAAATATTTGGCCTCATGCTCTATAGTTCCCAGGTTTTTCTTTACCACCTTTCTTCAATGGAGGCACAACATCAGCCACCCTCCAGTCTTTCGAAACCTCAACCATGTTCAACAATGATTCAAATATCTCAGCCAGGGCTCCTGCTACATAGTCTAAGTAACACTGGCAATTGTCAAGCTCATCCATTTTGCTTTGATTGATACCATGTGGTATCCTGTTGGTTGAAAGGCTCACCTTGCAGTTTTTCCACCAATACTTTCTCTTCAGCTTAGCAGCACTTGTTTCAAATTGTGAGGCCCCAGCTTGGAGAGCATCAGCACGGTCATCGAGCTCCGACAGCTTTTGATCACGTTCAAGAACTTTGTCGACATTTACCCGCATGATATCCACCACCTGGGAGAAACAGTCTGATGTTACACATCGTAATGCTCAGAATGCAGAAGGAAGAACGTTCATGACTTTAACACAAGCAACCGTGACTGGAAGATATACACAAAGTGCTGGAGTAACTCCGTGCTTGTAACCCATTGAATATATTACATTATCTGTAAATCAAGTATGTTTGATTGATTGATTGATTGATTTATTTCTTGTCATTTGAACCTCAAAGAGGCTCAAACGAAACTCCGTTTCCACAGCCATACAAACAAAACAATTCTTACACGACACACAAACAATTCAATTTACAGATATTTATAAATCACAACAGTTTTTGGCAACGTTTATTGGCCTGAAATATCCTTTAAAAACCCTGGTAGTTCTATGTGGAATTCACAGCATTTACTTTGATAAATGTTAGGAGGTTTGGGGTATCCATGCAAGACCTAAATTTCTTGGCAGATCCTCAAATATGTCACTCTGAATGGGCTCTGATGTTATACTCCTCATCCAGTCCAGTGCTGAAATAGCTGCTTCTTGCAGCTCCTTTGAGGATTACAATGAGAAATGTTCAAGTTCAAGTTACATTCATAGTCACATGCACCAATTGGTACATGTGACATTTGAGTTACCATACAGCCATACGAGTAAAAAGAACATGATACACGATAGAATTTAACATGAACATCCCCACCCAGCGGAATCAACGTTTCCCACTGTGAGGCAAGGCAATAAAGTTCAGTCATCTTCCCCGCTGTTCCAAATGTGCCAATGTTGACCTGGCATAATTTTAGCAGCTCCAATCATTTCCATGATGGGGAATAGTTGTTGGAGAGAGTTTGAGTTTCATATATTTTCAATATTTGTTTCATTAAATAGGTGAATTTAAATATATTTAATTACTCCTAACAATTCCTGATCTTTTAAACTATTTATATAATTGAATTTGTTTTTAAAAGATTCTTGGTTTATTGATGATGTTAGAAGGTTTATGTTTGCAATGTCAGGTACATTCAAGTTTCATGATAGCTTTGGTAGCTGCTTCACTCTGGGACTACGTCTTAAGTGGTTATCAAAGTATTTCTGCTGGACTTAATGCAAGGCCACGTTCTATCTTAGGGATCCACTCATGGACAGAGTTGGTTCAATTAGCTGCTGTAAATTACCAGGAACTGCCAAGTTCTTTCCACTAAAGGAAGTGTAGGAATGATACTGTCTTGCAGTTTGTGGTGGAAGTAGGTAATCTCACAACATTTACGAGATATCTAAATGAGTACTTGAATTGCCAAGGCATAGAAAGCCATGGACCAAGAGCTGTCAAATGGAATCAGTGTAGGTAATTAGGAGTCAGCATGCACATGTTTCATGATGGTCTGTTTCGAAGCATTTTACTCCTTGGTTGATTATTATCAGTTTCACCAGCTAGGAGAGAAATCGAAAAACAGCTAATAATCAACAATGAAGAATGCAAGTTAGGTAAGGAAGACTGCAGGCTCAGTGTAAGTTTTCATTACTGTGCAAGTATTCCTCCCTATGTAAATTGTGGGTCACAAGAAACCTGGTTCTCGTCTTTATGACATTCAGGATGAAATCACGTTAATTTGTTCATTTCCGAACTTTTAGGACAGACCTATTTTAGATTTATGTTCCAGCACTCATAAAGGCAAGACTGGGAATACGTTGAGGGATTGATGAAGCTTTCTCCCAAAATAATGAGGTGACCTCTTTCTAGGCTGAAGTAAAAACAATAGGCAGACTAGAATATGTTTTGGCTTCGCCAGAACTCCCACACAGTGGCTGTGGCCTCGCTTGCAATAATATCTTTCAGTACATGGAAAATGTATCATGTTATTTCCATATAACTGCTATATACTTTTTCCAGCATCTCAGGTGTGTCTTGGGAATGTGCACATTCAAACTATTTCCATAACTTCCTGCTGCTATTTCAGAAAACAATTACTTGACAAGAGCATTTCTATTTACCAGAAAAAAAATCCAAGAAATGTGCACCAATTTAATCAAATGTCATATGATTTGAGTATTTTTCTTAGAGATACAGCATGGATACAGGCTGTTCGGCTCACTGTCTCCATGCCAATCAACAATCACCCATACACTATTTCTATCCTACACACTCGGGCTAATTTTATTTTACCAGAAGCCAATTAACCTACAAGCCTGCACATCTTTGCAATTTGGGTGGAAACTGGAGCACCCTGAGAAAACCCACGTGGACACAGGGAGATGTACAAACTCCGTACAGAGAGCACCCAAGGTCAGCATCGAACCCGGGTGTCTGGCACCTTAAGGTGGTAACTCTATCGCTGTGCAACTGTGCCGCCTGCATAGTGACTCTTATGGGAGTAGATGGTAAATACAGTACCTCATCAACTTGAGCCTGTGTTTGCTGCAGCCTTCTGTTGCTGGTAGTGTTGACTGGTGGGGGTGGTCCTCCATCTCCAGGGGGCCCCTGGAGGTCCCCCCACAGCAGGAGCAGCACCAGCTTGGGTTGGGGCTGACCTACAAGTAAAACACAGAAAACCTCTCGTTAACAATGCAAAACAAGAATCTTCTGCAAGCAACATGATGCAGCAGCAGCAGCATGTCAAATGTACATGGAAGTCTTTACTTTAGAAATACACGTGGAAACAGCTCTTCGGCCCAGCGAGTCCGCGCCATACACTAGCAGTGATCACCCCATACACTAGCACTATCCTACACATTGGGCACAATTTACAATTTTACCAATTAACCTGCAAACCTGTACGTCCTTGGAACGTGGAAGGAAACCGGGGCACCCGGAGAAAACCCACTATCCTTTCTCTCCAGAGACAGTCTGAAGAAGGGTTTCAACCCAAAATGTCACCTATGCTCTTTATCCAGAGATGCTGCCTGACCCACTGAGTTACTCCAGCATTTTGTGTCCATCTATAGAAACAGGTCCTTCAGGCCAACTTTTCCATGCCATTCAAGATGCTCCATCTATTGTATTCACATTGACCTTATTTGTCCCATATTCCTCTGGATTCATCCAATCCATGTCCCCGTCCAAATGTCTTTTAAATGTTGTTATTGTTCATGCCTCAACTCCTTTCTCTGGCAGCTCATACCATATACCCACCACCCAGTGGGTGTCCTATTAGGTTTCTTATAAATCTTTCCACTCTCACTTTAAACTATGCCCTCTAATTCTTGATACCCCTACCCTGGGTAAAAGGCTCTGTACATTCAATCTATCTATTCACTTCATGATTCCAGAACTTTACCTGTTTGTCTGGTAATTTATCTGCACCACTGTGATGTAAAATTAAAGAAGCCATCATAGTCTTCTTCTTATCGAGTCCACACACAAGATTAGAAGTTGTTCAGCCGGAGCTGAACACACTTCTCGGCATCTGCATACAATGGTGTCTGTCTTGTCACTTCTTGTGTTTCTTGTGCGTGGTGGTGGAAAGATTGGTGGAAACAGGGCCGCGACGTGAACGCTCTTTCCTTGACCCCTCCATCATGGTAAAAGATGATCATCAAAATGGAGGGCACACAGTGGCGCAGCGGTAGAGTTGCTGCCTTACAGCACAAGAGACCTGGGTTGGAACCTGACTACGGGTGCTGCCTGTTTGGTTTGTATGTTCTCCCTGCGACTGCGTGTGTTTTCTCCAGTGCTCTGGTTTCCTCCCACATCACAAATACACGCAGGTTTGTAGGTTATTTGGTTTCTGTAAATTATCCCTAGTGTGTAGGATGCGAAACAGCGATAAAATAGAACTTGTGTATGCAATATATGCAGTATGCAGTGTATGAGTGATCACGGGTCAGCATGGACTCGCTGGACCGATGGGCCTGTTTCCATGCTGTATCTCTAAAAGATTATGAGAAATAACCCCTTGAAAACACAAAATGTTACCACCCATCTTTGCAATGATTATTTTTTCACATAATGTTTTCTCCATCATGGTGCAGAATTCAACACCCTCTGACCTTTAGCCCTGAGCATCACACTCCAGTCCAGAGTTGCAGGATAACTCTATCTCTCTGTCTGTGTCTGTCTGTCTGTCTCTCTCTCTCTCTAGCATTGCAGTCACCTGCAATCCCAGATTAACAACATGAAGCAAATTTGTGCTGGTTTCAAAACCAAATCTCCGAAATGTCTTAACCAAATGTTTACACCTTGCAGGCACTGGCACATAGTTTCCTGTTTTCTCTAGGGCAGCTCAAATCAAATTGAATCAAATTTGGATATATCTTAATTTCCATCACTCAGGTCAGTGTACAACCTGTCAAATTGTGTCACAACAAATTGTTATTATTTAAGTTTTGGTTTAGTTTATTGTCACGTTATACATGATACATGATAAAGGGAAAAGACACAAAATGCTGGAGTAACTCAGCGGGACAGGCAGCATCTCTGGAGAGAAGGAATGGGTTATGCTTCAGGTTGAGACCCTTCTTCAGACCTTCAGAGTCTATCTTTGATGTAAACCAGCATCTGCAGTTCCTTCCTACAGATAACGTGAATAATGTTTAGTGCAAGATAAATTCCAGTCAGTTGGTAACTAATATATTTTGACTAACTGGTGGACTAGTTTTATATTTTCTTCTTTCGATAGTATGTAATTTATAACCTTTCCTCCTATTTTATTTACTGGAGGCAGGTTGCTCTTAAAATGAACAAAAGTCTATGTGGACCAGGTGGAGTGAAGATGGCCACATTGATTTTAGTTCTGTTCCGAATGTCTCTACAATATCTTTAGTTGCTTTACTTAAAGAAATATGAAAAATACTGAAATCTAGGCAATGATAATAATGCACACCACTAGAGGACTCTCCACCCTAACAGGCACACACAATGTGCAGCACTGGAATTAAGATGCACAGAAACAAGATTTGAGAGGACAAGACTTGTACCGAATGTTGGCGTGACCACTCCCATTACTGTGGCAAGAAAATCATTTGATTGCCAACTACCATTTGGTCAATATGTGTGAGTCAAAATATGTAGCTATATCTGAGGTCCCAACTCCCACATAATGGATGTGCAATTGGTTTAGTTTGGAGATAGAAACAGTCCCTTTGGCTCACTGAGTCCATGCTGACCATTGACACGAATTGTATGTTCACACTAGTTCTATGTTGTCCCACTTACATATCCAGTCCATACACACTAGTTGGACAATTTCCAGAGGCCAATTAACCTACAAACCTGACATTTTGAGGTAGTAGTTCAACCGTTGTGCCACTGTGCCATCCCAAAACGACATCAGGACTTTATTAATACTCCAATTTATAGTGGCCCTGTAAACATTTTCATCCCTCCTCATGGGGCAACAAAAACATGCCTCTACTTAATGCCATTTACCAAATCCACAATGATCATTCTGAATAGATTGTCTGAAGAAGGGTCCTGACCCGAAACTACATCTGTCCATTTCCCCTCATATATGCTGCCTGACCTGCTAAGTTCCTCCAGCGTTTTGTTTTTTTGCTCAAGATTCCAGCATCTGCAGTCTCTTGTGTTACTACAATGATCCCTGTTATGCCCTGGGTCAGGAACTTGACCTATGCAAATACATCTTTTCTAATCTGCCAGCATTTAACTATTATGCAAAACAACAGCACTATTTCCGCAGATTATTGGGCATGTTCAAGCTAGTAGGACACAGTACTTACACAGTAGATACCAATTTCCTTATTTAGTTTAGTTTAGAGATACAGCACCCAGGAACAGGCCCTTTCGGCCGACCGGGTCCGCGCCGACCAGCGATCCTTGCACATTAACACCATCCTATACCCTACCCACTAGGGACAATTTTTACATTTACCATGCCAATTATCCTACAAACCTGGTAGTGTGGGAGGAAACCGAAGATCTCAGAGAAAACCCACACAGGTCACGGGGGGAACGTATAAACTCCGTACAGACAGCACCCGTAGTCAGGATCGAACCCGGGTCTCCGGCGCTGCATTCGCTGTAAGGCAGCAACTCTACCGCTCCGCCACCGTGCAAATGAAAATGTCATTTTCCAGTAAACCTCACACCAACGTTAATGGTGGAAAACTTAGTCCATCTGGGCCAATCTGTGTTTCTACTATAGGCTCAGAAATTAGCAAGCTTTCGTAAGTTCATAAGTTGTAGGAGCAGAATTAGGCCATTCAGCCCAACAAGTCGACTCTGCCATTCAATCATGGCAGAATCCCCTCTCAACCCCAATCTCCTGCCTTCCCCCACAACCCCTAATACCTGTACTCATCAAGAAATTGTTAATATCTGCCTTAAAAATATCCATTGACTTGGCCTTCACAGCCTTCCGTGGAAATGAAGCTTTGCATCACCAGGAAGCAGTTGGGTTTATGGTGCAATGCAAAGTTTTAGAGAAGACTTTATTTAGCCACAAAACTTGCTTCACTCATCACTGTACAACAAAGGAAGCACCAGGCCTTCAATTAACTGTCGGCAGCTGCTCCCTGCTTGTTTACACCCACTCGGGGATAACTTAAAGGACAGTCACGCAAATGTCAGTAGATGCAAGAAGGAAAATAATTAGCTGGCTTGATCATATACTAGAGCGAGACCTTTAGAAATCTCCCACTGCATGTGGTTTCCAACAGTAAACAACAGAAGCAGGAGGCAGTCTCACAAAACTGATCCAGTGAAGTTCCACCTACACATTGCCTCATGAAAACTGTCACTCCAGATGCTCAAAGCAGCAGCGTAGTTATTGGGAGATGAAACCAAGGTGAGATTTTGATGTTGAATAGTTGATTTATGCTAAAGTCCTTTTTTTGGCAAGCAGGCAGCAGAGGTGATGAAACGCTCTCAACCCACACAACTCCCCTCCCACGATATGCCCTGCTCCTCAAAATGGCCTAATTATCATGTCAAGGGAATTGCAAGCAGCACTTTGTTTGCAAAAATGAAATAATTAATCTGCAAAATGTATTTCAAAAAACCCGAAAGTTTAGTTTAGTTTAGTTTAGAGATACATGACCTTTGACCCACCGCGTTCCCACCGACCAGCGATCCCCGCACGTTAACACTATCCTGCACACACCAGGGACAATTTTTCACATTTACCAAGCCAATTTACCTACATACCTTTACGTATTTGGAGTGTGGGAGGAAACCGATAATCTCGGAGAAAACTCACCCGGTCACGGGGAGAATGTACAGACAGCACCCGTAGTCGGGATCGAACCTGGGTCTCTGGTGATTTGGGGTGGGAGGGTAGGTTGGTTGGTGAGGTGGACACAAACTGTAAGGCAGCAACTCTACCACTGTGCCAACGTGCCGTCCTATTTCTGCCCCCACCGAAAGTATTGAATCTGCATGCAAAGCTGCATAGTGTCATAAGCAGCTTTGTATGTTTTGGTATGTTCCTAAAATAATTTGTGGCAGAACAGTCACTCATTTATGATGCAACTTGGCAATGACAGACTAAGTTCCAGTTAAAATCTATACGGAAAACTCAAGCAGAGGAGGCGGAAAAGGTAAATGAGGCAGAATTGAAAACTGTTTCATTGAATCCCACCGAGAAAATTATTAATTTTGTTTGCCCATTCTGTCCAAATCAAACAGATTCATTAAAAAATAAATTCCTAGTAGCAAGTAGCTCCTTATAATTACACTCAAAAACTCTATTACTAACTGTGAATACATTTCTTTGCTTTGAGGGAAAGATTGCGACATTTTTTTTCTTTCTTCTCCTTAGGCCCTCCCTTGGAGTCAAGTACGATCCCAGCTACGTGGGATGCGATAGAGTTCAGGTGACTAATGCGGAAACACAGGTGGGGTGGGAGGGTAGGTTGGTTGGTGAGGTGGACACAATGCTGGAGTAACTCAGCGGGTCAGGCAGCATCTCTGGAGAGAAGGAATGGGTGACGTTTCGGGTCGCAACCATTCTTCAGACTGAAGAAGGGTCTCGACCCGAAACGTCACCCTTTCCTTCTCGCCAGAGATGCTGCCTGACCCTCTGAGTTACTCCAGCATTTTGTGTCTACCTTCGATTTTAACCAGCATCTGCAGTTCTTTCCTACGCAACCCATTTACAGTGTACTAATCACAAAGATCATCTACACACTATTGCCCTTGAGCAAACATTGGTTCGTCTTCCCTTTTTGGGCTCCATTTCACCTTCCCGTGTTTTCTCCTAATTCTTTTCAACCTCATCCCTTCATGTCCACTTATTAGATCCAACTACTAGTCAGATACCTGCATTTTAATACTTGGGAAACTGAAGGCAAACAGAAATTCAGTTGCAACATTTGTACAATTAGGAGCATTGAAAAATAATATGGATTGGTTATTGACAATATGGTCAATCATCATGATTAATTATGACAATGATTATTGATAAGATGCTGGTCCTGCATCATGCTATTGACTATATGATTATTGATTAATGTTAAGCTCAAGATATGATTTAAGGTTGAAATAGGTGGTTGTTCTGCTAATGGATTTGGAGGTTTTTATAACAATGGTGCTGTTTGGATCTTTGTGCTACTTTGAGATGACCACTGTAGATAGTCCACATCTCAGAAGCATTCGGGATCATTACCCTCATCATGGACTTTGTGCCAGGGTGAAGCTCTTGATCTTCAAACACTTCCTCTGATAACCAAAGGCTTTGCACGGATGCCAATAGTGATTTATTATAATTGGTATCAGCCTTAGTTGGGAGATGGTCCCAAATTATGAGAAAAAGTCCACATTTGATCAGGTCATTGTTGACAGGTTGGGGCAGACTGGAAGAAGGGTTTAGTTTTGCAAGTGTTTAACTGGGACCATCAGTGAACAAGTTTACAATGACTCAGAGTTCATCCTTTGAATGTACTTAGTTTAATTTAGTTTAGACATACAGCGAGTCTGCACCGACCAATGATCACCTGTACACGAGTTCTAACCTCTTGGCCAACAATTTATAGAAGTCAATTAACCTATTGGGAGGAATAATGGAGAAACCCGGAGCACCCGGAGAAAACCCACGTGGTCACAGGGAGAACGTACAAACTCCATACAGGCAGCACCCATAGTCAGTATTGAACCTGTGTGTCTGGCGCTATAAAGCTGCAACTCTACCGCTGCACCACTTCTATGCAAGTAGCATCTGTGTCCTATAAATCGATGACTGAGGTCCTGGAGTGTGGGTGGCAGAGATGGGATAGTCCGATTAAAATTGTAGAGCAGCTCCACTGAGGTGGAAAGCTCATTGAAGGTGAGGTATAGTGTTGCAGGAAGGATGGAGTAAAATTTGGGGTGACGATACAGCTTTGCATGACACCACCTCGCACCGACATTGGAGCAGCTTTGGACCCAGCCGTTAGAGCCGCAGCTTGCCTGTCATTAATGCAAGCACTACGCACTGATCCTCACTCCCAATCAGTGGTCGCAAACCCTCCACTAACAGACCTCCTGTTCTTCCCCCTCAGGCAACAAACCTCGGGCTCACTATTTATCACAACAATCAGCCACTGCAACTGAACAGAAATGAAAATGTTTTTTTACTCTCATGAAGCAAACAATGCAACCGACATCAAGTCTGGCCTTGAGAATGGGAGGATGGTGCCGGTGATGACGACGCACGCGACGGGCAAGGAGCAAGGCCAGTAGGAGAGGGAACCGGGGTCTGGTCTATCCCGCCTTCCAGGTCAGCACGGAGGCGTCCCGGGACACAAAGATGAACGGGCCAGGAGAGGGACATCAGTTCGCAGGTTGATCCACACATCCAAGGAAGGCGATGACTGGAGGCCGGCAGCAGTCTGGGGCTTGCCTGGTTCGGGCAAACCTCATAACAACTAGAGCGTGGACTGGACTTTGAAACTGGCGCCAAAACTTGGCACCTCTTGCATGCGGGCTCAGTGGCCTGTTTCTGTACACTTTGCTAAGCGGGGAATCATGCTTAGATACGGCAATTCTCCACTGGAGTATTTGTAAGAAAATAATTTCATTGTGCATTTTCACTTGTCACAATAAAGCACCATTAAAACATTGATGTTGTAAAATCATACAAATATTTACTGGCACGGCATGAAACACTTTGAATTGAGAGCAATATGAATTTGACCATGAATATTTTCACCATCCACAAATAAAGGATTTTAGGGTTAAATCTACAACAAGGTCTGATGCAGGCCAATATTTAGAATAATCATTATTTAAATGGACGTGCATTTGATTGCAGTCGTTACTACTTTTGAAATTATATTCTGGATTTATCTTGGCAAAGGAATTCTACCTTAATATTAGCAAAATAGAGGTTAAATGTGGAATGGTAAAATAGGGGGGAAGGGGAATTTTACATAATGTCAGTGTTACTACCACATTTTAGATTTGGTTAAACATTTGATTGGCATTTGAAAAAATGTATTTCCTAATACAAAACTTGTTAACATGATAACTGCAGTGAAAATATGCCTAGAATTGACAATTTCATTTTAAAGATCATTCTGATGCCTTTGCTAAATCTGTCACATTGGATAGCATCCCTCACAAATCCTTAGCAACCTGACAACCAATAACCTGCAGTTAATGACTCACCAGCACATGACAGTCTGTTCAGCCAGATTTACCACTGAAGTACAATTATCACTTGCGGCTTAAAATAAAGTGTTAGAAAAACTGACGTCTGATGGATGGCATTCAGCAAGGGTATACAATATTGATCAGTGGAATACAGAGCCAACAGTTCCGTCAGGAAGCAGTTGAAATCGTTTTACGTTTTTGCTAGTAGCTGACAAAAAATAATAGTTCAGCACAGCAGCCTGTCCTTTAGTAATGCTATGCCTTTTTCAGAGAAGAATGAACCCATGATTAGGACCAGAACAGATCAACAGGCAGAGATGAAGCCATTTTCAGGATGTCTTAAGATAATAATGAGTAATATAAAAAGGATGCACTTTAGTCCATCCAGTCCTGCTATGACTGAATCCAATTGTTTCTTAAAGAAACCCAACTTATTTTTTCTGTTCACTGTTCATTAATGGCTTTGGATGGGCTGTGTTCGAACAAAAAAATCTTTCATATTAATCCTTTTATTAATTTTACTTGCTTCAATCTCGTGTTCCTTTGTTTCATTCTCACAATTCAAATAACATTCCGGATTTACCTTTCCAATTTTAACCATTTTATTTACTGTACCGTCTTCTGTGAGATTATCTCAGCAATCTCGCTTTTCTCGCTGCAGACATACTGTATGAGGCAAGACTCAGTCCGGGGCTCTTTTCCACTCCGCTTCCCGACTTGGAATTTCTCACTCATCTCTTAGCAACCAGTAGCCGGATGCAGTACAAAGGTGACCTGTCTACGAGCTACACAATTTATTCACAATTTACTCCAACTTTAGTTATCTAGTTAATAGAGACTGGGCTATGTTGCTTTCTACTATACATTAGGTTTCCGTTCAGGTTTCCTAAGTGGGACAGGGGCATAACTGTCTACCCTATCTATGCCTCTCATAATTTTTTATCAGGTCTTCCCTCAGCCTCCAATGCTTGAGAGAAAACAGGTCAGATAGTAAACCTTCTCAGATGTTCTACACATGTTACATCAAATTGCATCAGCCATGGTTACTTAGATTTATTTTGCACAACTTTTTCTTATTTCCAGATTAATTAGCAACGCTAGAGACAAGAACAGGCCATTCAATCCGTCTGACCCATTCTACTATTCAATTGGTGCATGGCTAATCTTTTTTTCTTCCCCTCCGTATCTTCACTTTCCTTTATGACATCTTCAATATCTGTTCAGACAATTTCAAGATTTCGAGTGTTTCAAAATTTATAAATTCTATCAAAAATCTCCAAGACATCCACAGTAGATGCGTCTTTGAAATAGGGGCAGTAAAAAAAATGCTTTTCACTGTACCTCGTGACAATAAACTAAACTAAACTAAACTAATAGATAGACACAGAGTGCTGGAGTAACTCAGCGGGTCAGGCAACATCTCTGGAGAAAAGAATGAGTAATGTATCGGGTCGTAACCCTTCTTCAGACTAAACTAACATACTGCTATAATTTACTTTCAGAGCTAAATTAAGTGAGAACTGCCAACATTTTACATCTCCAGTGGGAAAATAACAAATCTTGAAAGGTCTTCGAAGACATGCAGCTTCAGTGAATTGATGGGTAGTTTTGTTCTGCTGCCAGGGAGTGTCATATTATTACCTCTGAATCTCTGGTTGGAGAGGAATTGTCAGTATTAGAGAAAATATATCAGATGTCCTTCAATTGAAGAAGCATAGCTTTGAGGCGTGGAGTCAAAGTAATGTTTGCAGTTTACATTCTGCCTCACAATATGAAAATCTGCTTTCACAATTTATTTTACTGCTGCAACTCTGGTCTGAAGTCTTTTCATAAATTGGTCTTGGGCTTGTTTCAGGAGAGAAAGACTGCAAATCAATGGGTGTCTATTTCACCTAACAAATGCAAATGCTTTTTGTAACAATACAGATAACAATTTATGGATTATTCCCTTATGTTTGTTCTTGAAGTTTGTCACGTGTAAGGTGTACATTCATTAGATTATGACCTAGATTTATTTTAGGCATGTTCCCATAATGTCTAAGTCATCGCATGTCTATGTTTTTTATAAGATGAGTAAAATTCCTACTGCTGCTTTATCATCTTTCAGAAATGGGATAGAAAAGACACCAAAATGTTTTGTAAACATTTGCATTCATGAAAACATTTAATTCAAGAATTGTTTGTTGACCCTGCAATGCTTAAGCTTTTCTGGTCAGTTGGAACAAAGCAAATATTCACATAATTCTTTCTCCTATATAAAACCATGAGGCTATGTGCATTTTTACAATTCACTGGTATTAATGCCCATATCTAGGATAACTTGAATATTAAGATTTATACACAATGGTATCAAATTTCAGAAAGTAGCAAATTTAAAACACAAGGTGTAATTGCAAAAATCTTTAGATTGTGTCCACAAGGGGTGCCACAATAATGCTCTTTTTTAAAAATGAAAAGCATTTTGGCCATAGAATAGAGATCCCTTTATTAATTGCAGTTTGGATAAAATCATAAAGCAATCTCTGATATTGGTGGTAATTCCCTCCCTAAACCCAACCAATTCGCCTGTGATCAATCTTCCTTTAGATTTGGTCACTATACCTGACTGTTCTACCTTGGGCCTGTTTATTTTGCAATTTGTGCACCAATTTAAAATGTTTATTTCGTATTAAAGGGGCTGAATTTATAGTCCATGGTGGCACCAAACAGCTCATTTTCCAGGAGCTGCTTTCACTCTATCATGCATCCAGCAAATAAATGATGGTAATGTTCCAATACAATGCTGGACATTCATTTTCCATTGTAATTTTCATGTATTCGGTGCTTCCCTCACACTGATAGTAAAATCATTGTATAAATGTGGTTGTGAACCAACAGGATTGGAGTTCATTAGAAATGCTACGCACTAACTGAGCCAAATAACTCTTCAGCAGAGAACATCATTATCCTCTTCACCTTGCCTGAACCTGACCACAGAGAGAGAGGTACAATACGAGAGCCCTTGTATACTCATTTCTGTGCGTGGAGAATATATTGATAAAGACTATAATTACATGTTGATATGTCTTTAGAAAACTTCAAAAACATATTCATTTCATTAGCAGAAGGTTACTCCAAATGATTTTTTCATTTACTTCAGACTGCTTTATAGATTTTGAAGATATTAATTGTTTGTGAAAAGTTGTTTATGTAAAAAATGTCATATTCTTAGAGTGGAACACTTTTAAAAACAAGGAGTTGAATACAGGTGAAATAACCAAGATCGTATCATGACTTGGGAGCAGTGGTTTTAGCATTTTGCACTATTATTGCTTGTATATACTGTATACACACACTGAACTTTTTTTTCTCATTTATTAATGTTTACATGAATGCTCTTACAAAGTAGTTGATGATGTAATCTTTTATATCACACACACAATGCTTCCAGCTGTAAGTGCTACATTTCTGCTCATGATCCATACTGTTTCTGTGTAAGAAATGCATGATTCAATGTGGCAACATTGCACAATGAATCAATTCACTGTTCTATACTCATCCTACTTTAGTGCATGTGTTTTACGTAGAGACGTGTGCAATCATTTAATACATGCAGCACAAACCCTGTGTCCTGCTGCATAATATACTTGAATGTCTAGACATGTATCTTCATTGCAGGAAAGATGGCATGAATCACAGATGCAAGTTGCTTAAGAATTGAAATTTGCAAATGTATAACAGTGGCCCCAAAAAGAGAAAGGCGAAGGATAACAGTGGGAGGAAACATTTCTTCTAATTAGCCTGGTCTGTCTGACCTCTTATGTGAGACTCTTTCAACTGGGGTTTGGGAATTATTTATGCAGCCAATCCAATTATACGTTGCATTACACATCATCAGATTTACCATTATGATTCTGTAAATTCAATACCATGACTGCGTGTATTGCTGAGTGAAACCAGTTGATTATTAATGGGGAAATGGTTGACTCCACCCTTAATTTCTCAAGTCATCTGCCCACCTTGTTATCACTGCAGGATGGTTCCCTGCAGTACATCTGTACAAATTACATAATCCTACTACAGATCTCTGAAAATCTTGTTTTAGAAGGCGTTAGAACTTCAATTCCCTTGATCGATTTGAATGCAAGACTGTCTGTTTGAGTATATCAGCTGTGCATTCCATATAACATATAACATGCCTTGGATTTTCTTGAAAGGGGTCCACAGCACACATGCAAGTCCCAATTCCCAAACACACTTCTGCCAGATAATTCCACACCTAGCAGCTGAACCGCACGGTCATAGCAGTCCGAGGGTTCTTAGTGGGTAAGAAGGAGCTCTGTACATTAGAAACATAGAAACATAGAAAATAGGTGCAGGAGGAGGCCATTCGGCCCTTCGAGCCAGCACCGCCATTCATTGTGATCATGGCTGAACGTCCCCTATCAATAACCCGTGCCTGCCTTCTCCCCATATCCCTTGACTCCACTAGCCCCTAGAGCTCTATCTAACTCTTAAATCCATCCAGTGATTTGGCCTCCACTGCCCTCTGTGGCAGGAAATTCCATAAATACACAACTCTCTGGGTGAACATTTTTTTCTCACCTCAGTCTTAAATGACCTCCCCTTTATTCTAAGACTGTGGCCCCTGGTTCTGGACGCGCCCAACATTGGGAACATTTTTCCTGCATCTAGCTTGTCCAGTCCTTTTATAATTTTATATGTTTCTATAAGATCCCCCCTCATCCTTCTAAACTCCAGTGAATACAAGCCTAGTCTTTTCAATCTTTCCTCATATCACAGTCCCGCCATCCCAGGGATCAATCTCGTGAACCTACGCTGCACTGCCTCAATCTCAAGGATGTCCTTCCTCAAATTAGGAGACCAAAACTGTACACAATACTCCAGATGTGGTCTCACCAGAGCCCTATACAACTGCAGAAGAACCTCTTTACTCCTATACTGAAATCCTCTTGTTATGAAGGCCAACATTCCATTAGCTTTCTTCACTGCCTGCTGTACCTGCACGCCAACTTTCAGTGACCGGTGTACAAGGACACCCAGGTCTCGCTGGGCCTCCCCCTTACCTAACCTAACCCCATTGAGATAATAATCTGCCCCCTTGTTTTTGCTGCCAAAGTGGATAACCTCACACTTATCTATATTATACTGCATCTGCCATGCATCTGCCCACTCACTCAATCTGTCCAGGTCACCCTGCAACCTCCTAACATCCTCTTCACAGTTCACACTGCCACCCAGCTTTGTGTCCTCCACAAACTTGCTAGTGTTGCTCCTAATTCCCTCTTCCAAATCATTAATACATATGGTAAACAGTTGCGGCCCCAACACCGAGCCTTGCGGAACTCCACTTGCCGCTGCCTGCCATTCTGAAAAGGACCCGTTCACTCCTACTCTTTGCTTCCGGTCTGCCAACCAATTTTCTATCCATGTCAACACCCTACCCCCAATACCATGTGCTCTAATTTTAGTCACCAGTCTACCGTGCGGGACCTTATCAAAGGCTTTCTGAAAGTCTAGATACACTACATCCACTGGCACCCCTTCATCCATTTTACTTGTCACATCCTCAAAAAATTCCAGAAGATTAGTCAAGCATGATTTCCCTTTTATAAATCCATGTTGACTTGGACTAATCCTTTTACTGCTATCCAAATGCCCCATTATTACCTCTTTAATAATTGACTCCAGCATCTTTCCCACCACCGAAGTCAGGCTAACTGGGATGGCGGGACTGTCATATGAGGAAAGATTGAAACTTCCCTGTAAGCTACTGGCAGCCAGGAAGGTCCCAGCACAGCTTTGCTGCCTGTCAATTATCTTCATATTCAAATAAGATATTGAAATTACTATTATCCCCCCGAAAACCAACTGCACAATATGGATTAAAGAAAACTTTAAAAGAAAACGCAAACTATCAAATAAAATGGCAGCACAATGGTGAAACGGTACAGTTGCTGCCTTGCAGCACCAGAGACACAGGTTCGATCCTGACTATGGGTACTGTCTGTACGGAGTTTGTCGCTTCTCCCTCTGACCGTGTGGGTTTTCTCCGGGTGATCCGTTTTCCTCCCACACTCCCATGACATACGGGCTTGTAGGTTAATTATCTTTGGTAAAATTGTAAATTGTCCCTAGTGCGTAGCATAGTGTTAGTGTTGGGGTTACCGGTGGTCAGCGTGGACTCGATGGGCCCAAGGACCTGTTTCCACGCCCTTCAAACCCTTAAAGTCTAAAGTCTAAAGTGTAGTTTATTCTTCCCGCCCTAAGATCCCCATTCAATTGAATGGGCTCTTGGATACAGAACACAGAATCTAAAAGCAAAACAAGAAACAAATACCAAGGAATCTCAACAAGCTTCTGGTCTACTGTGGAATGTCTTCTGGAATCGGTGGCAGTGGAGATTTTGTTAAGTACTTTTTTGTTTCTGTGTCAGTTTTGGAAACTACTAGCAAATGCTCAGAGACATGCTGGCAGTTCCATGAAGATCCCAGCAAAATCTGGATTACTATCATTACGTTGATAAGGTTAGCATGCCAACATATGTTATGTGTAAAGTATGCCATTGTATTTTATGCAGGAGAAGAGCCTGATACTGCTTTTATGGCAATGGGAGGTGGTTTAATAGCAATATGATGCAGGTTAGGCAAATGGATATATAATAATATTCCATTGAATTACTCAGCTGCCTTACCATTATAGACTACCCAGCTTCTTCTCCAATCCAAAATACATCCAGAAGCTGGTGTGCTTAGGCTTTGGCCAATAGGAAAATTGACCTATATTGCTGGCGCACATACATTATAGGAACCCGAGGAGAAATATTTTCAATCAGAGGGTGGTGGGTATACGGGACAAGCTGTTAGAAGAGGTAGTTGAGGCGGTACATGGACAAAGATGATTTAGATGGATATGCGTCAAATGCAAGCAAATGGGACTTGCTTAGTTGGGTCACCTTGGTCGGCAAGGACGGATTGGGCCGAAGAGCCTGGTTCCGTGTTGTATTACTCTATAACATGCCAATTAGATACAAGGAACTGTCACAGGAGGATTTCAGTATAGGAGTAAAGAGGTTCTATACATTCAGTTGTATTGGGCTCTGGTGAGACCACATCTGGAGTATTGTGTACAGTTTTGGTCTCCTAATTTGAGGAAGGACATCCTTGTGATTGAGGCAGTGCAGCGTAGGTTCACGAGATTGGATGGCGGGACTGTCATATGAGGAAAGATTGAAAAGACTAGGCTTATATTCACTGGAGTTTAGAAGGATGAGGGGGGATCTTATAGAAACATATAAAATTATAAAAGGACTGGACAAGCTTGACGCAGGAAAAATGTTCCCAATGTTGGGCGAGTCCAGAACCAGGGGCCACAGTCTTAGAATAAAGGGGAAGCCATTTAAGACTGAGGTGAGAAAAAACGTTTTCACCCGGAGAGTTGTGAATTTGTGGAATTCCCTGCCACAGAGGGCAGTGGAGGCCAAGTCACTGAATGGATTTAAGAGAGAGTTAGATAGAGCTCTCGGGGCTAGTGGAATCAAGGGATATGGGGAGAAGGCAGGCACGGGTTATTGATTGGGGACGATCAGCCATGATCACAATGCTGGCTCGAAGGGTCGAATGGCCTCCTCCTGCACCTATTTTCTATGTTTCTATGAACTGCAGATGCTGGTTTACAAAAGATGCCACAAAGTGCTGGAGTAATCCAGTAGGTCTGGCAGACTCTCTGGTGAACATGGATAGCTGACACTTTGAGGCAGGATCTTTCCCAAAATGTTACTTATCCATGTTCTCCAGAGATACTCCCTGAGTTACTCCAGAACTTTTTTTTTTGCTCATACAAATTAATAGCATTAAATCAACAAAGACAAATCAGGTGAACAGTGTAGTTCAGGCGAAGTCTGATAATTTGAAAAGTTAGTGTGACAGTGCTGTCTCTGATATGATTATTCTCGATGAATAACATAAAAAATGTAATTACAAGATATGCCCTTATTATCATTTAAAAAAAATCACACATTACAAGAATACTCCTGGTGTATATTTTTATCACAATAGCTAAACTGTATCTAACGTTTTGGACATGTTTAACCATAAGATCATAAGACATTTTGGAGCAGAAATATGCTATTCAGCCCATCAAGTCTGCTCCACCATTCTATCATGGCTGATCTATTTTTCCTCGCACCCCCATTCTCTTGCCTTCTCTCTGTAATCTTTAATGCCCTTACTAATCAAGAACCTATCAATCTCCGCTTTAAAAATACCCAATGACGGCCTCCACAGCAGTTTGCGGCAAAGAATTCCACATATTCATCAGCTAAAAGAATTCCTTCTAAAGGAAATCTCCATTCAAAATGTACGTCCTTTTATTCTGAGGCTGTGCCCTCTGGTCCTAGACTCTCCCAGGCTGGATGGCCACATGAACATTTAGAACTCAAGAACGGTCTCGACCCAAAACATCACCCATTCCTTATCGCCAGAGATGCTGCCTGTCCGGCTGAGTTACTCCAGCATTTAGTGCCCCATCACCTGTACATTAATCCCACATGCCCGCATTTGGTCCATATCCTTCTAAACCTTTCCTATCCATGTACCTGTCCAAGTGTCTTTTAAGAACCTGTCCAAACTTTATCTTTGAACTTCACCAGAAATATAAAGATAACAGGGAGCAGCTTGATACACATTCCACTGTGGAATTTTAATTAAGTGTAGGCTTTGATATTTGCACCATGCTCCAACATGCTCTGGGCCTTCATGTGTCAGATACATGGACCATTTCCATCAGGAGGTTGTGCTCTGTGAACTAAATGCACCGAGTCATCTCACATAATACGCAAAACCGTTCCAACTTCCACACCTCCAAGGCCACATTTCATGGTTGGAGAAAACAATTCCCCTCTTCCAGAGCATCAGAAATGTGATTCACAGCCTGCAACTTGCTGTGCATGGATTAAATCTTCTTGTCAAAATATATTTTTCCCATTCGAATTGTCAAGTGTTGACATGATATGAATAAAATAAGCGGCATCTAGAATATCTGACATGGGCACAGAGAATCTCCTTGAAAATGCAATACAAAGGAAATCGTTGGCACTTGTATAAGATTTGGCCTTTCACATCCTCTTACCCATGTCTTCTTGTTTTTTATCAGATTTCTATTACTGGAGAAAGGTAGTCCATCAAATATTAAATGATACAAAATATTGGCTTG
This sequence comes from Malacoraja senta, assembly GCA_038087875.1. Taxonomy (NCBI): domain Eukaryota; kingdom Metazoa; phylum Chordata; class Chondrichthyes; order Rajiformes; family Rajidae; genus Malacoraja; species Malacoraja senta. The sequence goes on from CM075984.1 coordinate 41,511,900, forward strand.
AAAGATTAAATATGATTTGGTGTGGGTTTTTGAATGATTGAAATAAAGGTGAAGGATGAGCTGGTCTCATGAATAACAGTGGGTGGAAACATTTCTTCTAATTAGCCTGGTCTGTCTGACCTCTTATGCAAGACTCTTTCAACTGGGGCTTGGGAATTATTTATGCGTACAATCCAATTATAGGTTGCATTACACATCATCAGATTTACCATAATGATTATGTAAATTCAATACCATGACTACTGTAGCGTCAAACAAGTTGATTATTAATGGGGAACCGGTTGACTTCACCCTTAATTTCTCAAGTCGTCCACCCACCTTGGTGTAACTGCGGGATGGTTCCCTGCTGTACATCTGTACATGTTACATAATCTTACTACAGATCTCTGAAAATCTTGTAAAAGCGTTAGAACTTCAATTCCCTTGATCGATTTGAAAGCAAGACTCTCTGTTTGTGTATATCAGATGTGCATTCCATAGACGTCTGGTGGAGCTGGGTATCCAACAGGCTATTAAAAACTACAAACTCCAAATAAGCTCTGACCTACATTTTGTCTTTGGTCTCGACCCGAAACGTCACCCATTCCTTCTCTCCAGAGATGATGCCTCACCCGCTGAGTTATTTCAGCATTTTGTGTCTACATTCGATTTAAACCAGCATCTGCAGTTCTTTCTTACACACACACACACACACACATATATATATATATACACACATGCACACACACACACATATATATATATACACACGCACACTCACACACACACACATATATATATATACACACGCACACACACACACACACACACACATATATATATATATACACACGCACACACACACACACACACACATATATATATATATATATATATATATATATATAGTGTGGAAAAAAGTCCTTCGACCCAACTTGTCCACACTGACCAACATGTCCAATCTACACTAATCCCACCTGTCTGCATTTGGGCCATATCCCTCTAAACCTGTCCTATCCAAGTACCTGTCCGAATGTTTCTTAAATGTTGCAATAGTACCTGGTTCAACTACCTCCTCTGGAAGCTCGTTCCATACACCCACTGCCATTTGTGTGAAAAAGTTACCCCTCAGGTTCCTATTAAATCTTTCACCCCTCACCTTATACCCATGTCCTCTCATTCTCAATTCCCCTACTCTGAGCAAGAGACTCTGTATGTCTACCCGATCTATTCCTCTCATGATATATATACACTGAACTGTTATTTTGTTTATTATGGCATTTACAGAGTACTAGTTATTCCCTTTATCCTATATATGCTATATAAGATCACCACTTAGCCTCCTGATAGACACATTTGGTTTAAACCAGCATCTGCAGTTCCTTCCCTAACCACTCAGCCTCCTACTCTCCAAGGAATAAAATCCTAGCCTGCCCAACCTCTCTCTATAGTTCAGGTCCTCGAGTTCTGGAAGCATACTCGTAAATCTTTTTGGTGAACTGATTAGTGAAGTTTGCTTGTAAAAATAGAATGACTTGAAAATTTAATGTGGTGGTTAACTTCTGCATCTATGTGGGAAGGTCCCTATGCTAGATCTCATTTGTTGGTTGAAGTAGATGCCATGATGTAACTTCAAGATGGTCTCCCCCACAGAATATAAACTGGAGAAAAAGGTCTCCTTGGGCACTCCTGATTAAGTGCATCGGGGATTGAAGCTCATGTCTTGGAATGAGACCCAGAGAAATCTAGATGCCTGAGAGGCAAGCACATCTGCTTTTGGTGCCTTGACTGAACTTTTCTTCCCCCCTAGATCCATCACTGCCAGATGGACTCCCATGCCAATTGAAGTTAGTTTCTGCTAATAAAGCAGCTCTTAGCAGCAAAGGCACTGGAGGGAAAAATATATCTGCTGAAGAATCGCTGCAATTCAAAGCACAAGCAGCCATGTGTGTACAACCGTGCAGATACAGGTTCGTAACATAACAGACAAAAGAACGCTATCGCCACCAGAGCTCCAAATCTGGCAATACATTTGCCAAAGATTAGAATACTAAAATTTCAATACTACCCACTTTTAAGAAAATAACCTGGACCTCAGTAACATCCAGAAATATCAAAGGCAAAAAAACCAACTGCACAGAATGTTAATTAAAAATATTTTCGAGTGAAAGAAATGGGATTAGATTTAATGCGCATTTAATTATATTAATTTTAAACCTTGTTTGGAGGATGCACACTTAATTGCAAATGAATGAATTGTTGATTTGAGATTATTAGCTTAGGATGAGTTTTGGTTGTGCATGATTTGAAATATGGTATTTTGTATCATAATCAAAAAGCCATACATAGTGGAAAGGTGAAGATATTTGCAGAAGGGATACCAAGTTCAAGTTCGAATTTATTGTCACATGTACCAATTAAGGTACAGTGATATTTGAGTTGCAGGCAAAATGGCTGGAGGTTTGGCTGCTCGTGTTGCAAAATAGGGTGAGGTGGGTGCATAGAACCCTGAGCGGCAGCAGAGTGGGGAGAGGAGTGCGGGTGATAGAGGAGGAGTGAGTGCAGCGGGTGAGGGGTGATGATTGGTGGACTCTAAGGGTATGAAAGTTTGCCAGGCAGAAGTGCAAAAACCATACAGATTTGAACACCAGGATGGGAAGTTTGCAATCGTGGCATTAGACCCCAAGCAGTATTGCAACCAAGCATGGACGGGACTGGACGCAATATGACAACTAGACCTTGGCTTGTTTGTAGAGGATAAGGGATGGGCATTTGGCAAGGAAATCCGTAGACATAAAAACATCCCAGAGAACGTTTTAATAGCAAAAGGGTAGATCCAGAGGCAGAGATGATGGAACACTCGGAAGATGGACGGCTTTTGATTATGACGTAAAATACCATATTTGAAAGCATGCGCAACAAAAACTCACTCCGTTAATATACTAGTTACACTAGTATGCATGACTTGAGTAATAACATGCATGAGTAATAACATGATAGCATATTAGAGAATGCCAAAGGGCAGATCCAGCAGAACCTCCAAGGGACCTTTGAAAGGCTGCTTTGAATCATTTTTTTCCCATCAGATCGACCATAGTTAGTTGCCATTGTGTGAACGCATAGGGTGCCCTTTAGCTGTGAGTGGATGCGGATTGGAAACCTAAAAGTATAGTAAAGATCTCCTGCTGCTGGCAATTATGTGAGTATACTTCAGGAACTGGAAGCTGTGCCTAATGAGGCCTTCTCTTACATTGGCCTTAGGGTATAGATGTCTTCATGGGAGCATAATTGATTCTGTACCACTATCATAAGAAGAACATTGATATGTATAGCTAAGGCGATCAATGTAAAACAACTTGCATGATAAATCACTTTAGCCTGCACTGTAAAATATTAGTGATACAGGAAACAATGGAAATGCTTCAAGAGAGATCTGTTAACTTAATACAAAATGTAATAGTTTCAGTTAACCTGATATTCATCTTGATGTCTTTTGACTATGAAAATATACATTTTTGCAATTGGGAGATTTGAAAGATCTATTAAACAACAAAATCACTTAAATATGTCCATGTACCTAGGCTATTTGAATCATAAAGGTATTTATTTCTATTTCAGATAATATCTGGTAACATGGGCTTTGTGTGATTTTGGTCCCTAAAATATATTTTAAAGTGCAGAAACATGAGTTAGATGTGAAAGGGAGAGAGAGGGGAATTTGATGGTTGAATGCGTAGGTAGTTTTGGAGTTGATGCGCTTCTTCTGCTGCTTTCAATGGTCCTCCATGCAAGGAGATTCGAGTTTTCTGGTGCTCTCTAGCAGGGAAATGGAGTTGATGTATTTAGAAGAGATATATTTAACGGAACTGTTTTGTTCAACAATTGAATAGTCAAGTTTTGTTCTCCTTTCCGCGACACACTTTTGGAGCTGGATTTGTGTAAAATTGTGTAAAATTGTGCAGGCCGGGAGAATAATCACTTGGAAAACTGTTTTAGTCAGAGGGTGGTGAATCTGTGGAATTCTTTGCCGCAGAAGGCTGTGGAGGCCGTCAATTGACATTTTTAAGGCAGGGATAGATAGATTCTTGATTACTATGGGTGTCAGGGGTTATGGGGAGAAGGCAGGAGAATGGGTTTAAGAGGGAGAGATAGATCAGCCATGATTGAATGGCGGAGTAGACTTGATGGGCCGAATGGCCTAATTCTGCTCCTAATACTTATAATTTAAGTTACAAACTGGCAAAGGCCTAGTCTTAGATTGAAGGCATGGCCTAGTGCACAACACAATGCATTGATCTAGCAAGCTCCAAACTCAAATTCCAGATACACAAACATTTTTGGCTTTCTCTTACTAGTTACTCCTAACTGCCATAGTTAAATAATTAGTGCCAACATATTTGGCCAGTATGTACAGAATAACTATTTATTTTCCTACTAAAAGTAGGCTCTATAGACACTGCAGACGAAACCCAAAAGAAACAAATTAGTTTGGCACTGCTCTTGATTGCCCTTTCCAGAAGTTTAATAAAAAAATATTTAAATGAAATAATTCATAAGTATAACTGAAAGCTCCCTGATGAAGTCATCATGTAAATTAATTTGTCATTTATAAATAGCGTTTCCTGATTGATGTACAATGGAAATAGCAGGTGGTTGAACAAATTTTCAAGGAAATGTTACAGGTTTAAACAACAAACAATAAATCAGAAAGAAAAGGGCCTGTCATTAATGTTGGGAATTTCCCTCCAATGTTCAGTATGATTTATTTCCGCAATTCCCATTTGTGGCTGCAATAAGAACTAAATGCTATCAGGGCAACAGGTTCAGACAATTCCCACTTTACAAATACATGTGTAGGAAGGAACTGCAGATGCTGGTTTAAACTGAAGGTTGACACAAAAAGCTGGAGTAACTCAGCGGGTCAGACAGCATTTCTGGAGAAAAGGAACAGAAGACCCTTCTTCATAGAAGCTGTCTGACCCGCTGAGTTACTCCAGCTTTTTGTGTCTATCTTCGGTTACAAATGCATGCCTTTGGTAAACAAGCAATTTGCCTGTAGCTCCTAAATATAAGGAAGGACTGGTAGGCTGCACGGCCAGAAGGAAGCCGCTGAGCCAGCCCTTGCTCGTCCCCCGAGGGCTGGAGAACTAGAGAGGGGGATGGAGGGAGCCGGCGACGGCTGATGCGAGAGCAAGGGCCAGTAATAGTGTGAACTGGGGTCTTACCTTCCACTCCCTCACCGTCGGGTGCGGAAGGCACCCCTGGGGCACAAAGGCTGAAGGTGGCCATGCAAGGAGGGAATGAGGTCCACTGGAAGATCCGGGCGGAGGCGACGGCTGGAGGCCCTGCAGCAACCTGGGGCTTGCCTGGATCTGGCACTGTTCCAGAAGACCGAGCGCATGGTCTGGACTGGACTTTGAAAATTGTGCCAAAACCTGGTGACTTTTGCATGCAGGGGTCTCTGTAGACTATATTGGTGCACTTTGTACCAATGTTATTAGGTATGACAATATTTCACTGAACTGTATGCAAAAAAAAGAATTTCACTGTACGTCTGTACATGGGATAATAAATAACCATTGAACCATATAAAAATGTGTTATTATTGTGGTTCTGAGCAGAGATCAACAATGGATGTGCTGTTGAAGAAACCCTTCCTTCTTTTTCCGAGTTGGTGTCTCATGATTGAGGTTGAATTAATTCCACCCCAGATTTCTTGGTTCTGAGATGACTAATGAGGATAATATGGAACACACAGACTTTACCATGAATGAGGTAGGAGATCCCCAATAGGATTAATTTGCACACCTAAGGCACTAGAAATCTGCTCTGATCCAGAAACTTGAGTTCAAATCCCTCCATGGAAACTGAGGGATTAAATTCAAGTAATCAAATAGATTAATAATTTTAATAAAGCAAGTCTTCATAATAGTGAGAGCATAAAAAAACCTCATAGAAACATAGAAACAGAAAATAGGTGCAGGAGTAGGCCATTCGGCCCTTCGAGCCTGCAATATGATCATGGCTGATCATCCAACTCAGTATCCCGTACCTGCCTTCTCTCCATAACCCCTGATCCCCTTAGCCACAAGGGCCACATCTAACTCCCTCTTAAATATAGCCAATGAACTGGCCTCAACTACCTTCTGTGGCAGAGAGTTCCAGAGATTCACCACTCTCTGTGTGAAAAAGGGAATCACAAAGGATTTCCCCTCTATCCTTAAGCTGTGACCCCTTGTCCTGGACTTCCCCAACATCGGGAACAATCTTCCTGCATCTGACCTGTCCAACCCCTTGACAATTTTGTACGTTTCTATAAGATCCCCCCTCATCTGGTTCACCATTGTCCATCAGAAAAGGAAATCTAGCATCCTTGTCAGACATGGCTTCAAGGCGACAAAGACAGATTGGGTGAGGAGGCAAAAGCATGGCAGCTAAGTTTTGCAGTGGTTCAACATCAAGTTGTCCACTTCGAAAGTAAAAATAAAAAGACAGCATATTACTTAAGCGATGTGGTAGGCAACAATGTTAATGCAGTTGCATGTGTCGGAAGGAACTGCAAATGCTGATTTAAACCGAAGATAGACACAAAATGCTGGAGCATCTCAGCGGGGCAGGCAGCATCTCTGGAGAGAAGGAAAAGGTGACATTTCTGGTCGAGACCCTTCTTCAGACTGTTTATGCATGTGCACATCTATCGCTGAAAGCAAATGTGCCGGTGCAACAAGCAGTTACAAAAGCATTATTATAACATTTCCAATCGCCATCTGGCTGGGTGATTTGTGAGATGGCATGTTCCACCTGTTGCTTTTACTGGGCTTCCATGTGCACCAGTGCTTGGCTTTGGTGTTCCCAGTGTAAAGCTGAATGTTCTTTTACCTGCTTTGAGGGGTCATGGACCAGATTGCCAGAGGTTAGCAAGGATATTCCATTTCTCACAAAGGCTTTAAAGACAACCACAAAACATTTCCTCTGTTAATCTAGTAATCTCATTTAGTGCTGTAACTCTAGACAGAGTGAGACCATAGACATAAGAGCAGAATTAGGCCATTCGGCCCATCGAGTGGCTGTTTGGAGGTCTGGTGTCAGGCATATGAATGACATGGCTTGCCGAACAGGGCTGATTAACTTTAATTAGGGCTTCAAGGCTGCGCAGGTTGGCCTAGGAAAGGATGGCAACACCGATTTGCACATCCTTTCAATGGATTTGGAGGATTTTGTGCAGCCAACACTAGGGGCATCTCAATGGTCTCAGAAGCATCCATGAAGAAAGTGGTCACTGCTGCCAGCAGGCCCTACATTTTGCGCCATCACAGTCTTTGGCCCACAGAGCAAAAGTATTGTTGGAGGAAATCAATCAGGCAAAAATTGTAAAGATTATGCATGGTTTGGGACAAGATGCAGTTGAGGATATCGGGGAAGATGCAAAACCAGGGTTGTCTTTGAAGGATTGGATACAAAATCAGGCTGGGCTCTATCAGATAGGAAATATTATAATAATCAGGGAAGGAACAAAACCAGGGATTTCTATCAAGAATTGGACACAAAATTGGGCTGGGGATAGGAAATATTATAATAATGCTTTTGTAACTGCTTGTTGCACCTGCATTATTTGCTTTCAGTGACAGCTGTTTAAGTGCATTAACATTGACTCCTACCACATCACTTAAGTAAAATGCTGTCTTTTTATTGTTACTTTCGAAGTGGACAACTTTATGTTGAACTACTGCCCAACTTATCTGCCATGCTTTTGCCAACACTCTCAATCAGTGTACGTCGCCTTGAAGCCAGATCTGACAAGGATGGTAGATTTCCTTTTCTGATGGACAATGGTGAACTAGATGTGTTTTTACAACATTGCATTTTATGCACTCACTTTTATGAAGACTTTCTTAAAATTCGAAATCTATTAGATTACTTGAATTTAATCCCCCAGTTCCCATTGAACTCATGTCTTTGGATCAGAGTAGATTTCTAGTCCAATTATTTAACCATTACCCCATCAGACACAGGGTCCTTAAGTGTGCAAATTAATTGGTTGTAAGTGTATTAAGGGAGTAGATCAAGTGCTGTTTGTATTACTGCACATTCTGGACAGCTTACACCTGACTGCACTTTGCCTGTGTGGAGAATGAAACATTTTAAAACGTGCAGGTACTGCAAGTCAGAAACAGAAACAGAACATACTGAAAACACGCAGCAGGTTGGGAAAGAAAAACAGAATGAAAGTTTCAGGTTAAAGACCCTCCATCAAAACGATTCTGACTTTAGCTTTTAGAGATACAGAGTGGAAACTGGCCGCTGGGTGTACCGAGTCCATGCCAACCAGCGATCGCCCTGGACACAAACAACATCCCACACACTACGGACAATTTACGATTTTTACCGAAGCCAATTAATCTACAAGCCTATACGTCTTAGGAGTGTGGGAGGAAACCGGAGCACCCAGAGATAGCCCACGTGGCCACAGGGAGAACGTACCAACTCCATGCAGACAGCACTCGTAGTCAGGATCGAACCTGGGTCTCTGGTGCTGTAAGGCAGCAGCTTTACCGCTGTGCCACTGTGTCGCACTTCTTTTACCTGAAATGTCTACTCTGTTTCGCTTTCCACAGGTGCTGTCTGACCTGTTGTAAGTTTCCAACGCCTCTTGTTTTAAACACAAGGGTGAGAGATGCTTTTTGAAAGTAACAGAAAATAGACCCTGGTCACGTTTAACGAATTGGTTTTAAATTAAGTTAAATAGCACCTCTGCCATTATCTCTGAAATTGAGAAGATCAGCATTAAGATTTCTTATCTCTCCATTGAACAATCCAGTCCTCAACAGTAAGCAGCTATTCTTTGAAACACAACATATTTTAAATTTAAAGAGCTTGGGGTTCCAATGCTTAACTAACCTAAAAATACTGAGCAAATTCCACATCACGGGGGATTTAAGTTTCATTGATTGAAGCACCACAGTACCTATTACTAAGACATTATAATTTATTTTTTGACTATTAACATTCAGCAAGGCTTTACAATTGCATCAGTCTAGGTCTCCCCTTCCAATCGGAGAACTCCTGTGGTTCTTATTGCTCAGAATGGTCTTGAGTGCACTTGTTGAAATGGCATCGTTTTCATCACCATCAATACATTGCAGTGCCCTTATAAATAAATCATTTCAAGTTAGAAATTAAGGCATCTTTTAGAGATTTCTCTAGAAAGCTATAATTCTTCACGCATTTTGCTGGTGGCAGCAACCAAACAATTCCTGTGATTAAAGGTGTTAACAGTGGCAGCTGTAATTTTGCAGCAACATAACAAGAGGAACTGAATATTTAAAGTGCCAACTTTTCTGAAAATAACTAGAGAAACAATAAAAATAAAAAGGAGCAGCTTTCCAGATATATCCCTGAGTCAGTCCTTTAAGGACAGTAAAGGCAGTATGGAATTAATTGTAATATCAAAAGATGACCACAATGAAAGGTGGGAAAGATTAAAAGAGAGCAAAGCAGCATGAAAACAGGCCCTTTGGCCCAACTTGTCTATGCTGACAGCCTCTTAGGATTGAAGAGGCAAGGAACTATAGACAAACAAAAAGCACAAAATATTGGAGTAACTCAGTAGGTCAGGCAGCATCTCTGGAAGACGTGGAACAGTGATGTTTCAGGTCAGGACTCTTCTTCAAATTAGCATGTCGGAAGTGGCGACGCTGTCGTACAGCAGCGGCTCGCCTGCAGTCCGTCTGTTTTTACTTTTTTTGTTGTTTTCTTTTGTCCTGTTTCAGTTAAATTTTAGTTTATTGGGTTGTGTATGTGTGGGGTGGGGGGGTGAAACATGACTTTTGTCTCTTCCTTCGGGGGAATGCGACTTTTTCTTGTCGTGTCCCCCTTCTCTGCCTCCGTCTGCGCCGAGGCCAAAATGGCGGAGCTGCCGGCCTCCAACTCCAACTGCGAGCTGCCGGCCTCCAACTCCAACTGCGAGCGACCGACCGACCTCGAGGCTCCGGAGGCAGAGCCAGGACTTACCAGCGCGAGGCTGGCCAACTTCGGGGCTGCGGTGGCGTTCTGGCGGTGGCGACCGAGGACACTGGTGGTGACCTGAATCCGGAGGCTCGGCCGCAGCTGGCCCAGTGGACGACATCTTCGGGAGCGTGAGGCTGGCCGGCTTCGGGGCTGCGGTGGCGTCCGGCGGTGGCGACCGAGGACACTGGTGGCGACCTGAATCCGGAGGCTCGACCGCGGGCCCAGTGGACGACATCGTCGGGAGCGCGCAGGTCACAGGTTGGTCAACTACAGCTGCGTCCGCTGGACTGGAGGGCGGCAGCTTTGGCAGCTTCGACCACCCCGGGCCGCGGAGTTTGAACCGGCCCGTCGCAGAGCACGGATTCGGCCGCTGGACTGGCTTACTGTCGCCCGGCGGGGCCACAGCATCAGAAGCCTGGATCGCCTCAGCGCAGAGGGAGAAGAAAGCGGGAAGAGACAGAGACTTTAAGACTTTTGCCTCCATCACAGTGAGGAGGTGCCTGGTGAACTCACTGTGGTGGATGTTAATTTGTGTTTATTGTGTGTTTTGTCATTTATTATTATATGTATGACTGCAGGCAACGAAATTTCGTTCAGACCGAAAGGTCTGAATGACAAATAAAGGAATCTCTAATCTCTCTAATCTCTAATCTCTAATGTCTGTAGAAGGGTCTCAACCTGAAATGTCACATATTCCTTTTCTCCAGAGATGTTGCATTACCCGCTGAGTTACTCCAGCGTTTTGTGTTTATCTTTGAAGATGAATTATCTCCATTCTGGTTTTAGTAATTCTGGGTTTATGAAGTAATCCACCCCTCTTCCTCTTTCACCACACTGCTATGCTCTCCTTTTGCATGGATTCAAAGTTATAGAGCCATAGAGTCATAGAGTTTTACAGCATGGAAACAGGCCCTTCAGCCCAACTTTCCCACACCAACGAACATGCCCCATCAACACCAGTCCCACCTGCCTGCATTGGCCCATATCCCTCTAAACCTGTCCTATCCATGTACCTGTCTAAATGTTTGTTAAACTTTGCGATAGTACCTGCCTCAACAACCTTTTCCAGCAGCTCGTTCCATACACCTATCACCCTTTGTGTGAAAAAGTTACTTTTCAGGTTCCTATTAAATCATTCCCCACTCACCTTAAACCTATGTCCTATGGTTCTCGATTCGCTCCACTCTGGGAAAGAGACTCTGTGCGTCTACCTGATCTATTCCACTCATGATTTTGTACAAAGTTGTTAATATTATCCACAAAACGCATAATTCACTTTGAGTGGTGATGAACAAACAAACAGCTAACAATGGCCCGTTTCCTTTATCATCGTTACTTTTTTCCATATCTTTCATTCATTGTTCTTTATCTACCTACATCATCGTCTATATCTATCGTTTCCCTTCTCCCTAACTAGTCTGAAGAAGCGTCTTGACCCAAAATGTCACCCATTCCTTCTCTCCAGAGATGCTGCCTGTCCCGTTGAGTTACTCCAGCTTTTCGTGTCTATCTTCGGTTTAAACCAGCATCTGCAGTTCTTTCCTATACTTAATCTGGAGACAGATTTAACCTGCAACATACATTTGAAAGTCTTGAAGTACTGATATCCCCCAAGGGCATTAAACATTGTATTGGACCTGCATCATTCATAGGCACTTTCAAACACTCTAGCTGGTTGGTAACATTGTGCACATTTTTCCACCTGCCATATCGCAACGGTAATTTTTTGCTTCTCGATGACAGTACAAAGTACAAACAAAAAATCATTAAGTACATCTAATGACCAAATGACCAGGTTCAGAACAACTATTAAGTTCTTTATGGGTGATATTTAAAACTATTGTCCTACTGTTTTAGAACTGAAAATGGAACTGAGCAATATGCCAGGGCAAATCTGAATTGGACACAAAGTGCTCAGCACAGTAACTCAGGCAGCATCTCTGGAGAACATGGATGTGATGTTTCAGGTCAGGACCCACCTTCGGACTGATTGTGGGGAGAGAGGGTGGAAGAAAGCTAGAAGCGAGGAGCGGCGGCACAAAGTGTGACAGGCAATAGGTGGACACAGATGAGAAGGGTTTTTAATAAGTAAATGATTGGAACAAAGGTCAGAAATAAAAGCACCTATCCATGTTGTCCAGAGATGCTCCCTGACTCCCTGAGTTCCTCCAGCGCTTTATGTGCTTTTGTTCAAACTGGCATCTGCAATTCAAGTTCAAGTTCAAGTTCAAGTTCAAGTGAGTTTATTGTCATGTGTCCCTGATAGGACAATGACATTCTTGCTTTGCTTCAGCACAACAGAACATAGTAGGCATTGACTACAAGGCATTCTATAAATATATACACACATGAATCAATATACTGATAAAGTGCAAATAACAGTATTGGCTAATAAAGTTCAGTGTTATGTCCGAGCCAGGTTTAATAGCCTGATGGCTGTGGGGAAGTAGCTATTCCTGAACCTGGTCGTTGCAGTCTTCAGGCTCCTGTACCTTCTACCTGAAGGTAGCAGGGAGATGAGTGTGTGGCCAGGATGGTGTGGGTCCTTGATGATACTGCCAGCCTTTTTGAGGCAGCGACTGTGATAGATCCCCTCGATGGAAGGGAGGTCAGAGCCGATGATGGACTGGGCAGTGTTTACTACTTTTTGTAGTCTTTTCCTCTCCAGGGCGCTCAAGTTGCCGAACGAAGCCACGATGCAACCGGTCAGCATGCTCTCTACTGTGCACCTGTAGAAGTTAGAGAGAGTCCTCCTTGACAAACCGACTCTCCGTAATCTTCTCAGGAAGTAGAGGCGCTGATGTGCTTTCTTAATAATGGCATCAGTGTTCTCGGACCAGGAAAGATCTTCAGAGATGTGCACGCCCAGGAATTTGAAGCTCTTGACCCTTTCAACCATCGACCTGTTGATATAAACGGGACTGTGGGTCCCCATCCTACTCCTTGTTTATACAAATCCCTTGTTTATACAAATCTGAATTGGATTCTGTTGTAAATTCAAGCCATCAAGTGGAGTGTGGTTAACATAAGGCTATTAACTTGCTGGACCTTGAACTTTGCTGGTGGTCTTTTTACCTTAGTTTAGTTTGTTCAGAGATACAAACTCCATACAAACAGCACCCGTAGTCGGGATCGAACCCGGCTGAATGCGCTGTAATTGAATTGAATTAGACTTTATTAATCCCCTTATTCAGGGGAAATTCAGATGTCCTTGCAGCACACTAATAAAATACAACATAGTATTAAAAAGAAGTTCAACACCAAAACATCCCCCCACAGTGGTTCCCACTGTGGGGGAAGGCACAAAGTCCAGTCAGCAACTCTATTGTAAGGCAGCAACTCTATTGCTGCGCCACCGTGCCGCCCAGTTTGGTTTAAGTTTAGAGAAAGATCAAAGAAACAGGACCTTCGGCCCACCGATTCTGAGCCGACCAGTGATCACCCCATACACTAACACTATCCTACACACTAGGGGCAATTTACAATTTTACAGAGGCCAATTAACCTACAAACCTGTAAAACTTCAAATAGCCATTGCTTTCCCTCTCTCTCCATCCCCTCCCCTTCACAGTTCTCCCACCAGTCTTACTTTCTCTGACTACATTCTATCTCTGTCCCGCCCACTCCCCTGACATCAGTCTGAAGAAGGGTCTCAACCTGAAATGTCACCCATTCCTTCTCTCCAGAGATGCTGGCTGTCCCACTGAGTTACTCCAGCATTTTGTGTCTACCTTCGATTTAAACCAGCATCTGCAGTTCTTTCCCACACAACCTGCAAACCTGTACGTCTTTTGAGAGTGGGATGAAACTGGAGCACCTGGAGAAAACCCACTCGTTCACAGGGAGAAGCTACATGCTCCATGCAGACAGCAACCATAGCCAGGATCGAACCCGGGTATCTGGCACAGTAAGGAAGCAACTCTACCACTGTGTCACAGTTCCTGTACCTTCTGGGAATGGAAAGACTAAATGTGACTGCCTTACACCATCTCTAAGTATTTATCACATTCTTTGATTCAAGACCCGAAGAGAAAACGGAATCTTTATTGTTTAAATCTTGAAGATGTAGATCATTAAAACAGAATCTTGTCACGCACTTACAGCACAAACCAGGTCAAAACAGATTTTTTTTTGTATAGCCCATTCTTTGCAGACTTAGAGAGAAAATCCAATTACGAAGAAAATTATGTTTATAATAGCTATTTCAATAACCAGCATAAATCACGGGATAAAAGGACCAACAACACTGCCTCTGATCCAATAAAACAGAAGGAGGATGACACAGTGATGCAGCGGTAGAGTTGATGCCTTACAGCACCAGAGACCTGGGTTTGATTATGACTATGGGTGCTGTCTGTACGGAGATTGTACATTCTCCCCGTGACTGCGTGGATTTTCTCCGGGTGCTCTGGTTTCCTCTCACACTCCAAAGACGTACACGTTTGTAGGTTAATTGGCTTCAGTAGGAATTGTAAATTGTTCCCAGTGCATAGGATAGAGCTAAAGTATGGGGTGATCACAGATCGGCGCGGACTCAGTGGACCGAAGGGCCTGTTTCCACACTGTATCTCTAACCTAAACTAAACTAAAAATAAATATAGTGGATGATGTAGGAAGAATGTCAATTTTTGGCTGGCACGAATCTCACAGATCAAATGTACGACTTTTATCGTACTCGTTTCTCCAATTTTATTCATCATCATATTACAAATATTAGTAGAAAAACAATCTTTTATTTTAGATGACAGACAAAAAATGGGTCTGGTTTACCAAGGAAAGACACAAAGTGCTGGAGTGACTCAGTGGGTCAGGAAGCATCCCGGTGAACATGGATAGGTAACATTTAGGGTCGGGACAATTCTTATTACCTGTGAATAATAAAGTTGCATTTATTGATGTCAGAACCTGAATTGGATATACTCCAGGTGTGGTCTCGCTAGGGCCCTGTACAAGGACCTCTTTGATCCTATACTCAACTCCTCTTGTTATGAAGGCCAACATGCCATTAGCTTTCTTCACTGCCTGCTGTACCTGTATGCTTACTTTCAGTGACTGATGAACAAGGATCCCCAGATCCTATTGTACTTCCCCTTTTCCCAACTTGACACCATTTAGATAATAATCCGCCTTCCTGTTTTTGCCACCAAAGTGGATAACCTCACATTTATCCACATTAAACTGCATCTGCCATGCATCGGCCCACTCACCCAACCTGTCCAAGTCACCCTACATTCTCATAGCATCCTCCTCACAGTTCACACTGCCACCCAGCTTTGTGTCATCTGCAAATTTGCTAATGTTACTTTTAATCTCTTCATCTAGACCCTATCCCCAATACCATGTGCTCTAATTTTGCTCACTAATCTCCTCTGTGGGACCTTATCAAATGCTTTCTGAAAGTCCATTTTTAATAAAACAATTAATATGTGTAAGAATCCCCCTTTTCATTTATCCCCTATTACTAATCTCCAACGCTCAATAGGATGGATCTATATGCAAAAATGTGTACACTTAAATATCTGGGGTGAAGATGAACAGAAATCAAAATTGGAAGCTCACCCAGCTCAACCTCCAGCTTAATACACTTAAATGCAAAATGCACATATTATTGCTCAGAAAATCAGTTAATATTTCACATTAATATCTCTACTCACCAATCCCAAGGTTTGGATTTCTTACTGAGAAGAATATTAATATTAGAGTCTTTTAAATTTAGAGTTTACATTGCTTTGATAAGGGAACTCAAGGTAAAGGAACCATTAGGAGGTAATGACCACAACATAAGTTTTAATCTGCAATTTGAGAGGGAGAAGGTGAAATCGGATGTGTCTGTATTGCAGCTGAGCAAAGGGGACTACAGAGGCATGAGGGAGGAGCTGGCCAAAGTTGACTGGAATTCAATTCAATTCAATTCAATGAACTTTATTTATCCGTTAGGAACTTCATTTGTGCAGAACATCAGTGCATGTACAGTTCACATACCCAGCAACACAACACAATATACCACACACATCACATACCAGCAGTCCAACAGTGGTCAGTAGGTAAAACTTGCAAAGCACAATACATGAAGAATAGGCAATAAAAACATTAAAATGTTTAAAATGTATATATAAATAAATGAATAAATGAGTCTAATGGATGTAGGCACGAAACTCGACATAGCTCTCTTAGTCCTGAATGTGAGTGACCTGTATCTCTGGCCTGAGGGTAGAAGACTGTATTGGCTGTGCAGTGAGTGAGTGGTGTCTGAGGCTATTTTTGTTCCTTTTAGTTTAGTCCTTCTATTGTAAATACTGATCAGTGGTTCCTGCTCCAGTCCGATTATTTTACTGCTCATTGATATGATTTTGTTTAGTGGGTTGCGATGGATGTTGGATAGTGACCCAAACCAGGCTGACATATTGAAGGTTATTACTGATTCATTGAAACATTTGTAAAAAGCTGTCAGGACTGACTGGTGAACCTGAAGTCTGCGGAGTTTCCTCAGGAAAAAGAGGGGCTGCTGACACTTAGAACAGATAGTTTCACTGTTTCGTTGGAAGGTGAGTTTGTAATCAATTATTGTCCCAAGGTGTCTGTATGACTCGACCCTTTCTATTGGCTGGTTATAGACTATCAGAGTGGGGGTGATGGAAGGACCTTTACGGAAGTCAACAACCAACTTCTTTGTTTTGGAGGTATTGAGGTCAAGGCAGTTCCGCCTACACCACTCTGCAAAAATGTCCATCTCAGACTGTAGCTGTCCCTGTGAGTTGGTGGTGTCCATGATCACAGTGTCATCAGAGTATTTAATGTATGTTATACCTGGGTCAGTGCTCCTGCAGTCGTTTGTGTATAGTGTGTACAGAACCGGTGAGATTACAGAGCCTTGTGGGGCTCCTGTAGAGACTGTCTTGGATGAACTGAGGTGACCGTTGACTCGGACCCTGTGGTGTTTATCTGTTAAGAATGAGAGGATCCAGAGGATCAGGTGCGGGTTGACATCCATCTGGAGCAGTTTTCGTCCCATCAGGTGAGGTTGCATGGAGTTAAAGGTGCTAGAGAAGTCCACAAAGACCAGTCTAATGAATGATTTGGGCTTCTCAAGATGGGTATAGGCTCCATGCAGCAGCGTTAGTACAGCGTCATCCACACCCCTGTGCCGTTTGTCTGCAAACTGAAAAGGGTCAGCATGCATACTGACCTCCTCCTGAAGCTGGGAAAGAATAAGCCTTTCAAAGCCTTTCATGACCAGAGATGTTAATGCCACAGGCCGGTAGTCATTGTCACAGGTGGGATTGCTCTTTTTGGCTACTGGACAGGTGGTTGAGGATTTCCAGAGTGACGGGATTGAATGTTCTGACAGGGAGCGGTTGAAGAGATGACAGAAAACACCTAGCAGGGGTGATGGTGGAACAGCAATGGCAGGAATTTCTGGGAATAATCTGGAAGATGTAGGGTTTTTTCATTCCAAAGAGGAAGAAAGATTCTAGGGCGAGAAAGAGGTGACCGTGGCTGACAAGGGAAGTCAAGGACAGGATAAAACTAAAAGAGAAGGCCTATAACAGAGCAAAGATTAGTGGGAAGCCAGAGAATTGGGAAGCTTTTAAAGAACAACAGAAGGTAACTAAAAAGGCAATATCGGGAGAAAAGATGAAATACGAAGGTAAGCTAGCCAATAATATAAAAGAGGATAGCAAGAGTTTCTTCAGTTACATAAAGAGTACGAAAGAGGCAAAAGTGGAAGTTGGCCTAGAGTGGAAGTTGATGCAGGAGAAGTGATAATGGGGAATAAATAATTGGCAGAACAGTTGAATAACTTTTTTTGCATCAGTCTTCACAGTGGAAGACACCAGCAATGTGCCTGAAATTCAAGAGTCAGGGGGTGGAAGTTAGTGGAGTGGCTATTACTAGGGAGAAGGTGCTTGCGAAGCTAAAAGGGCTGAAAGTGGATAGGTCACCTGGACCAGATGGACTGCACCCTAGGGTTCTGAAAGAGGTGGCTTTAGAGTTTGTGGAGGCATTGACAGTGATATTTCAAGAATCACTAGAGACAGGAGAGGTCCCAGATGATGGGAAAATTGTCAATATTACCCCTCTGCACAAGAAGGGAGCAAAGCAGAATAGTGTGAACTATAGGCCGGTTAGTCTGACTTCGGTGGTTGGTAAATTTTAAAGTCCATTATAAAGGATGAGGTTATGGAGTACTTAGAAGTCCACAATAAAATAGGTCAAAGTCAGCATGGCTTTGTGAAGGGGAGGTCTTGCTTGACAAATTTGCTGGAATTCTTTGAAGAAGTAAATAGCAGGACAGACAAAGGAGAGTCAGTAGATGTTGTTTACTTAGATTTTCAGAAAGCCTTTGATAAGGTGCCACACGTGAGGTTGCTAGGAAGATGAGAGCCCACAGTATCAAGGGGCAGATACTAGCATGGATAACAGGTCGGCTGGATGGCAATAAAGGGGGCTTTTTCTGGTTGGCTGCCAGTGACTAGCGGAGTTCCGCAAGTGTCAGTGCTGGGGCCGCTGCTCTTCACGTTGTACATTAATGATTTGGATTAGGAGGTTGAAAGATGATACGAAAATAGTTGGAAGGGCAGGTCGTGTAGAGAAAGCAGGAACTCTGCAGAAGCACTTGGACAGGTTGAGAGAGTGGGCAGATAAGTGGTAGATGGAATATAGTGTAGCAAAGTGTGGAGTCATGCATTTTGGTAGTAGGAATAATTGCGTAGACGATTTTCTAAATTGGGCGAGAATCCAGATATCGGAGGTGCAAAGGGACTTGGGAGTGCTGGTGCAGGATTCCCAAAACGTTAATCTGCAAGTTGAATCGGCAGTAAAGAAAGCAAACTTAATGCTAGCATTTATTTCAAGAGGGCATGTATACAAAAATAGGGATGTAATGCTGAAGGCCTATAAGGCGCTGGTAAGGCTGCATTTGGAATATTGTGAGCAATTTTGGACACCATATCTGATGAAGGATGTGTTGGCTCTGGAGAGGGTCCTGAGGAGGTTTACAAGAATGATCCCAGGAATGAGGAGGTTAACCTATGATGAGCGTTTGTACTCGCCTGTACAAACTGGGCCTGTACTCGCTGAAGTTTAGAAGAATGAGTGGGGACCTCATTGAAACATACTGAATAGTGAAAGGCTTGGATAGAGTGCATGTGGAGACGATGTATCCACTAGTGGGAGAGTCTACGACTAGAGGTCATAGCCTTGGAATGAAAGGATGTTCTTTTAGGAAGGAGATGAGGAGAAATTTATTTAGTCAGAGGGTGGTGAATCTGTGGAATTCTTTGCCATAGAAGGCTGTAGAGGCCAAGTCAGTGGATATTTTTAAGGCATAGATAGATTTTTGATTACAACAGGTGTCAGAGGTTATGGGGAGAAACATAGAAACATAGAGAATAGGTGCAGGTGTAGGCCATTTGGCCCTTCGAGCCAGCACCGCCATTCAATGTGATCATGGCTGATCATCCACAATTATGTTCTCTTCCTCCAGTTCCAGACTCCCCCCAATTTACCTTCCCCCGTGCACTCCTCCCCATCTATCCTCTCCCCGCCACACTCCCATTGTACATTCCCTTTGTGCTACCATTCCCCCATCCCCCAACTCTCCCCATGCCCCCTTCTCCATCAACTCTACCCATGCTTTCCTCCCCGACTCCCCTCCACCTTCTCACCCCGACTCCAACTCCCCTCCCCAACTACCCTTCCCCATACTCCGAAGGTAGATAACTCCAAAGTTATTTCTGAAGAAGGGTCTCAACCCGGAACGTCACCCATTCCTTCTCTCCAGAGATGCTGCCTGTCCCGCTAAGTTACTCCAACATTTTGTGATCTACCTTCGATTTAAACCAGCATCTGCAGTTCTTTCCGACACATCTTCCCCATACTCATCTCTACTATGCCTCCTCACCATCTGTCTACCCCAATGCCCTATCGCCTCACTGTCTACCCTCCTCTGTACCCCTCTCCCCATCCATCCCATGTACCCTACCCTCCCCGTGCCCACCTACCATCTCCCCCTTACCCTCACTGCCTCCCCTCTCCATCTATCCTCCCCCAATCCCTTGACCTCTTACCATCTACCAGAAGGCAAGATAATGGGGTTAGTAGGGAGATAGATCAGCCATGATTGAATGGCGGAGTAGACTTGATAGGCTGAATGGCCTAATTTTGCTCCTATCACCTTTTGACCTTATGACCTTTTTCAATACTGTATTATAATAATTTATCCTACGTAACAAAGTTATTTCAGCACCTTGATATTACACTGAATATAAGTAATTCAAACTTGCAAAAATTGTTATACCATTATAAAGAGTATAAAGATTTATCCTTTATACCCATTGATAAAGGATACCTATTATCCCAAATAATGGATATATAGGATTCACGACCTGAAAAGGACTCAATTATTTCCCAGAAGTTCATGTTCATCAGTTATTGGAGCAGAATTAGGCCATTCAGCCCATCATGTCCACTCCACCATTCAATCATGACTGATCTACCTTTCCCTCTCAATCCCATTCTCCTGCCTTCGCCCCATAACCCCAGACACTTGTACTAATCAAGCTATGAGAAGATTGTAGACCACAATTGTATGAAAAAAATGGTTCCACAGACAAGTATGTTCTTTTGCAAAACTTGAACTATTACAGCGTAATAGAATGAATTTATCGGAGATGCAAATTAAATAAACTTGTAAAGACATAACATCTGAGTTGTGGATGGGTTGTCGCAGGGGAAGAGAAAACATGGTTAGAACTGTTAAATTGTGGCTACTGCACCTCACATGTTTTCCTGAGGTATTATCAATGGTGCCAACAGAAACCTCAGATGGCGGAATCTTGAGCAAGAAAAGTGGAGGAACTCAGCAGGTCAGGCAATGGACAGACGATGTTTTGGGCCAGAGTCCTTCTTCAGATTGATGGATTAGGGAGAGAAAGCTTGAAAAGAGAGGTGGAGATGGGGCAATGCCTGGGCAAGTAATAGGTGGATAGAGGTGAGGGGAGGTAATTGGCAGATGGGTGGAGATAGTGCCAAATGAAAGAGGTGAAAAAGAGACAAAAGGAGTCAGATAAGGAAAGAAGTGGTCATAAGATCATAAGTGAAAGGAGCAAAATTAGGCCATTCGGCCCATCAAGTCTACTGAATTGATCAGAAATTCAATCATGGCTGATCTATCTCTCCCTCCTAACCCCATTATCCTGCCTTCTCCCCATAACCTCTGACACCTGTTTACTAATCAAGAATCTATCTATCTCGGCCTTAAAAATAACCATTGACTTGGCCTCCACACCCTTCTGTGGCAAAGAATTCCACAGATTCACCACCCTCTGACTAAAGAAATTCCTCTTCATCTCCTTCCTAAAAGAATGTCCTTTAATTCTGAGGCTATGACCTCTAGTCCTAGGCTCTCCCACTAGTGGAAGCATCCGATCCACATCCACTCTATCCAAGCCTTTCACTATTCTGTACGTTTCAATGAGGTCCCCCCTCATTCGTCTAAACGCCAGCGAATCTTGCACCACCATTCCAGAGTCTCTTTGCACCTCCGATTTCTGGATTCTCTCCCCATTTGGAAAATAATCTACGTCTTTAATCCTAAGGTGTGATATGTAAAGCCGGAAGGAGGGGGAAAAGGGTGGAAGGGAAAGTGGGAGGATAAAAGGGGAATGAGGGATTCAGCAATGGGAGGCGTGGGAGAAGGATGAAGTAACAGGGCGATGGTGTAAGAAATGTGTATGTACCGGGGCAGGGGTGGGGAAGGGGGGTAGTGATTACTTAAAATTTGACTATTCAAATGTTCATACCTGTGGGTCGCAGGCTATCCCCAAGTGGAATACAAGATGCTGTTCTTCCATTTTGCCTGTGGCTTCACTCCAGCTTGGGAAGAGGTCAAGGACAGAAAGATCGGTATGGGAATGACCAGGGGAATTAAACTAGCTATCTGGGTGCTCCAGCAGGCCTTGGTGGATAGAGTGCAAGTGTTTGGTGAAATGGTAGCTTCGTCTATACTTGGTCTCGCAGGTGTAGAGGAGGCAACATCGGGAGCACTGAATGCACCAGACAAGATCGGTGAAAATAAACCTCTGTCTCACTGGAAAGGCTGTTGGGGGTCCATGGATGGACATGAGAGAGATGGTGTAAGGCCAAGTGTTACATCTCCCACGATTGCAAGGGAAAGAGCCCGGGTAGGGTGTGGATTGAGTGGGGAGAGATGAACGCTGTATCATTAATGTACAGCCGAGATAGAGTGGACGTGAAGAGGATATTTCCAGTAGTGGGAGAGTCTAGGACCAGAGGGCACATCCTCAGAATAAATGGGCACACCTTTAGAATAGAGATAAGGAGGAATTCCTTTAGCCAGAGGATGGTGAATCTGTTAAATTCATTGCCACAGACAGCTGTGAAGGCAAAATCAATTGTAAAGCTGAGTTTGATAGGTTCTTGATTTATTTAGTTGAGTTTATTGGCACATGTACCGAGGTACAGTGAAACGCTTTTTGTTACTAACTATACAGTCAGCGGAAAGGCTATACATGATTATAATTGAGGCGTCCACAGTATATAGATACAGGTATGAGAATGAGGTTGAGAGGGAAATATAGAAGCCATGGTCGAATGGTGGAGCAGACTCGATGGGCCGAATGCTTAACTCTGCTCCCATATCTTATGATGACTTTGGGATCTAATGTTCTTGCTTTCCCGTTTGTTCAGCTTCCCCCAGTTTATTTGGAGCAACAGTCAGTTCACTGGTCAAAGTGACGGATTTCTTTCTGAATGGGATTTTGCAAAGTAGCAAATTTGATCAGCACTGCGTCATGACGAGATTAAACTGCTTCCTCTTTCCATTAGTTATTACTGTCTTATGATTCAGTCACAAGTACTGAACATGCTTCAGTTTTTGGCACTTACATTAACATCTGCTCTGGTCTGAGCTCACACCTACCGGTACTTGGAATTCAAAAAATAGCAGCTCAATTGTGCAAATTAACGAAATGAAACGTGAATTTGCAGAAACAGAATGTTGCCTCCAAATAAAATGTTCAAAGGTCACTAAAAAGCAGGCCTTAATTTCCAGCAAAACTTGAGATAGGAAAATTGCACACAGCAATCTCTTCAAACCAGTCCAGTTCTATTTTATGGATAATCAGGTCACATGACCATCCCCGACAGAGATAAAGAAACAGGGAGTTTCAAGAGGAGTACTTAAACTACTTGAGCCACAGTTTAAGAATAAGGGGTAAGGCATTTAGAACGGAGATGAGGAAACACTTTTTCACACAGAGAGTTGTGAGTCTGTGGAATTCTCTGCCTCAGTGGAGGCCAGTTCTCTGGATACTTTCAAGAGAGAGCTTGATAGGGCTCTTAAAGTTAGCAGAGTCAGGGGATATGGGGAGAGGCAAGAACGGGGTACTGATTGTGGATGATCAGCTATAATCACATTGAATGGCGGTGCTGGCTCGAAGGACCAAATGGCCTACGCCTGCACCTATTGTCTATCATCTATTGAAATACAAATTCCTGATGTATACATCTGCAGAATGAGCAGATTAGAAAGCTGACTGCTATGTCCCAGAGAGCAGCCTTTCTTCTAGTTTAGTTTAATTTATTATTTTTATTATTATTGTCATGGGTACCGAAGTACAGTAAAATGCATTTTTGTTGTATGCTTTCCAGTCAGTGACAAGATTATACATGGTTACAATCAAGCTGCCCACAGTGTACAAATATGGGATAAAGTGAACAGCGTAGAGTGCAAGTCCAGTACAGACCGATTAAAGATAGTTTCAAAGGTCTCCAATGAGCTAGATGGTAGGTCAGGACCGCTCTCTAGTTGGTGATAGGATGGTTCAGTTGCCTGATAACAGCTGGGAAGAAATGTCCCTGAATCTGGAGGTGTGTGTTTTCATATTTCTATATATCTTGCCTGATGGGAGAGAGGAGAAGAAGCAGACACCTAAATTATGCTGGTGGCATTGCCAAGGCAGCATGAGGTGTAGATAGTCAATGGAAGGGAGGTTGGTTTGCGTGATGTTCTGGACCACGTCCTCAACTCTTTGCAATTTCTTGTGGTCTTGGATGGAGCTGTTCCCAAACCATGCTGCGGTACATCCCAATAAAATGCTTTCTACGGCACATTTGGAGTAAAGGGCCTGTCCCACTGTACGAGCTAATTCAAGAGCTCTCCCGAGTTTAAAAAAAAAATCAAACTCGTGGTAAGTACGTAGAATGTACGTTGCGGGTACGTCGGAGCTCGGGACGTCTCTTAGCGGCTCGTAACGCTAACGGCAGGTACTCGAGAAACTCGGTAAGCTCGTGAAGACTCGTGAAGATTTTTCAACATGTTGAAAAATGGCCACGAGAGCCCCGAGTACCTCCGAGCGGCTATTACTGTAATTCTCCGAGTTCGAATCAGGGGAAACTCGGGAGAATTCTTGAATTAGCTCGTACAGTGGGACAGCCCCTTAAACCGACATGGTCACAGGGAAAATGTACAAACTCCACTTTGTCAGCACCCGTAGTGAGGATCGAACCTGGGTGTCCGGCGCTGTGAGGCAGCAGCATACCGCTGCGCCACTGTGCCGCTCTTTATAGAACATAGAACATAGAAAATAGGTGCAGGAGTAGGCCATTCGGCCCTTCGAGCCTGCACCGCCATTCAATATGATCATGGCTGATCATCCAACTCAGTATCCTGTACCTGCCTTCTCTCCATACCCCCTGATCCCTTTAACCACAAGGGCCACATCTAACTCCCTCTTAAATCTAGCCAATGAACTGGCCTCAACTACCTTCTGTGGCAGAGAGTTCCAGAGATTCACCATTCTCTGTGTGAAATTTTTTTTTCTCATCTCGGTTCTAAAGGATTTCCCCATAATCCTTAAACTGTGACCCCTTGTCCTGGACTTCCCCAACATTGGGAACAATCTTCCTGCATCTAGCCTGTCCAACCACTTAAGAATTTTGTAAGTTTCTATAAGATCCCCCCTCAATCTTCTAAATTCTAGCGAGTACAAGCCGAGTCTATCCAGTCTTTCTTCATATGAAAGTCCTGACATCCCAGGAATCAATCTGGTGAACCTTCTCTGTACTCCCTCTATGGCAAGAATGTCTTTCCTCAGATTTGGAGACCAAAACTGTATGCAATACTCCAGGTGTGGTCTCACCAAGAGCCTGTACAACTGCAGTAGAACGTCCCTGCTCCTATACTCAAATCCTCTTGCCATGAATGCTAACATACCATTCGCTTTCTTCACTGCCTGCTGCACCTGCATGCCTACTTTCAATGACTGGTGTACCATGACACCCAGGTTTCGTTGCATCTCCCCTTTTCCTAATCGGCCACCATTTAGATAATAGTCTATTTTCCTGTTTTTGCCACCAAAGTGGATAACCTCACATTTATCCACATTATACTGCATCTGCCATGCATTTGCCCACTCACCCAGCCTATCCAAGTCACCTTGCAGCCTCCTAGCATCCTCCTCACAGATAACACTGCCCCCCAGCTTCGTGTCATCCGCAAACTTGGAGTTGCATTCAATTCCCTCGTCCAAATCATTAATATATATTGTAAATAGCTGGGGTCCCAGCACTGAGCCTTGCGGTACCCCACTAGTCACTGCCTGCCATTCTGAAAAGGACCTGTTTACTCCTACTCTTTGCTTCCTGTTTGCCAGCCAGTTCTCTATCCACATCAATACTGAACCCCCAATACCGTGTGCTTTACGTTTGTATACTAATCTCTTATGTGGGACCTTGTCGAAAGCCTTCTGAAAGTCCAGATATAACACATCCACTGGTTCTCCCTTATCCACTCTACTTGTTCCATCCTCGAAAAATTCTATAAGATTCGTCAGACATGAATTACCTTTCGTAAATCCATGCTGACTTTGTCCAATGATTTCACCACTTTCCAAATGTGCTGCTATCCCATCTTTAATAACTGACTCTAGCAGTTTCCCCACTACCGATGTTAGACAAACTGGTCTGTAATTCCTCGTTTTCTCTCTCCCTCCCTTTTTAAAAAGGGGGGTTACATTAGCTATCCTCCAATCCTCAGGAACTACTCCAGAATCTAAGGAGTTTTGAAAAATTATCACTAATGCATCCACTATTTCTGGGGCTACTTCCTTAAGTACTCTGGGATGCAGCCTAT
Organism: Malacoraja senta; assembly: GCA_038087875.1. NCBI lineage: Eukaryota > Metazoa > Chordata > Chondrichthyes > Rajiformes > Rajidae > Malacoraja > Malacoraja senta. The sequence goes on from CM075984.1 coordinate 41,538,043, forward strand.
CTGGCCCTGGGGATTTATCAGCCTTTAATCCATTCAATTTACCTAACACCGCTTCCCGGCTAACCTGGATTTCACTCAGTTCCTCTGTCTCATTTGACCGGCGGTCCCCTGCTATTTCCGGCAGATTATTTATGTCTTCCTTAGTGAAGACAGAACCAAAGTAGTTATTCAATTGGTCTGCCATATCCTTGTTCCCCATGATCAATTCACCGGTTTCTGATTGCAAGGGATCTACATTTGTATTAACTAATCTCTTTCTCTTCACATATCTATAAAAAAATTTGCAGTCAGTTTTTATGATCCCTGCCAGTTTTCTTTCATAATCTATTTTCCCTTTCCTAATTAAGCCCTTTGTCCTCCTCTGCTGGACTCTGAATTTCTCCCAGTCCTCTGGTAGGCTGCGTTTTCTGGCTAATTTGTACGCTTCATCTTTTGTTTTGATACGATCCCTGATTTTCCTTGTTATCCACGGATGCACTACCTTCCCTGATTGATTCTTTTGCCAAACTGGGATGAACAATTTTTGTAGTTCATCCATGCAGTCTTTAAATGCCTTCCATTGCATATCCACCGTCAACCCTTTAAGAATCAATTGCCTGTCAATCTTGGCCAATTCACGTTTCATACCCTCAAAGTTACCTTTCTTTAAGTTCAGAAACCTTGTTTCTGAATTAACAATGTCACTCTCCATCCTAATGAAGAACTCAACCATATTATGGTCACTCTTGCCCAAGGGGCCACGCACAACAAGACTGCTAACTAACCCTTCCTCATTACTCAATACCCAGTCTAGAATAGCCTGCTCTCTCGTTGGTTCCTCTACATGTTGGTTTAGAAAACTATCCCGCATACATTCCAAGAAATCCTCTTCCTCAGCACCCCTGCCAATTTGATTCACTAAATCTATATGTAGATTGAACTCACCCATTATAACTGTTTTACCTTTGTTGCATACATTTCTAATTTCCTGTTTGATGCCATCCCCAACTCCACTACTACTGTTAGGTGGCCTGTACACAACACCCACTAGCGTTTTCTGCCCTTTAGTGTTTCGGAGCTCTACCCATATCGATTCCACATCCTCCAAGCTTATATTCTTCCTTTCCATTGCGTTAATCTCCTCTCTAATCAGCAATGCTACCCCACCTCCTTTTCCTTTCTGTCTATCCCTCCTGAATATTGAATATCCCTGGATGTTCAGCTCCCAGCCTTGGTCACCCTGGAGCCATGTCTCCGTGATCCCAACTATATCATAATCATTAATAGCTATCTGCACATTCAACTCATCCACCTTATTACGAATGCTCCTTGCATTGAGACACAAAGCCTTCAGGCTTGTTTTTACAACGCTCTTACCCCTGATACAATTATGTTGAAAAGTGGCCCTTTTTGATTTTTGCCCTGGATTTGTCTGCCTGCCACGTTTACTTTTCACCTTGCTACCTATTGCTTCTACCCTCATTTTACACCCCTCTGTCTCTCTGCTCACACATTTAAGAAACCCACCACCTCTTATTCTCTGTTTATTTTTTTTTTCTTCTTTCCCCCTACCTGTTGGGTTTGAGTGCTTCCCTTCTCTGCCTCCTGCCTCACACACTGTCTACAAGCTTTCTCTATTTGAGTCCCTTCCCCCCAACCGTTCTAGTTAAAAGTCTCCGCAGTAGACTTTGCAAATCTCCCCGCCAGGATATTGGCCCCCCTCGGGTTCAAGTGCAACCCGTCCTTTTTGTACAGGTCACACCTTCCCCAAAAGAGGTCCCAATGATCCAGAAACTTGAATCCCTGCCCACTGCACCAGTCCTTCAGCCACGCATTTATCCTCCACCTCGCACCATTCCTACTCTCACTGTCGCGTGGCACAGGCAGTAATCCCGAGATTGTTACCTTTGCTGTCCTTCTCCTTAACTCTCCTCCTAACTCCCTAAATTCTCCTTTCAGGACCTCTTCCCTTTTTCTACCTATATGTTGTGTTGTGTTGACCATCCACATAGATCAGAGAATCTTTGACCTGAAACGTTAACTTCATCTGTATTTTCAAAAATGCTGCCTGACCCGCTTGGTGCTTCTAACATTTACTCTTTTCAATATTTGACATTTCTATCATCTGTAGTTTTATGATTCTCACTCAAGCAGAAAAGTTGGAACAAATAGCTGACGACAAGGTTATAATTTTGATAGAATTCTAAATATATTTAGATTGAGTGCAATTGACAAGGTGAAAACTCCTTTAAGAAGAGCTCAAATGAACTCAAAGACATGACTTTTAATTACCGAAACAAATCGAAATGAGGCCTTGACACCCTGAGAAACATCACAGGCTGCAAACTTCAATTAGTGTTGCTTCTTTTTTAAACCAGGGCTTCAAATTGTCTGTGGCATAGAATTGATTATTATCTTTTTGGGTGTGTGTGTGTGTGACTCAGGCTCCATTTACTAAAATACACAAGACTAATTGCAACTGTAGTTTAGATCTCATTAGCTGTACACAGCCCCAATATTCTTAAATGCGTCATCTCTGCTTTTTCCCTTGGCGGTCAGTCATCGTGGCTTTGCTTGCACACTGATATCTGCTTAATATTGATAAAGAATAATGGGGAAAAAAAGGATGAGTCATGGCTGCTACATCTACTGGCGAGCTGCAGATATTCGGTCATTCAGTTGGCAGAGCAACCAAATCAGAGTAGCAAATGATCGCCATCCACCATTACCGATATTATTACAGCTGCAAGGCAACATCATATATTTATTCAAGCAAATTTCCAACTGCTTTGCTTATATAAAGTTACATACATATTATTATTTGGGAATGGAGGGGTATAGGTTGTGTGCAGATAGAAAAGGGATGGTCTTGGCATTATGTTCGGCACAGGCATTGTGGACTGAAGGGTCTGTTCCTTTGTTGTACTGTTATATTGTATAATGTACTGTATTATATATAATATATAATACACTATAATATAATATATTATATACTGTACTATATGTTGCTGTTTTAGCAGAGCAATTAATACTGGAGAATTTCAGTTGTGGAAGGCTGGAGGTGCTGAGATACAAATCATCATTGTTAAAAGCAGTGGCAATGCATTTATCGCACAGATCCAAGGAGAAAGCAAAGTGGCATTAATATATTCTTTTCACTCTTATCTTTTTCTTCCTTTCATTCAAGTCTTTTCAGCTGATATTGAAATGCATAAGAAAGCTAAATGCAGTTCTGGTGAAAGGGTTATCCAAATGACAATTACAGAGGTAAAAATTCTCCAAATGAAGCTACCGAACCATCCAATTTTAATTGAGACCTTTCGACATTCACTTTGAAAACTGAGATAGTTAACATTCTTAATTCCTGAAGAGGCAAAGCAAGAGAACTGGCCACGTCACTGTGGTAATTCTTTGAAGTGGATTTCCTGTTGTACTTCATTCATATTGAATAAAAATACAACTGGTTCTGTCTGATAGGCATGGTCCAAATGTCAGACTCCTTTCTTCCTTTCTACACAGGGAGACTACAGTCTGGAGATGGGCAGGGTGGGAAATGGGAACTTTCATACATCTGATACCATGCATGGATTGATAAGATTGCTTCTTCCCTTGCCTCATGGGAGGATTGCCTTCAGGTTGCAACTTGTTACCAATTGATGATTGCTGCAATTTGTTCTCCAACTAGAGTCCATTCGGGGCACCTCTCAAACAAGATGTTACCCCAGGGAGCTGTTTAAAGATAGGTGCGAACACTACTGAATATGACACTATTCAATCTATAGACTACTGAATGTCAGAGTCATACAGTGTGGAAACAGGCCCTTCGGCCCAACTTGCCCACACTGACCAACATTTCCCATCTACTCTGGTCCCACCTGACTGCGTTTGGCCCATATCCCTCCAAACCTGTCCTATCCATGTTGCTGTCTAACTGTTTCTTAAATGTTGCAATAGTCCCTGCCTCAACTACCTCTTTTGGCCATCGCCCATCACCCTTCGTGTGAAAATGTATAGACACTGAGAATGTACAAAGAGGTTTTGCACAGTTTTAATTTTGTGTACATTTTATCCTAAATAAGGTTTATTTTTGGAAAACAAAATTGGCAAATAGCCACATTGATGATTCTCAACAGCGTTAGAGGGAGTAGTGGTATAAGTTTTAGTTTTAGAGATGCAGCGTGAAAACTGGCCCTTCAGCCCACCGAGTCCACACTGACCAGTAATCACCCGTACACTTGTTCTATCTTCCTAGGGACAATTTACAGAAGCCATTTAACCTACAAATGTATACGTCTTTGGAATGTAGGTGGAAACAGGAACACCCGGGGAAAACCCACAGGGAGAACGCCCATTGTCAGGATCGAACCCGCGTCTCTGGCACTGTCAGGCGGAAACTCTACCGCTGCGCCACTGTGCTGCATTTACTTCTGTTAAAATGCAAACAGTCAATTCAAGAGTGGGATAAGGGGACTGTTGTTAGGCGAGCAAGTAACCACCTGGACTTCCAGCTATATGCACAGCTGCAAGATGGTGGGTGAGACTCCAGCTTTGTACAAGGGCTGAGTGGGTATTTATTGGCAATGGTACAGTATCATTGTAGTCAACATTTAACAGCAGGAAGCAAGATTAGAATTCCATCATCCCGCCTTCAGTTGTTTTATTCTAAGAACATTACTATTATGTGACAGAACTATTTTCACTAAGTTGCAAGCAGATGTCAGCCCACATCAGAGACTTCAATACACAATCTAGGTTAAACGTGCAGTGCTGAACACACCATACAACATTGTCACAGGTGCTGTATTTCAGAATACATGTAAAGTTGTCAACCTTTTTCTGGTAGTATTTTGAGGAAAACACATACAGTCTTATATTGTCGTGGCCAACATTTATCCTTCAATCTTCGTGATAATCTCCACCGTATACTTAACGTCCCTCTGCAGTAGAGGGATGCGCAGTGGCGCTGCGGTAGAGTTGCTGCTTCACGGCGCCAGAGACCCGGGTTCGATCCTGATTACGGATGCTGTCTGTGCGGAGTTTGTACGTTCTCCCTGTGACCTGCGTGGGTTTTGTCCAAGATCTTTGGTTTGGTTTCATCCCACACTCCAATGACACTCCAGAGTTGTAGGTTAATTGGCTTGGTATAAACATAAATTGTCCCTGGTGTGTGAGACTACACTTGATCTTAGCCAAAAGGCCGAGAAGCTAGTGTGCGGGGATCGCTTGTCGGCACTGACTCGGTGGGCTGAAGGGCCTGTTTCCACACTGTATCTCTAAACTGAAGCACAGCAAGAATTTCATTGTCTGGGACACATGACAATAAACGCTCCTGAATCTTGAATCTTGAAACTGCACTAAACTAAACATTTTTATTATCGCCGTGGCCTGCAGAGTTGAAAGCAGCATTTGCAACATGTCACTCCAAGATTGTCTAAAGAAATGCTATTTTGTAATTTTTTATATCATTTTGATTTACAAAGTACTCATATGTTGATGATTGTACTGTGGAGGTTCTACACAAAGGTGGGGCTAAGCACTGTCCTCAAAGAAAGGCAAATGGTGACAGGTAACTGGACAATTTTTTTCCTGACTGATACACCCATCTTTTTAATGTAGTGTATTCGGCACCTACTTTGGGGCATGTCAGTTGTTAGCACAGAGTGGAGATGGAGCATTGGAGGTGTAATGAGAACGTCAGGGACCTGAATCAGGTGCATAGTGATGCCCTGTATAAGTTGTGAAAGAGCAGACCATTTTACTATCTATCCACCCAACAGCCTCCTGCCCCTGTCTGTGGAAGCGTTGGGCGCTCCCATTTTGGTCCCATGAGCCACTTCACAATCCCGAAACAGACTGAAAATACGGTATCCTTGATCACGAGGGAATGGCCAAGTCGTAGTTCTGAAATCGCATGGATAGTAGGTGAAAAAACATTGAGATTAAGGCAAAGACAAGATAATTGTCGGATATCAGAATCCTGTTGGTAAGCCAAAATGCTTGTGCACATTAAAAAAAATGTTGTTTGCCCACACAATTTTTACAATGCAAGCTAATAGTGCAATAGATGCAACAAGATATTCATAAGTTCATGTTATAGGAGTAGAATTAGACCATTCGGCCCATCGAGTCTACTCCGCCATTCAATCAGTGCTGATCTCTGCCACCTAATCCCATTTTCTTGTCTTCTCTCCATAACCTTTGACACCCGTTCTAATCAAGAACGTCTATCTCTGCCTTAAAAATATCCACTGATTTGACCTCCACAGCCCTCTGTGGCACAGATTAACTACCCTCTGACTAAAGAAGTTCCTCCTCACCTATTTAAAAGAGCACCCTTCAATTCTGTGCCTCTGACCTCTGGTCCTAGACTCTCCCACCAGTGGAAACATCCTTTCCACATCCACTCTATGCGATATCCGAGATCTTGCTGACAACAGTGTAGTTCCTCAACTGATGAAAATTAAGAAGTAGGTTACAAACATAAGGACTAAAAGGTTGGATAAATTATAGCCGATGAATTCATTATCTGAGTCTGAAGAAGGGACTCGACCCAAAATGTTGCCTATCCATCCATGTCCTCCAGAGATGCTGCCTGACCTGTTGAGTTACTCCAGAACTGTTCTAGGCAAGATTCAGCATCTGCAGTTCCTTATGAATGCAGTGAAATTGCAGCAATCTTGTGCAGCAACCTTCTTCTAATGGAATAAAAAGGAACTCAGATGCTGGTTTATACCAAAGATAGACACAAAATGCTGGAGTAACTTAGCGGGTCAGGCAGCATCTCTGGAGAAAATGTAGGTGACGTTTCAAGTTGGGACCCTTCTTCAAACTGATTTCTTCTAATGGAAGTTGTGATTATTTTGTTACCGACTGCACCTAGAGGTCAGATAACAAGATAAAGTGTCTTTGCACAGACAACAGCTCATTGTGAAAACTCTGTAGGAAGGAACTGCTGATGCTGGTTTACACCGAAGTTAGACACAAAATGCTGGAGTAACTCAGTGGGTCAGGCAGCATCTCTGGAGAAAAGGAGCAGGTGATGTTTCGGGTCGCGCCCTTTCTTCAGAATGAGAGTCAAGGGAGCGGGAATACATCGTGGAAACTGCTGGACTGACTGTATTGTCTTTTGTTGATATTTGCATGCACAGGACAGTGTTGTTATTAGACACCATAGTGTTTAAAGCAGTATCAAGTAATATATTATTTGCTAATGCAAAGGTGCATGCAAAACATTGCTATAGTAATGTGGAGAACTTGAATTCGTAGGTTAGAATTTAAAATCAATTTCTAGATTTATGATTTGAAAATAAAACACTGAACTACCCCCACTCCCCTTTTCCTTATAATAAAAATTTCATTTACCAGACTGATGGGGCTTAGTTGAGCAGCTGCTTGTTCTGCTAATGGCATAGGAAAGCTGGTTATTAAATCATTACCCAAGGAAATAATGACTTTCACGTTGCTACACTGCACTCCAGCGAGGGAGCATCTGGCATCCCCAGAACGTTATTGCCACAAATGTATTGAGAGGTAAATGTAAGCTGAAGAATATGGAGATAGGTCCACCGTACATGTTCACCTGTAATAACAACAAGGAACTGCAGACACTGGTTTATACCAAATAAGGCACAAAGTGCTGGAGTAACTCACCGGGGGGGCAGGTAGCGTTTCCGGAGAATTATGGATAGAGGACGTTTTGGGTCGGGACCCTTCTTCAGACTGATTGCAGGGGGAGCAGGAACGAACTGAAAAAGAGGTTGGGGCAGGACAGAGCATGGCTGGTAATAGGTGTACACAGGCAAGGGTTTTATTTGATAGGCAGAATGTTGCAATAAAGGCCAGAGATGAAAGGACAAGTGCGAGCTCAAAAAAGGATAAAGAGTTGCGAAAAGTGAAACACGAAGGGGAGAAAATTTTGTGAACTATGGAGCCATTCAAATAGATGCAGGTGGAGGGGAAGAAAAGTGTGTGTGGGGGTCAGGGGAGAGGTGCGGTTCCTCCTGTTTGGGTGCAGCCTCACTCCGGCAATGGAGGAGTTCCAGGACAGAAAGGTCGATATGGGAATGGGAAGAGGAATGGTTAGCAATTGGGAGATTCAGCTTATTGATTATTGCTGCAGAAGAATATACCTGCAGTAAAAATGCATATGGACACAAGGAACTGCCAATGCTGGTTTACAAAAAAAGACACAAAGTGGTGGAGTAACTCAGCGGGTCAGGCAGCCTCTCTGGAAGACATGGATAGGTGACGATTCAAGTTGGGACCCATCTGAACCAGCCCAGCCTGATGATGGGTCCCAACCTGAAGTGTTGCCTATCCATGTCTTCCAGAAATGATAAATGCATATAGACAATGGGTGCAGGAGTGGGCCATTCGTCCCTTCGAGCCAGCACTGCCATTCACTGCGATCATGGCTGATCATCCACAATCAGTACCCCATAATATACAGTATATCCTTAAATTCGTCATCCTTTCAAAACATGGGGCAGGAATTTTCTGTGAAATATCACTCCTGCAATGAATTCCCTGCATGTATTATCTTGAAGTGTCAGCAAATTCTGGATTCTGGATGGAGAGAAAATTAAGATATAGTATTATTACTTGTTTCATTATTTATCTTTGCTTTAATGTTCCCAATTGCTTAACTTAAGTGATTTACCATCAATTTAAAAAAATATTTTATTGTTTGATTGATTTTATAGGCGTTTGAACGGTTCTGACTGTCAGGGAATTTCGGGAGCACTCAAAGCCCTTGACAGCTTTCACAGCTGGCTCAGTATAAGGCATGTTGATGCCAATTGAATGATTTCAATTGAGTGTTTTCATGTTCGAAGGTTGACAGTGGGGATAACATTTGGTTCTAGCTTACGTATGCAATCACCTTAGCAGGTCCCTCCTGTCATTCAAGAGAGAGTTGATGTATTCAAGCGAGAGTTAAATATTGTTCTTAGGGCTAATGAAAACAAGGGATTTGGGGAGAAAGCAGGAACGGGGGTATCGGGATTTTGGATGATCAGCCATGATCATATTGAATGGCGGTGCAGGCTCGAAGGGCCGAATGATCTACTCCTGCACCTATTTTCTATGTGTCTATGTTTCTATAATCGCTCAACCATTTTATATTCAGGCTAATTGTTCCCAAGTCGACCTTCTGGATTTAGAAAAAAGTACTTTGAGGCTGAATTTATTACAATAGTGTCTTAGTCTAATCATAACTATCAAGATGAATTATGTTGGGCCCTAGTGTTCATATCGTGGCTGCTGCAGTCAATAAGACCACAAATTGTGTATTTTCCGTAATCCGCGCAAATGGCATGATATTGTAAACAGGAGAAAGCCAAAAGAACGTAACGGTGACCCATTCCTGCCTGAAAACAAAGGGAGCAGGAAAACATGGCTTGTGGTTCTCACCAAAGATACTGGACTTTCTAACCAACAGACCCCAGTCTGTTAGGTTGGACAACCACACCTCTTCAACCCTCACCCTGAACACCGGCGTTCCACAGGGCTGTGTGCTGAGCCCCCTCCTCTACTCCCTCTTCACCTACGACTGCACACCTGTACATGGTACTAACACCATCATCGAGTATGCAGATGATACAACGGTGATTGGCCTCATCAGCAACAACAATGAGTCGGCCTATAGGGAGGAGGTCCAGCTCCTAGCAGCATGGTGCGCTGACAACAACCTGGACCTTAATTCCAAGAAGACCAAGGAGCTCATTGTAGACTTCAGGAAGTCTAGGGGCGGCACGCACACCCCCATCCACATTAACGGGACGGAGGTGGAACGTGTTTCCAGCTTCAGGTTCCTGGGGGTCAACATCTCCGATGACCTCTCTTGGACCCACAATACCTCAACTCTGGTCAATAAGGCTCACCAGCGTCTCTTCTTCCTGAGGAGACTAAAGAAGGTCCATCTGTCTCCTCAGATTCTGGTGAACTTCTACCGCTGCACCATCGAGAGCATCCTTACCAACTGCATCACAGTATGGTATGGCAACTGCTCTGTCTCCGACCAGAAAGCACTGCAGAGGGTGGTGAAAATTGCCCAACGCATCACCGGTTCCTCACTCCCCACCATTGAGTCTGTCCAAAGCAAGCGTTGTCTGTGAAGGGCGCTCAGTATCGCCAAGGACTGCTCTCACCCCAACCACAGACTGTTTACCCTCCTACCATCCGGGAGGCGCTACAGGTCTCTCCGTTGCCGGACCAGCAGGTCCAGGAACAGCTTCTTCCCTGCGGCGGTTACACTACTCAACACTGTACCTCGGTGACTGCCAATCACCCCCCCCGGACACTCCTCCCACCAGGATTTATTAGATTTATTTATTTACTGCTCATATTTATGTCACTCTTCTAGGGAGATGCTAACTGCATTTCGTTGTCTCTGTACTGTACACTGCACAATGACAATAAAGTTGAATCTGAATCTGAATCTGAAAGAACACCATCCACTTTTATCACATTGCATTTAACTACAATTTAATGCAAACTATGTTTGTTATCTCAAGTAAGAACAATTTATTCTATTCTAGCCCATCAAACTATTCTTCTTAATTTTTTTATTGAAGGGATACTGCATTGAAACAGGCCCTTCAGCCCACAGAGTCCATGCTGACCACTGATCACCCGTTCACTCTTGTTCTGTGCAATTTCACTTTTTCATCCACATCCTACACACTAAGGGCAATTTGCAGAGGGCCAATTAACATTCCAAACACATCTTTGGAATGTGGTAGAAACCAGGGGACTTAGACGGAACTCGCGTGGTCACAGGGAGAATGTGCAAACTCTACACACTATGGTATCTGTGGTTAGGATCGAACCTGGCTCTCTGGTGCTGTGAGGCAGCAGCTCCACCAGCTGCGGCACTTTTATGGAGCATTTTAAAAGAGGAATAAGAAATAAAAAGATGGAGAGATTTAAAAAAGGGGAAAAAAATGCAATTAATTAAATTAAAAGTTTCTTTACAATTATTAAATCACAAAATAATTTTGATGGTGCACATTCCAACAATTTATTGAGAATCATTAGATATGAAGGGAAGCAAGAATTGCTTTTTTGTATATGAATCAGAATTACATGATCACATTGTAATAGTAGTATAATGCCAAGTTTGGGGACTTATTTGCATTACAGGCTCAATCTCTTTCATGCATGCTCGCTACCTCTTCTTTAAGCACAGAACTATACCTCCACAATTGTTTTTTTCCAAAAGATTAATTCCCTCGGTAATAATCAGTTAACATTTGGAAAGCTCCCTTCCAGCTAGCTCACAACAGCCTTCTCAAAATGTTATTATTCCTTCATTATCTCCATTGATTTTTGTGGTGCAAACATTTAGACTGTATAAAATAATAGTACTTGGACTGCATAAAGGATTTGCCAAGCCTCTAAGTTTTCAGGTTGAAAGTGATATGGCTGGTGGGGGTTTCGTTTTAGCGATTATATGGGCAGCTGATCAGACTAATTTGCATTGTTACCTGTCTCTTTGACGTGGAGTGGGTGCACGTTTAGACTGTATATCCAATATGGACGAGACTTTACAGAGTGGAATGAGATTATCGCTGGACCCCAAGTCAGAGTTGAAACATTTTAGCCATGACTTCAGCAAGTTTCTTCCAACTTCTCTGAAATGATTTCTTTCCTTTCTTTGGCAGTCACTCACCAGGTGACATTGCCTGCCCATCATGTCGTGAATTTGTTCATAGCATGTGGACATTTGGAAAGCCTAGTTAATTTAAAACGTGAGTATTTAGCACCTGAACGAACACATTCAATCCTTTTTATTTTTTTTAAATTTATTTTAATTTTTTTATTTTTTATTAGAAGTATTGTACAGTGCAGTAATCTCAAACAAACATAAAATTATACATTTCTTGTACCACTTCTTATTTTAAACTTTAATAAGAAAAAAGATAGAGAGAGTTAGCAGAGATAGTTAGTGAGTGAGTGAAAGAGTGGTCCAGGGAAACCCGTAGGGACCTAAACCACAAGAAAGAGTTAAACAAAAAAACAAAAAAAGGAAAAAGAAAAAAAGGTAAGATAAGATAAGACAAGATAAAAGGGATGTACCTACTTCATATCTTTACTCACCCCTCACCAGGTCCTGAAACCATTTATTTTCAACATTTTGTTGCACCACATTTAATCCTTTAAACTCCCCAAAAAAAAAGCATCATGGAGATATGTGGAGCCACCTCTTCAATAGGCAAGCCAACAGATTCACAGCTACTTCCTTGTCAATAAGAGACTCGAAGATTCAATATTCAGGCAACTGAACGGTCCTTTCATCAACTCGACCTCCCATCTACCCCATTGGAAGCCTTTGAACTATCTTTAATCAGACTTTATCGGACTTTAATGTTACATCTTCGAACTAAATATAGTGCCCTTTATCATTTATCTGTGTACTGTGGACGGCTTGATTGTATTAATGTATTGTATTCATGTAGTCTTTTCTTTGACGGAGTATCAGGTAAACAAAAGCTTTTCACTGTACCTTGCCGTGATGATAATATGAACTAAATTAAACAGTGCAGCCAAACCCTGGACATCCATGATGGCATAACAGTGAATCATAGTCAGAAAGTTGAATTTATTCAAGGTGCTATTTATTATAACATTGTTATCAGCTAGACACAGTGAGCTCACACTATGGGTACCTCCCTTATGTAAACATGCCCCACAACATGAGATGGACACAAAATCCTGGAGTAACTCAGCGGGACAAGCAGCATCTCTGGAGAGAAGGAATGGGTGACGTTTCGGGTCGAGACCCTTCTTCAGCTGTTCCCCCCCCAGAACATGAAGTAGATACACAAACTGAACAAATGGTCCAGTTAAATCCTTTAATACAGGTACAGTTTAATCGCAAATGTGCAGGAAGTCAAAAACCATAGGCGATGTTTTTAAAGAGACTTGGCAGTGTGAAAGAGACCTGATGTAGCCACCCAATTATTGACCGTCAATAATTAAAACCCTATGAATGACATCTGTTAATATTTGTTTTCTTAAATCAGTCACCAAGGCAGAATGAGCTTATATTATTTCATTTACACGGATATATTGTACATAAAAGATGTTGCAGCAATGGTACCCAATTTTTTAAAATGAACAATAATCATGTTACGGTTTTTCCTACAGGTGGAATTGTATTTGTGGAGCAGGGTATTTACACTGTGGGAATAAACAGTTGAGTGTAGATTGAAAAAAAAAGGAAACCAGGACATCACATACGCACAAGCTTATGTTAATTTGTCAGAAAATAAACCTTCCAGCTTTAATGAAAGAGCACGTTCACCTAACATGTGAAATGTGTTGAGGATAACAGCAACCGGACAGATAGAACACATGACGGCAGACCCAAACTATGCCCTGAAAACACTTTCGCAGAACACCCACTTCCATTGTTTAAAAGCAAGTGTTAGATACACTCAGCTCACACTATGGGTAGAACTGAAAAACTGGAGTAACTCAGTGGGTCATCTCTGGAGAAAAGCAATAGGTGATGTTTCGGGTCGAGACCCTTCTTCACTATGGGCATCTACCTTGTGTAAATATACCTCAGAACATGACCTAGATGTACAAATCGTCCAGTTAAATCCTTGCTTTCCATATTAAAATATCATCAAAGCCTCCCAAATATACTAGGTTTAGGTTTACTATTGTATCTACGACTACCTTCGATTACCTTCGACTACCCTCGATTACCTACGCATAACATGCCGACCTACTACGACCCACTTTGACTAAACCTACAAGTTAAAAAAATATAGATCTTTTCCATGGCGACTTAATTTTACTCGCGGGCATTTTTCAGCATGTTGAAAAATACGCCGCGACCTAGCTGAGGCCTCGAGTACGCGGGGACTACTCTCGAGCATGAAGAAGAGTTACAAAGACCTCCTAGGACCTCGTGTCGACCATGCTACAAGTATGAGTCGAGGGCAAACTCTTCTAAACTCGCCAATTAGGTCGCCACAGTGGGACAGGCCCTTAAATCTGGTGGTTTTGAATGACTCACTGAATTTTAATTAATTACACATACGAGTTTAGCTACAATTTTCATTTTAATTACCCACCTTCTTGCATATGAAGTAAAATATCCTTTATGCTTCACGATTAAGAAGGCTTGGGAAGATTCTTTGGTCTTTGGTACATAACTAAATTACAGGACAAATAGATAGACACTCAGACCAGACAATCTCTTAACCTTATATTGTACCCTGCCTTTCCCTATTTGGTAGTTTGTTATTAGTGGCTAGACAAGGTGCTATTAATATCGCATCAAAGGAAACAAACTGTTTCTTCAAAGTAAATGTAGAAATCATTTTGTTCTGTGCTTATTTTTTTCTATCCATTTTATTCCCTTCAGACACTTTCCCCACACTAATCCATGATCCACAAGGCAATCAGACAGCACGGAAGCAACAGAAAGGCAGTTATTCAAAAGATAGACACAATGTGCTGGAGTATCTCAGCGGGTCAGGCAGCATCTCCGGAGAAAAAGGATGGGTGACACTTCGGGTCGGAACCTTTCGTCAAGACTGAAAGTAGAGGGGAGGGAACTGAAGGTAGGGAAAAGTCAGAACAAATCTGGGCCGGCAACAGATAACCAAGGAAGGGTGGAGCCCATAATGGCCCATTGTTGGCTGTGGAAGAGGGGATAACAAAGGGATACAGGGATGTGAACCGTGGAACCAGTAGGATGACTAGGTTGAGGGAGGGGGAGAAAGAGGGAATGCAGAGATTACTTGAAATTTAGAAATCAACGTTTATACCACTGGGGTTGTAAGCTGCCCGTGAAATATGGGGTGCTGTTCCTTCAATTTGTGTGTGACCTCACACTGATAGTGGAGGCAGCCCACGACAGAAAGGTCAGTATGGGAATGGGAAGGGGAGTTAAAGTGTTTGGCAACCGGGACATCGCGTCGGCTAAGGCAGACTGAGTGTAGGTGTTCAGTGAAACGATCGCCCAGTCTGCACCGATATATAGGCAGTTATTCAAAATGACTTAACTTCTGAACTTGGCTTCATGTGTTACTTGCATCGTGGGGAGTGAGAGGAATGTTACTTGTGTCACAAAGGCATGAGAGGAATTACAAGGGCAAACCTGCTATGCTCTCACCCATATATGAATATATTTGCCAAGTAATAACCCGCACCATTCATTGACATAGAGAATCTTATACGAACTGACAGCTGCAGATTAGTTAGGTATTCATAGCCAAGCAGAAGATCTTCAACACTTCTAATTATTCAAATATTCACTAAATACAGCAGAGGCTGGTGCCATTTTCCTAATGTTTCAATCAGGTGCCATCTTAACGACTGAATGTTTAGCTACTAATATTCCAGATATAACTGGAAAAGATTGCACAATTCTCTCAAGGCACAAATTGTTTTTGTAGAATGAGTTAAATTGTTTCTGTTTCAATATTTTTCTTCAGACATTTGTCCCATCGAATCTCTGTCACCTCTCAAAGCATTCATCAATCCTATTCCTCATTGTTTCCTTCTGATCTATTTTCTCTCACATGCCCATCAACTGCATCCTGTTTCTCTTACACTCGGTATTGAATTAACCTCCCAACCAGAACATCTTTGGGGTATTGAAAGAAAGCACACTCCCCCAGGGAAACCCAGGCATCAACAGCATGCAATGTGTAATCTCCATGCAGAGAGCTTCCTATTGTAAGCACAGCATTATAGTTTCCTCATCAATATCAATAAATAAGAATGCTAGCGACAACTTGCAGTTAAACAGTGATTATCATGTTGGAAAATGCCACAAGATCTATATTTAATTGCACACCAATCTGAAACCAGGTTCCACCATCTTTGAGTAACTTAATTTTAAACAATCAAAATTCATTGTCAAGCTTTACGTCTAAACTTTTAAATTAATTTTCAAACGTAATTTATTATTTTCTTTATAGACACTACTGACATTAGTCAGTCTCTTCATAAATTATAATCATAATCGCCTTTTAAAGATATTAAATACTTACCAAATTTTAAAATGCACTTTTGTGTTCTGCCCAAAAAACAATGTTATTTTTAAAATCTTTTTGAAAATGCAATTAGTGCAAATGTGAATAATTAACAAAAATCCCAAATCGTGATTAAGCCCAGTGGCACAGTTTTGAGAACAGATCTTGGTGATAGCATGAGTTGTATTAAGAATTAAAAACTTGCACAAAAAATGATGGAAACACCCACTGAATCAAAATTCTCCTTAAAATTCTGTTCTTATGTATCCATTACACTGATTTCAGCTGAATTGCAATACACTATTGACATTGAATGGAAACTCCAGGTGTAATTCTGTAGTTATAGCTTTTAGAGATATGACAAGATATTCTTACGAACAAAAAATCTAAAGATGATAACTTGATTCAAACTAATATGCATAAGTACTACATTTAAAAACCATCTGAATGGGCTTTTTGTACACCATCTAATCAACTTGTGGGTTGAACAGTGTAAGATTTTCACAACAAGAATTGAAGCAATTTCATGGTATTATACAATAGATCATTTCATTTAACACATCCATTTTTGTCCTATTTTCACATGCATTGTTTTGTATGAATTTCACACCCTTGAATTTACTATTGTAGCATCAACTTGAGAAAATCATTTCAAAAATTCAAAAGCTGTATTTGCATCATTTTTTTAAAGCTTCTAGAAATGGAATGACTCATAAATGACTCACTCAACTTTTTGAGCTCAGGGCTATTAGCATCTATCCAATGAAAGAGAAAGAAAATCCAAGACCACCCATTACATTTTCCCATTCGTGGCAGTATGTAACAGCAGATTATAGATTCCCTCTCATGAAACAAAATTACATTTTGAATTTAATCGTAAGCAATCAATGTCTAGAAGAGTCAATGAAAATCTGTTTACAGAATGCATAAATGTGAAAGGGAGCTTCCTGTAAAATTCTTGACTAAAATATCAATAATAAACCAAATCAATACATTCTCCGGCGTAGAATGTAACCAGTTAT
This sequence comes from Malacoraja senta, assembly GCA_038087875.1. NCBI lineage: Eukaryota > Metazoa > Chordata > Chondrichthyes > Rajiformes > Rajidae > Malacoraja > Malacoraja senta. Next base: position 41,555,042 of record CM075984.1, read on the forward strand.
TGGTGAGGCACTAGCTTGCAAGTGCTGGCAATCCTGTGGTGAACCATGGGGATAGATACAACAAGCTGGAGTAACTCAGCAGGACAGGCAGCATCTCTGGATTGAAGGAATGGGTGACGTTTCGGTCCGAGACTCTTCTTCAGACCCTGTCTTTGCCTGTCCCGCTGAGTTACTCCAGCATTTTGTGTCTATCTTTGGTGTAAACCAGCATCTGCAGTTTCGTCCTGCATATTTTGTGAACCACAGGGAGTTACCCATGTGAATTCTTTCAGTTTAGTACTTTCTGACACTTGTTCACAAGTTCACAAATGTTAGGAGTAGAATTAGGCCATTCAGCCCATCGAGTCTACTCCGCCTTTCAATCAAGAACTTGTCGATCTCTGCCTTAATAATATCTGCTGACTTGGCCTCCACAACCCTCAGGGCAATGAGTTCCACAGATTAACTACCCGCTTGACTAAAGAAGTTCCTCCTCACCTCCTTTTAAAAAGAGCGCCCTTTAATTCTGAGGCTATGACTTCTGGTCCTAGACTCTCCCACCAGTGGAAACATATTTTTCACGTCCACTCTATCTATGCCTTTCATTATTCTGTAAGTTTCAATGAGGTCCCCTTCAACCTTCTAAACTCCAGTGAGTAGAGGCCTAGTGCTGTCAAACGCTCATCATATGCTAACCCATTCATTCCTGGAATCATTCTTGTAAACCTCCTCTGGACCCTCACCAGAGCCAGCACATCCTTCCTCAGATATGGGGCCCTTGTATGTCCACATGCAAAAGTCCTGAAGCATCTGACTGATCCCAGCATCTGACCTGTGCTGGATCACCCATTATTTCCCAGCACTTGGTGCAGAGTACATGATCATATTCATTTGAATGAAGATTCAATAGCTGCAAGACTGAAGGGAAAAGGTAAGGTACATCACAGTGCTTTTAACTATTTTTAGCTGATTTGCTTTATCTCAAACAGCTGTAATGTTCAGTTCCGTGTTTTGAATGTTTCTAAAATCAAAACTCAGCAAAACTGAGGATGAGGCTTTGCTGTCCGTCAATGATTTTCTCAGCAGTTTTGCTCTATTGGGAATGTTTTGGTCTGCCTTTGAGGAGGAATTTATTTAGTCAGAGGGTGGTGAATCTGTGGAATTCATTACCACAGACGGCTGTTGAGGCCAAGTCAATGGATATTTTCAAGGTGGAGATTGACAGATTCTTGATTAGCACGGGTGTCAGGGGTTATGGGTAGAAGGCACGAGAATGGGGTTGAGAGGGAAAGATAGATCAGCCATGATTGAATGGCGTAGACTGGATGGGCTGAATGGCCTAATTCTATTCCCAGAACTTATGAACTTATATGACCTATTCTACCATGCAAGGTCCGAGTGTCATTCGAGGACTTACAGATCTGCTGCCAGAGAATTTTCATGTAAAAAATGAATTTAACAAAAATGCAGAGAAGGCAGAAGTGAAACAACTGACATATATGTTAGCTGTAATATGGATGGAACATGCTCTCACCAAAAGACATAAAACGGGACCATTCTCCAATTAGTTCTATTTAAGAGAAACAGTATCCATTTGGATTGATAAGGATCAAAAACTCGATAAACACCATGCAAACATCTCATTCAGAATATGAGCATTTAAGAAAAGGCAATCTTTTCAAGATTTTTTGGTGGGTTTATTAGTTCATTTCCAGCACGTTGTACTTTATATTGAATCACTATGAAGTGTAAGAGAACAATGGACAACGGATAGATCTTGTGTAAAAAAAACGATAATTGATTTCTAAACTCACTGCAATCACAGTTGTCAATAGTCGCACACTCTACAATGATCAATGATCAGTAAAATGCAAGGATAATGCCAGGACTTGAGGATCTGAGCTACCAGGAGAGTTTTGGCAGTCTGACTTTATTCCTTGGAGTGCATAAGTCTGAGGGGTGATCTTATGTAGGTATATATGATTTTGAAGGCAATAGACAGGTTGAATGCATAGTGTCTTTGTCCCAGAATTGGGGAATCAAGAACTAGAGGATGTAGGATTAAGATGAGAGGTGAGAAATGTAATAGGTACCTGATGGGCAACTTTCTCACACAGAGGGTGGTGGGTGTATTGAATGATTGGCCAGAGGAAGTAGCTGAGGCAGATACGATAACAACATTTAAAAGACATTTGGAGATTTACATGCATAGAAAAGGTTTAGAGCAACTTGCGCCAAATGCGGGCAAATGGGACTAGCTTTCCTGATTCAGGTATTGTACACTTAATTGTAATTAATCTTAATTAGAGGCTTCTACTAATTTCAGTAAACTCAATGCAGATCAAGGACTACATCCAAAATGCTCCTGATCTTAGCTTTAAACTGGATGCCATTTAATAACTGGAGTAATTCAGCGCATCTCATTATATTGACACGTAAAAATATTCCAATAAAAATAATGCATGTGTTATCATTACCTCCCAGTCTGTCATCATTTCCATCATATGATATAAATTAAATTAAATGTGGCCAGTTAAACTTCATATGATATTCTTGTATTCAGCAGTATGTAGACAATGTGATTGGTATGACCTTATTTTTATTTTGTCAAGTTCTCCCCAGGGAGCCCAATGTAAACTCAGAATCCACCAACATACTAATCATGCCAATTGCATTGTTATAATGTAGATGAGCGACAAGTGGAGCCAACACCAACCCATGTAGCACATCATGTAAAGCATCGTTGATTATCCCTAATCAGTCCTTACCTATCCAAATGCAGGTAGATCCTGTCTCTCAGAATCCCCTCCAGTAACCTGGCCACCATGAATGTTAAGCTCACTGACCTGAAGTTCCTTTAACAAAGCCACAATGTTTAGCATCCTCCAATCTTCCGGTTACTTATTCATTGCTAACAATGACATAAACATCTCCACCAGACAATGTCTTACATGGGATCCCACAATGTTTTAGAGTCTACAAGTGTAGTCTTGTATATCTCCTTAAAACTGAAAAAGGGTCCCAACCTGAAACATCGTCTGTCCATTTCACTTGGCAAATGCTGCCTGATCTGCTGAGTCCAGCGGTTGGTTTTATGCTCAAGATTCCAGCATCTCTTGTGTCCATTTCAATTGATTTGATTTTTTGATTTTGATTCAATTTATTGTCATTGCACTTTTCAGTGCAACGAAATGGTTTAGCCTGCAGTCATAACATAGAATAAATAACAAAAACACACACTCAACACAGTTTAACATCCACCACAGTGAGTCCACCAGGCACCTCCTCACTGTGATGGAAGGCAAAAAGTCCCAAAGTCCATGTCTCTTCCCTCCTTGCTCTCCCTCTGCGCTGAGGCGATCCAGGCCTCCGATGTTGTGACCCCGCCGGGTGATGGTAAGTCCCGCGGCTGAATCCGAACAGGCCGGTTCAAACTCCGCGGCCCAGGGCGGTCGAAGCTGCCGAAGCTGCCGCCCTCCAGTCCAGCGGACGCAGCTGTTGTTGCGGGAGCTACGGAAAAACAGGTCACCATCCTGTGACCTGCGAGCTCCTGACAATGTCGTCCACTGGCCCTTGCCGAGCCTCCGAGGCTCCGAAGTCGGGTCGGAAGTCAGGTCGCAACGCCACCACAGCCCCGAAGTCGGCAAGTCCCGGCTGGCTCTGCCTCCCGAGCCCCGAGGTCAGTCCCAGATGGAGGCCGCCAGCACCGCGATAGGCCTCAGCGCAGACGGAGACGGAGACGGGGGATACGGCAAGAAAGGTCGCATCCCCACCGAAGGAAGAGCCCAAAAATATGCTTCTCCCACCCCCCCACACACATACACAACTAAAATAAACCAAAACAAACTGCAACAACGGGACAAATGAAAGAAAAAAAAAGAAAAGACAAACGGACTGCAGGCGAGCTGCAGCTGCAAAGCAGCGCCGCCACTTCCAGATCAATGTGGAATTACTTCAAAAATGGTTATTAGACAATGACAATACCGTGGCCAAAAATAATGCCACCAATTCTTGATTTGGAGTAAATATTAAAGTTTCAATTTTAAGATATCACATTTCTTCTTCTTTTCTTGAGGAAGAATAAAGATACTATTTTCATGTTGATTTCATAGCCTTGGACAGACGCTAGGATTACACAATTGGCTCGATTCCACAGTGACATAATCACCTTCCTCAGAACTAGTCTCTAACTGAACTAAGGAGATCCATATTTACAAGTTAATCTTGAATTATTAAAGAGACAGAGTTGTATCTCAGCAGTGACAAAAACATACTGAATATGTTTATGGAAGAATACCTATGTCTTTACATATCAGCACATTCTCTTATTTCACTGTGATTAATATCATGGAGGACTTCATGTCTGAGATTCTAAAAGTGTCCTTAAGGGTATATCAGGCACTTAGGCTTTGTGTTTATGATTTATGTTAATTAAAAATGCTCCCTTAATTTTTAAAGTCTGATTTTGTTAGGCTTTTAATATATTGCCAAATTTTAGCAGGGAAGGTTGAATAGTTTGTGTATTGAACTCTGCTTCAGAGCAACAAAGAAAGTTAGAACATGGATGAATGCAGAAAGCCGACCATTCACCCATGTGTGACTTATGCAGAAGAAATAATATTGACTTAAATGGTAAATCATCCTCTGAAGATTCTGAAGATATTTCAATTATTTCAATTGTAAGTATGCAGGAAGGGATCAGGAAGAATGAGAGAGGGAAACAAAATGTACCAAGCTGAATTAAAAAAAAATAATCTTAAGTAACCTTCAAACTTATGGTTCTCAACCTGCACACATGTCATATGATGCAATAAATGTCTCTTCAATTGAAGTCTTCCAAAGAAAACATAGGTTGTGCCTTTAAGTTTCCAAATTCATTGACCAGTTTAACAAGGATCCCCACTATAAACAGATATAAAATCAGGCCTACACAGCCTGGAGGATAAATGTACTGGCTGCTGAGGTTCATGGGATATTTTAATTGCAGTGTCTGTTGAGTTAGCAGCAATCAGCAAATATAATATGGTAGATTATTTTTTACTTACTATTCTGAACCAGAAGGAGTCCATTCAGCTCACCGACTCCATGCAAACCCATCAGTCCCACTCCCCATCAACTTATTCTCACAAATGTCCATCAGCTGCCCTTTGATTGATTTGTCATTAACCTACACAAAGGGTATTTTACAGAAGCCAATTAACCTACCAGCACATCTTTGGGATGTGGGAGGAAAACACAGCACAAGGGGAAATCCACATTATTGCAGGGAAAATGTGCAAACTCCACGCTGGCAATACTGGAGGTCAGGTTTGAACTGGTGTTACTGGAGTACTAACTGCAGCATGACTGTTCTACCCAAAAATGGACATAGAGTCATAGATTCATACAGTGTGGAAACAGGCCTTTCGGCCCAACTTGCCCATACCGGTCCCATCTACACTAGTCCCACTTGCCTGCGTTTCGCACATATCCCTCTAAACCTGCCCTATCCATCGTTTCTAATGTCTAAACGCTTCTTAAACATTGCGATAGTCCCTGCCTCAGCTACCTCCTCTGGCAGCTCATTCCATATATCCACCAACCCTTTGCGTGAAAAAGTTACCCCTCAGATTCCTATAAAATCTTTCCCCCTTCACCTTAAACTTGTGCCCTCAGGTTCCGCTACTCTGGGCAAGAGATTCTGTGCATCTACCCGATCTATTTCTCTCATGATTCTATAAGATCACTCCTCATCCTCCTGAGATCTAGGCAATAAAGTCCTTGAGTTAGTCTACAAAAGTCAGCTCTCCTATTGCTTTGGAGAGATAATAATTACAGTAAAATAAAACAGAATTTCCAAAAGCACCAGGGTGCAGACAGGAGGTAATCATATTCAGGGTAATAACATTGTAATTGATCTGATTCGTTTGATAAATGTCTCTCGAAAGTAAAATCTACTGATTTAATTTCCTTCCCTTATTTAAAGATCATATAATTATTAGTCACTGAAAAGCAGTTGTTTTGCTTTGTAGAGTTGCTTTGCAAAAATAACCAGGAGTCGCAGCATATTAAATTCACACAACACAAATAACACTAAGCCCTTTGATTAGAAACTGAAAGGCTATTTTTTAGGAAAAAATAACACAGGTCTTCTGCTCTTTTGCTATTTTTAATAATGACATTATTTGACTCCTAGTGCATGCATGCATGTATGCACGTGTCAGTTCAAATCAATAACAAATTGAAATATTACTAAAGAACATCAAATAATATTAAACGCTGCAGTATAACCCAGTTTACCTTAATATAGTCTTGAGTTTATTGTAAGCGTATGAGCTTTAACCGTAATTTAGTGATGAAGGCAATATCAGACCAATGCACAATGATACATTTCCTGACACTAAGTTATGGGAAGGCAGAGTATGGAAAGGCATATACAGTAGATTACAATAATTAAAGGACAGATCAGATTGAATGCTTAAGTGTTTCTCACCACATGCATTGGCGGTGCGTTCAACTTACACTGATGGAATAAATCCTGAGACACTCTGCACTGAGAACACTAGAGTCTTTATTTAAAGCGACAATGAATTGGAATTATCTTTCTGCCGTTTTACATTTAACTTTTGTGCAACCTTCCTTGCCTTTCACATTCACACCCACTTCTTCAAGTCAGCTATTATTTTCCATGCTTCATTCCCACTTTAGTGTTAGGTAAACACCTTGCACAAGTAAACACGTAGCACAGTGGTAAAGCCTGCCCATTTGTTTCTACATGACGTTCGCCAGCTAACATAGTACTGCCTCTTGGTAATTTATTATGTAGGTCACCTAGTCTATTAATCTTTCAAAGCCATTCTTTCATGAGTAGAAAATACAGACTGTTGTGTTTCATGGCTAACTTCCAAGGATCCCGATATTCCAGAGCATCTTTGGGATGTGTACTCCAGGGTTTACATCATGTTTACAACAATGTTTAGACTGGAGTGGCTGACTTGTACTATAGTTGCAGCCACTGTCTTATCTCCCAGTTATATTAGGTACATTTGGGATGACAGCCAACAATCTTATTCGTTGTGCACCTTCTCTCATAAATTCATAAGTTCTAGGAGCAGAATTAGGCCATTCGGCCCATCAATTCTACTCCACCATTCAATCATGCCTAATCTATTTTTCCCTCTCAACCCCATTCTCCTGCCTTCTCCCCATAAACCCTGACACCCTCAGTAATCAAGAATCTGGTAATCTCCAGCTAAAAAATATCCATTGACTTGACCATCACAACCATCCGTGGCAATAAATTCCACAGATTCACACCCTCTTCTCTTTATTTATGTTTCATTAGCAAGAAGAAGACCACCCTCAGACAAAATTAATTCCTCCTTATCTCCTTTCTAAAGGTATGCCCTTTTATTCTGGGGCTATGGCCTCTGGTCCGAGACTCTCCCACTAAAGGAAACACTCTCCCGACATCCACTCCATCCTCTCCTTAAGGTACAAGCGAGAACTTTTATATTTGCTTCATTATGAAATAAAGTGATATGCACCAATTAATTAATGCCTCATTTCTCAAATTTGTTCAGCCCTTTCCAATAATTAGGCTGGTTATTGGAAAACAGAATAAATCGGGGCCTGGTAGGTTATTTTATACAGTAACACAGAACTGTTCAACGTATAACAGGGCCATTGCTACAGTGCCCTCCATAATGTTTGGGACAAAGACCCATCATTTATTTATTTGCCTCTGTATGCCACAATTTTAGATTTATAATAGAAAAAAAATCATATGGGGGCACCATAATGTTTGGGACACATGGCTCCACAGGTGTTTGTAATTGCTCAGATGTGTTTAATTGCCTCCTTAATGCAGGTATAAGAGGGCTCTCAGCACCTAGTCTTTCCTCCAGTCTTTCCATCACCTTTGGAAACTTTTATTGCTGTTTATCAACATGAGGACCAAAGTTGTGCCAATGAAAGTCAAAGAAGCCATTATGAGACTGGAAACAAGAATAAAACTGTTAGAGACATCAGACAAACCTCAGGCATACCAAAATCAACTATTTGGAACATCATTAAGAAGATAGACAGCACTGGTGAGTTTACTAATCACAAAGGGACTGGCAGGCCAAGGAAGAACCCCACAGCTGATGACAGAAAAATTCTCTCTAAAATAAAGACAAATCCCCAAACACCTGTCCGACTGATCAGAAGAACTCTCAGGAGTCAGGTGTGGATTTTTCAATGACCACTGTCCGCAGAAGACTTCATGAACAGAAATACAGAGGCTACACTGCAAGATGCAAACCACTGGTTAGCCGCAAAAATAGGATGGCCAGGTTACAGTTTGCCAAGACATACTTAAAAGAGCAACCATCGTTCTGGAAAAAGGTCTTGTGGACAGATGAGACGAAGATTAACTTATATCAGAGTGATGGCAAGAGCAAAGTGTGGAGGAGAGAAGGAACTGCCCAAGATCCAAAGCATACCACCTCATCTGTGAAACACAGTGTTATGGCCTGGGCATGTATGGCTGTTGAAGGTACTGGCTCACTTATCTTCATTGATGATACAACTGCTGATGGTAGTAGCAGAATGAATTCTGAAGTGTATAGACAGATCCTATCTGCTCAAGTTCAAACAAATGCCTCAAAACACATTGGCCGGCAGTTAATTCTACAGCAAGACAATGATCCGAAACATACTGTTAAAGCAACAAAGGAGTTTTTCAAAGCTAAAAAATGGTCGATTCTTGAGTGGCCAAATTAATCACCCGATCTGCACCCTTTTATATGCCGAAGCAAAAACTGAAGGGTACTAGCCCCCAAAACAAGCATAAGCTAAAGATGGCTGCAATACAGGCCTGGCAGAGCTTCACCAGAGAAGACACCCAGATATCCATGAATCGCAGACTTCAAGCAATCATTGCATGCAAAGGATATGCAACAAAATACTAAACATGACTACTTTCATTTACATGACATTGCTGTGTCCCAAACATCATGGTGCCCTGAAATGGGGGGGGGGGGGGGGGAACTACGTATAAACGCTGCAATATCTACACGGTGAAACCAAAATGTATAAAAATGGCCTTGATTAAAGTCTGACAATGTGCACTTTAACCACATGTGATTTGTTCTATTACAAATCTCAAATTGTGGAGTACAGAGGCAAATGAATAAAAGATGGATCTTTGTCCCAAACATTATGGAGGGCACTGTATTTCAAGCAACAAGGTGCATTTCTGGTTGGTGAAGTCAAGCAGACTTTAAGTACTGCGTGAGAAATGTTGCTAAACCCCAGGATCAGCACAAAGACTGGTTATTTATTTAAAAGATGATTGTTTTGGAACTGTAGCAAGAATGATGGACACACATGACATTGATCTCCGCTAAATCATTTCTCGACACTGATGAATGAACAAAATGTAACAGTTTGATGTGAAAAAGAAAATCTTCAAACAACAGCATTATTAGTCGAGAAAATGAATAGAAATAGAATTATAATGAATCATTCACGGATAAGTGTGGGTTTAGTCCGATATTCTTTTAAACGGGCTGTAATTACAATAATCCTTAAAATCCCGTTCAGGGGAAACCAAAAATGTTCGAATTAAGTTTTCATTTTAAACGTCTATGGTGTTCGGATAAAATTTCGAGGCATCAAAGTTGCTTCAATTAAAAATGATTGTGTGAAAAAAGATAGAGTGATAGAGTGAAAAAAAGGTTCTCAAAGTCAATTTGCCATCAAAATATGCCACTGTTAGGTCAAATATTGCAGCACGTTTAAACTGAGATTCAACATACGGATTGCTCGCATGCAAACAACGATGACGGACACGACGCCTTTGTACTTCACAAGGGCATGGATTTGACGATCGAATCAAATGCTTTAATCAGACACACACATTAGTCTAATCCGATTTAAGATCTTAAAATACTACTTTCAATAAGTAGTCGTTCCTCATGTCCTGTTAGAGACATCTGCCACATTATTTCCACGCTTGGTTTGTGGGGGAACCCACCCGGCATTCCCACAGGAACCCGTGTTATTTATTTTCCAAAGTTAAGGACGATTCCTTTGGGTTTTTCAACGCGCGGTTGACAACGTTGCACCGACCTGAAATAAAATGCAGTCCGGTTGCTGATTACCAACCCCACCACCTCCCTTCTCTCTCTCTCTCCCCCCCATATACGCTCAGCGACCGCCCTCGGCCGAAACAGGGGACTGGCAAGTTAGTGAGTAGATCGCACGGCGCCATGCAATAGTGCCCACAGTGTCAACGATAGCAGATATTAAACATGCATTTCTGCCTGGGCCCCTGGTGCGGTGTAACAATGTCAGAGCAAAAGAACCAGAAGCGCTCAACTCTAAAAATTAAAAAAAAAAAAAAAGAAAAAAGAAAATAATTTCTCAAACCATTTAAAATGTTCTTTTTGATATCTCCCACGTCTTCCAAATAAGACCAGGGAGAAAGGCTCAGCATAAGTACACATATTCACAGCACCCACTAAAAGCTCTGCCTGCAAGACTGCTCGGTCTTTCAGCACTAATGCACCAGGACAGCGGCTTCTCTTGTGAATTAGATCGCCCCCTGTGCAAAGCAGACCCAATCCGTGTCAATATCAGGCTGGAATTACAAGAGCAGTTGAATGCAAACACCCTCGCCATAGCCGGGAAGACGCCTTTAGTTTGTCATCGACCCTACTCACATTTTGTTTTTCTCTTTCTCGAGTTTCGGATGTTCAACAGGGTTATTTTTGTTTGTGTGTGTGTGTGTTCCCCCTCGTCGACTGCTCCGTCCCTCGGCTTTCAACAAAGATGGCTATTGAGCAAGGCAGCTTGACGTCAGGCATCCGGGTCGTTCGTTTCCCGGAGGCTGAGCCAAAAATACACAACGTTTACACTGTCATCGGAAGCGGAGCGAAATGAGAGGACCAAGCAAGGATGAGCTGGGAACCCAACGTCGCCAGCCAAAGAGCAGAACTTTGAGACTCGGACGGAGCCAAATGTAAAAGGCTGTCTGAAAAAAAAGAGAGAAGCGGGGTAAACAAATAGAGTCTTGCAGGAGAAGGCGAATTCAAGCAGGATTTAACTAGAGCGATAGCGAGAGAGTCACGTATGCCTGGGATCAAAAGTAGGAGGAACCATAAAGGTGTGGTCGAGAGCATAATATTATAGGGACATACGCAAAAAGTTGGAGTAACTCAGCGGGTCAGGCAGCATCACTGGAGAAAATGAATCGACGGCAGCATCTCTGGACACGGTGTAAATGAATAGGTGACATTTCTGGTCGAGACCCTTCACACTGAGAGTCTGAGGAAAGGGGAACGAGAGATATAGACGGTACTTAGGACAAATGAATGGAAGATATGCGTAAGCAGCCATAATCAAGGAAAGGTGGAGCCCGCAGTGGCCCATTCTTGCCTCTGGGATAGGTGATAACGAGTTACAGACAGTGGAACTCAACAGGATGACAGTAAAAGGTGTCAGAGATTATGGGGAGAAGGCAAGAGAATGGGATTAGGAGGGAGAGATAGATCAGCCATGATTGAGTAGACTTGATGGGCCAAATGACCTAATTCTACTCCTGTTCCCTATGACCTTATGACTTAAAACTAGTACGACAACCAGGATAGGAGAGGGAGAGACAGCGAGTTGTGATTACATTTGGGAATCAACAAACTGTACACATGGAAAGTACCACTGTATCATTGTACTATTGATTTTGATACAAGCCATCCACTTTGGACGAAGATAGTATAACTAAATGAGAAAAACCTAAAAATACTGGAGGCCTATCTAGCACAGCCTCCCCCAGCGAGCCTTATGAGCACTCATCTAGTTGAATTAATTCACTGTAATATCTATAATCAAAGACTTGACAGCCCCCACTGCTGAGTGCTTGTGCTCCAGGCATAACCAGGCCTCTGGTCAATTTGCTCCAGTACAACTTGCAACAATGGCACCTATCAGCTTGGTCTGGTCCAGAAAAAAACAGACAGACAGCATGGAAACAGGCACTTTGGCCCAACCTGTCCACTCCCACCTACATTCCCATCCCTCTGAATGTTTCCTATCCATGAACCTGTCTAAATGTTTTTTAAATGTTGTTGTAGCACCTGATTCAACCACCTCCACAAGCAGCTCATTCCATAGACACACCACCCTCTGTGTGAAAAAGTTGCCCCTCAGGTTCTGGTTAAATCTTTCCTCTCTCACCTTAAACCTATGTCCACTGGTTCTTGATTACTCTACTCTGGGTAAAAGATTCTGTGCATTCATCCTATTCCCCTCATGATTTTACACACCTCTGTAGGATCATCCCTCAGCCTCCTGCATTCCAAGGAATGAAGTCCGAGTCTGCTCAACCTCTCCCTATAGCTCAGGGCCTAAATTCCAGGCAGAATCCATGTAAATCTTCTCTGCACTCTTTCCATCTTAACAACATCCTTCCTATAGCATGTCAGCAGGGTAGCATGATGGTGCAGTGGTAGAGTTGCTGCCTTACAGCGTGAGAGACCCGGGTTTGATCCTGACTATGGGTGCTGTCTGTACAGAGTTTGTACTTTCTCCTCATGACCTGCGTGGGTTTTCTCAGAGATGTTTGGTTTCCTCCCACACTCCACAGACATACAGGTTTGTGGTTAATTGGGTTGGTTTAAATGTAAGTAGTCCCTAGTCTGTGTGGGATTGTGTTAATGTGCGGGGTGTACGATTTGAGAAGTTTTCCCTCATGCTACAATCAACAAAACCAAAGAGCTGCATTTTGGACATTTTTATACGGGACTGGGACTGAGAGAGAGAAAAGCTGCGGTCAGTTTTAACAAGGGATGTCACAATCAGTGGGTCCCAAGATGGCCGCGGGACCTCGTGACCAGCCACAAAAGCGAAACCCCGCAGCCCAGTCTCTGGGTTTCTGCAAAGTCACGGCCTGAACAATAGATGGATATTGGCCGTGCAGAAACCCCCGAAACCAGGTCGAAGTCCAGACACTGGGGCGCTGACATCAGCAGGCATCACAATGCCCCAAGCCGACCTACATAGTTAATCTCGTTAAGGGAGCACAATAGCCCATAGAAACCTATGGTGATGGGAAAACCAGTTAAACCCATCACCTCTTATCGAAAAACAAATTAACAGACCGTCTAGCCATCACCGGTACTCCCGGACATAACGCAGAACAAAGAGAGAGCTCGAAACCCATCTTTTAAGCAAAGAGATCCCGAGATCTGGCGGGAGATAGGACAGGTCAGGATTAGAATAACTGGCCACGATTTTTGGGTTTAAAAAGGAAAGGAGGGAGACACAGAAGGAGTCACTGAATGAATCTGGAGACTTGCGGAGAGAGAGAGAGGACACAGGACAGTGCTTAAAAGTACACGTGGAAAGAAAAGGAAAGCAGTAGGACCACCCGAAAGACCGAGACGACCGCCGACGACCCTTCCACAGCCACCTAATCGGAGGAAGCAGCACGACCAGCCAGTAACCTCAGTAATCGCCCCATGGTGAACATGTACCCCGACCCTACACATCCTGGACATAGTTTAGTGTAGAGGGGAGGGGGAGGGGGTTATATTAACATGGGTGTAAGTGTAAGATGTGCTGGCAAATTTTACGATGTGCCGTACGTTCCCCATCCTGCACTCGAGTATTGTATCGTAGTTATTGCGTCTATGATCCCGAAACAGGAACTGTAATTATGCATATGCCTTATAGAACTGTGTCAAAGTATTCATGTACCGTAGTCCCAACCGCTAAATAAAAGTTTTTTTTCCTGTTTAAACCCTGGTCTTCAAATCTGGTCTGGTTGAATTTTCTGCACTATCAACGCTCCTGCAACTAAGTCCAGTGTCTAGAACCGTAGGGGGTGAGTGGGTCGAGCCACTCACGGGGAACCAGTGTGCGCGGCCTGGTCGAGGGACCAGAGCAAGGCACAGGGACCTTAGGTCGGGCGAAAGCTCGACGCAGAAAACCCTTACAGATTATGGCGACCACGAAGGGACACTGGCAGTAGGACGATAGGGTGCCAGAAAAGGAGTTGAAGACTAGGGACGTAATGGACGAGCGCATTGCGGACTATGTTTTTAGCAAGGTCAATATTACCAAACAGTGGATTTGTGATTTATTGGAGGACAAGCGCCCACTGGATGCAACGATCCGGTGGACGGCCAGCAAAGCCCATAAGAAATCTGTGGAGAAGGCGGTCTGGCTGACATGTTACAAAAAACAGGTCCAGCTCTTGGACCGCGTGATTGTGGTGCAGGCAGCCCAGATCAGGGACCTTCTTGAGAAGGTAGAGGAGAAGGCCGCGGGTGGGCACCGGTTGATTGAGGCTCTGGACTCCTTAAACAAGGAGCGCCGGGCCGTGACCAACCGCCACGAGGCCAGGGTAGAGCTGATGGAGTGCCAGATCACTGAGGCCATGCTCAGTGAGGGCAAGCTCAGGGAGCAGTGCGCTTCCCTGAGCCGCCAACTGGAGGCCCAGGAAGAGAACCTCAAGGGAGTTAGGGCAGCCTACAAAATGGCTTTGGAGGACAGGTCGGAAGAGGCCGACCACGGGGCCTGCCTGCAGGAGATAGAGGGTCTGCAGAGTGCTTTAAATAAAGCAAGCGGGCTGGTCTATCTAATGAACCCCCCAGCGAGCCAGTCGCTAGCGGTTGCGAAGGTCCCGGTTCCGGCCCTCAGAAAGACCGTGGTGGCTTCGGCCCCCAGACTCCATGATCCCCCTAGCTACGAGGCATCCTGGGAAAGGGGTAGTGTAGGGGAGAGAGAGGTGGGGGAGCTCCCGGTCGAGGACTCGGCACCGGCGCCCATGTGCCCGGTCCTGGAAACCAGACGGGGACCCACCTCGCCGAATGGGGATGCCGGACCCATTCAAAGCGAGATCGTGGTGCCCCACAGCTCCCAGCAGTTAAGGGCCATGATCGGGCATGTAAAGAAATTGTCCGAATCAGGGGACCCTTCGCTGCATTTTAGGGAGGTCGAGCAAACCACCGCAATCAACGCTTGCGACGAGAGAGAACGGGCAAAAATGTTGCTGTTCTCCCTGGACAGCTCAATCCTCCAATGCCTCTCAGATGAGAGTAAAAGAGGGACCAAGACCTACGATCTCCTACGGGACGAGGTCCTGGAAGTTTTGGGGATGGACGATGAGGGTCCATTTGCCCGATTGGGGAATACCCTCCAGATTGATGGAGAACCCCCAAAGGTTTTTGCGGCGCGACTGTGGCCAGTGTATCAGAGCAGCTGCCCGCACGTCCCCACGCGGGATGACCTGGTCGGGAATGGGAGAGCCCAGTGGCTCCGATGTTTGGTGTCAAACAGCCTGGCGGCCGTCAGGGAGCAGACGAAAGCCTGGTTTGATCCCACAAATAGCACGGAGGAGGCGGTTTTGGACCGTCTCACCGATGGGTATAGAAACACCCGGAGCACGTCTACCCGACTCGTAAAAGGGAAGGTGCACGTGGCGGAGGCTACTGCACCGGCCCAAAAGGAGTGGCGACAGGAGGGTAACCCTACCGCACAGTCCAAGTGTTTCAGGTGCGGTAAGGTGGGGCACTGGCGGAAGGATTGCAGGGCCCACACCAAGGAAGATAGGGTTGGCGCCACCCTGCGCGCCGATGTCCCAGTTAAGCCCGAGATTATCGAATCGATGATCGAGGTGATGCGGTCCCTCATGGCCGCACAGGGGAAGGTGGCAGTCGCTACCGGCTCCACGTGTGTGGGGGAGGGCACTGGACATTCCCCAATGACATCAGCCCGCGCAGCCCGCCTATCTGTGTCCGCTCCACTACGATGCGTGGAAGAGGCCGCTTGTGGTGATGGTAGTGGCAAGGCAAAGGGGCAGTTACCTGGTGGACACGGGCGCTTCATGCACCGTGGTCCACACAGAGGAACCCTTTGACTCTCCCCTGTCCACGGGGGCCCCTTTCGCACTGGCGGGGTTCACAGGGAGAGAACAGGCTGGCGCGCGTTCCATCCCGCTGTCCATTCATTTGGGAGCACTCCGCACCACATGGGAGTGTATCCTGATGAAGTGGACAGCAGGGGGTGGGAAGGGGATCATTGGATCCGATTTTTTGGAAAGCCATGGGATCCTCATGGACTTACGGAACCACTGTCTTTGGGTGGACAAGGGCAGTAAGGGTGAGATAATGGTGATTACGGGAGAAGAGGGGAAAGGGACTCTGTGCACCATGAAGCCGCCCGAGGGTTACGACCTCGAGCGCATGGTGGCGGAGGTCCCGGCCAAACTGCAAGAGTGTGTGGGGAACAACCTGAACGCGTTTCCGACCCACAAACACGATTGTGGTAGGGTAGTTGGTTTCGAGGTTAGCGTAGACGGGGACCCCATGACCAGACCCCAGAGGCAGTACAATTTCCCCAAGGAGGCGGAACCCGATTTGGAGATAGCCATGTCTTCATTGGTGCAGCAGGGCGTGCTGGGGCCGATTGCCACACACGTGATAGCCACTCCATTGTGGCCGGTTTGGAAACCGGATAACTCATGGAGGGCCACAGTGGACTACCGCGGTGGTCCTCAACAGTAACATCCCCGCATGCGCACCCACGGTGGCAGCAGTTGCCGACCTCATAGGGAGTATCCCAGCGTCCGCGACCACGTTCACGGTGCTGGATATTTCAAATGGGTTTTGGTCCATTCCGCTGCGGCGGGAGGACCAGTACAAGTTTGCCTTTACCTTTAAAGGGCAACAGTACACATGGAACTGCTTGCCACAGGGTTTCCACAAGGTTCAAGGGAGTTTTTATTTGTCACATTCACATACACCCAGGTGTAGTGAAGTGAAATGCTTTTTGCCATTATGCAGCACACAAAAAAAGAGAAGAATACAGACATCACACCAGGATAGTCTTAACACTAAACATCCCCCCACATTGGCATCCACCATGAGGGAAGGCACAAAGTCCAGTCCCCAACCCCAGTTCACCCATAGTCGGGCCCATTGAGGCCTCTACGGAGGCCCGATGTTCCAGGCCGTCCTAGCCGGGTGATGTTCTTCCGGCGTCGGGAGAGTCCTCCCAGCGGCTTGGGAACCCTGGAACGGCCGCTTCCGCACTGGGGGCCGCGGCATCCGAAGCCAACAAGGCCGCGCCGGTTGGAGCTCCACAACTGGCACTCTCATCTAGAGATCCCAGGCTCCCGGTGTAAAGTTCAGCGCCGCCGCCCGCAGCTGGTCGCTCCACAGTCCCGCAGCTCCGCGATGTTTTCCCAGCGATCCTCAGCTCACCGGAGCTCCAGCGCGGAGACCCGGGCAAGGCATCGCCCGCTCCGCGATAGCGCTCCAGCGCCGTGCCGCCGCCGAAGCCGAGGTTCTGTGCGGTCCCCGACAGGAAACGCCGCTCCAGGCCCGCTGGTAGGCCGCGAGGACGGGTCGAAGCTGCAGCCCGGAGAAGAGCTGCCTCTCCGGCCAGGTAGGGACGCTGAAAGGTAGTTTCCCCCATCCCCCCCAACACAAAAAAAGTCTAGACCTCCAAAACAAAACACTTTACTGGCTAAAATTTAAAAAAATAAAAGATGAAAGGACAGACAGCTGCTGGCTGGGAAGCCGCACACAGGTCAGCGCCTCCTGTAGCTCAACAGCCCCAGCATTTTTCACCAGTGTATGGCGGATAGCCTGAGGGAATTTAGCCAGCGCCACCAGATCGTGCAGTATGTGGACGACCTCCTCCTGTTCACAGACACGAAGGAGCAGCACGGTCCACTGCTGGCCGAGCTGCTAGAGCTGCTGGCTAGGAAGGGTTTTAAGGTAAACCCGAAAAAGGCACGGATCGGTCTGCCAGAAGTAAAATTCTTGGGTCTGAACATCCGCGCCGGGGAAAGGGCCATAGATAAGGCTAGGAGGGAGTCAGTACAGGAGTTGCCGATTCCCTGCACAGTAAGGGGTGTGAGGTCTTTCCTGGGATTGACCGGGTATTGCAGGGACTTCATCGAGGACTACGCGGCCACCGCAGCCCCGCTACTCCGACTCCTACACAAGGGAGTGGAGCGGTCTTGGGATGAGGGTTGCCAGGCCGCGTTCGAGAAGTTACATAGATACATAGAAAATAGGTGCAGGAGTAGGCCATTCGGCCCTTCGAGCCTGCACCGCCATTCAATATGATCATGGCTGATCATCCAACTCAGTATCCCGTACCTGCCTTCTCTCCATACCCCCTGATCCCTTTAGCCACAAGGGCCACATCTAACTCCCTCTTAAATATAGCCAATGAACTGGCCTCAACTACTCTCTATGGCAGAGAGTTCCAGAGATTCACCACTCTCTGTGTGATAAAGTTTTTCCTCATCTCGGTCTTAAAGGATTTCCCCCTTATCCTTAAGCTGTGACCCCTTGTCCTGGACTTCCCCAATATCGGGAACAATCTTCCTGCATCTAGCCTGTCCAACCCCATAAGAATTTTGTACATTTCTATAAGATCCCCTCTCAATCTCCTAAATTCTAGCGAGTATAAGCCAAGTCTATCCAGTCTTTCTTCATATGAAAGTCCTGACATCCCAGGAATCAGTCTGGTGAACCTTCTCTGCACTCCCTCTATGGCTATAATGTCCTTCCTCAGATTTGGAGACCAAAACTGTACGCAATACTCCAGGTGTGGTCTCACCAAGACCCTGTACAACTGCAGTAGAACCTCCCTGCTCCTATACTCAAATCCTCTTGCTATGAAGGCCAACATACCATTTGCTTTCTTCACTGCCTGCTGCACCTGCATGCCTACTTTCAATGACTGGTGTACCATGACACCCAGGTCTCGCTGCATCTCCCCATTTCCTAATCGGCCACCATTTAGATAATAGTCTGCCTTCCCGTTTTTGCCACCAAAGTGGATAACCTCACATTTATCCACATTATACTGCATCTGCCAAACATTTGCCCACTCACCCAGCCTATCCAAGTCACCTTGCAGTCTCCTAGCATCCTCCTCACAGCAAACACTGCCCCCCAGCTTAGTGTCATCCGCAAACTTGGAGATGTTGCTTTCAATTCCCTCGTCCAGATCATTAATATAAATTGTAAATAGCTGGCGTCCCAGCACTGAGCCTTGCGGTACCCCACTAGTCACTGCCAGCCATTGTGAAAAGGACCCGTTTACTCCTACTCTTTGCTTCCTGTTTACCAGCCAGTTCTCTATCCACATCAATACTGAACCCCCAATACCGTGTGATTTAAGTTTGTATCCTATTCTCTTATGTGGTACCTTGTCGAAAGCCTTCTGAAGGTCCAGATACAACACATCCACTGGTTCTCCCCTATCCACTCTACTAGTTACATCCTCGAAAAATTCTATAAGATTCGTCAGACACGATTTACCTTTCGTAAATCCATGCTGACTTTGTCCAATGATTTCACCACTTTCCAAATGTGCTGCTATCCCATCTTTAATAACTGACTCTAGCAGTTTCCCCACTACCAATGTTAGACTAACTGGTCTGTAATTCCCCATTTTCTCTCTCCCTCCCTTCTTAAAATGTGGGGTTACGTTTGCTACCCTCCAATCCTCAGGAACTACTCCAGAATCTAAAGAGTTTTGAAAAATTATCACTAATGCATCCACTATTTCTGGAGCTACTTCCTTAAGTACTCGGGGATGCAGCCTATCTGGCCCTGGTGATTTATCGGCCTTTAATCCATTCAATTTACCCAACACCACTTCCCGACTAACCTGGATTTCACTCAGTTCCTCCATATCCTTTGACCGGCGGTCCCCTGCTATTTCCGGCAGATTATTTATGTCTTCCTTAGTGAAGACGGAACCAAAGTAGTCATTCAATTGGTCCGCCATATCCTTGTTCCCCATGATCAATTCACCTGTTTCTGACTGCAAGGGACCTACATTTGTTTTAACTAATCTCTTTCTCTTCACATATCTATAAAAACTTTTGCAGTCAGTTTTTATGTTCCCTGCCAGTTTCCTTTCATAATCTATTTTCCCTTTCCTAATTAAGCCCTTTGTCCTCCTCTGCTGGTCTGTGAATTTCTCCCAGTCCTCTGGTATGCTGCTTTTTCTGGCTAATTTGTACGCATCATCTTTTGCTTTGATACTATCCCTGATTTCCCTTGTTATCCACGGATGCAAGTTAAAAGGGGATCTGCAAACCGCACCAGCCTTAGGAGCCATACTCCTCCAGGGTGCTCACAGATGTGGAGAGGAGTTTCTCCAATTGCGAGAGGCACCTTTTAGCCACGCATTGGGCAGTGAAGAGGTCGTTAATCTTCACAGCGACCTCTCCCATCACTCTCCTCACCCACCACACACCCACCCAGATGCTTCTGGATGGAAGGATCAAGGATGGGACTGTCAGCAGCGCCCGCATCGCCCGCTGGACCCTCCTCCTTTCACAGATGGATCTGAAGGTTGAGGGCCTGTGCGAGCCCAAGCTCGCGGCCAATTTGGTATATCGGTGTTCCGTGGAGGGGGTTTGGGACGTCGACATAGGTTTACGGGCTGGGATCCATCCCACAGGCCGGGAGATCTATGTGGACGGCTCCAGCACGGTGTCGGCTGGCGAACGACTCACGGGGTGTGGAGTTTATGACCCCGAGGCAGGCATTGCCTTGGCGATGAAGCTCCCCAGCACCATGAGCGCGCAGCAGGCCGAGCTGTCCGCAGTGGCATACGTCGCTACCCACCCAGAGATGTTCCCAACCCCGTACACGATCTGCTCGGACAGCATGTTCACCTGCAACTGGTGCACCGAGTACCTGGCCATCTGGTCCCGTCGCAGATACACTTCCTCGGACGGAAGGCCTTTAACAGTTAAGCCCCTGCTAGAGCAGATCTTGGCCGCAGTAGGGGAGAGAGGGGAGGTCTTCATTCACAAGGTGAAGGCCCATTCCGCCACAGAGCCCCGGGGGGAGGGCAACCAACAGGCGGACGCCCTGGCTAAGGAGGGCGCCTGCAGTGGCATTTTCTGGGACCCCTATGGGCCCAGGCAGATAGCAGCGATCCAGGATAGGGAGGGAAACGTCGGGACCCCAAAGGTCACATTGCCTCAGGACCTGAGGACCGTCCAAGCTCAGGATCCTGTTTTAAAAGCCATCATCAGAGCGGTTAGTGAGGGTGAGCAGGTAGAGGGTCTCTACAGTAAGGCGGCCCTCTCCGTAAAAGAAGGCATGCTCTTCCATGCCAAACAGTGGGTTGTGCCACAGCAGCACAGGAGGGAGTTCCTCCAGCTGGCACATGAGGGTCCAGGGGCAGGGCACCCCGGACCGGAGGTTACGTGGCAGCGGATAGAGCAGGCGGGATGGTGGCCGGGGCTTAGGGATGATGTCCGCGAGTTCTGCGCCAGCTGCCTCGTCTGTGCTGCCAATAACCCAGACCCCCAGTAAAGGAAAGCGCCCATGGGACACGTCAGGAGGGTGGAGGGACCTTGGCAGTCGATCCAGATCGACTACATCAGGCCCTTGCCCACCACCCAAGGAGGCTATAAGTACTGCCTCGTCCTGATAAATGTGTTCTCTAAGTGGGTGGAGGCTTTCCCCTGTAAGACAGCTACGGCACTGGGTACTGCCAAGATCCTGGTCCGGGAGGTGTTCTCGCGGTGGGGGCTCAGTCGGTTTGTGGAGTCCGACCAAGGGAGTCATTTCACCGGACAGGTGATGCAGAACACCCTCATGCTCCTGGGCATTGAGGGGAAGTGGCACGTAGCCCACAATCCTCAGTCATCAGGGATTGTGGAGCGCATGAATAGGACCCTGAAAGAAAGGTTGAGGAAGGAGGCCATGGGCTCGCCCCAAAAATAGGCGGAGGTCCTTCCCCTAGTCCTCATGGGGATCAGGGCCAGCCAGTCAAAGAGCACGGGGTATTCCCCGTACGAGCTGATGACTGGCAGGGTTATGCGCACTCCCACCCATGTTCTGGCCCCGGTGCTCACGGAGGGTCAGCTCGAGGAGGTTAAGAGGGACAGGTTTGTCCAGAATCTCTTTGAGCGTCTGAAGCAGGTCCACGGGCAGGCGGCTGGGAACATGGGAAGGCAGCAGCTGGGCAACAAGCTGTTGCTGGAGCCGCTCAAGCTGCAGGAGTGGGAGGTAGGAGAATTAGTAATGGTTCGGAACTACGCTAGGGCAGGTAGTTTCGAACCACTCTACATGGGGCCCTACAGCAGGTAGATGCAAAATGCAAATGTTTGTAATATAATTTTGCCCGGGACATGGACAGTAGAAACTCACCACTGGAAAGCGATTATTTGACAGCAGGCATCTCAGTTGCAGACCTTGGCTACAGGAGATCTGAAGGGCAGTGACCTTGGCCCGGGTATCTTCATCAAAGACCTTCCTTCCATTATTATGCCAAAAGTGGGAATAATTACCAATGGTTGCACACTGTTCAGTTATCTTCACAGCTCATGCAATGAAGCAGTCAGTGTCTTGTATACATTTCAGACCTGGACAATATTTACGCTTGGACTGATATGGCAAATCATATTTGTGCCTGACCAATGTCAGAATATCACCATCACCAACAAGGGTTTGGCTAACAATCATGACATGGCATTCAACAACAGGACTATTGCTCAATTCTTCATCAAAAACGGTCACTTTATGGGCACTCCATTCACCATGTTAAGTTTTCTCCCATCAACATGTCTACTGTGAATGTCATCTTCAAGGTAATCTTGCTACAACTTCCTTGAAATCACTCTCTCGCATCTCCCTGAGATAGGCACAATAGAGGGCATAGGCTTAAGCTGAGAGGAGAGAGATTTAAGAGGGATCTCAGAGGCAAGTTCTTCATTCAGATGGCAATCCATATCTGGAATGAACTGCCAGAAAAAGCTATTGAAACGGATATAATTATGATTTTTAAAAGACATTTGGACAGATAAATGTATTTGAAGGGTTTAGAGGCCTATAAGCCAAATGCAGGCAAATGGGATGAGAATGTGCCAACATGGTTGGCAAGGAGGGCTGAAGGACTCATTTATGCGCTGTACCACTCTACAACCCTATGCAGATTGATATTTAGGCATTTGGACAAAGCAGGGCAATAAAGGAACAGACTTGTGAAGATAAACAACCCATCTTTGCATCTTTAATTGGACTTTATCTTGCACTAAACGTTATTCCCTTTATCCTCTATCTGTACACTGTGGACGGTTTGATTGTAATCATGCACAGTCTTTTTGTTGACTGGTTGGCATGCAACAAATAAGCTTTACACTCTACCTTGGTACACGTGACAATAAACTAAACTAAACTAAAACTTTGTTCTAAAAAAGGAGAGAAAAACTCCCTCAGGAAAACTGTCAAATAGATTCAAACGGAGAAAGAGAAAATGAAGAAAGAAAGAATCAAATACATTGATTTGGAATGAGAATCTATAAACAAATTAGGGAGCCACATAAAGAATCAAGTGCAATAAACCAAAAAAAAGGGAATAAAATCAATACTCGTTTAAAATAAACAAACATTAGGGGAGGAGTGGTCCTTGGAACTGCAGAAGATTTACTGGGAACAAGTCTTAAGCTGAGAATTGGGATGTTTTAAGAGGGATGAGGTTTAAGATAACAGCTGTATCTTTTTAAGTTCAATGTTAATTAGACTTGTGCATTGGAGCGTAAAGTCATGTGTCTGAGCATTTAGCTGCCAGCAATGTTTACAAATGTCCATATTGTAGAGTGGGGTTGCAGTAAAATGCCAACACAGGTGCTTACAGAATGAAAATTAGTTTCACTGCACATTGTATCGTCACAAAGGACAACATTCTTGAATTATATCTGCAGTTTGTTGTGGAATATATACGTTCAGGAGAATGGAGGGTAGGAAAATGAAATGGAGAGAGAAAATTATAGACGCACAGTCAATGAAAGGTCAGGTGGCTCATCAATTGAGTCTTGCGATATTAGCAATAGGGTGAGCCCACTTTGTGACAGGCAGATCAATCCTGTGCTTTTTTTTGCTGCTGGAATTACCACAGAATACACAAGGTACAAAACACAAAGTGCTGGAGGAACTTTGGGTCAAGCAGCATCTGTGGAGGGAATGGACTAATCACATACAAGGTGGCCTGGTGGTTTTCCCACTGTCCCTCATTAACTTACCTCCATTGGTAAAGAGGGAAATCTAACATTTTGCCATGGTGAAATGGCAGGAGAAACACCAGCTTGCATTATATGGAGAAAAGGAATAGGTGACGTTTTGGGTCGAGACCCTTCTTCTGAAAAAGGGTCTCGACCCGAAATGTCACCTATTCCTTTTCTCCATAGATACTGCCTGACCTGCTGAGTTACTCCAGCTTGTTGTGTCTATCTTCGGTTTAAACCAGCATCTGTGGTTCCTTTTTTTGTTTTTCTGATATATCAATGGAAGCGAGTACTCTGGAAGGACAAGGGTGAATGTGAGGCAGGAAACAGGGTGTTGGGAGAATGCAAGAGGCAGTGTAACTCCCACTAGCCCTAGAAATGTATTTCAGTGATATCATAAGGGTTACTTGAGTTACTCAAGCACGTTGTGGTTTTTTGTAAACAAAAGGGGTGGCACAGTGGCGCAGTGGTAGAGTTGCTACCTTACAGTGCCAGAGACCCGGGTTCATTCCTGGCTATGGATGCTGTCTGTTTGTATACTCTCCCTGTGACCTGCGTGGGTTTTCTCTGGGTGCTCTGGTTTCCTCCCACACTCCAAAGACATACAGGTTTGTAGGTTAATTGGCTTGGTAAAATTGTAAATTGTAAATTGTTCCTAGTGCTTGTGGGATAGTGTTAGTGTGCGGGGATCGCTGGTCGGCGTGGACTCGGTGAGCCGAAGGGCCTGTTATCCACATTTATCTCTAAACTAAACTAAACCAAAGCATCGATTGAGTCTTACGATATTAGCAATAGGGTGAGCCCACTTTGTGACATCAAAGCATCCACATGTTCTTTGTTTCTACTCCTTAATTCTATCACTGACGCCTATACAAATGCTCAACCTTACCTGCAATACTCTCTCATCGAACATCTGCATGTAAAGGAAATGAAGCTGGTGGCAACACATTCTGTGCAGAGTGATGCCACAGGGCTTGGTGTTGGGATCATTGGAATTGGTCGAGGGCTAGATTTTGCCTTGTTGTTCTTCAGTGCACTGCCCTGGGTTTCATATGTCTACCAGAGATAGCAGACAATGATTCACTTAAACATATCCCCCAAAAGGCAGCACTGTCAGAACTATGAGTCTCCCCTGTACATGCTGGGGTGTCAGCTTCGATTATTATGTTGAATTCTTTGGAAGAGAACGTCAACCCACAACCTTTCTACCTAGAGGCAAGGATGCTATATGAGCATTGGTTGACCGAAGAGTCTATTAAATGGTTATGTGCATAGGGAAAGCAATTCTAGAACAACACCAAGTTGAGTTACATTAGAATAAGGTGCAAAAACGGAAAATATATTTAAAGATTAATAAATACTTCATCACAGTTTGAATGAATTAACCCATGGATTTCTGAATAGTAATCACTACATTTCAGGGAACACTGAAGAAATAATTGGTTGTGTAGGAAGGAACTGCAGATGCTGGTTTGCACCAAAGATAGACACAAAATGCTGGAGTAACTCAGCGGGACAGGCAGCATCTCTGGAGAGAAGGAATGGGTGATGTTTCAGGTCGAGATTGGTTGCATCAGTGTGGAGTCTTTATTTGCTTGTTTATTATTGTCACATGTACCGAGAGCAACTTTTGTTCACATGCTATCTGGTCAAAAAAATACTGTACATGAATACAATTAAGCCATCCACAGTGAAAAGATAAAGGATAAGAGATACAACATTTAGTGCAAAGATATAACATTGAAGTCCGATAAAGTCAGATTAAAGAAAGTTCGAAGGTCTCCAATGAGGTAAATGGGAGCTTAGGATCACACTCTAGCTGATGAGAGGATGGTTCAGTTGTCTGATAACACCTGGGATGAAACTGTTCCATAATCTGGAGGTATGTGTTCTTAAACTTCTGTATCCCTGCCTGATGGTGGAGGGTGGAAGAGGGAGTGACCAGGGTGAGACTGGTCCTTGATTACGTTAGCAGCTTTGCCAAGACAGCATGAGGGGTAGATGGAGTCGATGGAAGGGAAGCTGGTTTATGTGATAGTCTGGGCCACGTCCACAACTCTCTGCAATTTCTTGCAGTCTTGGATGGAGCTGTTCCGGAACCAGGCTGAAAGGCATCCTGATAAGATGCTTTCTTAAGAATACGCCACTCTCAAACTCACTCTCAAAAGCAAATGGATTGCTACACAGCATGAGAAATGAGGAATGAGGTCATGGTCTACTCTAACAGAAGTTGATTATACTCTCTTAGTACTTTAACTTCTTCCCCACATGGTGGCAGCACCATTAAACGGATGGTAGAAGAGTGACAATGGAACAAAACAGAAATAGAGAATGGTGAAAAACAAACATTGGAGTTGCTCCTGCTGCTTACAAAAGATGAAGCAGGATACAGAAGATTAATTATACTTTATAGTTAAAGAAAACAAAAGTAAATATTTATGAAGTGACGATCGCTCCCATATTAATGTATGAATCGAGGAAATAAAAAATCAGAAAAAATGGACAAATTAAAGATTCTCTAATAAATAAACACAGAATACTGGAGTAACAGATTACTGGAGTAACTGAGCGCATCAGGCAGCATCTCTGCAGAAAATGGATAAGTTACGTTTCGGGTCAGGACTGAAAGCCTGATGAAGGGTCCCGACCCAAATCATCGCTTATCCATTTTCTCCAGTGGTGCTGCCTGACTCCTCGTGTTAGTCCAACACGTTGTGTCAATCTAAGGTGTAAACCAGCATCTGCCGTTCCTTTTTATTACATAAAGATTCTTTCAAGAATAGGAATACTGTGAAAATCAGAGCTGAATTACTAATGAATAGTTAATAGAAACATGACTCGGAAAAATAGTAATACTTTAAAGAAAAATTGAAGGAGGATAACAGCTATAATTTGTCACAACAGATAATCTCCTGGAAGATCTCAGTGGATCAAGCAGCATCTGGATGATGAGGCGAGGGTATTAGGCCCTCAGCCTGAGGCCTTATTGATTTAGGCAATAGGATAGTCAACTTTTCAGCACAAGAACCTACAACAACGCTGATTCAATCTTTTGTGCCTCAACTATATTTTGGCCATATTTTAAGGATGTTAACTACAAGAATATTTGAAATGCATTTGTGCAATGAGGTACGCAGAATAAAAAATAACCAAGGAAGCTGCCAAGTGTGACACTTCACAGCAAGAGCTTTAAGTAAGTGCAATAATCTAGCTGGATCAGACGAGAGGAATGAATTCATTTGTTGCTTAACTAATGATAAGAAACACTACAAATGAACAGAATTTAAATATGAAGGGTGCTGATTATGAAAGCATTTTTATATCATTGTATATATGAAATAAACGAATATTTTTAAAACAAGTTTATACATGGCTGGCTTAAGCCATTTTTGTATAATTGTATATTATGAACAATTGAAAATAGAAAAATAAAATGTTTCTAATTAGTTTGCCAGTTATGCTTAATATGCTATGTGATATTTTGGTGTTAAATAAATGATTGGAAATTATTTTGTCCTATTTTAAGCATATCCTGAGAAAAAATCATCATACAGTTTTGATTAAATCCAAGTTCCTCTCTATGTTTAACTCGGATCATTTTCAGTTAGTTTAGTATAGAGATACAGCATGGAAACAGTTTTTTCAGCCCACTGAGTCCACACAGACCAGCCATCCCCATACGCTAGCAGTACCCTACACACGAGGGACACTTTACAATTTTTACTGATGCCAATCAATCCCCTAACCTGTACATCTTTGGAGTGTGGGCGGAAACTGGAGCAACCGGAGAAAACCCATGCAGTCACAGAGAGAACACACAAACTCTGTAAGATGGCACCCGCTGCAGGTAGACACTGATTTATTTAAAGTGAGTATCAATTATTTGTATAGGAAGGAACTGCAGATGCTGGTTTAAATCAAAGGCAGACACAAAATGTTGGAGTAACTCAGCGGGACAGGCAGCATCTCTGGAGATAAGGAACGGGTGACGTTTCGGGTCGAGACCGTTCTTCAGACAATTGTTTAGCCATGTTATAAATTCCTTTGCTGAATATTAGTTGCACTTAATTACTGGGTCATCTTTTTCACAGAGTGCTTGGGACATCTGCACACTTCACACAAGGAAAAATCTGTATGTTGGTTTTAAGTATCAACAGAATGCTATTGCAAATGTTTTAGTATCAATTTCACCCACCGTGCTGTATGACAGAGGGATTAACACGAGACAAAGTGCAGGGCTATATTTTGGTGATGAGAGGAAGGTGAGGAAAGATAAATGGGCCCTCAATCGGTGACCTTATTCAGTAAAAGCATTCATGGAGGCTTTGTGTATGTGGACATCACTATAGTAGCGCCAGAGACCTGAGTTAAATTCTGACCATGGGTGCTTTCTGCATGGAGTTTGTGTGTTCTCCCCATGACTGCGTGGGTTTTCTCTGGGTGCTCCGGTTTCCTCCCCCACTACAAAGCAATACAGGTTTGAAGGTCGGCGTGGACTCGGTGGGCTGAAAGGCCAGTTTCCACACTATATCTCCAAAATAAACTAAACTAAACTAGGCCGTCATGTTTTATCTGTAAAATCTAAAATATTTGTCACCCATGCAATTTGAAGAAGGGTCCTGACTCGAAACATTACCCATCCTTTTTCTGCTGAGATGCTGCCTGACCTGCTGAGTTACTGCAGCACCTTGTGTCTATCTTCAATCTAAACCTTTGTTACTTTGGTATAAAAGTATATCAAATATACTTCAATATTTGTAGCCTTTAGAATGACTCCTCCACACATACACAATGGATAATTATCTTAGTCTTGAAAATAACTTGGATATCATGCCAGCATACTGGAACTCCCCTAAAGGGCCTGTCCCACTTTCACGACCTAATTCACAAACTCTGCCGAATTTGCCCCTGACTCGCAGCATGGTCGTAGGAGGTCGTAGGTAGGTCGTGATGCTAGTCGTAGGTACTCGTGGCATCAAGTAGGATGGGGCGTTTTTTCTAGCATGATGAAAAATGTCCACGAGTAAAAAAGGTCGTGAATTAGGTCGTGAAAGTGGGACAGGCCCTTTAGTCTGCCTGAATAAAATTACTACATTCCATCTGTCAGTTCAGCCATCCTTCCAACAAACATACCATACATTTTTGACAACACTTAAGCACCACATGCAATGACAAAGACATTCAGAGAATCTGTATTAATTTCACACCATGTTTTTTCTTTGTGTACAGCAGATCACAGCTAAGTGCACACAGCTCAGTTTATATGTTGTAAACGGTCGGTAACAGTGCCCAACTCAAGGATAATTTATGCACTGTAGTTTTAATTGGATTTTAGTCAGGATTAAGGTCAATTGAAAGAGCGTTTCTGTCTCGGGGTGTTATGAAGGTTATTTTAAAAACTGAATTAATAATTAGGTTTCCATTCCTAAAAGCACATTTTTTATGCATAGAATATTTCCATCAATTTTATTTCAAATTAAAGATTTGGAATTTAAAAAATACGTTTCTGCATCATGATGCATCATTTTGAAAATGTTTGATATGAAATAACATTATGGATGATATCTCCTTTGTGAGAGTTTCTTTAAAAAAAAGCTTAATTACTCTCTAATGAGATCATAAAACTAACCTGACTTCCGCATGTGCAGTGTGATATTAAAATAAACAAACAAAAAAGCAGGCTGCTCTATCACTGATTCATTGCTCATTTAATATCTCTCATGAAAGCTTATGGTTGTTCATTTTTGATTAGAGAAAATTAATCCTGCATTTAAAATGGATTCTCAAGAGTGTCTTTTTGTCCATTTCATTGACTCCACATGGTGTCATGGACATAACTGAATACAGTGAAGATTATAAGACCAGACAAGCCGTGATTCTGGCCAAACCACTCCACTATAATTCACACCAATGGCCTCGACTCCAAATTGTGGAAAGTTGCCCTGGTGGTGACCTGTTCACAAAGGATAAATGCAATCGAAAATATTACCGCCACGTTGCTCTACTCTCGATCATTAGCAAAGTGATGGAAGGTGTAATTGACAGTGCTTTCAGTTGTCATGCACTCACAAATAACAGTTCGCCGATGCACAAGACATCTCAGCTTGAGCCCTCAACACAGCCTAGTTCTAAACATCAACTAAAGAGCTGAATTCCAGTGATAAAGTGAGAGTCACTGCCCTTGACTTTAAGGCAACATTTGACTGAGTGCAACATCAAGGCACTCTGGTAAAATTGAAATCAATGGGGATCATAGGGAAGACACTCCTGTGTTTGGAGTCTTACCTTGCACAATGGAAGATGATTGTCATTGTTGACGGCCAATCATTCCAGTCCAAGGACATCATTGTAGGACAATAGTGTCAAGGGCAATATCGCATGTCCAACCACCATAAGATGCCTCACTAATAATTTTCATAGTCATACAGGGTGGAAACAGGCCCTTCGGCCCAACTTGCCCATACTGAGTAACATACCCCATCTACACTAGTCCCACCTGCTTGCATTTGCCCCATATCCTTCTGAACCTATCCTATCCATGTACCTGTCCAAATGTTTTTTAAATGTTGTGATCGTTCCTTAAAGTTTCCATAAATGTCCATAAAGTTAGAAGTTTGGATATTCACTGAAGATTGTTCAAAGTTCAATCCCATCCATGGTTCCTCAGAAAATGAAGTAGTCCATGTTTGCTAGCAGCAGGAACTAAACAATACCCAAGAATGGGTTGACAAGTGGCAGATAACATTCAGGCAACATACAAACGTAGCAATGACCACCTTCAACATGAAAGAGTATAATCAGCTACCCTTCACTTTGAGTGGGTTCCCACAGCTGAGACTCACCATTTGGTGTCACCAGAACTAGTCACGTAAAAACCACGACTGTAAGGACAGGTTACCCATCAGGTATGTGAAGTGTGACTTACTTCCTGACATGCAAAGTGTACATGACACTAAGTAATAAGGATAGTGATGGAATACCCCCCAGTTCTCTTAATGAGTGTAGATCCAACAACATCAGGCGGCATGGTGGCGCAGTGGTAGAGTTGTTGCTTTACAGCGCTTACAGCGCCAGAGACCCGGGTTCAATCCTGGCTATGAGTGCTGTCTGTACGAAGTTTGTACATTCTCCCCGTGAACTTCGGTTTCCTCCCACACTCCAAAGACGCACAGGTTTGTCGGTTAATTGGCTTGGTATAAATGTAAAGATTGTCCCTCGTGTAGGAGTGTGTTAATGTGTGGGGATCGCTGGTCGTTGTGGACTCGGTAGGCCGAAGGGCCCGTTTCCACGCTGTAACTCTAAACTAAGCATTAAGCGAGCTCAGAATCATGCAGGATAATTTAGTGAGCAAGAAAGTCTGTCCTCATTCATGATCCCAGCACTGACGGTTCGACAATGCCCACAGCCTGTTAGCCAGATTGCTGCTGGTGCTTAGGCCAAGAGAGTGCAATCCCTAGATGACCCAGCCAGGATCAGAACTCCAGACAGCAGACTATCATGGCCACTTGCTATTGCAGCATGGTGGTGGCCAGGAGGACTACTGTATAGGCATAATGAATCGAGCAAGCCAACTCCGAAGACTGCCACCAGATGAGATCAATAATATTAAAACTGCAGACTTTGCAAATTATCTTTGACTTCTATTGTCACATTTATATTAATTAAAATTATGTTATCTTGGACCTTAGGCATCCCATTTTCAACAAAATATGTAGCAGGTGTAACAAGAAAGGACTCAGCAGGATATAATATGGCGGGGTATTTTGTTCACTGCTTGGGTAACCTTAATTCAAAATATGCAAACATTCATGGAGATGAGCAGCTTTATATTACTTGAATTCACAACGCCCTCCTGATAATTTCCATTACACACCCACATGATGCCTGTGTTGAGGGAAATGAACCTTTATTGTGAGTGAGCTTTCGGTTTCACTTTGAAAAGACACCACTTCCATTGCTTCTGCCATGTTGCCAGTGGTAATTCCTCCACTCTCCCTTGCAAAACCATCAGGTTAACCTTCGTTGCTATGGCGTATTAAAATTTGTTCATGTTGCAGTCCCCAGTCCCCAGTGAAGTTCCGCTAAGAAGCGGTTATAATGCTTACAGCATGGGGTAAATTGGTGAATGCATCCTGAGGCAATGTATTCAACAACATTTGTTTCTGGACAGATAGCAGATATCATAACACATTACCATGGGTTACATGGGTTCATACTTTAGTTTAGCTTAGAGATACAGTGTGGAAATAGGCCCTTTGCCCCACCATGTTTGCACTGACCAACGATCACTCGTGCACTAGTTCTATCTTAACCCAGTTTTGCATTCTCAACTCCAGGGGCAATTTACAGAAGGCAAGTAACCTAGAAACCTGCATGTCTTTGGAGGAAACAGGAGAACTCGATTGCGGTCACAGGGGAGACTCCATGTAAACACCGCACACACAGCACGTGTAATCAGGAGACATGTTCACGTTCAAATTCCAAAGGGCAGATAGGAATTTTTGTGATTCCTTTGATGACCCACTTGGTAATATTTCATGCTCAATATCTCTACATATGAAGGATTAAACTGATCCAGCTTCTTAAACTGGATTGATGGAGAAAGGGGACACAAATAATGGGATATTTGTGTGTTCTCTTCAAGATGGCGACGGCAGCGGACGGAGGAAAGGAATGGGGCAAGCGAGTGGGATGGGGGGGGGGGTCAACTCCCGCACCCTTGGAGATGCTCTGAGTATTCTGAGGTCGACTGACAATGGTGCCGTGGGGCATTGCTTGTGTGCCCCATGGGATACTTGCTGCATAGGTCATACCAGCTGGATTAATCGCTGAGATCTTCAAGAAGTTGCAACTCAATGGGGAAATGACTTTCCACAACCAATATTAGTTTCAGTGAACTCAAGGAAACCCAACAGTGATGTTCAGCCAATGTCACGATTGAATCTCTCCCTCTTTACACAAACAGCACGAGGGGGATTTGCAATGGCATTTTAATGCCAAACAAAGCTCGGAACAATTTCTGGGCCTAGAAATGTGACAGAAACAAGAAAGGGGCTGGAAATGGCTTCTCATCAGGCAGCAGTGGAGAAAGAGGTAATGCTTCAAGTCAATAACCTACATTAAAATGTAATTAACATTAAACAGAAATGTTAATTCTGCTTCTCTCTCCACTGATGCTGCCTGGCCTATTGAGTGTTTCTATCAGTTTCAGTGTTACCAGTTTTTCTTAAAATTCGCTGCAACTCGCTGAAACGATCGTTCTGATGTTTGGACAGCACTTCAAGCTTTCAGTGTGCAATGAAGAATAGAGGATTTAGGGCAGGTGTGAAGAATTTTAAATGGGTCCATCAACTTGTTGGATATGGAGTTTATGAGCTCTATTAAAGCCTTTTTTCATTTCTCAGCTCAGAAGGAGTTGCTCCACACATTCTAATTGTTTTGTATTTATTTAGGCAGAAGTATTATGCATTTTGCAACAGTATTATTTTTTTTCCTGGAAAGTCGGAAAATCTCTACTGTCGTGAGTAATAGACTAGAATAGTGAAAGGCTTTGATAGAGTGGATGTGGAGAGGATGTTTCCACCAGTGGGAGAGTCTAGGACCAGATGCCATAGCATCAGAATAAAAACACATACTTTTAGAAAGATGAGGAGGAATTTCCTTAGTCAGAGGGTGGTGAATTTGTGGGCTGTGTCATAAAGTCACTGAGTGAGACAGTGTGAAAACAGGCCCTTCGGCCCAACTTGCCCACACCGGCCAACAATGTCCCAGCGACACTAGTCCCACTTGCCTGCACTTGGTCCATATCTCTCCAAACCTGTCCCATCCATGTACCTGTCTAATTGTTTCTTAAATATTGCAATAGTCCCTGCCTCAACTGACTCCACTTTTCCCCTTCACCAGCATTTTCCCTGCAGCCCTTCTTGAAAAGAGGCACAACACTTGCCACCCTCCAGTCTTCCGGCACCTCTCCTGTATTTAACGACGATTCGTAAATTTCAACCAGGGCTCCCGCAATTTCCTCTCTATCCGCAATGTTCGCAATGTTCTCAGATCTATCTAATCAGGCCCTGGAGATTTGTCTACCTTCATACACGACAGTACCTTCAGTGTTCCCCTGCCTCAACTGACTGTTCTCAAGACACTTCCATTGACTGCCCCAAGTTCCTCCGTCCTACTGTCTTTCTCCTCGGTAAATACAGAGGAGAAATACTCATTGAGGACCATGCCCATCTCCTGTGTCCACACAGAGGTGACCACTTTGATTCCTGAGAGGTCCCACTCTGTCTCTAGTTACCCCTTTCCCACTTATGTATTTATAAAATCTTTTGGGATTGTCCTTAATGCTACCCGCCAGAGCTATCTCCAGGCCCCTTTTTGTCCTTCTGATCTCCTTTTTCAGTTCACTCCTTAGTTCCCGAAACTCCTCCAGGGATGCACTTGATCTCAGCTGCCTATACCTGTCCCATGCATCCTTCTTGTGTTTGACCAATGCCTCAATTTCCCTCGTCAGCCAAGCTTCCTTACGTTTGCCTGCTTTGCCCTTCACTCTAACGGGGACGTACATATCCTAAGCTTTCATCAGCACACTTTTAAAAACATCCCACTCGGCCGATGTTCCTTTTCCCTCAAATAACCTGCTCCAGTCAACTTGAGTGAGACCTTCTCTCATACCCTCAAAATTGGCCTTACCACAGTTGAGCATTTTAACACGTGGATCCTCTCCGTCCTGATCCATAACCATCTTAAGCCTAATCGAACTGTGGTCACTGGTCCCAAATGGCTCCTCCACAAACACTTCATTAACTTGCCCTTCCCAATTTGCCAATACTAGATCCAACATAGCCCTCTCACGTGTGGGGGCCTCTACATATTGCTTAAGAAAACTCTCCTGAACACTTTTGAGGAATTTCACCCCATTTAATCCCTTCACACTATGATTTTCCCAGTCAATATTGGGAAAGTTAAAATCCCCTATTACAACAACCTTATTTGACCTGCAGCTGTCTGCAATCTCCTGGCATATTTGTTCTTCTAATTCCCGTTGACTATTCGGGGGTCTATAGTACACCACCAACAAGGTGATCATCCCTTTCTTGCTCCTCAGCTCCACCCATATACTGTAACCTCACTAGACGAATTACACTGTGGAGGCCAAGTCAATGGATATTTTTAAAGCGGAGATAGTTTGATTCTTGATTACTACAGGTGTCAGAGGTTATGGGGAGAAGGCAGGAGAATGGGGTTAGGAGTGAAAGATAGATCAGCCATGATTGAATGGCAGAGTAGACTTGATGGGCCAAATGGCCTAACTCTACTCCTATTCCTTATGACCTTATGCCCTATGAGACTATTGTGCTGATATATTTATAGGACATAGAACATGGAACAATACAGCACAAAAACAGACCTTTTTGTCAACAATGTCCTTGTTGAACATGATGTGAATTTGATAAATATGTATTTTTAGCTGGGTTTGTACAGTTTCAAGAGCCTCATAGCTTAAAGGAACAATTAACAGTGAATCTTATGTGTGTATGTATAGTTTGGCAGATTGGTGGACAATGGTGGAATGTCAGAGATACTGTACATGGAGAATTAGTTTAGTTTAGAGATACAGCACGGAAACAGGCCTTCGGCCCACCGAGTCCACGCCAACCAGCGATCCCTGTACACTAACGCTATCCTTCTAACGCTACACCAATAGAACGCTACTCTAATGATATCCTTCACACTAGGGACTATTTACACTTTTTATAAGCCAATTAACCTACAAACCTGTATGTCTTTGGAGTACAAATTGGAGCACCCGGAGAAAACCCACGTGGTCACAGGGAGAATGTACAAATTCCATACAGACAGCACCTGTTGGCAGCAACTCTACCGCTGCTCCACTAATGCCTTGTTGCTATCACCAAGGCATTAACGATTCATTGCTCCACTTCTTTGCTCACTATTTGTTAACGTACTGCTTGGTTCTGAACTTGCATTGCCAGCAGAGGGAGTATTTTGAAAAACACACAATTTTGTATCGCAAGAGCTCTGTGTTCAGATTAGAGTTTTTAGTTTAGTTTAGAGATACAGCATGGAAACAGGCCCGTATCCGCACTGACCAGCGACTACCCCGTACACGCAC
This sequence comes from Malacoraja senta, assembly GCA_038087875.1. Classification (NCBI taxonomy): domain Eukaryota; kingdom Metazoa; phylum Chordata; class Chondrichthyes; order Rajiformes; family Rajidae; genus Malacoraja; species Malacoraja senta. Next base: position 41,591,176 of record CM075984.1, read on the forward strand.
TATCCTACACACTAGGGACAACTTACAATATACAGAAGCCAATTAACCTATAAATCTGTATGTCTTTGGAGCGTGGGAAGAAATCAGAGCACCGAGAGAAAACCCACGCAGTCACAGGGAGAAGGTACAAACTCCGTTCAGGCAGCACCCAGAGTCAGGATCGAACCTGGGTCTCTGGCACTGCCAGGCAGCAACTCTACCGCTGCGCCACTGCGCCACCCCCACTGTGCTGTTGGTTAACCAAATTTCTACCCGTGCCATGTTATTTGAACACCATAAGTTTTCAATTTCTATAATACCTTTAATATAGAACCTTTGATGATTGTCATTACAACCTGTCTGGTTCACTTATGTGCCTCAAGGGAGAAAATTTGCTCTTGTCAGCTGTTCTGCACATGACTCTAGATCCACCAACAGGTTGAAGTTTAGGTTTATTATTGTAAGATGCACCGAGATGCAGTGAAAAGTTTTGTTTTGTATACTATCCAAACGGATCAGATGTACCATACATAAATCAGATACACCACACATACCATACATACTATCAGTTCAAACTCAAGTACAATAGATAGAGCAAAGGCGAAGATAGAGAGTGCAGGATATAGATCTCAGCATTTTCCCACTTGAGCTCTTTAGACAAAGTCCAATGTCCTCAATGGGGTGGAGGTGAATTGAACAGTATCCTAATTTATAGAAGGACTGTTCAGAAGCTTAATAATGGAGGGGAAGAAGAGGTTCCTAAGACTGGTGGTGCGCATTTTCAATACTTTACATCCTCTGAAAAAGCATCGCTCACAACTTAATTCAGTGGAAATAAAGAACATACAATAACTGTTGATCTTGTCAGTGATATCCACATCCTGTGCCAAAATTTTAAAAAAAGAATTCTCAATGTGTGCAATAACTAAAGCAGACGATCAAACAATTACAATATTAAGTTGAAGAAACTAGCAATTTCCGATGCTGGAATATTGAAAACCCCCCATAAAGTGCTGGAATAACTCAGCCGGGAAGGCAGCATCTATGCAGGGAATAAACAGGTGACATTTTGGGTTGGGACCCTTCTTCGGACTGATTGTAATGGGGGAGGAAGCAGGATAATGCTGGAAAAGAGGCGGGGGCGGGACAAAGCTTGGCAAGTGATATGTGTTTTCAGGTGTGGGACATGCACCCACTCCTAGCATGAAGTTTAGTTTAGTTTAGAGATACAGCATGGAAACAGGCCCTTTGGCCCACCGATTATGTGCCCACCCATACACTAGTAGGTTTTTCCCAGTTTCGCATCCTACACACTCGGGGCAATTTACAAAAGCCAATTGACCTATAAAACTGCACGTCTTTGGAAACTGGGAGGAAACCGGAGCACCCGAAGAAAACCCATGCGGTCATGGGGAGAATGTACAAACTTTGTACAGACAGCACCCAGAGTCAGGATCGAACCCGGATCCCTGGCACTGTAAGGCAGCAACTCTACCACTGCACCATGGTGTTAAGAGTCAGATACTGTCGAAGTAATTGTTAAATTGAGCAAGCAATTTAAAATGGAAAGTGAAACTGATGGTGAAAAGGCTTTACTGCAATCTTACACGTAAAAGCTACCAAATAAAAACATGTTGCCATTAGAAATTCAGTTGGTTACAAAGGAGGAGGAATGAGACATCGCAACAGAAGCCAAGATATTTCCAATCAAGCAAATGGGTCCAGACAAAATAAAATGAGTCTGAAGAAGGGTCTCGAGCCGAAGCATCATCCATCCTTTTCTCCAGAGATGCTGCCTGACCACTGAGTTACTCCAGCATTTCGTGTTTATCTTCCAAACAAATTTGATGACATGCTTTCCATATGGAAGCTGGCCTGGCCAAATCTGAGATCACCTAATTTCTTCACGTTAAAATGCGACCCATATGGTTCCCGGCAGTGGGTGCCTGCAGAGATCGCAGCTGCCACATCCTTGCCTCTAAGTACATGGAAAGTGAGTCAGAGCCTTAATGGAGCAGTCTCCATAGCAGCCAAGCAGATGCAAAGGCTGCCAAGGAGATGAGGGAATGTGTAGGTGAGGGCGGGTGGGGGGAGAGACACGTGTGTGGTTGTGAAGCTTCCTTCCCCCAAACCCTCCCCTCCCTCCCGATCTACCTCACAGATGGATTACCAATCTGCAAGTGTCTCAAAGAGGCACAGCTCATTGCTCAGGTAGATAATGCAGCAAGCTCTACTATACCATCATATTGAAGTCAGTAATAACATTGTGAGATGTAACAAATGGATACAGCACTGAGATACAGACTGGCACTTGTACGCAGCAGTATATTATATCCTAGTGAATGTCTAAAGACTTACAGGGCTTATTCTACTTGTCTGAGATCTCTCTGATATTATGGTTGGAGCTGAGGAGAACCCCCCGCATAAATTCCTTGAAGCGCAAAATATTACAATGCTGTAGGAAGAAACTGCAGATGCTGGTTAATACTGAAGACAGACATACAGTGCTCGAATAACTCAACGGGTCAGGCAACATCTCTGGAGAAAAACAGGGTGACATTTCGGGTCGGAATCCTTCTTCTGCAGAGAGTGGATGGATGCAAATGTGGGATAACATTGAACTAGTGTAAATGGGTGATCGATGGTGGGCATGGACTTTTTGAGCTGAAGTGCCAGCTTCCATGCTGTATCTGTTAATGATTCGATGACAATACTACAGGGTCTATTCAGCCACATCTGGTCTTCCACCTCTTGGTCTGGAGCCTCATAAACTCTAACATATCAAGTACTCATTCGAGCATTTTTTAAACATACTGAGGCTATCTGCCCAACATCCTTCCAGGCTCTCACCTCTGGACTCCACCAACCTCCAAGTAACTTTATTTTCTTCCCTCCCCTGTTCCATCTAATACTTCTAATCTCTTACTTTAAATCTAAGCCCCGATATTGAAAACCTTTCCACTAAAGTAAATGGTCCGACTAATTAACTTTCCTTTGGCCTTCCATAATTTAAATCTAATTAAATATTTCAAAGAGAGCCTTTGAATCATTTGAATGGGAAAACTGTTCTATATCTGATAGGATTACTTTAATTCCCCTCTGTACCCTTTCTATTGCTATTACATCCTCACGGTAATGCAACATCAGAAATGTGCACAGAACATTAGTCGGAGCCTAATTAGCCTTTCATGTTGCTCTAATGTAATCTCCGTGCTTATGGACTATAACTTAAAACAAAGTGAAAAATATGCCGATACCTTCTCAAATGCATTTAAAGAAGACACAAGGGCAATTATTACCTGTCTTGGGATGGACATCCAGTCCAATGCTCCTTTGTTTCTCCCTACTTTAACCTACCTGTGCCTTCCTTACACTTAAAACTTGAGAAGAACTATACTTGCCATGTATTGGACCAATCCACTTACATCTTTCTGCCGCACACTTCCTTTTCCCTTATAATCAACCAAAAGGATAATTTCTGTATCATTAACAGACTTCTTAATTGTGACCCTTACATCTGAGTGAATGATATTTTTACTGCAAAAAGCAAGGGACCGTCTTTTGAGCCTTGAGAAATCCCACTGGAAACAGCCTTACAGTCTTTAAAGTATCTGTTGACCTTTACATAAGTTATAGCAGCAGAATTCTGCCATTCGGCCCATCAAGTCTACTCTGCCATTCAATCATGGCTGATCTATCTTTCACTCTCAACCCCATTCTCCTGCCTTCTCCCCATATCCCCCGACACCCTTACTAATCAAGAATATGTCAATCTGTGCCTTAAAAATATCCAATGACTTGGCCTCCACAGCTGTCTGTGACAATCTGAGTTCCACAGATTCACCATTTTACTTTTTGAACCTCAAGAAATAATGGTTCGTACTGACCATTTTTCCTTGGATCAGATGCTTTTATTATTCTGACCAGTCTGACTTTTCAAAAAAGCTTTGCTAAAACTCCTGTGAAGTGCGTTAACAACTCTACTCTCATTGATCCTCCTTGTAGCCAGCACAAAGGATTTAATTTGACTTGTCAGGCATGACCTTCCATTAACAAATCTATGCTGATTGTCCTTGATTCATCTGTTTTCCTTACTGACAATTAATACTGGTTCAAGGAAATGTTTCCAATAATTTGGCCAACACTGACATTCATCTCCTTGGTTTTTAATTACCCATCCTTCTTTCTTTTCAAACAATTAGTAGTCATAGATTTATAGCTCTCAGGAGCAGGTTCTTCAGTCCAACTCATCTATGCCAAACAAGATGCCTATCTAAACTAGTCCCATTTGCTTGCATTGGACCCATAGTGTATCTCTGTAAACCTTCCCTATCACTGTGCCTGTCCAAATGTTGTGTCAACTTTATTATTTTACCTGGCTCCATCACTTCCTATGGTAGCTAGTTCCAAATAAAATCCCAACTTTGTGTGAAAAAATTGCCCATCAACTTTTAAAGTTCCTATTAAATCTTTTCCCCTTAAAAATGTGCCATTCAGTTCCTGATTCCCCAAACATGGGGAAAACACGTTGCGCATCATTCATGATTTTATTCATATGCTTTTCATGATTTTATACTGCTGTTAAATCAACCTCGGTCGCCTTTGCTCCAAGGAATAAAGTCCCAACCTGCCCAATCTCTCCCTACAGTCCAAGCCTTCGAGACCTGGCAACATCCTTGTAAATCTTTTCTGCACTCTTTCCAGCTTCACGGCAACCTTCCATTGGCAGGGTGGCCAAAAGTGAACACGATACTCCAAGTACGGCCTCACCAATGTCTTGCACAGCTGTAAAATAACATCTCAACCTCTGTACTCAGTGCTTCGCCTGATGAAGACAAATGTGCCAAAAGCATTCTTCACCACCCTGTGCACTTCTGAGTCTGAGCCTTCCAGCCCTCTGGCACAATATCTGTACTCAGACGCAAAAATCAATTTATTCTTCCTCTGACCTAATTATTCAAACTTGTCTATTCAAAATGTGTAGGCATGTTTTTCAAGAGTTTAAATTGAGAACTTTTACTCAGTTAACAATCCACAAATTTAGTAAATTAACAGTAAGTGCCATGAATTATTTTGTTTGTGTTGGCACTTTCCCCCAATAGATTTGTGGCAATTTATGCAATAACTTGGTGTGGTTTCCATTCTAGGTTCATGATCGAAGCATTGAGTTTGATTGAAGCCCATAAACCATTTAAGCTATATCTGCCTTCGACATTTACACTGTGCCCTGAATGTTGAAATCTGCATTGTAACGCTCTTCCGTTTAAATTCTAATTCTTCTATCCGCTGTTCCACAAATGTTTGAACTGGTCCAGAACGTCAGCTTGCCACCAAATGCATTCTTCAATTTTTAATGAAAGAATCTGTGGCTGGCTGCAGTTTTTCCATTGGACTGATAGAAAAGACAGCAGGTGGTTCATGAGTTGATTATGTTGTTTATCTCATTAATTCTCATCCATACTGAGAGAAGAGGAAGAAATCCGGTTTCAAGAAAATAGATGAACTTCACTTGATCTCTGAGTGGCCTTTCGTGTCCTCAGCCATGAGGATTTATTTTTGTTAACCCCATATTCACCACCAATGGAGTGGTTGCCGTGAATTGGCCACTCAGACAATCAAAGGAACTATGTGATGAAGTTCATAAGGAGTTTAGAAGGATGAGGGGGAACCTCATTGAAACCTACTGAATAGTGAAAGGCCTGGGTAGAGTGAATGCGGGGAGGATGTTTCCACTAGTGGGAGAGTCTAGGACCAGAGGCCACAGCCTCAGAATAAATGGACCTACCTTTAGAAAGGAGATGAGAAGGAATTTCTTCAGTCGGAGGGTGGTGAATCTGTGGACATCATTGGCATTCATTGGCCTGTAGAGGCCAAGACACTGGGTATTTTTAAAGTGGAGATTGATTAGTAAGGGCATCAAAAGGTATGGGGAGAAGGCAGGAGAATGTGGTTGAGAGGGGAAAATAGATCAGCCATGATTGAATGGTGGAGCAGACTCAATGGGCTGAATGGCCTAATTCTGTGTCTTATGTTCTTAAGGGCCTGTCCCACTTACGTGTCCTTGGCATGCAAATTACACAATCTCGTGGTCGCATTGAGGCGGGACGGTCCCGCGAAGGTCGGGCGCGATTTCATGCGTACTCACAGCTGTCTGTAGCGCGTGACGTCATTTGAAGATGGACACAAAGCTGGAGTAACTCAGCGAGACCGGCAGCATCTCTGGAGAGAAGCAATGGGTGACGTTTTGTGTCGAGACTCTTCTTCAGTCTGAAAAGAAGGGTCTTGACCCAAAACGTCACCCATTGCTTCTCTCCAGAGATGCTGCCGGTCCCGCTGAGTTACTCCTGCATTTTGTGTCTATCTTCAATTTTCTTGGTCCAGCTCTGGGAGTAGAAGTGGGGGCGGATCCGGACCGCAACGGCCGTGAGCCCCAGGCCGAGTTTGGCGATCGTTTGCCTGCTTCTGCTGCTGTTGAAGGCGAGACGTTGCGTCGCGCCAGGGTCTTGGGCCTGTCCCACTTTGGCCGTCAGTTCCGCGACAGGCCGTTGGCGTGTGAAGATTTGGTTCACTACAAAAAATTTGGAGCCCCGCGCGATGTCGAGCACAACTACATACCCCATCTGCGCTTCTAAGTGGGACTGGTCCCCGCGCGGCCATACGATGCCCGTGCGCCTCAACACGACCACGAGGTCGCGTAATTTGCGTGCCAAGGACACGTAAGTGGGACAGGCCCTTTATATCCTGAAAATAAACATTGTTCACCTCAATCCCATCAGCGTTTCATTATTTTGATCACAAGGTTATTTTTCATTATGAGAAATCCATATCACATGAATATATATCTTTATTTTCCCATTCTACTGGCAATATCAGTTTTCTAGCCTTCATGTTCACTGCTTGCCTCTGGATATCAAACTTTAGGCCTGTTAGTTTTATTTTTGTAATGTTTTATTATGACATAAAAATAAGCCATTTGGCCTATTGCCTATGCTGACGGAGTCACGGGGAGAACGTACAAACTCCGTACAGACGGCACCCGTGGTCAGGATCAAACTCAGGTCTCTGGTGCTGGAAGGCAGCAACTCTACTGCTACGCCACTTGCTACCCTGTGCACAATATTCCAGGTTCAGATTTGCTACAGACGTATATAAATCTACTTACAATAAAAGCCAGCCAACCTTCCTAATTGCATACTGAGGTCATGCCTTAACTTCCAAAAATTGTTTTTTAAGGTCAGCCAAGTTTCAGACCAATAACTTTCATTTTTCTAAGCATTAATAAAAGTATTTTTCTACAGAAAACATACCTGCACCCAGTTTTGTATTATCAGCAACCTTGATTCTATTACATTTGCTCCATTTATCAAAATCATTGGTACAGATTGCAATGTTCACTGGGTCACATCACCAGCTACAGCCTCCCAACCATAAAATGTCCCAATGGGTCAGGCAACATCTCTGGAGAAAATGGATAGCTGATTTTTTGGGGTCCTGAGAGACCTAAAGAAGGGTCCAGAACCCAAAACGTCACCTATCCATTTTCTCCAAAGATGCTGCCTGACCCGTTGCGTTACTCCAACATTTTGTGTCTATTTTTGGCAGGAACCAGCATCTGCAGATTATTTCTATTACATAAAATGATCATTTTTTAAAATGTTCAGTTTTTGTTGTCCATAACCAATTTTCAATCCATTTGAATATATTGCTCCCACTGCCCTGTATTCTAATTTTGTTTAATAATCTCTTAGATGGCACCATATCTAGGTTTCCAAATGCACTGTATCCACTCGTCCTTATCGATTCAGCAAGTTACAATCTTAAAAAACACTAATACATTTGTCAAACATGAATCTTCTTACATAAATCCAAGATGTTTCAACCCTCAGGTACTTCAGGAACCCCAGCTCCCCCCACTCATAACTTCATAAGTTCAGAAGTTCTGGGAACAGAAGTAGGCCATTTGGCCCATCAAGTCTACTCTGCCATTCAATCATGGCTGATCAATCTTTTGCTCTCAAACCCATTCTCCTGTCTTTGCCACAAAGATATACTGATAGATTAATTAGTTACTGCAAACTGTCTTTAGAGTAGGCGGATGGCATGAGAGATTGGGGGATGAGGAGTTGTTGGGCATGTAGGAAAGAATGGAATGCATTCCAGAGAAATAAGTGGAGGAACTCTACCGCTGCGCCAGTGTGATTCCGGATTCAGGGACAGTTTCTTCCCAGCTGTTATCAGGCAACTGAATCATCCAACCACAACTAGAGAACAGTCCTGGATTACTATCTGCCTCATTGGTGACCCTCGGACTATTTTTGACCGGACTTTGGTCGACACAAAATGCTGGTGTAACTCAGCCGGATAGGCAGCATCTTTGGAGAGAAGGAACGAGTGATGCTTCGGGTCGAGACTCTTCTTCAGACTGAACAAGGGTCTCAACCCGAAACGGATCAGTCTGAAAGTTACAGCTTGGAAACAGGTCCTTCGGCCTGCCAAGCAGATTGTGGCCAACACAGTTCAGTTCATTTTATTGCGTAGGAAGGAATGGCAGATGCTGGCTTAAAACGAAGATAGACACAAAAAGCTGGAGTAACTCTGTGGGACAGGCAGAAGAAGGGTAGACAGGCAGACCCGAAACATCACACATTCCTTCTCTCCAGCAATGCTGCCTGTCCCGCTGAGTTTCTCCAGCATTTTGTGTCTACCTTCGATTTAAACAGGCATCTACAGTTCTTTCCTACACATTTTGACGGGACTTTACTGGCCTTGCCTAGCACTAAACGTTATTCCCTTATCATGTATCTATATACCGTAAATGGCTCATTTGTAATCATGTATTGTCTTTCTGCTGACTGGTTAGCACGCCACAAAACTTTTCATTGTTCCTTGGTACACTTGACAATAAAATGAACTGAAGGTGGACACAAAAAACTGGAGTAACTCAGTGGGACAGGCAGCATCTCTGGAGAGAAGGAATGTGTGATGTTTCGGGTCTGCCTGTCTACCCTTCTTCTGCCTGTCCCACAGAGTTACTCCAGCTTTTTGTGTCTATCTTTGTTTTAAGCCAGCATCTGCCATTCCTTCCTACGCAATAAAATGAACTGAACTGTGTTGACCACAATCTGCTTGGCAGGCCGAAGGACCTGTTTCCAAGCTGTAACTTTCAGACATGAAATAAAATTATTTGAATAAAATGATTCTGATTTTGAGGCAAACAGGTTAAGGGCCGAGTTACTCACGAATTCTCCCGAGTTTTCCCCTTGATTCAAACTCGGAGAATGTCCGTAGCGAGTCCGTAGGAGGCCGTAGGAGTCTGTAGATATATCGTAGCGACTCGTTATGCCAGCCGTAGGTACCCGGGGCATCAGGTAAGTCGGGACGTCTTTTCCAGCATGACATAAAAGTCCACGAGTAAAAAGATAGTCGGGAGTAGGAGTTTGTAGATCACAAAAGTCTTGATTTTTTTTAAAGGTCCTTTCAACTCGGCAGAGGACTCGGGAAAGTGGGACAGGCCCTTTAGTTGTTTTCCTTACACACCTATTGGGTTGACACTGAATTTTCTCACTGAGGAGAAAGTCGCAAATGAGATATCCAACCACAAGATGGTGCCAGACTAATGTCCCAGTAACAAAAAGGCTCAGTGTTTTTTTTGTTCAAATTCAAGGAAGCCAGATCATCAGATTAACGAAAAGCTGCTGTTGGTAAACTACTAATCAATTTGCCATTGATACACTGATTGGACTGGTTAAAATGAGACAGCGGAACAATGAAATTCGTACTTGCAGTAGCTAAACAGGCTCGTAAATGCAATACGCACAGATAAATAAAATAACTTTTTTTAAATCAGTAAATTAATAACAGTAATACTAGTTCAAAAATAAACAAAGTCTGCAGTGTAACCAAAGACAGAGTGCATAAAGTTCATAGTTTCTGAGGTTAGTTTTGCGTAGTGTTCAAGAGCCTGATGGTTGCTGGGCAGAAGCTATTCTTGAACCTGGTGATCAACGTTTCCATGCTCCTGTTCCTTCTTCCCAATGGCAGGAGTGAAATGAGAGTGTGGCCAGGGTGGCAGAGGTCTTTGATGATATTGGTTGCCATTTTGAGGCTGTGCAAGCTATAGATCTGCTCGATGGTAAAGTGGTCAGTACCTGTGACGCACAGGTGGTGTCTATCGCTCTTGGTAATCTCCTTCCTTCTTGGGCAATTGGCTCCGTACTGTACATCTGAAGAAGTTCTTTTAAAAAATATATTTTTATTTATTAGAAGTATTGTACATTGCAGTGATATCAAGCAAAAATAACATTATACATTTCTTGTACCACTTCTTATTTTAAACTTTAAAAGAAGAAAAATAGAAAGAGTTAGATAAGATAGTGAGTGAGTGAAAGAGTGGTCCAGAGAAACCCGTAGGAACGTAAACCACAAGAAAGAGTTAAACAGAAAGCCAAAGGAAAAGAAAGAAAAAAATAGAGAACAGAAGAAAGTAAAATAAGATAAGATAAAAGGGATATACCTACTTCGTATCTTTACACACCCCTCACCAGGTCCTGAAACCATTTATTTTCAACATTTTGTTGCACCCTATGCTTGTAATAAGTCGATAAATGGAGACCAAATCTTTTGGAAATGGTCTGATTTGCCTGCTAAGAGGAATCTCATGTCTTCTAGGTGTAACAGTTCGGACATATTAGAAATCCACATTTTTATCGTTGGTGTGGGAGTGTTTTTCCAGAATTTAAGTATGTTTTTTTGCCATTATTAAGCCGTAATTAAGGAAGCTCTTTTGGAACGAAGTCAGCTCCAAACTGGCTTCCATTGTTCCGAAAATAATCAGTTCTGCGTTCGGTTTCAGTTTTATTTAAAATAATTTCGTAAAAATTTCAAAGATTTCATTCCAAAATTTTTGGATTTTTATACAAAAAACAAAAGAATGTGCTATAGTTGCTTCTTGGGATAGACATTTATCACAGATGGAAGAGACATTTGGATAAAATTTACTTATTTTAGTTTTTGAGTAATATAGTCTATGTAAAGTTTTAAATTGAATTAGAATGTGTCTTACATTAATCAAGCATTTGTGCACATATAGCAAGTGTTATCCCAACTCTCTTTCGAGATTTGTATAGCTAGTTCTTGTTCCCAATCTCTTCTAATTCTATCAGATGATGGTATTTCTATATTTAGGATGATATTATACAAGTATGATATTAAATTAGTTTATTCCGCCTTTATATTCATTGCATCGTCTAATAGGTCTGGAGATAAATTTTGATATTCTTGTGTATATTTTTTCAAATAGTCACGGATTTGAAAATATTTAATATATTGATTACTTCTCAGATTGTATTTAAGTTGTAGTTGGTGAAATGATAAAAAATTTCCATTATCATACATGTCTCCAAATGTTTTAATTCCTATTCTGTCCCAGTATGTAAATGATTTATCTATAATAGATGGTTTAAACGACGGATTATTAACTATTGGTGAGAGAAGCGATAGGTTTCTTAATTTTAAAGTTAATTTTATTTGTTTCCAAATTCTAATTGTACTATGAATAATTGGATTTTTACTATATATTGTATTATTCAATTTTGTTGGTGAGAGAATGATCACTCCTATATTAAAAGGGGAACAATCCTCTCTCTCCATTACTATCCAATCCACCTGCTGGACAAGAGTTGTCCAACAGGTGAATCATATTTTTGACATTTGCTGCCCAATAATAATACAAAAAATTAGGGAGTGTTAATCCACCAAAATTCTTTAGGTTAGCACAAATGTCTTCTTTGAATTCTATAGGATTTATAGTCCCATATAAAATTTGTGATATCGGCATCCAGTTTAAAAAACAACTTTTTTGGTAAGTATATTGGTATTGATTGGAATAGATATAACATTTGTGGTAGAAAGATCATTTTTATAGCATTTATTCAGCCTATTAGAGACATCGGAAGAGTTTTCCAAAATTTAATCAGGGCGTTTAATTTATTAAGTAGGGGCATATAGTTTGCATTAAATAAAGATTTATATTTTCTAGTAATTTCAATTCCCAAATATTTAAATTTTTCTAAAGCATCTGAAGAAGTTCAATAGCGTAAACACTGTGACACTGTTTTGGAGGGAAAAGCAAGAAAATGGCAGCTGAAGCCCAAACATATTTCGCAGACAGCCTGAGGGTCTATAATGACACATGTGATTCATGCGCACCCTGGGTTAAGAGGAAAGGGAAGTTTATCAGAATCAAAATCTGCAGGCGTTGAATACTGCAGTGAGGTAACATAATTTTACAGAATTTATTCCACCATGTACCATGCACTCACTAACTTAGCTCCACAGGAAGCTTAGGGTATCTCAATTGCAAAGGTAGTTCAGAGAATGAGAGGGTTTTATCCCATAGTCGGTTAGATAGCAGAGAGCAATAAGCTTGGCACCCACTATCAAGAGCTGGAAGGAACAGTGAGTGATTATAACTTCGAGATTTACTTGGCATTTGGAGATAGGTTCATGTGTAGTTTAAGAGAGAAAGGGATTCAGCTAAATCTCCCTCTCCCTCCCCCTCCCCCCCCTCCCCATTTCCCTCTCCCTTTCCATTTCCCTCTCCCACACACACATGTGGGTTAATTGGCCTCTGTAAATTGCCCCTGTTTGCAAGGTGGATGAGAAAGAGGGTTAACATGGAACTAGTATGAACGGGTGGGCCGAAGAGTCTGTTTCCATGCTGCAGCTTTAAAAAAAGGATGAAATTAATTGAATGATACTGAAAGGATCATAGCATCTGAAAAAAACAAACTATCTTCCACTGTAAAGTGCCAATACCATCGCATCCTAAAGTATAAGGGCATGATTGAACCATTCCAATCTGTCAAATGGAATTTAGTACTGTTCCACCAGTCATGGAATGAGGTTCATTAAATTTAGACCAATTTAATGAAACTGCACCTGCATTGCCTATAACAGCCCAGGATGAAATTAGTTCCATTATGCCAAATTGTCTCTGGATACATATCAATGCCATAACACTGTACAAAATTAAAGAGTCATTGGTGGTTGTTTTATAATCAAACCATTACAAAGTATTGAGTGAACCACAAAGCTTTTATTAAAACCTATGCAGAGCGAATAATACATACTGCAGCATTTGTTGTATCATCTTGCAGACTGCCGAGCTAGGGACGAGCATGGTTGTTATCAGTAACTGCATTCCTTACTCAAGTCCCGGACTGGATTACATGGCACGGTGGAATGTGTATCATGCATATGTGGTGAAGGTTATATTGTCAGAGATGAATATGGTTAATCTACAGTGGTATTATCTGACCAAATCCAAACTTATTTGGAAGAGCAAAATATGACATTGGTGCAGATATATTAAATCACCCGAGGCAGGAATTATTCATTTTTTTCTGATACAGAATGAAGGAAGTTTTAGAGTTTAGAGTTTGGAGATACAGCGCGGAAACAGGCCCTTAGGCCCACTGAGTACGTCGACCAGCGATCCCTGCACATTAACACTATTCCACACACACTAGGGACAATGTACAATATTACCAAGCCAATTAACCTACAAACCTGTATGTCTTTGATGTGTGGGAGGAAACTGGATCTCCCGGAGAAAACCCACATGGTCATGGGGAGAACATACAATCTCCGCACAGACACCACCCGTAGTCAGGATCGAGCCCAGGTCTCTGGGACTATGAGGCAGCAACTCCACCACTGCGCCACTGTGTCACCCTCAATATCCTCAATATAAACTACTGTACAATTCTTCATACAATCATTCTCTTTTAAGGATAGCAGAGAATTCCTTTCTCCACCCTTGTTATACCTCACAGGATTGAGTTTTAACTTGTGGATGTGTATTGTATAGCCTCAGTTAATCTTATTTACTCTTCTGATTTCTTTGAATTTGCAACATGATGAGCTGTATTTTTAAATAAGTTTGGTATCAAATACAGATCCATGATGGCGTATTGGATTTCATAAAGTAATCTCTGTTAAGATTATCAAATAAAAATGACCTAGATAGCTGGTGCCATTTTAAATTCTGCCCTTGTATTTTTGAAAAATGTAAGAACTATCAGGCCAAACGGCAGGTGGAGCCACATTAACATTTGTTAGAAGAAAACAAAATATGCTGGAAACACTTACCATGCCAGGCAGCATATGTGAAGAGAAATTGAATTAATGTTACATGTTAAAGCCCCTTTTATTCAGAACTGAGGTAACCTGACCTGCTGAGTGTTTGTAGTATTTATAATTTTTATTTCAGATTTCCTCTATTTAGTTTAGTGTAGATTAAACATGCAGACATCATGTATGTAATCAAAACTACACATGACATCATTGTTTTATTTAAGAGATACAGAATGGAAACAGGCCTTTCAGCCCATCCGTTTACTTCAGTTGTATGTTATGCTCACAAATACGGATAAATGGGAGGTTATCCACTTGGTAGCAAAAACAGGAAGGCGGATTATTATCTAAATGGTGTCAAGTTGGGAAAAGGGGACGTACAATGGGATCTGGGGGTTCATGTTCATCAGTCAATGAAAGTAAGCATGCAGGTACAGCAGGCAGTGAAGAAAGCAAATGGCATGTTGGCCTTCATAACAAGAGGAGATGAATGTAGGAGCAATTAGGTCCTTCTGCAGTTGTATAGGGCCCTAGTGAGACCACACCTGGAGTATTGTGTGCAGTTTTGGTCCCCCAATTTGAGGAAGGACATTCTTGCTATTGAGGGAGTGCAGCGTAGGTTTACAAGGTTTATTCCCGGGATGACGGGACTGTCATATGCTGAGAGAATGGAGCGGCTGGGCTTGTACACTCTGGAGTTTAGAAGGATGAGAGGGGATCTTATTGGAACATATAAGATTATTAATGGCCCTGTCTCACGGTGTGAGTCCACCCACGAGTGATCCCGAGTGAAAGAAAAAATCAAACTCGTGGTTGTCTACGAGATTCCAAGTTTATGTTCACGAGTTTAAACGAGTTCCCACGTGTATGTCTACATTTGCCGTTTACTTCTCATTTCTGCGATGTACCAAGTTCCTCTCCCGAGTTACCAAGTTCCTCTCCCGTACTCTTGAGCCAACAACGACTAACGACGTGTGGAAAAATCATCACATGGATAAAAATGATGTCATGCAGTTTTTTAAAAACTATAAAAAGCCTCCCATGACCATGGACAGAACTGCCCCGATGATCAGCTTCTCCGTGTCTCTCATGTAGCTGCATGCTTCTCTTGTCATGTAATTAACCGCTTTTATCAAATCATTGCCTATCATTGCTCCAATGCAATAAATGGCATTTAAAGTACTTGGCTGTCTAAAAAAGCGCAAAACGTAAAGGTGTTTAAGAAACGGACTACAGGGAGAACTTCAAAGCTTTTGTAAATCGATTAAATTCAGGTAGAAGTTGAACTCAAGATTTAAATCCCCTGAAAGTTAGGTTTCTTAACACAGGATAGATGTTCTGCCAGAACGGAGTTGCTGAATAAAATCGTCTCCCGTTTTCCTCCGTTTCTTGCATGACCTCGGCTTGCCAGCTTTATTTCACACTCCGTGATCTGTGTAATGTATATAAGTGTAAAATAATAAACTGACCAAGAAGGTCCAGTGTTCTCCCCTGTTAGTTTAGTTTAGAGATACAGAGCGGAAACAGGCCCTTTGGACCACCGGGTCCGCGCTGACCAGCGCTCCCCGCACACCAACACCATCCTACACCCACTATGGACATTTTTACATTCACCAAGCCAATTAACCTACAAACCTGTACGTCTTTGGAGTGTGGGGGAATCTCGGAGAAAACCCACGCAGGTCACGGGGAGAACGTACAAACTCAGTACAGACAGCACCCGTAGTCGGGATCGAACCCGGGTCTCCGACGCTGCATTCGCTATCAAGCAGCTGCACCACCGTGAATGAAGGCCTGTTTTAAGTATCAAATAGAGGAGCAAGAAGGTGATCAAGGCAGAGAAAGTGTAGAGGCCAATGCTCAGGTAGTCCAACTCGCAGGAGTGCAGGTCCACCATGACGACGCTGTGGCCACGGTGGTCTTTGGGGGAGGTGCAGGTGACATCGGTGACCAGGCGAGGGATGTAGACCATGGTCTGATTGATCCACCACACGAACCACCTGGCGTCGCAGGTGCAGAGAAAGTGGTTGCCACTTGGCCGCAGCTCCCGAAGGTGTTTGATGGCGCTGTCCTGGAAACTGGAGGCCTGGGTGGTCTTCAGGTTGTTGTAGCTGAGATCCAGGTACTGCAGGGAGGTCACATCCCACAGGAAGTCATTGGTCAGCTTGGAGATCTGGTTGCGGGCGAGGTTGAAGACGCGCAGGGTCTGGGTGCAGTTGGACAACATGCGAGGCGCCGTGGTCAACAAGTTGCTACCGAGGTCCAGCAGCTCCAACCAGCCTAGCAGGTAAAGCCTGCCCCAGTTGAAGCTCCGCAGCTGGTAACCGCTCAGCACAAGCTCCTCGAGTAGCGGGGGCAGGTGGTCAAATACGTCGTGCGGCATGAATGCGAGTTTCTTCCCCGAATAATCCGCTGCTATCTGTGTTCGAGAGCGAAAACTTGCAAAGGGCAGGCACGGTTCCTCGCCAGCAAAGATGGACACAGAATGCTGGAGTAACTCAGCAGGACAGGCAGCATCTCTGGAGAAAAGGAATAGGTGACGTTTAGGGTCGTGGCACATTACTTCTCTCCAGAGATACGGCAACAGCACAGCACAAAACTAGTCTGAAGATGGGTCTCGACCCGAAACATCATCAATTCCTTTTCTCCAGAGATGCTGTCTGCCCCGCTGAGTTACTCCAGCATTTTGTGTCTATATCCCATGGCTTATAATGTCACCTCACGTTGTAAAATCATTATCTGAAGAAATGTCTCCTCGCTGGCTCAAACATAATCTATGTAGAACTCACGTTTCTCTCTGCTTCATATACGTGGGAATTCCCTCAGTATGGTCACTTGTCACGCATCCCACCCAGTGTTAACCCTTCCCATCAATGCTTGAGCCCCCATCTTCCCTCTGTACCTTCAGCTTCATCGGCGGCTCTCTCCCATCGAAAGTATCCAAGTTAATTTCAGACCCCTATATCCATCCATCCATTCATTCTTTTCCCATTAAGATCTGACTAATCTTCAACATTTCACTTCTGGCACTCAGGCCAAACCCACGAGTTACTCATGAGCCACTACGGTAAACTCACGGGCTACTATGGTATTACAACATTCAAATTTTTCCTTCAAGAGTAAATTTGACTCATGGAAATCTTTCAACATGATGAAACATTTTCACGAGTTAACAAGTTTCCTGTGTACCTGCGTTACGAGTCGCTAACTTAAGTCCACGAGTTCCGACGTTCCCGTTATGTTAATTCTACGTGATTACCACGAGTTTGATTTGTTTTTAACTCAGGCTCACTCGTGGGTGCACTCGCACCGTGAGACAGGGGTTTTAGGGTTTGGACACGCTAGAGGCAGGAAACATGTTCCCGATGTTGGGGGAGTCCAGAACCAGGGGCCACAGTTTAAGAATAAGGGGTAAGCCATTTAGAACGGAGACGAGGAAACACTTTTTCTCACAGAGAGTTGTGAGTCTGTGGAATTATCTGCCTCAGAGGGCGGTGGAGGCCGGTTCTCTGGATACTTTCAAGAGAGAGCTAGATAGGGCTCTTAAAGATAGTGGAGTCAGAGGATATGGGGAGAAGGCAGGAACGGGGTACTGATTGGGGATGATCAGCCATGATCACATTGAATGGTGGTGCTGGCTCAAAGGGCCGAATGGCCTACTCCTGCACCAATTGACTATTGTCTATTGTCAGCCCACTTTCCCATTCCCTACACACTAAGGGGAATTTACAGAGGCCAATTAACCTACAAACCTGCAGGTCTTTGGCACGTGGGAGGAAACCCATGCGGAGAACGAGCAAACTCTGCACCAACAGCAGCAGAGGTCAGGATCGAACACGGTTCTCAGGCGCAGTAAGGCAGCCGCTCTACCAGCTGCATCACTGTGCCGCCCACCACAGTGGTTTGATTTACATTTGTTAAGTAGTGGGACAGATACCTGATGCACTCTCATGCGATAGGATTTCAATACACATGATATGTGCAATACAATGTAATGTGGCTGTCCCACTGTACGAGCTAATTCAACAGTTCTCCCGAGTTTCCCCTGATTCGAACTTGGAGAATTACGGTAATAGCCGCTCGTAGGTACTCGGGGCTCTCATGGACATTTTTCAACATGTTGAAAAATCTTTGCGAGTCTTCACGAGCTTACCGCGTTTCCCGAGTACCTGCCGTTAGCGTTACGAGCCGCTAAGAGACGTCCCGAGCTCCGACGTACCCGCTACGTACATTCTATGTGCTTACCACGAGTTTGATTTTGTTAAAACTCGGGAGATCTCTTGGGTAAACTCGTACAGTGGGACAGGCCCTTTACTGTATGATATGCAGCTTAACACCGAGCAAAGAACTCATTGCCTTGAAACAAGGTTGAGAAGTAAAGTATGTCAGAAGATTGATTTGGGATAAATCACAGGCACAAAGAGATTTATTTTAAAATTAAATACATTGTTATGGATGTAATAACTGTGGTAGTAATCTCAGTGTTTAGTTGTGTGTTGGCAGACAGGCAAATGCTGAAACCCATCATGGCAAATTATACCGCTGGTTATTTTAATGAAAACCCTACACACAAAAACATTTGACGGAGTCAAAAAGGAAAAGCTTCTAAAATGAAAAGCTGAAAAATGTGTTTTTTTTAGATCTTTTACAGTGATTTCTGGTAATTCTAGAATGCACAAATTTAAGCCTGCTTCATTATAGCCTACAATGGGCCATTGCGGATTCCTCCCTTCCTTGATTATCTGTTGTCGGCTCTGCTTTATTCTGGCTTTTTCTTACCTCCAGTTCCCTGCCCTTTACTTTCTGTCTGAAGAAGGGTCCTAACCTGAAATTTCATCCATCCTTTTCCTCCAGAGATGCTGCCTGGCCAGCTGAGATACTCCAGCACTTTGTGCCTATCTTCAGTATAAACCAGCATCTGCAGTTCCTTTCTCCACAATAAACCTAATAGGTCTTGTCTTGCATGCCATATGATCAGACTGTACAGGCTCAGCGAGTCCATGTGGGTGTATTTACACACCACTGATACATTAAAGGCTCTGTCCCACGGGTTTGCGGTCGTTGGCGGTGAAGCGCGGCGTCGCCGGAAGAGGGGACCGCACGGCAACCACGAGAGCGCCGCACGGATGCTGCGCGGGGGGGCCAAGTATGGCCGGTTCCACGAGCTTGCTGTTTCGTCTTTCAGATCGTGGGGCTGTGGCTGCGGCTGTGCCGCACACGTGCCTCACTGGCGGCGGTCGTGCCTCACTGGCGGTGGCTGTGGCGGCGGCGGCGGCCGTGCCGCCACAGCCTCACTGGCGGAGGCTGTGGCGGTGCAAGTTCGACACACGGCGCTCGCGCCGCACTGGCGGCGGCTGTGGCGGTGACCGTGCCGCGCTCGTGCCTCACTGGCGGAGGCTGTGTGGTAGGAACATATTTTTGAACAGAGTTGGTTTTATTTTAGCACCGTGCGGAGTTGGGAACAACGCCGCACGGCCCTGGAATTGTGCGTTTGACCGAGTGCGTGGTCTATGGCGGCCCAGGAGCAGTAGATTATTCCTGTTTCGCCGCCAATGACCGCAGACTCGTGAGACAGGCCTTTTAGTATCTGGTCCGGTTTAGCTAGCTGCTATTTGATTAGATCACAAACACCTGATGAACTACCCAATAGAACCTGAGTGGTAGGCTTTTCATAGAAAGAGTAGCTGGTTGCATGGAATAAGCTGACAGAGGAGGTGGTGAATGCAAGACCAAGAGCAACATTAAGAGGCATCTGGACAAGCATGGTGGGTTACGAAATGAGTGCTGTCATATGGGATTAGTATAGATAGGCATGATGGGCAGTATAGATGCAGTGGGCAGAAGGGCCTGTTTGTATGATGTACAACTCTGTGACTCTAATTTTCAAGATGAATTATTTAGCAAATATCTTGATGCCAAAGATATACAACACAGAACATGGAAAAGTGCAGCATGGGAACAGGCCCTTTGCCTCACAATGTCTATGCCAAACATAATGCCAAGAACAACAAATCCCATCTGCTTGAACATGATCCATATCCCTGCCAATCTAAAAACCTCTTAAATGTCACTATTATATCTGCCTCCACCACCACCCCTGGCAGCACGCTCCAGGCACCCACCACCCTCTGGGTAAAAAAACTTGACCCACACATCTTTCAACTTTGCCCCTCTTAGCTTAAATCTATTAATAGTCTTTCACATTTCCACTCTGGGAAAAACGTTCTGATTCTCTCCCCTATCTATGTCTCTCATGATTTTATATATTTCTATCAGGTCTCCCCTCATGCTTCAACATTCTGGAGGAAACAATACAAGTTTGATCAACTTCTCCTTGTAACTAATACCAGTCTCTATGACTCTAATACCCCCTAATCCAGTCAGCATTCTGGTAAGCCTCTTCTGCACCTTCTCCAAAGCCTCCACATCCTTCCTGCATCACGCACCATGACTTCCCGACTCTTATACTCAATGCTCTGACCAATGAAGACAAGCACGGTATATTCCTTCTTAACCACCTGATCTACTTTTATCGCCCCACAGAGCGAAAACAGGAGGAAACAAAGTAAAAGTCTGAATTTAATAGATCAAATCAATTATGCATCATGCTGACTGTATGCAACACTGAATGAAGTGAGTTGATTCAGATGAAAAAATGTCCTTTTTCTGTGAAAAGGTTCCCATGCTTTTTTGTCAATCTTTCTTTATGCTCTTTGGGAAAAGTTATTATTTTTTTAGGATATCTGACATGTTGAATATGAAGCTACAGCAGAAAGTGGATGGACTTGGAAGCCACATTCACTTTTAATTGAGCGTTAAAATAGTGACACTTGAATCCATGACAAACACAAAATAAATCTGTCTGTAGAAGTGAGAAGAGCTCTTAACAGGAATAAGCTTGCTTTTGTGAAATATAGGCCAACAGATGCCTATCTTTCTAAGACAGCATTGTAAAATCAGACCCAAGTACTCTGGCTTCTGACAAGGAAAATATTTTTCTTTTGAATATTAGTAGATAACACATATGCTTATAAAAACCTTGAGGCAATTATTGAATAGGTATTGGGCTCTTCAATTTCTCACCAGTATTTTTTATCAAAGGCAGCAAGCTAACTTGATCATCCCCACAAGCCTTTTCCATATTCATCTTCTTCAAGCACCCTTCCTTTTAAAGGAATACTTAGTGGTATAAACTTAACAATTTATTTTGGCAGATAACCTGACATTCTAATCACTAAATGGATGAAGTTCTTTTATCCAAATCTCCACAGTAGCAGAAGGAATGCTATGAAAGAATCGTAAGGTACATACAGTGCATTCAGAAAGTATTCAGACCCTTTCACTTTTTCCACATTTTGTTACGTTACAGCCTTATTTTAAAATGGATTAAATTCTTTTTATTTAATCATTAATCTACACACAATACCCCAGAATGAAGAAGTGAAAACAGGTGCTTAGAAAATTTTGCAAAGTAATTAAAAAGAAATAACTGAAATATCACATTTACATAAGTATTCAGACCCTTTGGTATGACACTCAAAATTAAGCAAAATTGTCCGTAGACCTCCGAGACAGGATTGTGTCGAAACACAGATCTGGGGAAGGGTATAAAAAAATTTCTGCAGCATTGCGGGTCCCAGAAAGCACAGTGGCCTCCGTCATTCTTAAATGGAAGAACTTTGGAACCACCAGGACTCTTCCTAGAGCTGACCGCCCGGCCAAACTGAGCAATCGGGGGAGAAGGGCCTTGGACAGGGAGATGACCAAGAACCCATGGTCATTCTGACAGAGCTCCAGAGTTCCTCTGTGGAGATGGGAGAACCTTCCAGAAGGACAACTATATCTGCAGCACTCCACCAATCAGGCTTTTATGGTAGAGTAACCAGACGGAAGCCACTCCTGGTCTGATGAAACCAAAATTGAACTCTTTGGCCTGAATGCCAAGTGTCACGTCTGGAGGAAACCAGGCACCGCTCATCACCTGGCCAATACCATACCTACAGTGAAGCATGGTGGTGGCAGCATCATGCTGTGGGGATGCTTTTCAGCAGCAGGGAAAGATGAATGGAGCAAAGTACAGAGAGATCCTTGATGTAAACCTGCTCCATAGTGTTCTGGACCTCAGACTGGGGCGGAGGTTCATCTTCCAACAGGACAACGACCCAAAGCACACAGCCAAGACAACGCAGGAGTGCCTTTGTGACAAGTCTGTGAATGTCCTTGAGTGGCCCAGCCAGAGCCCGGAATTGAACCCGATCGAATATCTCTGGAGGGACCTGAAAATAGCTGTGCATCGATGCTCCCCATCCAACCTGACAGAGCTTGAGAGGATCTGCAGAGAAGAATGGGAGAAATTACCCAAATACAGGTGTGCCAAGCTGGTAGCGTTATACCCAAGAAGACTTGAGGCTGTAATCGCTGCCAAAGGTGCCTCAACAAATTACTGAGTAAAGGGTCTGAATACTTATGTAAATGTGATATTTCAGTTATTTCTTTTAAATTACTTCGCAAAAATTTCTAAACACCTGTTTTTTAAAATGTATTATGGGGTATTGTGTGTAGATGGATGATAAAAAATGAATTTAATCCATTTTAGAATAAGGCTGTAACGTAACAAAATGTGGAAAAAGTGAAGGGGTCTGAATACTTTCTGAATGCACTGTATTCAGAGTTGATCTATTTGGTTGAAGCCAGTAAGGACTGCTTCACATTCCAAGGCTTCACAATGGCAGTGGGACGAATAAGCTAAGATTTATAGAGATTTCAGCCCCAGGCTTTCACTAATCTCATCTCCCACGTTCTATGAGATCCAGTCTAAGCGGGTGATTGCCAAGTTATTTGTAGGATGTAGAATATACCATTGGCTTTGCAGTTAGTGCTATTGCCTCACAACTCCAAAGACCGGGATTTGA
The DNA here is from genome assembly GCA_038087875.1 of Malacoraja senta. Lineage (NCBI taxonomy): Eukaryota > Metazoa > Chordata > Chondrichthyes > Rajiformes > Rajidae > Malacoraja > Malacoraja senta. The sequence goes on from CM075984.1 coordinate 41,614,203, forward strand.
TCCTGATCTTGGGTGCTCAGTGAGTTTTCAGTTTATTCCTGTGACTATAGATTCCTCTCAGGTGCTCTGGTTTCTTCCTGAACTTGTGCTATGAGGTTAATAGGCTCTGTAAATGACTGAATAACACAATCTGAAATCCAAGATCATCTTTAATCAGTATTCAAACTATAGCGGTACAGCAGGTTGTTAGTTGCTATAACTTCATAACCGCTTCCAAGACTGAGCAGTACAGGAAGTGGGTGTTTATATAAATCGTACAGTAGGGTGGGGTTAGTGATGCTATTCTACTATGATTGCTTATCATGCATAAACCAATCTACATCCTTCCCCTTAAAGAGTAAGTATAGTAAGCACACATGTCATAAGAATTTAAACATATTCGCCATATCTATCAGGCAGTTTACTAATACGGCCCGAACGCGTATGGACCAAGCCCTCTCCCCCTTCGCCAGAAAGATTAAAAGGAGGTGGTGAACCCGGAAGCAAGGGGAAGGATGTAGATAGTTTCGTCTTGCTGTAGCATGTGCAGATTAGGTTTTAAACTAGAGGGTCTCTTCCCACGGGCCCTGCAAGCGGCAGAGAAATGGTTCATTTTCTTGCAGCAGTTGCAAGACTTCCCATACGGGGGGGGGCAAAAGTGAATGTAATGTCTGTAAACCTCTACAACAAGATAAGAAATAATGAGGCCTTGATTAAAGACAACTCTACTCTGCATGCTTACGGGGGGACGTTCTGATTCCACTGGGAACAACCACTTTTAAATGCGTGCTGAAAAAGACTACAAGGAATCCCACTTCTGACACCATGTAAATGACTGAATAACACAATCTGAAATCCAAGATAATCTTTAATCAGTATTCAAACTATAGCGGTACAGCAGGTTGGTAGTTGCTATAACTTCATAATCGCTTCCAAGACTGAGCAGTACAGGAAGTGGGTGTTAATATAAATCGTACAGGAGGGTGGGGTTAGTGATGCTATGCTACTATGATTGGTTATCATGCATAAACCAATCTACAGGCTCCTGTAAAGTATCCCTTAGTGTAGGCTAATGGTAAAAAAGAATTAAATTAGAGTTCATGGACATGTATGAGAATGAATAAGTTGCAGGAATACAGGAAAACAAGAAAGATATGAGACAAATAAGTTTGCTCCCCTACTTAGTCCCCTGCTCGACTCTCCCGATACCTATGATTAAGTAGCCAGTTACATTTCCAACCCCACCTTTAAATTCTCTGACCATATCAGCATCATTGGGTGGCACAGTGGCGCAGCGGTAGGGTTGCTTACAGTGCCAGAGACCCGGGTTCGATCCTGACTACGGGTACTTTTCTGTATGGAGTTTGCATGTTTTCCCTGTGACCACGTGGGTTTTCTTCTGGTGCTCCAGCTTCCTCCCACACTCCAAAGACTTACAGGTTTGTAGGTTCATTGGCTTCTGTAAAATTGTAACTTGTCACTAGGTGTAGGATGGTGCTAATGTACGATGATCTACATGGACTTGGTGGGTCGGTGTCTGTCTTCATGCTGTATCTCTAATGTCTAAAGTCTAAAGAGCGGGTATTGATGAGTCAGAGTGCATGGGTGATTGATAATTTGATGGAATGGTGCGAGACCAACAATCTAGCTCTCAACATTAGCCAGACCAAGGAGCTGGTTGCTGACTTCAGTAAGGGGAAGCTGGACATGCATGAACCAGTCTTTATCGAGGAGGAATTGCTTTAGTCAGAGGGCAGTGAATCTGTGGAATCCATTGGCACAGACGGTTGTGGAGGCGGTCATTGGGTATTTTTAAAGCAGAGATTGGTAGGTTCTTGATTAGTAAGTGCGTCAAAGGTTACAGGGAGACGGCAGGAGCATAGGGTTTAGAGGGGAAAATAGATCAGCCATGATCGAATGATGGAGAAGACTTGATGGGCCGAATGGCCTAATTCTGCTCCTAGGTCTTATGGAATGGCAATAGAGAGAGTCAACAGCTTGAAGTCCCTGGACTTGCATTCCACTGTATATCTGTCCTGAGCCTAGCATATTGATGTAATCACAAAGAAAGCTCATCAATATCTATATTTCTTTGGGATTTGGTATCAAATACAGATCCATGATGGCGTATTGGATTTCATAAAGTAATCTCTGTTAAGATTATCAAATAAAAATGACCTAGATAGCTGGTGCCATTTTAAATTCTGCCCTTGTATTTTTTGAAAAATGTAAGAACTATCAGGCCAAACAGCAGATGGAGCCACATGAATATTTAATAGATGAAAACAAAATATGCTGGAAACACTGAGCAAGCCAGACAGCATCTGTGAAGAGAAATTGAATTCATGTTACATGTTAAAGACCCTTTTCTTAGAACTAAGGTAACCTGACCTGCTGAGTGTTTCCAGCATTTAAAATGTTTACTAGACTAAGTGGGACCTGTTGGGTCCCATGTTCACACGGGAGGGCTGGTCCCTCAACGCAATATTCCACCTCTCCACCAATTCCAATATTGGTGGCCAGTGTGGGGGGGGGGGGAGGCTTTATGGGTGTTGTGGGCCAAAGGGATTGGTATCCAGAAGGCTAGTATGGACATGGTTGGCTGAATGGATTCTTGGGCTGGCAGCTTAGTCACTCAGGCCTGGTGGGCTGGCAGCTCAGTCACTCAGGCCTGGTGGGCTGGCAGCTCAGAAACTGCCAGAAATTCTGCCCAAAACAGGTGAGAGACTCCGTGAGAGAGAAGGGGGAGATGGTGGAGAATCAATTTTAGACATTTTTCATATTTTTCTGCAGATCACAGCAATAAAGGAGGAAAGTCTATCCTGGCCTGGATCTCACAGGGAGCCAATTAAGGAAGGGAGAAAAATACTGGGGTGAGGTTTAATACTTGCAGGGGGAATACTTACTGATGGGCCAAAGCGACTCCTCCTAGGCTAGAACAGGCCTGATGGGCCGAAGGGGCTCTATAAAAAAAATCTCAGTGAAAGGCACTTTTTCTGGACTTTTCCTGGTCTGTCATGGGCCTTTTGGGCCAAAATGGTCCTCCTGGGCTAATACGGACATTTGGGGCAAAATCGACAGGTTTCTCAGCTAATAGGGGCCTTGTGGGCCAAAATTAGTGGTTTCAGACAGGCCAAACAACTCATTTCATTTCATTTCCAATTGCATTGCAATTTCAAGCACAGGGCAGGCCAAAAACCTCATTTCATTTCCATTGCCATTTCCATTTCAATTTCAAGCACAGGGGAGGCCAAACAGCTCATTGCATTTTCATTTCATTTCCACTGTCATGGCAATTTCAAGCATAGGGCAGGGCAATCAGCTCATTGCATTTATTTCATTTCATTTCCATTGCCATTGCAGTTTCAAGCACAGGGCAGGCCAAACAGCTCATTGCATTTTCATTTCATTTCCATTGCCATCGCCATTGCAGTTTCAAGCGTAGGGCAGGCCAAACATCTCATTGCATTTTCATTTCATTTCCATTGCAGCTTCAAGCACAGAGCAGGCCAAACAAGTTATTGAATTTTCATTTCATTTCCATTTCCATTGCAGTTTCAAGCACTGGGCAGACCAAACAACTAATTTCATTTTCATTAAGGGCTAACAAATCATTTATTGCAAGTACATTGCAGACTCACAGTTCAGTTGATTCACAGCTTAAAATGACAGTCGTGGCCTCTCCCTCGCGATCTTGCAGAGTGACTGACTCACGTCCAGGCATCCGGGGTTTTATGGTCCTGCCCCCCCAGAAGGGGCATTACCTTCATCGCAGTGATTGACAGGAGAGAGGATTAATCAGCTGATCTCAAGGTTTTTTAAACTCTCAGAACTTTTTTACTTTTCATCGATGGGAAAAATCCTCGGGGCTGGCTCAGCAGAGGAGGACTGTGAGGAAGATGGCCAAAAAGCACAGCGATACAGGGTAGCTTTTTTCTAAAATCAATATACAGCACGGACAGGAAGTGGTCAAGATGAGACTTTTAATTATATAGATTTCAGATTTCCTCTATTTAGTTTAGTGCAGATAAAACATGAAGACATCCTGTATGTGATCAAAATTACACATGACATCATTGTTTCATTTAAGAGATACAGAATGGAAACAGGCCCTTCAGCCCACCTGTTTACTCCAGTTCTATGTTAGCCCACTTTCCCATTCCCTACACACCAAGGGGAATTTACAGAGGCCAATTAACCTACAAACCTGCAGGTCTTTGGCACTTGGGATGGTGTAGCGTGGATACAGACACCGGCCCACCAAGTCCGCGTAGATCATCATTCATTAGCACCATCCTACTATCGCAAAGAAAGCTCATCAATATCTATATTTCTTTGGGGATTTAAGGTATGTCGCCAAATATTCTATCGAACTTCTATTGGTATACAATATAATGGCGAACATATTGATTGGTTGCATCATGGCCTGGTTTGGCAATTCAAAACCCATGAATAAAGAAGACTGCAGAGGGCGATAGATATTGCCTGATCCATCATGGGTACAGACCTCCCCACCATGGAAGGAATCTATAGGTGGCGCTGCCTCAAAAGACAGCCACTATCATCAGAGATCCACACCACTCTGGCCATGATCTTATCTCACTACTGCCAATAGGAAGAATGTGTAGAAGTCTGAAAACCGTGACCTGCAGGTACAAGAAGACCTTTGTTCCAGCAACCATTAGGCTCTTGAACAACATACTACACTAACCACTATCTCAGAAACAAATGATCTATGGACTTTGCTTTAGGTTGGACAAGGGACTTTGGTTTTGTACCGTTATGGTTACCTCGTATTACTGATTATTAATTTATTGTAGAGTCGTAGAGAGTCAAAGAACTGTATAGCAGGCAAACAGGCCCTTCTGCCAAGTTGTTCGTGTTGACCTATGATTATTGTATATTTATTGGTGTGCATTGCATTAATGGGCCTGTTAAGCTGCAGCAAGTAAGAATTTCATTGTACCAGTGGCAGTATATGACATTTAAACACTCTTGATTCATAATTCTTGACATTGTGGCGCATCACCAAAATGAATTATTGTGATTGTTGATAGGACAAAATCAGTCTCCCTGCTTCACAAAAAAACCCATTTTGAAACTTTTAATTCAATCACTGATAAATATCTCAGTTGGCAAAAGATAAACAGTTATTCATGGGTTTATTATTAAATGCTTTATTGGCCTTTCTATCCCAATCGAAATAAGGCAGAATGAAACTTTTACCTGTAGTGTAAGATATTAGAAATGTCTTCCAGAGAATGCCATAATGATGTCATAATGATGTGATATGACCTTGCCATAATGATGGTTATTTCCAAAGAGCTGATATGAAGACATCTGCGTCAATACTTTAATGTGATTTAACTAAAAATCTTTGGCCATCTGAGGGCTACCTTACAGGGTAATAATTAGGTGGGAAGACTAGTGACAAAAAAAACATTCAGAAATAACATTGTGAGCTGTCAGCATTTCACTTTTTTGCTTTTTTAAAGGGCTTGATGTCTTACTTTATAATCGTCGGAGGATTGTAGATAATTAAAACATCAGAAACCTCAATGTTGATAATAAACACTCATTGATCAATCAATTCAATTCTAGAGCAGTGTTGGTATAATGGTAAATAATGTCAAACTAGAATCCCTGTCTTGTTCATATTCTTTTGATTATTAAACAAGGTGTGCTGACAAAATGTAGGCCATCATTATGGGAACTGACACTTTTCTTTTACATTTTAATTGATTATGCGTAGCTTTCATTCCATTCAATTTCCTTATCTGTGATCCATATACTGTATTAACTTTCAGAGTGAACATTTACCTGGCAGTAGGAATGTCAGCCATTTATAAAACCTTTTCATATTTCATCCTATTTGAACAGCTAGAGGCCTAGTTTAGTTTAGTTCAGAGATAGTGCCACAGGCCCTCTGGCCCACCTAGTCTGTGCTGACCAACGATCCTCGTACACTAACACTATCCTACACACTAGGGACAATTTGCAATCTTTACCAAAGCCAATTAACCTATAAAACCTGTTAGTCTTTGGAGTGTGGGAGGAAACCAGAGCACCCGGTGAAAACCCACACGGTCACGGGGAGAGGGTACAAACTCCGTACAGACAGCATCCGTAGTCAGGATCCAACCCGGGTCTCTGGCGCTGTAAGGCAGCAACTCCACCACCGCGACACCTGCAGTTGGTTTATTGCTTAGTTGGTAAAAGATGAACTCTCTGTTTTTCCTGGTTAAAGTCTGAGTGTCTTAGCATTACTTAAAACTATTAATAAAATTATAATTTCTCACTGATATTTTAACACAAAGGATGGGCAGCACAATTAAATGTTGCAAGCTAGCAAGCACTTCCAGAGAATGCAGAAAGGCACACCTGATAATACAATTTAGATTTATCTTAAAGGTCTCTTCAACTCTAACAAAAGAAATTGAGTGCCTCAACAATACATTCTCGACTGGAGCTGGTGACATTGGGAAAGAACAAAGAATTCATGTAGGTTGAATTTCAGGAGCAAACATTTGATTTGGTTTGATTTTTTATGTTCAAATTTAGATAATTCTGGTCACAGAAGAATTAACTTTAAAATATCACATTTTGCAGTATAATAGCTCCTTATATGAATCACAAGGAACACATGTTAACACTTTCATCTGTGATGGCATTGATAAATTCAGATGTTCATTCATCAACCTGATGACAAGACATCTTCAAATACAGAAAAGAGGCAAAGAGCACAAGCCATTATCAATCTCCTGTTTCCTTAAAAGATTCGATAAGCATCTGTCCTCATTACCATCCAACAACCTGCACTGAGAGGGCTTGTAAACATCCAATGTGATCACTGCAGAGAAATTCTTGGTTTTCTGGGGAACAAGAGCAAATATATTCTTTCAAAGTGGGGATTCAGACCCACAGTAGGGAGAAAGTCATCAAGTTCTTTACATAAGATGCTACTTTCGTGATTTTTGTTGGATTATCTGTATTAGGTTGAGCAAGTGGATTGATGGGCGGAAGGTATCATGACAGATGTACAGTGAAGGGGGACTACAATGGATGTTTTCCATTTATTTATTTATTTATTAAGTTAGAAGTATCACAGCTCAAGAGAACCGAGGCATCTGCCTGACATTCTCCAAATTTTAGGTGGAATGGCTTGTAAATACATCCAATGCTGGTAACATTATACATGGAAAACCTTCAAAATACAGGAGTGAAATATATGGCATTCCAATAAGCTTTGTGATGTCGATTCTGACAGTGAAACCTTATAGAACAAGATGCAGCTTATATTTTCTTGCTCTAGGTAATTTCCGGCTGTTTTATCTCATTTTATAAATCCAAACAACCTATTACATGCGACAACCCAAACACACCCACTAAACTATCATTTGTCTTTCTTTCTTTATGTTTTTGTGTGTTTATCTGAGTCTATGTGCCTATGAGGCTGCTGCGAGCAAGCTTTTAATTGTAGCTGTACCTCAACATATTTATACAGATGAAGAAGGGTCTCAACCTGAATCGTCACCTATTTGTTTTCTCCAGAGATGCTGCCTGACCCACTGAGTTACTCCAGCTTTTTGTATCTATCTTTGGTGTAAACCAACATCTGCAATTTCTCCCTACTCCACTGACAATTTTGTCTGCTCCACTGACAATAAACTTTGACGACTAGTTCTTGTAAAGGGTCTTTAACCTCACATAGTATTTTTTTCTTCTCTTTTTAACAACCTGCTCTGCTGAATGCTTCCTGTTCGTTTTTTTCATATTTTCAACAACTTCAGTTTTCTTTTCTTATTTTCCACATCCAATGGCTTTTAACAAGAGACAATGGCAGCAACAGAGAAGGCTGCCCAGCAGGACTTAATAATGTCTTCCCTGATTGGCTTAATCTCCAGCAAATCAGAAAAACCTTTGGAACTTATCATTGGTCCATTTTCAATGGTTGTAAAATCAAACTACTTTAACATGACTGAGAGAACAATTTAAAAGCTGCGCACAACAAATTGAACCTGACTATTGATCTTTGCAGAATGATAATGTGCAAAAAATAAAATAAAATCAGACTGATAAAATAGCTGTATTTCTCTAATGGAAGTCCCAGATGCTGAACTGCTGTGACGAGCAGTTAAAGGCACAGTTATCCTATTTGCCTTTGGGCTGTGTCATTGTTAGATATTACCTGCGGGGATGAAATAGTAAGAGGTGGGATACATTGTCAATGTAATATTTCTGCTTTACAGTTTTAACAGCATTTATAGTAAGTATTTGTCTAAGGTGAAGATAAAATTCCAAAATGCAATTAATACTTGAGTTTCAACAATGCTGGATAATTGAAATGATGACTAATTGGACCTTTCTTAGTCTTGATGTTATTTTTCAAAATGTCAGATTTTACTGTTCTTTGCTATTCCCCGTCTTTCCTGCAATAATTCATAGAGTACAGCATAAGAATCACTGTGTGTCAGGTTCATTCATCACAGCTGAAGTTTTTGAAGTGTTTCTGAGGCAGGTGATAAAAAGCTTATTATAAATTCTAAGCCTGCATTAGATATCTCCTCAAGTACAGCAGGTTATACTTATAAGTCATCTGAGTTTTCAGGGTTACTGCTCAATGCCTAGTTATATGGCAGTTTAAGAGAAAGCAGTGTCTTTTGATCTGAGCTGGTTATTTTTAGATAGCATTGAGTGGGAAACCATGATGACTTGGGCAACTTTGGACCTGACCTGAACTTCATGAAAGGCAGTATGTGAAATGCTTGTGATTCAGTAAGTTTGTGTTCATGAAAAAATGACTAAAAACAATATATTGTCCAATACAATGCCCTGTATTAGGAAGGGGGCAGTACATTGATTTCTAGACTATAGCACCATTGCACTTTCCTGGAATATTTAACCAGTTGAGTATCTCCACTGTCTTTTGGATGAGTGAGGTTGCAAATGCACTCTCTAGAACATCGGAGGTTGAGGGGAGGCTTGATAGAGACATATAAAATTATGAGGGGCATAGCTAGTGTAGCGGCCATTCGGCCTATTTTGTGTGACATTAATTATGGCATTTGTCTTTAAATTTTAGACTGCCTGTTATTATGTGGGTGGGATTTATGACGAAGTCTAGGGCGTGTTTGATGCTGGGTTTCTTGCACAGAAGCTTAGTTTTTAGTTTAGTTTTGGAGCTATATGGGGAAGGTATACCCTTCGACCGTGTGAAGTGTAACTGAGGCACGAGGAGTTTTCTAACATTTAAAGCGATATGCTGGAGTTTGACGAAGATTAAAGTGTATGAGTCAGAGTATAAGCTCAGATGTATATCTTATTGTGTTTCTTCAACAATAACGAAACTATTAATCAAAAGACTGTTATGAAGATTTATCTGTGAAGAAGCTCTGAAGGTCTCACGGAGAGCTCACATGTGTATTACGACATTCTCCTTAACCATGTAGTCTCCTTAGTGGCTAGAGGGAGTAATTTCTTGAACGACATAAAAACCTGCTGCTACAGCTAGGGTAGACAGTCATAACCTTTTTCCCAGGGTGGAAATGTCCAACAGCTATAAGAAGAGAGAGGACAGGAAATGGAGATGTGTGAAGCAAGTGTTTATTTACACATGGAGTACTAGGGGCCTGGAACACATTGCCAAGTGTGGTCGTGAAGGCAGATGCGATTGTGGCATTTAAGCGGCCTTTGGATTGGCACATGGAAGTGCAGGGAATGGACGGATATAGATCATGCATAGGCAGATGAGATCAGCTTTAGTTGGCATCATGTTTGACACAAACATTATGGGCTGATTGGCCTGTTTCTGTGCTGTACGGCTTTGCTCTATGTTATATTTAAAGAAATATGCCTTCAGTTCACTCTCCAGGCAAACACATAAAATACCTGTAAGGGTATTCTTTCAATATTAAACTTGTTGGCTGGGATTGTGAAATTGAGTGAGAGAGTATCTTTATCTTCACCACCTTCATATTCCATTACTGTTGCTTGGCTAGGTTGCTTTTCTTGTGTCCTTGGAAAAAAGTTACTGGTGAGGGTGAGGGAATATGTAAGAAATGCCTGCTTAATCGACTGTTGCTTGTAAATGAGAAAATAGTGGGCAATAAAAGGAAATGTGATTTGAGGATCCTTTCATCTTGTTGTTTCAGCTTTGCCATTGGGCGTGTGTTTGGAAGTAGCCATCACTCTTGAACAGCAGCAGGTCCAGTAAGGATTCCTAACCCCCTCTGGAACATATCTGCTATCACCCCTTGTGCACCGACCATGTAGCCAACAAGGAAAGCAGTTCGGGTAAGTGCTGCACAGTACGTTTGGATGAAGGGACACTTGATAGTTTGTCATGTTTGAAATGCCAACTGTATGTACTAGTTGTGAGGTGTAGTTGTGGGTCGTGCAGCAATTTCAATCTTTGATGACGGTGAACTTATGGATGTTAGTTTTGATTTTCGAGTGGAAGTGACTGTTGCTACGAGGTATTATTTGGGGTTTTGCTGCAATTGGTGAGATTTGATACTTGACGATGCATTTGCTGATGGTGGCTGTTTATTGAGGTCACGGAATTCCTTGTGGTAACACATCCTGGGGGTTGATCCTGGACCACAGCAGTTATCCAAGCCTCTTACCTTTGGAATATGGGCTGGAGGATCTCTTGAACCTCACAAATTGATCACTTCTCTCCATTCTCTTGCCATGGTTCCCAGTAGTTCATCAGCAAATGCTGTGACACATACTCTGTCCAATGAAATGCTGCTCTTTGAAGATTCGTAGCACGGACTGACTTGTAAGCAAACTCTCAATACTGGTTGCAACCACAAAACACTCCTTTAGGAGGTGCTAGCTGCCCTAAGTAAAGCAGACTGGCTTTAGCCAGTGGGAAAGCATATAGTCAACACAAAGCATAGTTAGTGAAGGCCACAATACAGTAATCATACGAAGGATGAACTTAAACTATTAGTATTCATTTATTATTATTGCCACGTGTGCGGAGATACTGTCCAGGCAGATCAAAACCACACGGGAGAGCATCAGCTGGTACAAAGGAGAAAATAAACAGTGCAGAATACAATAGTGCAACTACATAGCGTGCAGTTAAGAAAGTGTGAAAACCTGGAAACCTAGGAAGATTGGGAATACACCTTTGGCATATGAGAGCTATGTTGAAGAGTCTTTTAACAGAGGGGAAGAAACCATTCTTGAATCTGCTGATGTGTGCTTTCAACCTTTTTGTTTCTGCCTGAAGGGAGAGGGAAGAAGAAAGTGTGACCAGGGTATGAGTGGTTCTTGATTTTGTTGTCAGCTTTCCCAAGCCAAGTAAAGCAATGGAGGGAGGCTGGTTTGTGTGGGGAGTGGAGTGAGTGGAGTGTGCCAAGAATCTCTGTAGTTTCTTGTGGTCTTGGGCAGAGTATTTGCCATACAAAGTTGTTGTACTTCCCGATAGGATGTTTATTAATCATTTGTTTTGATTTGGGGCCCATTGTTTGGGTTAACTGTTCACCATATCCCAGACACCTATTGTTGGGAATAATATTTAACCCCAGAGTTATTGGCTTACAAACACACTCCGAATGTATGGGAAGTTGATTAAAAGTACACTCAATGGCTACTTGAGGACATGAAACATACCGTGCTATTAATTGAGAAATGTATCTTTTAGTAACAGGAGCTAGCAACTGAGCTGCTTAAGCGCCTCTACTATTGATCTGCTTGTAATCTCAACTGCACATTCTCGCCCCACCCCAGCAATCTCTCTTTCATTCGCCTTGCTTATTATGAATCTACTTATCCCGGTCCTAAAAGTATTCAAACATTCTTGATGAAATGAGCTTTAAAGACTGTTAAACCTCTGAGAGACAAAGTTTCACTTTATATCCATCCTAAATGTTTTTAGTCCTTGATTTTAAAACGTGATCCCACTTGTAGAGACGCCAATCAGAAGATTTCTCTCCACATCCCCCCCCCCCCCCCCCCCCCCCTGTTGAGATCCTTAGATGTTTCAATCTAGACAATTTTCATTCTTTTAAACTCCTGTGGATACAACACTAGTACGTACAACATTTCTTCAGTCAACATTGCCCATTCCTGGTATCGGTCGACTAAACCTTCTCTGAACTGCTTCCATGGTATTATGATCCATGCTTCCATAAGAAGATCAACCATTGCACACAACACTTCACATCTGATTTCACCAGTGTCAGAGTCATACAGCATTAAACAGGCCGTTCGGCATAACCCATCCATGCGACCAAGATGCCCCATCTGTGCTTGTCCCATTGTATAAGGAAGCATAAGCTTTTGAGTTTAGTCAAACAATAATAAGCTGTTGGGTTTCCTAATGATCTGCAGTAATTGCATACTCTTTGGCAAATTGTGAATTATAACACTCAGATGCATTGCATCTTAGCAAACTTTCCTCATTAGTCATGCTACTTCCCATGCCATGAACTTTTTTTTATTTTCTGCAATAAAATTTTGATCCAGCACCTGGGATTGTGGCTGGAATGAAAACTGTCATAGATGTCATTGTCATTAAGGCGCAGCATAAAGCCAAATAGCCCATCAGTTCTTGTTGGTACTCTTAAGAGCAGTGCAGTAAGTCACATTCCTCCAATCTATGCTTGTAGCCCTGGAAGTTCATTTCCCTCAAGTGCTTATCCATTTTCTTCATGAAAACCTTGATTGCTTTTGCTTCCAAGATACTCGTAGAAATGAGTTACTAGTCATATTCATTTTTGAAAATGGTCTTTCTCATTAACTCTCTGAGCTCTTGCTCAAAACATGTCCTTATCCTTGTACCATGAATGAACAGGAACAACTTTTCTCTTTTTGACTTGCGCAAATCTCCAATAAGCTTGCGCATTTCTATTAAACCTCTATCTAACTTCCTTTTCTCCACGGGAAACAACTTTGCTTTACCAGGTTAACCTTGCCGCTGTCCCTGGAACCATTCTACTGTTTCACAGCAATTGTTGACATTCATGTCCTTCCTAAAGTATGGTGATCAGGATTGGGTGTGGTTATCTCGATGTGAGCTTGTAGAGTAATCTTTGTAATCTTTCCAGACCCCAAATGTTGTTTGCCCATTCTCTCCACATATGCTGCCGGACCTGCTTTCTTTCAGTATTTTGTGCTTTGCTTTTATAACTTCCCTCTTAAAATGTACCATTGCCTTCAAAAGATTTCTGCTTATGAATACCCAGACGCATTTGTTTTTCCACATATTTTAGAATTATCTTTAGTCCATTAGTCCATATTATCTCTCCCCATCCTTTCTGTTAAGGGGCAACACCTCCTACGTCTCCATACTAAGTTCCATTAGGTACTTGCCTGCTCTTTTTTTCTAGCCTTCCTACATACTATTGCAGTCATTCTGCTTCATCCTCTCCGTTGGTTGTATTTTGCACGTCCCATATCCTCAAAACTTTGAAATACTTTTTCTCACATTACAATTTACTTATTTGCAATCAGTCCTCCTCCGATCTAGACAATTGTATTTTGGATAGCTTTTTGCTCCTCTTCATTCCGAGTCTAAGCTTTGTGGTAATTCCTCTCACTCAAAGGTTCTCTGACTGCCACTTAGTCCACGTGACTCTCATCCCCCCCAAAAATTGTCCCCATTAACTCTACAATATTAATATTTTTAAAACTGATTTTTCATCATTTTATACATTTCATTAGCTATTCTGCCCTGGTACATTTAGTAAATACAAGGTCTGACTCATTCATTTCTTGCATCATAGCCTCGGTAGTGGTTGATTGACTGTGAAAGTTCTTATGAACAATTTACACCCTGGCTACATTTGGGTGACGGGCGCTTTACATTTGGATATGAGAAATAACTTGATGGTATCCCTTTCACATTCATATTACGTGGCCATATCTTAGTGCTGCGTTGGCTGAAATTGGAGCGCAAAGCCTAGTGTCCTGGTTTGTAAAGTTTGGGTATTATTAACTTATTTCATTGTCATGAACCTTTTACGCCAAAAATGTTTGAACAGACTTTCAGTTATAGGAATAAGTGAAGAAAACTGTAAAACACTACAGTTGATCAAATCCTGCAGGACAGTTTTTGATTGTTTTACAACCAGTAAGAAACGTGCAGAAGAAAATTGCATAGGGTTTTCTTTCATAGCATACATTTTTTTCTGGCATGATTATTTAATTGTAAAATCATGAGTAAATATGTAAATGTACACTAGATACTTTTATATATAAAATATCAATTTACAAATTTCCTTTCATCTAGATAATTGGCTACCAAATTGAAGGAAAGTTTAATGAAGCTACATTTATTAATATTTAGCAAATGCATAATTGCATTTATATCAATGTTAATAGATGGCTGTTTCTGGTGCTGATTTACTGACGGAGTAATAATAAAGGACGTCTATTATTAACTGAAATTAGCATTTGATTCTAAATGGAAATCTTACTGGGTAAAGACTTTTGATATTAAAAAGTATTTAAAGAATTCCCTGATCTCAATCTTTTCAAATACTTTCAGTATTTTTTTTAAATTGATGTTAAGATTATAAATCTGCATTCAGTGAGCAATGTGAACGTGGAACATTCAGTGGCAGAACTAAAGAACAAGATCATTTAAGTTGGTTGAATAGCCTTTTTGTTTTAATGCTCCAGTGAAATATAATTTTCACAGGGATAAAGCAATAATTTTATGGAGGAAAATCTCATTGAGCTCCACCTCAAAATGTACATGAGAAGTAAGGGTACATGTGGAAAATGAACACATCCTCTGAGGGGAAAAATTGCTGTATGAAATTATTAAAATGCCCATTTAAGTTAACCTATTCTCCTAAATAGACAAAAAATAATATTCTGGACACCTTATGGAACTCAACATTATATTTATCCTGGGTTGGTAATTCAGAGAACATGATTTATTTAATGATGCCAGCAGAGGTGATATATTTTTTTGTAATGATGTAAATTAAGGTTTTGTATCTTATCTAAACTATTGGTCTTATTTTATGTCTGGTCTTTATTTTAATTGAGTAATTTGCTTCTAATTTGGAGTCATATTTTACACATTCTCAGCATATATGTTGTTAATTAGTTAACCATGAATCGAAGGCCGTATGTGGGCCAAAGGATGCAGATCCTTGTGTTGGGATTTGGAAAGCAAAAATGCAGAATAAAATCATTGTTTTTACCTTTGGTGCAAAATGCAAGATTGTAAATGTGTGGCCTTGCCTTTGCAGATATAGAACTTGTTTGGCACATTGTCTTCCAAAGCTGACATGAAGGCAAGGAATCTTTAATCTGTAGACCCCCACTTTATTTAACGTAACCCTGCATCTTTGATTCAGTCTCTTCATTTTGGTACCTCCCTTTATTATTGCCTTGCCGCCAATCTGTCCAAAAGTTTAATGTCTACTATTCTTCAAAGCCCAATAGCACCATCACAAGGTCATGTGGATTGGGAGGGGGAGGGGGAGGGGGAGGGGGGGGAGAGATAAATGGTAACCTTGAATGAAAGAAACGTAACTAAATCTGTCATCACATTTTCCATGGCCAAATCAGGGTTGCCACAAAATGAAATGGAAAATGTTCAAACTACTTTACTGCAAACCATATTTTGTTTCAATTCCCACATCTGTTCTACTTACTATATGGTCCTGTCACTTTTGTAGCAAATAAATTTGTAAATTAAAGGCTTGGACTTTCTTTAACCATCAGCCCCAACCTCATTCCTTTTTTTTTTACAACCCAATGGCTATCATTGATTTACCACTCCTTCCTGGGAATAGCAACTTGGCCAGTATTGATCCAAATGTTGACCATGTAACTGTGTCTCCCTGGTTCAGTGCATGTTGACAAGTCCAGCTGGTCTGGCGCTGTAAGGCAGCATCTCTATCGCTGCAGCAGTGTGCCGCCCTTTATGTTGTGTTGACCATCCACATAGACATAGACAAGTTAGGCAAAGGATATGAGGTGGAGTTGAGCAAGAGCATTAACATTCAGAGAATATTTACGATCTGAAATGTGAATAGCCTGTCAGGGTGATGGAAATAAAATCAATTGGCTATTTCAGAAGAGATGGGCACTTGAGAATGATTCACAATGTAGTGGGCAAAAGGACAGACACACAGATATAATTGGTTTAATAGTTGTCTTCTGTGTGTTAACGATGTTGCGATTCAACTCTATGGCCTCATTTCATCAGGCCTGTGACTTTCTTGGTCCCTGTGCTCAGCTGAAGCTCATTCACTGTGCTTTACCAGTCTGTTGGTGACGATCCTTTCAGCCATTTCCCTACTTGAGACTGTCTGTAAACCTTTTTGCTTTGATGTATATCTTTCAGCAAACTTCCTTGAGACCCTACTTTCTTTATCAGAGGCACAGCGTGGAAACGGGCCCTTCGGCCCACCGAGTCTGCGCTGACCAACGATAATCCATTCGCACAAGTCCTATCCTACACACTCGGGACTATTTGGGTGACAATTTAACTTACAAACCGGCACGTCCTTGGAATGTGGGAGGAAACTGGAGCACCCGGAGAAAACTCACGTGGTCACAGGGAGAACGTAAAGCTTCATACAGATGGCACCCATAGTCAGGATCGACCCGAGTCTCTGGCGCTGTAAGGCTGCAACTTATTGGTGCACCACTGTGCCCCCAACTTCTTATCATGCTTTCAACCTCCACACCAAATTTCCAACTGATCCGTCTTGGCTTCGTTTTTGGGCTATCAAGCACCGCCAGCTATAAAGCAACATGATCCAAACTGTTTAAATATTTGGCATCCTCTGGGCAGCTTCAGTTCCATGCAGTAGGAAGGAACTGCAGATGCTGGTTTACACTGAAGGTAGACACAAAATGTTGCAGTAACTCAGCAGGTCAGGTAGCATCCCTGGGGACGTTTCTGGCCGAGACCCTCTTCGGCCTTTTCTCCGGAGATGCTGCCTGATCCGCTGAGTTACTCCAGTATTTTTGTGTCCAGCTCTATATAGCCCGATGGTACGCTATGCTTACACGTTAATAATTTCTTAATGAACAGGCCTTTTCATATCTTCATGCCATGATTCTAACCCTGGCCTTGTGCAAATGTTGCAGATCAAACATACACTTTACTTGACTGCAAGTGAAGGTGCAAGATATCTGTGACTGAAGTGCCATCCACTGCTAACTTTCCCACTGAAAGAATGTGATAGATTTTCAGACTTTATGAGCAGATCATCCAAAAAATTAAAGCTAGACACAAAAAACTGGAGTAACTCAGCTTTTTGTATCTATCTTTGGTTTAAACCAGCATCTGCAGTTCCTTCTTACACATTCTAAAAACGTAACTGCTTCTGGGCATAAATGTTTAAAAAGAAAAAGAAAACTAAATATCTTAGCAATATTTGACCAGAGCACAATTAGCGGGTGGAGGAGCTATTATGTAATTGTGAGTGGAATGAAGATTTACAACGTCGGCTTGCAGAAGAACATCCAGTGCTGATCTACTCTGAAACTACCTGTGCTTTGTCAAAAAACACCTGGATCGATAATCTGTCAGAAAAACCTCTCAAAGTGCCAACCTTTCCCCATATGATATTTTATTTGTGTAATTAGTATTCTGCACACAACCCAGATCACTCCAATTGTAGGCTGTTAGCTGTCAGAAAATACTCTCAAGGGTTCAATTTATTTTATGGTTAACTCCCTCAAAATCGGTGTTTTCAATCTCTCGTTCCTTTTCGCATTATTTTAAGGTGACTGGTTCAAGTCCAGTGCAAGGGAGATGTATTGGCCTTAACATGAATGTGATTTCTCCAGAAGAGTTCTTTTGATGTTGCCTCCGGGCTTCTCAACATCTTATCTATCTCATTTGGCCTTTCGTCATTTTCCTAATTAACACTTTTCTCAATCCATGTTATACTTCTAGGTTTAACAGTCCTTATCAAAAACGAGTGTTCCAACCAATCTCCGGTTTACCTTGTCATTAAGATGTAGCCTAGCTCCTTCATCTTTCAGAAACTCCCAGTTTTCAATATGCTCCAATCCATTCTCCTTGGAGCAACAAATGTCTAATAGGAAAAAAACAATTGTTACATTGCTCAGTAGATATATCACTGCAAGTTGCTATTACATCCGTGCTGCTTTTTGTCTAGAACTCGGACACAAATGTATTAACCAAGAAAATCAGGGTCTTTACTGTGATTTCAAGATTAAAAAAAACAATTCTACCAACTGTCCCAGATATATATCCACTTAATTCTGTAGAAAGGAATGCGATGAATAATTTTACTCTGGGCTGAAGCGTAATATATCATCCTCTACCAATTTTGAGGGTGGCACAATGGCACAGCGGCAGAGTTGCTGCCTTATAGCGCCAGAGACCCGGGTTCAATCCTGACTATGGGTGCTGTCTGAATGGAAGTTTGTACGTTCTCCCTGTGACCATGTGGATTTTCCCCGAGTGCCCCTGGTTTCCTCCCACATTCCAAAGACATGCAGGTTTGTAGCTATATTGGTTTCGGTTTTCAAAAATAATGTAAATTGTCCCTGGTGTGTTGGATAATGCGGGGCGATTGCTGGTCGTCACAGACTCAGTGGGCTGAAGGGCCTGTTTCTGCACTGTATCTCTAAAGTCTAAAGTCTCTATCAACTGTTTAAATAGAACAAAATCTGGGGCTTTACTGTGCTTTCCAGATTAATAAAAAAAAACAATTCTACCTACAGTCCGTGAGATATAATCACTTAATTCTGCTGAAAGGAATGAAATAAATATTTTTCCTCTGGGCTGAAGCATAATGCATCGTCACTGCAGAGGATTGGATTAGATTTACGAGGGGTCATTGCTAAATGTTAGGATGTACAATTGACTTAAAGAAATGACATAGCTTTTGAGAGGAATTGCTCCTTGCCTCCGACTCAAATGAAGGGTTGTCTTTGTGATAGGAGGCTGTGAGCAATGGTGGACCATCCAGATAGGAGCTGGGATGATTCCAGTTGTAAATGTGATCTGAATGTGAGCGGAGGAGGTGTGATTACTAAATTTGCAGATGGCCTGAAAATTGCTGGTGTTGTTGATAGTAAGGCAGATAAAATACAGATTGATGGTCATAATTTGGTAAAGTGGGCAGATTAATAGCGGATTAAATTTAATCCTTTCTTAAGGGAGAAAAATAAGTGAGTGGTTGCAATTTGGGATATTAATAAGGCCAGGACATAATACTCCCTTGGGGCCAACTGTTCATTGTAGAACGTGGTGACCTTGGTGTCCAAGTCCAATGATTCCTGAAGGTAGACACAAGGAACTGCAGATGCTGAAATCTTGGACATTTTTAAGACCTTGGGTATTTTTAAGGTGGAGGTTGATTGGGAAGGTGTCACAGGGAGAAGGCAGGAGAATCAGAATCAGAATCAGAATGCTTTATTGTCATTGCATGTGTCACATACAACGAGATTACTGTGTCTCTCCATTTAAAAGAACTTCAAACATTCACATACTCAAACTTTTTCAGAGATATGGGGTTGAGGGGGAAAAATAGATTAGCCATGATTGAATGGCGGAGTAGACGCGATGCTCTGAATGGCAAAATTCTGCTGCTACGTCCTATGATCTTACCGTATATGGGAGAAACTCAGCGGGTTAGGCTGCATCTCTGGAGTAGGCCTGGAAAGGTGACATTTTGGATTGGGCTTATTCTTCAGACTGATTGTAGTAGGGTCTCATCATCTGGTCTTTCAGAATTGATGACCTGCCATTATTTTTAAACTCTGAGTATAATATCATCTTACTCAAAGCATCTTATAAGCTAACCCTCTCATAAAGAAATTTGGACCGACTCAAAGGTTAACATTATCTTTGGGGACCCAAGAGACACAAGACTGCGAATGCTGGATTCTTGAGCAAAAAGCAAATTGCTGCAGAAACTCCATGCAAGTTATTGGTAAGACCATGCTTAGAGTGTTGTGTGCAGTCCTGGTCGCCCAGCTAGAGGAAGGGTATCATCAAGTTAGAAAGGTTGCAAAAGAGATTCACCAGGATGTTACCTGCACTTGCAGGCTTGGGTTTTAGGGAGAGGTTGGAAAAGGATTGGACTTCTTTCTTTGTAGAGGGCTGAGGAGTAACCTTATTGAGGTGGACAAAATTGAGGGACATGGATAATGTTAAAGTTTGTGTCTTTTTCTTGGGGTGAAGAATTCTAAAACTAGAAGAACATAATCTTGTGAGAGGGGAGAGATTTAAGAGAGACCTTGGACATGTTTTTCACTCTGGGGATAGTCTGCTCTGAAATGAACTGCTAGAGGAAGCTACAGAAGTGGATACAAGTATGCCTTTTAAAAGGCATTTGGACAGATATATAGATAGGAAGAGTTTAGAGAGCTATGGGCTAAATGCAGGCAAGTGGGACCAACCCAATATGCCAACTTGATTAACGTGGGCAAGATGAGGCCAAGGGACAATTTCTGTGCTGTATAGCTCTATGATTCTGTCTAATTTGGCAGCCTTCAGTCTGAAAGGTCGAGACCCAAAACATAGTCTGTCCATTTCCCTCCTCAGATGCTGCCTGGCCTGCTGAGTTCCTCTGGCACTCTGGATCGTACCCGGGTCTCTGGCGCTGTTAGACAGCAAATCTACCACTGTGCCACGCCAATAGCTGATGTACTATTTTTCTTCCCAATTCCTTACTGTACCTGAATGTTCCTGCATTTCATGAATCGACTCGCCAAGATAATCTGTATACACCAATATTTTCTAGTTTCTTATTTAAAAATATTTTCATATTTGTGCTATCAAAGTGAATAATCCCATATCTCTCACTTGATACTCTACATACAGCAAACCTCTGCAGCAAAACTCCAATAATCTGGCATCTGCTCCTCACTGATCCAACATTTGGCTCGTGCATTAGTTTGGAAAGTAACCAGGGGATTCGGAGTGTAAGTGGAGTAGGAAGCTTGGTCAAGGTCTGGCCTTTGTGTTCGTTGTGTCGCTGGGGATCCGGGACACCAACGGTCAGGAATGTGGGTAGGCTTATGGCTGGCACCAGGGTACTTGTATATTTGCTGCTCCCTTTAAACTGGCTTCAGTGGAAATGTAATGAAAGGAACTGCAGATGCTGGTTTTGTAGATAGACAAAGTGCAGGGGCAACTCAGCGGGTCAGGCAGCATCTCCGGAGAAAAGGAACTGGTGATGTTTCTGGTTGGAATCCTTCTTCAGACCAGACCAGACACGTCACCTGTTCCTTTTCTCCAGAGATGCTGCCCGACCCAATGAGTTGCTCCAGCACTTTGTGTCTACCTTCAATGGAAATGTAAAATGTTTTAAATAAATGCGTGTTGGTATTAATAGAAGTAATGTCCAAAAGTTCAGATAATATGAGTCCACAACTTCCAAAGTCTTAAAATTGCCAGATTCTCGGTTTTGATTTTGAGCATGCTTTGGGCAATGGCAGAGGTAACTGAGTACTTTAAATATAAACAGCTAGCAGCCTCAAAGTTATTGTGATAGCAAATAAAAGCCCAATGCGTTGCAACACCTCTTAATTTCTTCCTCTTTATTGATTAACAACATCTTGCTTTATAACATCCTGTAGATGCTTCTTCCAAATGGATGCGACAATTCGAAAGTACTGAACAATGTTCACTCATTTTCTCCAGAAGGGACTATAACAACGTGAAGGATTTCAAAACTGCCATTCCATTTCCATTTTTTGTGTGCAGTACAAGGCAGTATTTGACAAGGCAGGAGAAACTCCAATGATAGCACTTAAAGCCCAGGGCAAATGATCTTTTATTTCTGCCAGTCTAGTTGTGACATATTAGAAATGTTACATTCCTACTTTCCCTTTTTTTGGTTTTGAAAATCCTTGCCCATTTCAAGTGTTAACAAGGTGTTAAAGAAGGAACTGCAGATGCTGGAAAATCGAAGATACACAAAAATGCTGGAGAAACTCAGCGGGTGCAGCAGCATCTATGGAGCGAAGGAAATAGGTAACGTTTCGGGCCGAAACCCTTCTTCAGACTGAAGAAGGGTTTCGGCCCGAAACGTTACCTATTTCCTTCGCTCCATAGATGCTGCTGCACCCGCTGAGTTTCTCCAGCATTTTTGTGTACCTTCAAGTGTTAACAAGTCTGGCTTGTCTGTATCCTTCAAAAAGGGCAGCTTGGTTCAGTGAATGTGTAGATGCTGCAGTATCTTCACTGAAGCATGTCTGAAAGATGCCTAACCACTTTACACCTGCCGATCTCTCCATTTGTTGCAAAGTATTTTCATGACCCAATTGCTGTGTCGATCAGAGTAATGGTGTGTTCAAAAAATAAATCTATTCTAAGTTAATTGAAAATAATTTTGATTTTTAAGTGTTTTTCTGTTTATTGTCTGTTCAGTATATATATAAATAAAACAATTTCTGGTTTGATCGGTAAATGATGTGGTTATCATTTTGTAATACATGAATGGAAATGGTACCAAACAGGGTTATACAAACAATTTTACTTTGCCATGTTTGATGTATTTTCAAATATATGCATTGGTGCACTTCTCTCACATCAGATACAAGCAGTTAAGTTTTTTTCCCCCCACTGTTCCAGCTGTTCAAATAGATAGGGGGGAAATATGATGTTGCATATTATCATGTGCCTTGGGGTTTATTTGAAGTTAAGGTGTTGATACTGAGACTTTATGTGGGCCATGAAGATGCAGAAGACCGAGCGTAGTCTGAGCAGAAATGAGACTAACAACTCCTGAAAGCTCACTTGCACTGTTGCCGTGTGAGACTAACTATTTCTGAAAGGTGTAAAGAAAAAGCAAAGTCACTCAATCCAAAATGGCAAATCCTATCTTTCACGCTCAGCAGAGTGGATGACTGAATAACTTTTATTTTGAAAGGGGCAGCTCTGACCTAAACCAACTTTTTTTCCCCCCTTTCTTTTGAAAAAGGGGAAAGGGAGATTAAAGTGAGGTGTTATAGGTTATGAGAGGCCGACATCGAAAGTTTGGGATGAATCCATGTTAGCAGAGGAGCCAGAAAGGTGGAAATGCAGATGTAAGATAATTAGTTGAAGGGTCAGAATGGAGTCGAGGAGTTTTTCTTTTGCCGTGGGCGGCACGGTGGCGCAATGGTAGAGTAGCTGCCTTACAGTGACAGAGACCCAGGTTCGATCCTGATCATGGGTGCTGTCTGTATGGAGTTTGTGCGTTCTTCCCATGATGGCGTGGGTTTCCCCCGGGTGCTTTGGTTTTCTCCCACACTCCAAAGACGCACAGGTTTGCAGGTTAATTGGCTTGGGTAAAGATTGTAAATTGTCCCTATTGTGTAGGATGGTGCTAGTGTACGAGGTGATCGCTGGTTGGCGCGGACTAGGTGGGCCCAAGGGCCTGTTTCTGCGCTGTATTTCTAAAACTAAAAACAGAACATCCGGCTCATTGTCTGGAAAATGTGGTGAGGCAGAAACTCTCATCATGCTGGAGAAAGTGCTTGGATTTGTCTGTCATGCTGTAACTTACAAGTTGTGAAGTGGGAATAAGCTGGATAGATTTTATAAATTGACATGAATATGTTGCAGCAAACAACTCCTTTAGTGGTGTAGATTTTGATGATTCTGTTATATTAATTACTGCAAGATGTCTGACAGATGGGTTTACCAGAACTGTCAGTTCTGCACAGCAGTGAAACAAGGCAGTTACACTTGTACTGAGAGAGCTTGATGGATTACGTTGAATGCTTACAATGTCAAAGTAGTTGTCACAATTAATGCCATGTTGATGATGGTAGCATCTCGTGATTCATACAATAAAACAAGAAATAGGTTTGGAATGGGAACAAACCATTGTACTCCTTGAGCTTGCATTTATATTAAATTCATTCACCTATCTTGTCTTCATATTCTTTTTTAACCCCCAATTATAAAATAAAACCAGAAAATGTCGGAAACACTCGGCAGGTCATAGAGCGATTAAAAAAACAAAACTGTCTGTGCCTTTATGGCGACTCTTTTGTGTACTTTGAATGCAAAAAACAAAGAATTTGACCGAACCTAACTAGGTATAAATGACGAAGTATCGCCATTACTATTTCAGGTTTGAAGTTTCTTCATCAGAGGTAAAGTGTGGAAAAAAGTCTACGTTTAAGTTGCAGAAGGTGGGGAATGAGATGGGTAGGTCAAAGGTAATATATCTGTGATAGGATAAGGCCAGGATAGCAATGGGATAGGTTGGAGAGCTCTTCCCATCAAATGGGATATGGGTGTTGTGGCATTGTGGATGATGCCAGGTTGACAATGACTACACCGACGCACTCATGATGGGGTAAACTCCCGTTTTAAGGTTTATTTATGGTGAATGATGATGGTGAGGTAAAGGTCCAGGTCCACGTGGGGGTGCAGTCCCCAACTGTGGGCAAGTGAGGAGATGCTGGCGATCTTGGACTTATTCCGGCAGCTCAGTCTTGACTGGTTGGGTTCACATGGGATTCAGGAAGAGCTGGCTAACTGGATACAAAATTGGCTTCATGGTAAGAAGTGGTGGTGACGGATTGTTTTTAGGAATGGAGGCCTGTGACTAGTGTTGTGCCTCAGAAATCCGTGCAGGGCCCATTCATGTTGTTATCTATATCAACCATTTGGATGAGAATGTCCAAGGCCTGATTCGACAGTTTGTAGTTAACACTAAAGTAGGTGGTCTCGTGGACAATGAAGATGGTTTACAAGAATTACACCGGGATATTGATCAGCTGGACAAGTGGGTTTAGAAGTAACTAATGAGGTTTAATTCAAATAAATGTGAAGTGTTGATTTTTGGGAAGTTAAATTAGGGCAGGTCCTTTGCAGTTGGGCCATGGGGAGTGTTGTAAGAGCAGAGGGATCTAGGAGTACAACTACATGGTTCCCTGAAAGTGGCATCATAGGTACATACGGTGATGAAGAATGCTTTTAGTAAGCTATCCTTCATCAGTCGGAGAACTGTGTGTAATAGTTGGTTCGTTGTTACACTTGTACAAGATAGTGGTGAGGCCACTTTTGGAGTACGGTAGTGTTTGGTTTTGGTTACTCTGCTACGGGAAAGATGCCATTAAACTGGAAAGATTACATCTCTCAGTTTACCCATGTTGGCCATGTACCTATGTGAACCACATGGTGTTGCACTCAGTGAGAAATGAAACTGCGATATCCCCCTCTTCTCCCCTATGCTCCCATCTTCACAACTATCTCACTTCCACATGGACTTTGATTCAAAGGGCAGTCTTTTATTGGTTTTTGTGGGAAATAATCCCATCCCAAATATGTGTGGGTTGGTAGAATAATTTGCCACTGCAAATTGCCTCTAGTGGGTAGGTGAGCAGTAGATTCTAGGGTGGGCAGGGCGGGGGGGGGGGATGGGGGGGGGGGGGGGATGGGGGGGGGGGGAGCCGGTGGGAGTGAAAGAAGGATGAATGTTAGTCTAGGATTTTGATTGTCAGTACTGCTTGGTATGCTGAAGAGTCTGTTTCCACACCACATCTATCTGTATAATTAATGTTAAATCCAGAAAATTCAACAAAATGTGTTGCTTGAATTGTGTAACAGAATCATTCCGTCATACTGGCAATGTAATAGCCCCTTAAATTAAAAATAAAAATTGCTCAATTTCCAAAATGTTGATGTTTTTCGAATGTAAAATGGAGTATGAAAATATTCTCTGTGTTAGCTAGTCTATTTTTACTGGCAAAAAATGATACATGGATTGTTGCAGCTTCTAGAATGTTATCTTTTTTTAAACATTATTCATGATCTTCCTACTTCCCTGCCAGCATTTGTCTTGCTGACCATCTATTTCCATTCCATTCTAGCATGAAAATATCCACTGGAAACCATCATCCACACAATAACCTGATACAGAGAAAACAAATCTGGGCGAATACTTTTATTTCAAACTTGTTAGCAGTTTACATTTTATTTTTGAACTACTAGTGTGCTATGACTGTAGCCTCTTTGGCGTAGTAACTCAATTTGCTCTACATTTGATAGATTGTGTAGTTACTAGAGGGATTTTACAAAAGAAAGGGGAAACGAAGATCTGGCACTCTCTGAGATATTTATTGTCAGATCTATGGACTGACATTTGCAGGCAATGTTAATGGCAAGCCAGATATTTTTCACAAATTTATTTTAGCATAGAAAACTGCAGCAGTACAATAACAGGCATCCATTTTATGCTGTACAGGATGGTAAATCTCAAGCTGCTTATAAAATTAAAAATCAACTTACAACAGGCACAATACTAAAGTTATAACAGTAACTCTTTTTATTCTGCATACACACAAAGTCCACACACGAGCAACAATTATTTGATTACGCTTTAGTGAAGTACTGATGTCATCAATTGGCATTTTATAAGTCAAAAGAAAAGCAAATCTGTTTATTTCTTGCCCTTTAGGCTAGCGTTTATTTTTTGGAATGTGCTTACTAGAGGCCATGTTATCATTGTGTCTGATCTTCAAAGCAGTTGCGTCAGGAATAATTTGTGCGTAAAGTGACAGATGCAGATATCTGTAGCTTGTGATCTGAAATTTTTAAAAATTAAATGAAATGAATGCAGAAAGAGTTGTTTTCTATATAAAGATTTACAGATTGATGGTTTCAAAAATCTGTCACTGGCAATAAAAAAAATCTATGCCTCCTTTTCAGCACAATACTGATCAAACTTTAAACCCATTATTAAATTGTTGGCTTCTTTTTAATTCGCATGGAGATGAGATTAATTATGAATTATTGCATCACATCATCCTGTTGCTACGTTGACATTAAAATGAAACAAATACAGAGCAAAAATTGTCGGCTCAACCCAGTGTGATAGTTTATGGTTTATGAGTGTCCCATTAACCTATGCTTACCAATGGCACTGTATTGAGGAACAGGAGAAGCTGTTGTCCATTGACCAAATGCTGCACATATTTTGTTCACATTGTTCATAGATACTGTATGATAACCATAGCAGAATTTTGGGTACTGTAGATTATATGAATCCTTAAATATTTTCCTCCAATCATTTAGATGAAGACCATTTATGTTGCAAGTCCTTGTCGTTTCATGCTACTATCAACCAAAAATGTACACGTCTCAATATTGTAAATATCTATTGAGATGGCCCCAACAACTTTTTTAAGGAGAGAGTTTAATATCTTCAATTACCTTTTTCTACAGAAATACTTTGTCAATATCCCTAGATAGCTTTGCCTGGCTCTAATTGTATCTGTATTCATCGATTTCCTTGCCAATAGCATCAAGCCAAGAAAATGGAGGCAGGCTATGTAGCCCTTGTACCTTGGTGGTGCCCGATGCATAAGACTTTCAGGATTGGACCAGGGGAGTGAGGGCAGGTTGAAGAAGAAAGGTCTTGACCCGAAACGTCACCTATTCCTTTTCTCCAGAGATGCTGCCTGACCCTCTGAGTTACTCCAGCTTTTTGTGTCTATCTTCGGTTTAAACTAGCATCTGCAGTTCCTTCCCACACATTGTTTGTTCACACACTGACTCCTACCCTCCTCGGCTGATGCATGTCATCACGTATCTCAAGCGTCCTTTTTTCATACACTGCACTATCTTCCTCTGAGCCTTCAGTGATTCCTCAGCTTGGGCTCCTAAATCTCCCTTGCCTTCATTGTCTTTCACCATTTAGATCATATATTGGTCATTCTCTCTCGTTAATTCAAAGTTGATGATGCACTCTTTTCCCTCACACCTAATATCACTTGCTGTATATTCTCACTCTTTTAATTACCCTTTTGCAACTTTCCAATCTATTTACAAAACTACTTACAAAAGTCTTGTTCTCCGTTCTTGGAACTGTGGCCAGTCGTTATTGTGAAAAGCTGACTACCTGTTACTGAATGTTGGTCGCTGGTTCTATCTTGTCGATTGGAATGCACACATCCATCGTTCCTTATGTCCGTCTTTCTACCTACTAACCAGTTTCCCATTAATCAACTTGACACCATTTTGTTAGCTCATCATTCCAATCTTAATCCTTTAAGACTCTTATTACTGGGGACACCCCCCCCCAACCCCCACCCTCTGCATTTTACAGGGGAGGGATTCCTAGAAAATAGGGTGCATTGCCATTTTCTGTAACAAAGCAGTATTATCTGCATGTGTCAAGAAATCAGTTGGAAACAAGTGTTTGTTTATTTACGATTCATCAGAACTTTTTAAGTGAATTTTTATTCCGTATCCTAGATTTGTTGTTGTTGTTGTTTGTTTTGGTAGTGACCAGTGAATTCCACAAGGACAAATTTAATTATCCGAACTGATGTAACACATAGGGGTCAACTATGTTAATGTTATACTTTAGCATTCCAATGAACAAATTTGTCATCTGTATAATTACACGGAAAAGTACTGTTTGAAAACCTTCGGGCGACGATGTCCACGCCAACCATGATGCCAAATTAAACTAACTTCATCTACCTGCACATGATCCATATCTCTGCATTCCCAGCGTACTTATGTGCCTGTCTAAATGTCTAACTATTGTCTGCTTCCACCATCTCCTTCCCGCCTGACAGCATGTTCCAAACACCTACCACAACGTTGATTAAAAAAATGTCTCACACATCTCCTTTTAAACTTTAAAACCCCTAGTGTTTGACATTTCCATCCCGGGAACACTATCTGCTTTATGTCTGCCTCTCTCATCATTTTAAATACCTCTATTAAGTTCCTCCTCAGCCCCCAACACTCCAGGGAAAACATTTTTTTTCAACGACTCATCGCTACTCATTATGGGCCTGTCCCACTTAGGCGATTTTTCAGGCACCTGCCGGCCACTGTCAGGTCATAGCAGGTCACTGGAATGGCGACTGTCAGAGTGGAACACACATACACACATCGCTTCCTTCAGTTATGCAGGCGGGGGACAGGGCAAGCGGGGGAAGCGCTGTCTGAGTGAAATTCACACGGTGCAAAGCCAATGTGATACAGACACACACCACGATGAACAGGAAAGGTTGACGCTGTAAAGGGCCTGTCCCACTTTCCCGAGCTGCTCACGAATTCTCCCGAATTTTCCCCTTGATTCAAACTCAGAGAATGTTCGTAACGGGTCCGTAGGAGGCCGTAGGAGTCCGTAGATATATCGTAGCAGCTCGTTATGTCAGCCGTAGGTACTCGGGGCATTAAATGTTGCAATCTTTCTCCTCCCGACTATCTTTTTACTCGTGGACATTTTTTGTCATGCTGGAAAAAACGTCCCGACTTACCTGATGCCCCGAGTACGTACGGCTGACATAACGAGCCGCTATGATATATCTACGGACTCCTACGGCCTCCTTTGACCCGTTACGAACATTCTCCGAGTTTGAATCAAGAGGAAAACTCGGTAGAATTCGTGAGCAGCTCGGGAAAGTGGGACAGGCCCTTACTTAAGACGGTGAAAGCACAATGTGCGGGAAGGGTCACTTAAGTCCTTTAAAAGAAGGGGGAGACGGGGTGGGGAGAAGTAGTGGAGACAACTTTTAAGAAGCCAGAGATACACGACTGTGAAGCTCGGCAGACATTAACATTACCGGTCGATTATCCTTGGTTCAGAAAATTGCTGTTTACGTTTTTTTTCCCCAATGAGCTAATGAAATTCACCGGCCAGCACCAGAGACAACCTATGACAACCTACGACCTCCTGGCAACCCACTACCACTGTACGTACGTCACGAGAATTCTCGCTACTCTCAATGGCGACCAGAATGAAGCCGCGACTAGTTACGAGAATGTGGGAACTACCTGCCACCATGCAGGCGACACCCCGGCAACCTCCGGCAATCTCATAGTCTCCTGTAGTCGCCTTAAAAGTCGAGTAAGTGGGACAGGCTCATTACTCTCTAATCCACCCAACATCCTGGTAAACCTGTTGTGCACCCTTTCCAAACCTTCCTTCTTTTATAAATCAGTGACCAGATCTGTACATGATACTCCTAATGTTGTCTCAGCTATATTGACAGATTTGTTTCAGTTTTTTTTTAATGGTTACAAGGATGTTTTAAAGTATTGAGTCTATTTAATTTGCATGTAATCAATTGATAACCATTTTTTTCATTAACTTCACTATCTTAAAACCTGCATTGAATCATATAATAATCTGGTACAGGAACTGACCCTTTTATGCCCACACTCTGACTGCAATACCTTTTTACGTTAATTCCATTTGCCCACCTTACGCTCGCATCCCTCTACACCTTTCCTATCCTTGTACTTATTTAAATGCCTTTTAAACTTTACAACGATATCTGCCTCTGGCAGACTGTTCCACATATTCACCAACATCTGTGTGCAAATCATCCCTTAAATCTCCTTTTAAATTTCTCCTCTCTCGCCTTAACCCTCTGGCCTCTCATCAAGATTCTCACAACTGGTCAGAGGTGGGAAAGATTCTGACTTTCTAGAGACACAAGAGACTCAAGATGCTAGAAATCAAAACAAAAGAACCAGCCCTTTCTGACTATTCCATCTATAATCTGGAATTGCCTGCACAACTGGCTGGTGAAGGAAGCGATGTGTGTGTGTGTGTGTGTGTGTGTGTGTGTGTGTGTGTGTGTGTGTGTGTGTGTGTGTGTGTGTTCCACTCTGACAGTTGCCGTTCCAGTGGCCCCTCAATTTATGAACTTGGTTAAACTAGATTTTCTTTTCATGGACTGAATTGAGAATTAGTAATATATATTCAGTATCTAAAAACAAAGGCCTAAGATAAATATTGATAATGTGTAAAGAATGTTGCAATACAGTAAATTCTGACAATCAGATTCTTTGGAACTCCTGTGATTCAGCATGTGACTCGCATGTTAGTACACCAAGTCCTCGTTACCACCAGTTTACTAGAAGTAGATCTGTGTACTAGTCATAGAGTCATACAGCGTGGAAACAAGCCCTTCATCCCAACTTGCCCATACTGGCCAATATGTCCCATCTACACTAGTCCCACCTGCTTGCGTTTGCCCCGTATCCCTCTAAACCTGTCCTATCCATGTATCTGTTTAAATGTTTCTTTAAAGGTTGCGTTAGTACCTACCACCTCTGGCAGCTCATTCCATAAACCACCACCCTTTGTGTGGAAAAGGTTACCCTTCGGGTTCCTATTCAATTTTTCCCCCCTCACCTTAAACCTATGTCCTCTGGTGCTCGATTAGCCTACTCTGGCTAAGAGACTCTGTGCATCTACCCGATCTATTCCTCTCATGATTTGTACATCTTTATAAGACCACCCCTCATCCTCCTGCTCTTCACGGAATAGAGTTTGAGCCTGCCTAACCTCTCCCTATAGATCAGACCCTCGAGTCCTAGCAACATCCTCACACTCTTGACATTGACCATACAATATTATGAGTGCGGGTGAGGTATACAGATGGAGCTGGGGTCAGGACTGGGAAGAACAGGGGGTGGAAGAGGGGGGCATGGTGGGGAGTATGGAATGCAGGTTAGGAACTGGGGTGCTTGTATATTTCAGGTAACAAACTGAAACTCACGGGCCGCAATTCTTGCGTTTCATTCAAACCTGCTTAAGCCACTGGTGTGTTTATTACACTGCTGCACAACATATCATTTAAAGTATGTTGGGGGGTATTAATAAGTCTAACACCTAATAGTCCAAGTTGTCTAGATCACCATAGTCCCAAGGTTACTGAATTATTGAATTTTACTGCTTCAGAAGAATACATCCAGAGAACTAAAAATCAAGGATAAGAATACATATTTGGTTAATATTACAATGATCTGGTTTCAAGCTATTTTGTGGTGGCACTATGTTGTAGTGAACCGGACTGTAAATTTGTAAACAATTTGTAGAAGGCTACACAATTAATTTAATTTGCTGAAATGTATCAGTTGTCAGACATTTGTAATAAGGATCATTGGCTAATAAAACCATCTCAAAATGATTTACAAAAAGTAGCTCTTCAACATTTCTTACATTTTCATAATGTAAGTAAGATTCCTGGGTTAAACTTGACAATTAGAACATCAGTTTGGATCTATTTTTACTAAGATTATCAGAATGTCATTCATAGTCGCAGTCATACTGCATGGAAATGGGTCCTTCCGCCCTAGGAATCAAGGGAAAATCAACAATTTTTCCATGATTATAAAAGCCAGGTTTAATGTCAATGAATCCCACTTTTAGTTCAGTGAACTACAAGTTCATAGAACAAAATGAATAGTTTACAGTTCACTCAACTCAACAAAGATAAATGGGTTAAAATAATTTCTGATTAATCCATCATTTTTGATATTGTAGTTTTTATGCATCTCAGCGTGAAACTGTGACGACATAACAGTCGGAGTTCCACCTGTGCTGCTCGCTTACCTTCAACAACCTCACAGAGGAAGCTCCACTTAGCCAGTGCCTCACGAACGACTTGGCAACTCCCTCATCAACATGAGCACAGGGTGTCTGCAATACCTAATGTTTCCCACCCCTATTGTCACCTGAGAAAAGATTCTTGGTTTCTCCATCAAAACCCCAGCATTGGTTTGATGAGAAAGACCAGCAGATCCAGATCCAACTAATTTGTAATTAGCCACAAACACCAGAGGTTCTTGTACTAGAAATTGCCTTGTACCTTTTTTTTTTCTCCCTCATGTTGAGGGAGAAAAAAAAATATCAAGCATTTGAAGGCCAAATACTTGTGATATAAAGAACATATGGTGGATTGGAAGCTCATGGGACATCCAACAATCAATAATCAGACGTGCTTCAATTTGTCAACACTAGTAAGAACATTGCAACCCAAACAACCAAGGACCTATCTTTTTGAAAGTCACAAACAGCAGGGGAATCATCAACAAACAACAGGGCTCTGTGCACTCTGGCAGAACTTCTTCAATGACCTCCAGTGCTGCGACTTTTGATGTGAATGTCCCAGACTCTATCACACAGCCTGGTATCTGTTTCAAAATATGAGTGCTGTCCTAACCCCACAAAGAAGAACTATTCAACAGCTGAGGAAAGACAATGACCCTCATTATTCTAAAAGGACATCCCTTTTAGAAAGGAGATAAGAAGGAATTTATTTAGTCCGAGGATGGTGAATCTGTGGAAATCTTTGCCTCGGAAGGCTGTGCAGACCAAATCGATAGATATTTTTCAGGCCGAGATTGACAGATTCTTGATTAGTAGGGGTGTTGGGGGTTATGGGGAGAAGGCAGGATATTGGGGTTGAGAGGGAGAGATAGATCAGCTGTGATTGAATGCGGAGTTGATGGAGCAAATGGCCTAATTCAGCTCTGAGAACTCTGGAACTGTTGAAATCATAAGTGATAGGAGCAGAATTAGGCCATTTGGCCCATCAAGACTACTCTGCCATTCAATCATGGCTGATCTATCTCTCCCTCCTAACCCCATTCTCCTGCCTTCTCCCCATAACCTCTGACACCCATACTAATCAAGAATCTATCTATCCCTGCCTTAAAATATCCACTGACTGCCTCAACAGCCTTCTGTGGCAAAGAATTCCACTGATTCACCACCCTCTGACTAAAAAAAAACCTTCCTCCTTCCTAAAAGAAAGTCCTTTAATTCTGAGGCTATAATCTCTAGTCCTGGACTCTTCCTACTAGTGGAAAGATCCTCTCCGCATCCACTCTATCCGAACCTTTCACTGAGGTCCACCCTCATTCTTCTAAACACCAGCGTGCACAGGTCCAGTGCCATCAAACGCTCATCATATGTTAACCTACCCATTCCTGGGATCATTCTTGTAAACCTCTCCTGGACCCTCTCCACAGCCAGCACATCCTTCCTCAGATATGGTTCCCAAAATCTCCCCAGAAATACTAAGAATATAGTGGAGAAGTAATTCAGGCACAGATTCACGATCTCATTCCCCTCTGATGGGATGAGGAAAGCTTTGAAAGAGGATCTCGGGGAGAAAGTAGTCATCACCATTTTAATGAAAGCTGTAAAGCCCAATTACAGTGGTAACAACGAGGACTCCCTGCTGCCTGGCACTTCAGTGATCCTCCCAACAGTGCAATGGACATCATCTTTAGACTTCAGAGATACAGCGTGGAAACATGCTCTTCGGCTCACAGAGTCTGCACCAACCAGCGATCATCCCCGTACACTATAGGGACAATTACAGAAGCCAATTAACCTACAAACCTGTATGTCTTTGGAGTGTGGGAGGAAACCGGAGCACCCAGAGAACACCTACTCGGTCACGGGGAGAACGTACAAACGCCGTACTGACAGCGCCCGTCGTCCGGGCCAAACTGGGTCTCTGGCGATGTGCCACTGTGCCGCCCAGTACTCTGCAATGCATACATGCAAAATGCTCGGAGCAAAGCTTGCACTGGCCCTATTTTCAACCTTGCAAAAATATTTGACTCCACCCACCAAGAGGGATTAAGAAGAATCCTTCTCAAATTAAGCTGACCTCAGAAACTTATTCTCATTCTATGTCAGCTGCATGATATGTCACCTGTAGCAGTGTCTGTGGATCCACAGATGTCTCCAGCTGGGTAGCAAACCATGGGACTGGAATGGAAGGAAGTTGTACTCAATGCTGAGGAGCAGAAAGAGAAGGCACAGTAGTTGGTGCTGCTGCTGCTGCATAGCTCCAGTAACTGGTTTGACTACAGCACACAGCAGAGTTTGCACATTCTTCCTGTCACCTGCCTTCACCTCTGCACCCCTGAGACACAACAGTAAGTAGGTTAAGTAGTGATGCAAATTAACATGGGTGGTTAGTGGGAGAGTCAGATGGGAGTTGATGGGGCATGTGTGAAGAAATTGGTTATAGGGAAATGGGATTAATGGGAATGCTCTGAAAACCCAACATAGACTCTGAACAAAAAGTATTCCTACATAGTAAGAAAATATTTGAGACTCGTGTACCAGTGTGGCAAAAAAAAACCCAATTTTGCTTCTTGATTAAAAGCTTCCTTATTGTAGATTAATAAATATGAACTGGAGTTACAATTTGTATCTCTGCTTCAATACATTGTGGTGGAGGATATTATGAACAGCAGTCTTGTCCTCCTCTACTTCTAAATTGATTCTAAATTAACTTCAGCAGGTACAGTTAAAATTACTGCTCTTGACAACTAATGAGTAAACTTTAAGAGTAAAATTGACACTGGTTCTGGGACTTTGGGAAAATAAATCACAAGGTTAAACCTTCAGTCATATTCATGAACAACAACAACCATTGTGAACCATGATTATGCACATTGGATGAACTTTAGTGGCTAAACTGCAACTATACACTTCAGAGAACATGTTAATTTGTGTTCTTCAATCTTAATCTTAATGGTTTACACTGTATTTGTGGTTAATGTCCAGTTATCTATATTAACACAACATAACCTTAATATCTAAGTTTCCTTTTGTCATTAAACAACCAGAATTTAATATAAATTTATTTTTAATATCATTGAACTATCCTAATGACAAAATTAGATTGTGGTAAATAAGATCCAATTGTATTATTCACTAAATTTAAGTCATATTGCAATGCACATGAGGGATGGGTAAGGGCAATACATTAATCAATATATAAAGGACTGGAATAACAAAAGATGGAATTAAAAATGAAAACAAACTTTAAGTCCTTTGCTTGTCTTGCCTGAGTTCTCACGATTACATGGTTATTTTTCTACCTGCGAGCTTTACAGTGTTATAAAGCTCTGAGTTTCCGAATCCCAACAAAATAAACTTTTTAGTGTCTGCCATTGGGAATGAAGAGTACAAATCGCCAAAGAAACTCAACAGGAACCTTAAAATCTGATGGTCTGGCAACAAAGACACAAAAATGCGACTCGCAATCAACAAAATCTCAATCAATAAAATGGATGCATAAATTATACAACTGGATATGGAGATGGCGTGAGAGTGCACAGCGCATATCTGCTTGGTTATAACATTTTTACACCCAACCTGAACCTGACCAATTGTAACCCAATCGTGCCTGAGGACTTCTTTAAATACCTGACTAGTCCAAACTCACACACATTCAGGTCCAGTTGGGCTCAGTCTCGGAGCCATCCGTTACTGCATGCTATAGGAGAGTTTCAACACTATATTTTCAAGGGGAATGAGTCAGTTGAGGACTTGTATCTTTGCTGGGATTTTGGGGAAATAATGGAACTACCATATTGCAAGTTGTTATCCCACAGGCTGTTACAGGTCCACCACTGATTTTTCTGGCAACTGATGTTCCGGTGCCTCCTTAAACGCTGACAAAATCACGAGAGCACACATGAAGTCCCCCAGAAAATGTGGCACCTGGGCCAGGTAAGGCGGCCGACCTTCACCTCATCGGGACTTCGGTGCTGATCAGATGGAAAAATTTGTCCCCTGCGGCTGGAGCTCTGGAATTCCAGCTTGTTCGGAGTCGGCAGTTCCATTCCCATAGTTGACTACCATGGACAATCGCCGGGTCAAATTTGCCGCTCTCTAGAACTCCGGCCCGGCCAGAGCCGGCATATCTGTTCCCATAGCTGACTTTGCAGCCGATCTCGGTCCCCCAAGGCCGTGACCTCTGTTGGTCCGGAAAAACGAATAATACAGCAAGGAGTACTTGATGTAAACCAAGTACCTTGTAAATACCTGTACTTCATGTCAACCAAGAGCTGTTAGTTACAGGAAAAAGCAGGTGCTTGGCCAACCTTTTACTTGATCATAAAAAGTATGTCAACCAGCACTTCATCACTTGCCTTAGATTAAACCTGTTGTATAAAAGAAAAAAATCTGTCCAGCACTTCCCCTAAAATGATTCCAGTATGTCTTGTTAAACCTATCAAAGGAAATATGTTATCTCAAACAAGTCTATTGATATCTCAGTAGAGGCAAAACTTTGTTTGTGGCTCAAACGTTATGTGAATTAATAATTATTTAACTTAATTTCAACAGATAAGCCTTGGAGCAGACATCATCTGAGCAACTGCTTTCTTTTGATTCATTTAAATATGGTATTTACATCATCGTGAAATATAAAATTTGACTTTTAATTTTTAACTTTCTCCCTTCAGCATGACCCACCAGAGAAAGTGTTTTTTTTATTACAAATAAATAAATAAAGTACTTCAGAAAATTTCAAATTACAGATACCAGTACATGATTTCACAAAGTTAATAGTTCTTGGTGCAAAGATAGAACATTCAGGTAACCACACAATGAACACCCAGATATAACAAAAGAAAGACAGGCATTATTATAACTAATGTCAACTCTTGGACCCAGATATGTCACTGCAAATCACTTAATAATTTGGTAAACAACCTGAAAGTTCTTCACACCCTACTTACCATCAACAGTATTCTAAATAAACTCTGATCATACCATATTTTTTTTTTCAAACACTGCTGGGCATTAACATCTCAATTGAAGATTTGAGGCCTTTTAATAGGGAAGTGTTGAATCATCCCATTCTAGCTGTTCCCTCCTGGTGACGTTTTGCTGGTCTTCCTCGTGCTCTGCCTCTTCCTCTCCCTCGCTTTCCTCTGATTCGGCACTCGTTATGTCATCCTCCTCGCCTTCCTCCTCCTCCTCTTCATCATCGCTCTCCTGCTCGCTGTGCTCCAGGTCTTCATAGTTCTGAACAAAAATCACAAGACAGGAGAACGTGCATCTCAGTGAGAGTGGTGAACTTTAGACTTTGAGGCACAGCGTGGAAACGGGCCCTCTGGCCCACCGAGTCCGCGCCGACCAACGATCATCCCATACACTGGCACTTTCTTTCTCCACAGTAAAAACGGGAGAAATATTCATTGAGGACCTTGTCCATCTCCTATGGCTCCACATATTGATGCCACTTTGGTAGCTGAGGGGCCCTTGCTAGTTATCCTTTTGCCTTAACATACATAAAAACTAATTGGATATCCAGGTGCTTAAAGTGTTATTACTCCTATGTTTGAAATAAAAGGAAGTGCTGGAAATACTCAGCAGTGTACTTGACTTGAAATGTTAACTCTGTCTTTTTCTATCCACAATTACTCCCTAACCTGCTTAGATTTTTCAGCATTTTCTGTTATTATTTTGGCTTTCCAGCATTAGCATTTCTGGTTTTCATTTGCTTCCATATTCCTTCAGTTATGTTTGCATGGGAATTTCTAAGTACCCTAATGGGTGTACTAAAATGGCATTACTGCAAGACAATAGACAATAGGTGCAGGAGTAGGCCATTTGGCCCCTCGAGCCAGCACCGCCATTCAATGTGATCATGGCTGATCATCCATAATCAGTACCCCGTTCCTGCCTTCTCCCCATATCCCTTGGCTCCGCTATCTTTAAGTGCTCTGTCTAGCTCTCTCTTGAAAGCATCCAGAGAACCAGCCTCCACTGCCCTCTGAGGCAGAGAATTCCACAGACTCACAACTCTTTGTGTGAAAAAG
The DNA here is from genome assembly GCA_038087875.1 of Malacoraja senta. Classification (NCBI taxonomy): domain Eukaryota; kingdom Metazoa; phylum Chordata; class Chondrichthyes; order Rajiformes; family Rajidae; genus Malacoraja; species Malacoraja senta. Next base: position 41,652,490 of record CM075984.1, read on the forward strand.
ATTTTCCTCATCTCCGTTGTAAATGGCTTACCCCTTTTTTTAAATTGTGGCCCCTGGTTCTGGACTCCCCCAACATTGGGAACATGTTTTCTGCCTCAAATGTGTCCAAACCCTTAATAATCTTATATGTTTCAATAAGACCCCACGCATCCTTTTAAATTCCAGTGTAACAAGCCCAGCCGCTCCATTCTATCAACATATGATGTCAACATTGTCCAGCCACTCTTGCAATGTTCTACAATGCATGAAGAATTATATCACCAGGTAGGTTCTAATGTGGATCGTGAAGCAGAACCATTGAGATGACCAACAAAAGGAAGTACATGGTTAACTTCTTAATGTACATAATTTGACCTGGTAATATTTGCAAACATTGTTTACTCCGGTTTAACTAAATTTTCATTTTCTCAGCAATGAAAAGATCAGTGTTATTGTGATTTAAATTTGTAGGTGAGTATCTTTAAAGTTGAGAGAAGACCTGATAGAAGAATACAAAATTATAAGAGGAACAGTGTAGACTGTCAGAACCTTTTTCCCAGGGTGGAAATATCAAAGACTAGAAAGCATAGGTCAAGGTCAGAGCAGGAATGTTTAAAGGAGATGTACGGGGCATGTTTTGTTTTACACTGAGGGTGGTGGGTGCCTGGAACATGCCACCATGGGTGGTGGTAGAAGCAGATAAGATAGTGTCATTTAAGATGGATTGGATTGGACCAAGGATATACAGGAAATGAAAGGACATGGTTCATGTGCAGGCCAAGAAGATTAGTTTATCTTGGCATCAGGTTTGTCACAGACATTGTGGGCCAAGAGGCCTGTTCCTATGCTGTACTTCTCTATATTCTCCAAGCCAGCATCTCACATCAGATTGGGGTTAGATAGATCAGCCATGATTGAATGGTATAGACCTGATGGGCCAAATGGCCTATTTCTGCTCCTATCACTTACGAATTTATGAACTTATCACTCACCTCCATTGGATTGACAGTAATGGTGAGAGCAGAGTCATCCCAATCCATTTCATTTTCTTTCCCACTCTCATTCTCCCGATTAGAGTGCTGGAACGCTGTCCGAATCCTGAAGACCCCCAGAACAATGATGAAGACGAGGAAACTAATACACACCACAATGACGATGGTTGCAGCACTGGGAATAGCTAAATTTCAATGAAAAAGAAAAACACTTGGTTACATTCCCTGGAATGGAGAGGAAAATAAAGATTTAAATCCTTAAACTAGAAATCTGTCATCTTAAATCAATTGACATCTAGCGTTCAGGAGGAGGTTCCATTTTTTAAAATAGGAATTGGCTTTGGTAATTATGTGTCATCCCAAAAGTAATCTAATTTACCTTGCTGGAGAAAAAGGATGGGTGACGTTTCAGGTCGGGACCCTTCTTCTGACTGAAAGTAGGGGGGGGGGGGGGTGTTGTAGGGGAGTGAAGTGAAGAGCTGGTGTCGAGAAAAGACTGGCACCAATCAGAGCCAGCCACAAATGACCTCTGGCTGTGCGGTGCCTGGTTGGCCCTTTGTCGGCCAGGGAAGGGGAGATCTCAAGAGGGATACAATGTGGAGAACTCTAGAACTTTTAAAATGATTAGGGTGGGGGAAATGGGTAAGGGGGGGGCCATAGTGAAGCCACATGCAGATTAGAGGAACAGCACCTCGTATTTCCCTTTGGGCCATTCGGCTCGAATGGCCGAATGGCCTCCTCCTGCACCTATTTTCTATGTCTGTCTATGACCCTTGTGTCTATCTTTGGTATAAACGAGCAGTTGCAGTTCCTTGTTTCTACTTTACCTTCCTAGTAAGTAAGCAATTTATACAGCCTGAATTAAGGTAATGTTCATGCTAGGTTGTTGTTTTTTTGCCATCCATTGGTACACTTTGCTCTGGTATTTTACTTAATTCACATGTTTAATCAATAATGTTTTATTATTAATGTTTAATGTTTTATGTGTCATTCATAACTGTCACTGTTTGTCGTTGTCACTTGCGGGCAGAGCACCAAGGCAAATTCCTTGTATGTGAATACTTGGCCAATAAACTTATTCATTCATTCATTCAATTCAATCAACCAAGTGGTGGTTTTCAGCAGGGTCTACCTAGGCTCAGCCCTGCCTGCATGAGCATGGGCTAAGCAAAAACACCCAAGGGCAGATTCCAGAAAAGATCAACCATTGTAATTCATTCTTTGTTATTACAAATATTTAATCCATTACATGGGGCGGCAGGGTGGTGGAGCAGTAGAGTTGCTGCGTGCTGCCTTGCAGTACCAGAGACCCGGGTTCGATCCTGTCTGCGGGTGCTATCTGAACAGAGTTTCTACGTTCTCCCCGTGATCCCATGGGTTTTCCCCAGGTGCTCCGGTTTCCTCCCACACTCCACAGACAAATAGGTTTGAAGTTAGTTGGCTTCAGTAAAGATTGTAAATTATCTCTAGTGTGTAGGACAGTGCTAGTGTACGGGGATCGCTTGTCGGCACGGACTCAGTGGGCCAAAGGGACTGTTTCTGTGCTGTATCTCTAAACAAACCTAAACATTCTCTGGCTTGGCAAGAATAAACATTGACATTGTTTTTAGGCAGTGTATGATTTTTGATATGTTGAAGCATTATTTTGTAAAGGACAAGGAGCAGGAATGAGTGTGGAAGACGAGCAATATTATAAGCAGGCAAGTATATCATATGTGCACTCAAAATAAATGAACCGGTGGACACTTGGGCATTAACACTAAGTGACAGCAATGCTACAGCAGGGACCAGTCTAAAAATGTACTTCAATGACTGAAGTGCTTTGAGACATCCGAAGCTGAAAGAAAACATGCAAAAGAATGAATGTTTTTTCCTTTTTGTGTGAACATTTCTTCCCAGTCGGGTTAGAAAGCAAATTGGAATGGCATAATAACAAAGAACAGCAGATGCTGGTTTATACCAAAGATAGACACAAAATGCTGGAGTAACGCAGCGGGTCAGGCAACATCTCTGGAGAAAATGAATAGATGATATTTCAGGTTGGGACCTCTTCAGTCTGAAGAAGGGTCCCAACCTGAACATTTACCTCACAATTTTCTCCAGAAAAAAGGCTGGCTCGACTCTAAAGACTGCCCATAGAGTATCTTGCTTATTAAATGGGAAATAATAATTTAAACAATTGTCAAATGGATGAGATGTACAGTGGGTCTTGTATTATCATGCAATGCAGGTTTGTCAGTAGGTGGGCAGATTGGATATTAATTAAATATTAAATATAGCTACATGAAAGAGGTTTCATTGCTCTTGTTGTAATATACTGCAATATTAATTAATGCACAATTGGATTGGTGGTAGGAGTCAGAGAGTGATAATGGAGGGTTGCTTTTCAGATTGAAAGCCTATGACCAACAGTGTAAAGGGCCTGTCCCACGAGCATGCGACCTGCATGCGGCAAGCGCGACCAAACCGGAAGCGGGGGCAGCGCGGAGGTCGAGTGTTCCCCGTACAGGGCCGGTCCCACCAGCATGCGCGAGCAAACCGGAAGCGGGGCCCGCGCGGAAGTCGAGTGAGTGACGTGAAGTTCGAGCGAAGTCCGCGGGAAGTTCGCGCATGACGTACGGCGTCAAGACGCTGCGTAAGGCATCGAGACGCTGCGCACACCCATCGAGGCTGTGCGTACGGCGTCGAGGCGGATGCGGGCTGGCAGGCCGTCGGCGCGCAGAATTTTTGAACACGGTCAGTTTTTCGGAGCCCCGCGCGATGTCGTGACCAGCTCCGCACAACTCCATACGACTCCGGCGATCGAAGTGGGACCGGCACCGCGAGGCCATACGGCTCAAGCGGCCACGTTAGGTCGCGCTTGCCGCATGGAGTCGCATGCTCGTGGGACAGGCCTTTAATGCACGGTTCAATGCCTTTCACACTTCTTCTGCGGTTTCAGAAAAAAACAAACTATCCTTTTAGAGTACACTGATGGAAGATATTAAAATAAGCTGAATTACAAGCCTAATAAAATGCAGTAAAAAATGATACCATGCTTTAAAACTATTTGCAATTCGAAAAGACAAAGATGTATAATTTTATAATTCTCTGATTTATAGCATACAATCTTTGGGAATTGTGAAATGAAATGTGACTCAAATCGCTACTGGTCTTTGGCAATCAATTTTGTGACGGGTGACAATGCATTACATTTATCATTGAAAATGACTAGCAAGTACCATTTACAAGCATCTTCAGTATTACTGGTAGTGAAACTCATTTTACCAGAGACTTGGGCTGCAACAAAGATTTCAATACATGACTTTAACAACCTAATAGATAACCCCCCCCCCCCCATCCCCTATCCCCTTCCCTCCACTAACAGTTGATTAACTAGTTCCACAGTTCACAACTATGTAACCCTCTTGGGCTCACACCTGTCTCTAGCCAACTGGCAGCCTATCGGGAAACCGTCTTGCCTGAGGTAATCTTGCCGGCCCCGATTTGCTCTTTTTTTTTCCTTTGCTTCTAGTTTTGTTTCCCCACTCTCCCTACTCCAATCTGTTTGAAGAAACATCACCTATCCATTTTCTCCAGAGATGCTGTTTGACCTGCTCAGTTACTTCAGCATTTTGTGTCTAACTTAATTACTAACTCGGATATATAATTGTAGTTTTGCAATTTTGTAAGGCAAATATTTTTAAAATATATCTAGGAAAGATATTAAAATTGATATTTACTCCTTTGTAATTTGGCAAGTCCAATGGTAGTTTGTATTTACAAATTGGCTTGTTGCAGTTAGCTATATCAAGGCACTTCACTATCTAAAAAAAATTGACACCAAGGCACACAAGAAGATATCTGGGTGGCTGGGTGAAAGAGGTAAGCTTTAAGGAACTTTGTAAAGGAGGAAAGAGAGGTTGATAGTAGTAAGGAGGTAATTACAGAGCATATAACAAAGTGCTGAAGAATCTCAATGGGTCAGGCAGCATCATCCGAGAACATGGATAGGCAATATTTTAGGTCGGAAATGGAGGTAATGCCTAAGTTACCCAGACCTATCCACCTATGGTTGAGCAGTGAAAATTGGGGTACATTAAAGTGGATCAAAAGAGGAGTTCATAAATCATAAAGGGATTGTAGGTGGAAGGTTGCCAGGGAGAGAAGTTACTCAGGATCCCAATTTATATAGGTCACCATTCTTCAGTTTAAAAACCAGCACCTGGAGAAAACCCATGCAGTCCCAGGAGAACTTACAAACTCTGTACAGACAGAACCCGTAGTCAGAATCGAACCCGGGTCTGTGGTGCTGTAAGGCAGCAACTCTATTGCTGCGCCATGAGCAGATTGGTCATGGTACGTTTCCATTTTAGTGTGTGGATAACTGTTAGAATCTGGGCTTGTGGGGATGTGTGGGGTGGATGGAAACCTGGCTAGTATATGCAACAAAAAACAGGAATGGTGATAGCCAGCATGGACTTGGTGGGCCAAACGACCCTGATTCTGTGGGGTAAGAGCCAACAAGTCCAGGAAGACGAGTTGGTTGCTTAGCAGTGGGTTTAAACTGGGGTTGTGGATCTCCTTGAAGATTAATTCACATGGTGCTTAAGACTTGGGAAGAAAGAAGCTAGATTAGGTGACTGAGAATTAAATAAATATTGTTACAGAATTTCTTGAGGTAAATATCAATGTTTTCAATTCTGTTAATATGTTCAAAATGTTGTGCAGCAACAACTTCAAATATAAGGTTCTCATCTGAAGTTTTAACTGAGAGCCAATGCAATTTGTTGATATCCTTTTAACAGATGGGCTGCTCAGATTGGTTCAGATTAATTAATGTAATGCGGAATGACTGATATCTCCGCACCAGATCCATACTCTTGACTGTAATATTCTTGCATTCTTTGGGGGATTGGATCTGTCGGCATTCAGCAGAGCTTATCCATTGCAATTTGGCCCTGGTGGGCATTGGATCCCCAGAGGCACCGCGGCTGCTGCTGGAAAGGTTCAGAGGTATATGGGCCCAACACAAGGAAACGGACCTTGCTTAGATGGGGCATCTTGGTCGGCATGGACGAGTTGGGCCGGAGGGTTGTGTGACTCAAGTGTCAGTTTTTCATGAGAGCATGGGTGGTCGTCCAGGGCTTGAGTGTAGCGGTGGAAGCACTGCACACTCTTTCAAAGATGAGGGGGGAAGATCTAATAGGAACCTGAGGGGCAAAGTTTTTACAAAAAGGGTGGTCGGTATATGGAATGAGCTGTCGGAGCGGGTAGTTGGGGCAGGTACATGGAACATTTTGACAGGTACATGGATTAGGCCGAAGGGCCTGTTTCCATGATGTATGACTCTATGACTCTAAAGTATTGTCACAGCTGTATGCATCATTGTCTGACCAGTGCTTAGTCGCTGAATGACTGAGGTGATCCTGGGATTGCATGCACGGTTCCCTCGCAAATCTACAGTCGTGCTTGTGCAGAAAAAAGGCAACATAAGCTGATGAAATATAGTCATGAGATAGACACAAAATGTTGGAGTAACTCAGCGGAACTAGCAGCATCTCTGAATGAGAAGGAATGGGTGACGTTTTGGGTCGAGACCCTTCTTCAGACTGAGAGTCAACGAGTGCTACAACGTGGCAGAAATCGGGGCCCTTTGTGCCAAAAGATTGCATTGACAGCTGGTGTCACACACTGTTGTAAAATCAAAGAAGAATACAACAATCTACATCAACGACAGATCGCAGTGGCACGACAGGTCAGCTGGTAACAGAATAGCTGGTTATTCTGTCAACATGCACCTTGGATACAGTTCAAGCTTCACCCCATTGCATACTTCAATCAGGTACAGCAGCAAAGCATGGTTGCTGCAGGGCTGAATTTTTTGGCTTTAATAATTTTGACTGTATACATATTGATATCACCATTTCTTTAAACAAAGTCATTCACTGTGTCTTTCTTGGCAAGGAAACTGTTGCATTACCTGAGTTATGAGCAGTGTTAAGGTTGTGACCTGGGAGGTCAGGCAGGGAATGATGGATAGACTGCAGGAACTGAGGTTGAGCAACCACATGATTAAAATGGTCCAGAAGATTAATGTTGTGCAGAACATTCACCTGGATAAAGGAAAAGCAAAGTGGTCAATAATCATCTTATCAAATCGATTCTCACAGTCCCAGCCACTGACAGTGTTAGTACATTAATGCTTACCAAGTACATTGCATACAACACTTGCATATTGAGAAGCTCTGCTTAACCTGACCTTAACACATCAGCTGTCTCGATATGTACACCCGGAGCTGTCTTTTTTCTCACCTCCAAGTTGAATTCATTGCTTGTGTAACGCCCATTGAGCTCTGAGCAGGTGAGCCGAAACTTTCGATCAAAAATGGATGCAGTATCCCAGTGACGGTAGCGGAGTTTGCGAAGAACATGTCATAATTTGCCATGGTGTCCACACCTAATGGAAAGCACAGGTCGCAACTGTCAGGTGGAAGGCATCCTCGTTAATCATTATGTACACCAGGTGTCAACCTTTCCAAAACTAGCCTGGGGGGGGGGGGGGGGGATATCACAGCAGTGAAGTGTCACAAATTATTTTGTCATTTGTACAAAAACACCTCATTATTGCATGATTCACAACTGATATGCTTTCCTACACTATGTCTGCAATAGGCACTCTGTGATAGAGTCATACAGCATGGAAACAGGCCTAACTTGTCCACACCGACCAACGTCCCATCTACACTAGTCCCACCTGTCTACATTTGCCCCATATCCCCTCTAAACTTGTCCTATCCATGTACCTGTCTAATTGTTTATTAAATATTGCAATAGTCCTTGCCTCAACTGCCTCCTCTGGCAGTTTGTACCATACGCCCATCACCCTTTGTGAAAAAGTTACCCCTCGGATTCCCTATTAAATCTTTCACCTTTCTTTTCCCCTTCACCTTAAACCTATGTTGTCTGTCCTAATATGGTGCCAGAGCCACAGTGACTCTTCGCATGTGGGTACCACAGGAGGGTGTACTATTATCTGATATAATCACCCTACTCCTTTATGTCTCTCTTCTTCCTGTAAATCTGCAACTATATTCTGCACATTGTATCTTTTCTTTCACTCTATCTGTACTTGAGTTGGGCTTGATTATATCTATGTTTAGTATTATCTGATTTGATTGATAGTCATAGAGTGATACAGTGTGGAAACAGGCCGTTTGGCCCAACTTGCCCACACCTGGCAACATGTCCCAGCTACAATAGTCCCACCTGCTTGCACTTGGTCCATATCCCTCCAAACCTGTTCTATCCATGTACCTGTCTAACTGTTTCTTAAACATTGGGATAGTCCCAGCCTCAACTACCTCCTCTGGCAGCTTTTTTAATATGCCCACCACCCTTTGTGTGAAAATGTTACCCCTCAGATTCCTATTAAATCTTTTCACGTTCACGTTGAACCTGTGTCCACTGGTCCTTGCATGCAGAACAAAGCTTTTCACTATACCTCAGTACACGTGACAATAAACCTACACAGGTTATGTGAACAACTTGCTCATCTTCCTATTCAATCTCTGTTTAGTTTAGAGATACAGCATGGAAACAGGCCCTTCAGCCCACAGCATCCATGTCGACCAGCGATCACCCGTACACTAGTTCTACTATAGACACTAGGAACAAATGACAGAAGCCAAACTAACCCACAAACCCGAACATCTTTGGAGTGTGGGAGGAAACCAGAGCACTCGGAAAAAACCCATGCGGTCACAGGGAAAACGTGCTGACTCCATAGAGACATCACCCGCAGTCAGGATCGTACCCGGGTCTCTGGTGCTGTGTAAGGCAGCTACTTTACCACTGTGCCACCCATGTTCTTGATTGTTTTAGGTATACCATCAAGCCTTACTACATTGGTCATTAGAGACATTGTGTTTACTAATCCATAAAGGTGATATAATTGGCAGCACATATTCAATAAAATCTGTGTTAAACCAATGTGCTATTGAATGTTGGTCGACTTAGTTGACAAAGAACACATGTTAGTTTTAAACAACAATTAAACAAATATATTCACTAAACCTTGAACCAAAGAGTTGACAGTTACCATAAACCGACATTCCTGCAGTGGAATTTGTGAACTCGAGATGTTTCCCATGTAATTCCACTGGTTCCAGTTCCAGACATTCCTGTTCTGAATTTAATTCATCCCCTGTGATCAAAATATCGCAGTAATCCAGGTTGTGAACAATCTCCTCTGACCCACGATGGTCTGTAAAAAGATTTTTAAACAAAATGCTGGTGAACATACAATCACATCAAATCTGAAATCTGCACGAGAATACAAACATTACGTTTGCCACAAAAAAAATGATGGCAAATCGTTTCACTTAATTGACTTGGGTCATAGACGATGAACACATACATCTCAACATTTCATTCTGAAGTGCAGAATAATAGTTGGTATTCCTAACTTGCAACAAAGTACTTCGCTAAATGAAAAGGCTTTTACAGTATCAGGTCATCATTTCTTCCTCTGGTCTTTCCACAGAGGCAGATAGACTTTGGAAGGCTCTACAGTAAACTATGTTCCACCATTTAGTCACATGATACAACCCTTACACTAGCAGTGCCCAATATTACATATGCTGCATCCATTTTTAAACATTGAAAAATACAAGGAAAACAAAACATTCCACATAGTCGAAAATGCAGCTTATGCACATGTATTCAACGGAATGAGACACCATTGATATGCTTTCCTACACTATATCTGCAATAGGCACTCTGTCATAGAGTCATACAGCATGGAAACAGGCCCAACTTGTCCACACCGAATACTTGTCAACTTCCATATACACTTCTTAGCAGTGGTTTTGTTTGTGGACAAAAAAGGTGCCAGTATGCATACCGTTCCTTGCTGTTGGTTTAGTTTAGTTTATAGATACAGTTTCGAACTGTACCATCGATACACCAGATCTGTGCCAGTCATCAATCACCCGTACACCAGTTCTATCCTACACAATTGACAGCAGCCAATTAACCTGTACGTTTTTGGAATGTGGGAGGAAACCAGAGCACCTGAAGAAAGCCCATGTGGTCACACGGAAAACGCACAAACTCTGTACTGACAGCACTCGTAGTCAGGATCGAACTCTGGCGGTAACTCTGTGCCACTCTGTTGGTGTTTATGACAGATCATTGTCCTATAACCTGCTAGGGGAGTGGGGTAGGTGGGGGCGCTGCAAGCCAGCAGCCCTGCCAGCAGCGTGTTAGTTTTTTCAACTTTTTTGTTTTTTTAGTATGTTTTAATGTATGTTATTAATGTTTCTTTGTGTGTCTTGTGTTGGGGGTGGTGTTGGGGGGGGGGGGGGGGTAAGGGGGAAACCGCTTTGGTCGCCTCCTCCATGGAGAGGCGACTTTTTCCATGTCGCCTCCCCCGTGGCCTAACAGCAAGGATCGGTGCGGCCTTTCCCGGAGACGCGCCTGGGGCTTCAGCTGCGGGCGCAGAGCGGACATTCGTTGCGGAGCGGGCGAGCCCTCGCCGGCGATCGCCGGAGGGGAGCGCTCCGTTCGCTGGCCCGCGGCAGCCTGAAGCCGCGGTCTGCAGAGCTCCAGCTGGCGCAGCGTCCGCAGCCTGGGATCCCTCGTTGGGGACCCCGGAGGAGAAGAGCTCCAACGACCGGTCCGCGGCCAACTTCTACCGCGGGCACGGCGGGGACTTACCTTCCGGAAGGGGTCCCTCGCCGGGGATCCCTGGAGAGGAGCTCCGACCGCCGGCCCTGCGGTCTGCGGTGCTTCTGGCTGAGGCGCGGCGGGGACTTTAAATCTTCGACCGCCGGCCTGCGGCCTACACCATCTTGAAGCCGCAGTCTCCGGTGGGAAGGCACCGATTCAGGACTTACTTGGACTTACCTTGTCTGTACATCTGGACGCCTGCAGTGGCGACTACGGAGGGTTGAGGTCCCGACCACGGGGGAAAATGGAGGAGGACTGGCCAAATTTTGTGTCTTCCACCACAGTGATGAATGCTGTGGTGGATGTTTGTGTACATTTTTATTGTGTATTGTGTGTTCTTTTTCATTGTACCGCTGCTGGCAAATTCATTACCAGGGACGTTGGTCGGTGTGCTGACGAATAAAACTTGATTGATTGGTTGATTGCTTAAGAGGTTTATAGATCCGAGACCTAATTTAGTTAATAAATTTCATTTTTTAACCTTTAGTCATCTTTTACTAATCATCACATTTTTTAAGTTGTAAATCTAGTTAAGTTTTTAAGAGGTGCAGGTACACCAGCTGTTCCAAGTAGTTCGCATATCACACTCAAATTGAGCAGGAACTAATTCAGATAGTTAATGAATCCCAAAAAGTGTTAAATTTTGTTGTCGGATTTAGCACTTCCGTTACTGCTTTCACTTTGGCTCGATCTGGCTCCTCAAAACCATAATGTAAAAACGTAAGAAGCTGGAAGCAGGAGGAAACCATTCAGCTCTCTGAGCCTGCTCTGTTATTAAGATCGTGGCTGATCTTTTACCGCAGTGCCACCTCCGACCTTAACTCTCTTTCCTCTAATACTTAAAAATCAATCGATTCCTGTCTTGAATGAACTCGACAAATGAGTCTCCATGGGATATGGAATTCAAAAGGTTCACCACGATCTGAAAGATTGATACACTAATGTTGATGCTGTGACTCTTGGTTCTAGACAACAACTCTGCAACTACCCATTCAAGTGAGATCACCTCTTATTCCTTTAATCTCAGAAGTCTATAGGAAAGTTTGCTAATCGCTCATAGAACAAAGATCTCATTCTCTGAATCAAATGTATGACCTCACATGTTTTCACTTTCCAGATGTCATGTACTCATTTGTTTACTTAGCTTGTTTGTATTCCCTTGAATCTTCTCTGTATTCTGCTCATTCATCTCACAACCTACAATGCACTCGACTTGGTACCATCAGCAAACATGGATCTACTGTGTTTGGTTCTGCTATCCGAATCATATAGGAATTCATTTTACTTTAAAAACTGGAATAGAAATATTTTATTTGCCAGAACAAGATTATAAATTATTTTACTCTTTAATCCTAATATTTATAACCTGCAGACTCTTCAATCTCAGTATTTCTCATGAAGATGCAGAAAAATAGTTGCCAGCTAACTTGAACGTATTTTATGAAATAAAAAAAGCCTGTGGTGTCAGGACAATTTAGTTTAGTTTAGAGAAATAGTGCAGAAAACAGGCCCTTCGGCCCACAAGTCCGCGCCTACCAGCAATCTCCATCCATTATCACTAACACACACACACACACACACACACACACACACACACACACACACACACACACACGCGCGCACGAGGGACAAATTACAATTTTACTGAAGCCAATTAACCTACAAACCTGTATGTCTTTGGAATGTGGGAGGAAACCGGAGCACCCGGGGAAAACCCATGCAGGTCATGGGGAGAATGTACAATCTCTGTACAGACAGCACCCATAGACAGGATTGAACCCTGGCCTCTGGCGCTGTAAGGCAGCAACTCTACCGCTGTGCCACCCTAATTTCTCATTCTGGCCTTCACCAGAGAGAGATGAGAGATTCCTTTATTTGTCATTCAGACCTTTCGGTCTGAACGAAATTTCGTTGCCTGCAGTCATACATATAATAAACACACAATAAACACAAATTAACATCCACCACAGTGAGTTCACCAGGCACCTCCTCACTGTGATGGAGGCAAAAGTCTTAAAAGTCTCTGTCTCTTCCCTCTTTGTTCTCCCTCTGCGCTGAGGCGATCCAGGCTTCTGATGCTGTGACCCCGCCGGGCGACGGTAAGTCAGTACCGTGGCCGAATCCGTGCTCCGCGACGGGCCGGCTCAAACTCCGCGGCCTGGGGTGGCCGAAGCTGCCGAAGCTGCCGCCCTCCAGTCCAGCGGACGCAGCTGTAGTTGCGGGAGCCCCAGAAAAACAGGTCACCAACCTGTGACCTGCGCGCTCCCGACGATGTTGTCCACTGGGCCAGCTGCGGCCGAGATTCCGGACTCAGGTCGCCACCAGTGTCCTCGGTCGCCACCGCCGGAACGCCACCGCAGCCCCGAAGTTGGCCAGCCTCGCGCTCCCGAAGATGTCATCCACTGGGCCAGCTGCGGCCGAGCCTCCGGACTCAGGTCGCCACCAGTGTCCTCGGTCGCCACCGCCGGAACGCCACCGCAGCCCCGAAGTTGGCCAGCCTCGCGCTGGTAAGTCCTGGCTCTGCCTCCGGAGCCTCGAGGTCGGTCGGTCGCTCGCAGTTGGAGTTGGAGGCCGGCAGCTCCGCCATTTTGGCCTCAGCGCAGACGGAGGCAGAGAAGGGGGATACGACAAGCAAAAGTCGCATTCCCCCGAAGGAAGAGACAAAAATCATGTTTCACCCCCCACCCCACACATACACAACCCAATAAACTAAAATTTAACTAAAACAGGACAAAAGAAAACAACAAAAAAAGTAAAAACAGACGGACTGCAGGCGAGCCGCTGCTGTACGACAGCGCCGCCACTGATGCAGTCACTGGAAGCTTCTACAATAAGTGCTGTTAATCTCTTGATATAAATGATTACATTAAAACCGGAACACCAACATCACATATGCCATGTTTCATCTGCGATGTGTATAAGCAGCAACTTGGTAATTTCCTGAAATAAACCCCCCAAAATATAAATCTCTCCTTCCTCATCAAATTGCTTTTATTCAGTTGGTTGACTCTTGTCAGTTCGTACCCAGTCTGGCTGGATAGAGTTTCACATTAAACTGAAATATTTCCTCTTGGGCAGAAGAGCTTATATAATTTCCCTGTCAGAGAGACATGGATGATATCCATGGTTCATAACCCAAGTTATGTTCTTTTCACTTTACACCTGACAAGTGCACAATATTTTCCATTTCCTCTCTTTGTGCTAACTCACTCACTATCTCTCAAATTTTAATCAGCCTATTGATGCCATAATTAAAAATCTTACCAAAAGAAAAAAAGACATCTGATATTATTTTACATTGAAGAGTCAGCAAGTTATGACGCAGCTCTATAGGACTTTGGTTCGGCCGCATTTCGAGTATTGCGTGTAGTTCCAGTCGCCCCATTACAGGAAAGATGTGGAGGCCTTGGAGAGGCTGCAAGGGAAGTTTACCAGAATGATGATGCCTGGATTAGAGCTACAGGGAGAGGTTGAATAGACTTGATTAGTATGGGTGTCAGAGGTTATGGGGGAAAGGCAGGAGAATGGGGTTGAGAGGGAAAGATAAATCAGCCATGATTGAATGGCAGAGTAGACTGAATGGCCTAATTCTGCTCCTATAACTTATGAACTTGAATTACTTTCTCTGGAAAACAATTGAGTTCAGCAGAGGAGCAGGAGGTGAGGTGTGCTGTCCACTGACGTCTGCAATGCAGCTTATAAAAACAGAAGTCAAAGACACATTGAACACCAGAGAGCAGATTAGTTCAATCTGCTCTTGTTCCACTAGTTGAGGGATAAATATAGGCCAGGTCACTGGGGAGAACTCTATCCTTTTATCAGATGCTACTTTTACCCTCTTAATTGTTAACGATTGTTCAATAAAACAATGTTTGTCCAGTTTCAATAAAACTCTTCTAACAAATGGCACTCAAGTTCAGACATCAGTCAAATCAACAGTGTCCCTCATTCTCTCTCACTTTGCTGGTGAAAATAATCATTCTCGCCCTCTAGTTTAGTTTAGAGATACAGCGCGGAAACAGGCCCACCGAGTCCGCACTTTAACACAAGCCTACATACTAGGGACAATTTACTCTTATACAAAGCATACAAACCTAAGCCAATTAACCTACAAACCTGTATGTCTTTGGAGTGTGGGAGGAAACCGAAGATCTCTGTGAAAACCCATGCTGTCACAGGGAGAAGGTACAAATGCCGTACAGACAGCACCTGTAGTCGAGATCAAACCCGGATCTCTGGCGCAGCAAGAGCTGCAAGGCAGCTACTCTACCGCTGCACCAACGTATTATACTGATAGCACAAGTCAGCTGCTTTAACATTTGTTTTGGTTTACATGCATTTCTAATGGCCCTTTTATGTGACAGTTTACATTTTTTTTTTAGAAAGGAGATGAAGGAGGAATGACTTTAGCCAGAGGGTGGTGAATCTGTGGAATTCATTGCCACAGACGGCTGTGGAAGCCAGCACATTGGGTGTTTTTAAAGCAGAGGTTGGCAGGTTCTTGATGAGTACGGATATCTTGTGGCGGGGGCTCACGGGAGTCCAGCCAAAAACTAGTCGGACACGAGTTGTGTGCACTGGACGTGTTTATTCTCTCCAATACAGCTCCCTACTCCTCGGACACGGGCGTTGCCCGACCTTAAATACCAACTCAGGTACCGACCCCGTGAGTAGCACCTCCCACACCAAGACTCCGCCCTCTAGAGCCGATGGTTCGTTGTGCCCTTGGGTTGCCACCAAGTGCTGCCACAATCTAAGGTTATAGGGAGAAGGCAGGGTTGAAAGGGAAAGATAGATCAGCCATGATTGAATGACAGTAGACCCGATGGGCCGAATGGCCTAATTCTGCTCTATGACATGAACTTATTTCTTATTTCCTATATTCCCATGCCGTTCAAGTTAGAAAATAAAGCAATATATTTTCTCCAGCACCTTGTCTTTGTAGAGGCGTTTTACTGCCTTTGAACTGTCATTTAATTTAAAGCTCAATTCAGTATTAGCCTGAGCTAATTCTTAACCTGCTCATCGAGGGTGCTCATCCTTTGACCCTTGACCTCCCTCAGGTTTTCATGGGGCAAGGAGAGTCAGATAGAATATTAAAAAGCTGAGAAGAATGAAAGAAAACAAAAGTGCATGTAGGTATCACAAATAAAAAGTGATATTGAAATCCAGTTCATCTCCCAATGGATAGAGGTTCCCATTGCAGCTACGGCCATTAATCTTAAAGCTTGAATTGCCGTATCAAACACATCGGGACCACAAATTAGCAAAATGTCACTCTCGGAGGCATAAAATATTCAAAGCAAAATACAGAAATAATAGCACAAATCTAAAGTGAGCCACCCCCACCCCAGTCGCTCTACTAGTTTCACGGTCGACCTGCTTAGTTTCACTGTTCATACCTCCTTGCCTTCCAAGATGCAGGGCAGAACGCCACAGGAGATCTTCTTCCCAGAGCCTATCAAACTGTACAAACTCCTCCCCGTTCAGTCGTGGGGTAGACTGAGACTGACCGCCTCCCCCCTCCAACCCCATCTTTGCACATCCTTTGCACATCCCCAATCTTTTCCGCTCGTTACTTTAATTTCATGTTTCTATCGTATCATATCCTTATTATCACCTTTTCCACAGCCAACAATGGACCATTGAGGATCCACCTCTCCTTGATCATCCTTGCTGGCCTTGATTTGTTCTTTCTTTTGTTCTTTGTACCTTTCCAAACCTCAGGGTTTCACTCTCCCCAGACTCTCGGTCTGACGAAGGGTCTCGACCTGAAAAGTCACCTGTTCCTTCACTCCAGAGATGCTGCCTGACCCGTTGAGTTACTCTAGCATTTTGTGTTTATCTTCGGTGTAAACCAGCATCTGCAGTTCCATCCTATATACTCATTAACGGGTTGTTTAAAAAGGAACTGCAGATGCTGGAAAATCGAAGGTAGACAAAATGCTGGAGAAACTCAGCGGGTGAGGCAGCATCTATAGAGCGAAGGAAATAGGCGATGTTTCGGGTCGAACCCTTCTTCAGACTGATGCGAGGGTGGGGGGGGGGGCGGGAAGAAGAAAGGAAGAGTGGAGCCAGTGGGCTGAGGGAGAGCTGAGAAGGGGAGGAGAAAGTAGGGACTACCTGAAATTAGAGAAGTCAATGTTGACTGTGTAGACCTGCTCTTACCAGGGTCTCTACTATACCCCATGACTCTGCACTCACTCTCCATCCCCCCACTCATAACAAGGGCAGAGTCCCCCTTGTCCTCACCTTCCACACTACCAGCCGTCACATACAACAAATAATCCTCCGACATATTCGCCACCTCCAACATGATCCCACCACTTGCCACATCTTCCCATCTCCTCCCCTGTCTGCTTTCCGCTCCCTCCGTAACTCCCTGGTCAATTCGCCGCTTCCCACCCGAACCACACCCTCTCTGGGCACTTTCACTTGCAACCGCAGGAAATGCTACACTTGTCACTTTACCTCCCCCCTTGACTCCATTCAAGGACCCAAGCAGTCTTTCCAGGTGTGGCAGAGGTTCACCTGCACCTCCTCCAACCTCATCTATTGCATCCGCTGCTCTAGATGTCAGCTGCTCTACATCGGTGAGACCAAGTGTTTGCTTGGCGATCGCTTCGCCGAACACCTCCACTCGGTTCGCAATAACCAACCTGATCTCCCGGTGGCTCAGCACTTGAACACCCTCCCATTCCGAATCCGACCTTTCTGTCCTGGGTCTCCTCCATAGCCAGACTGCGGACCACCGTAAATTGGAGGAGCAGGACGTCATATTTCACTTGGGCAGTTTGCACCCCAACGGTATGAACATTGACTTCTCTAATTTCAGGTAGTCCCTACTTTCTCCTCCCCTTCTCAGCTCTCCCTCAGCCCACTGGCTCCACCTCTTCCTTTCTTCTTCCCGCCCCCCCCCCCCGCCACCCTCTCATCAGTCTGAAGAAGGGTTTCGACCCCAAACGTCGCCTATTTTCTTCGCTCCATAGATGCTGCCTCACCCGCTGAGTTTCTCCAGCATTTTTGTCTACCTACTCATTAGCAGGAATGATTTGCTTAAAATATAACCTATTTTCTATGATAAGTAAATTGCGATTTAAATTCAATGATAAGTAAATTGCGATTTAAATGATTGAAGTTAGTAAGTTTAAGGTTGTTGAAATATGTGCTCAGTGAAAATGATTTTGGTGTTTCAGGGCTATTCACACGATACATTTTTTTTATTTTCTCTGATTTCTCTATCTCCACGTTACTTGTTTTATTTTATTTATATATGTTTTAATTATATATATATATATATTAATATTATAAATTGAGAAATCGACCAACCTTTGCCATCTTCATGTCCTCCTCTTCGAACAGTGCTAACAATCCTCAAGCCTGGGAATAGTACAACACCTCTACTGCCTTCAAACTCTGACGCTGGTCTCGAAAAATGATCCAATCCACTGATGGTGATCTTTGGTTCCACTGGCTGAAGAACCACAATGTACCCATCGATATCTGGGACATTGATGCAAGTGTCCTCACCGAAACACCTTCAGAGATGAAAAAAAAACTTATCAGTAAACCATCCACTACCTTACAATCTAGAGCATGCTTCCCTGGAGAAGTTAATTATATTTATAAATAGTTGCTTCAGACAGCAGCGGGCATTTCGAGATCAAATTCTTTCCAATTATCCTTGCTGGAGTCACTCTTTCTCAACTCAACTTCGAAATCCTCTATGTCCTGATTTCTGTCATTTTTCATTTCCAGGGAAATTAACTTTACAAAGATTTATCTGTTTCCTGAATCTTGTCTTCTGATATCATGGGTGAGCTTAACAAACAATTGGTCATTGAGCATTGATTTAAATTAGCTATAGAACAAGCAGCGCATTGCTATTTTTATTATTTGAGGTCGCCATCTTTCTACAACCCAAAGTGCTGGAATAGGTCAGCAGCTTAGGACATGGGATGGCAACATTTTGGGTTGGGACCCTACTTTTCTAGTTAGTAATACATTTAACACCATGGTTATTATGAATAGATTTTGCATATCAATAGACTGCATGTTATGCCCGAATAAACGTAATAATGGCAGGTCTGTAGGAAAGAATGCTGGTTAAAATCGAAGGTAGACACAAAATGCTGGAGTAAATCAGCGGGCCAGGCAACATCTCTGGAGAGAAGAAATGGGTGACGTTTTGGGTCAAGACCCTCCTTCAGACAAGCTAATTCCAAGCTAGTCAGGTTAACTTCAGTGGTGAGAAAAGTATTGAAATCCATGTTAAGGGACAGTTTAAAACTTCAATTAGAAACTTGCAGATAAATCAAGAATTCAATGACTTGGGCCTTCAAACCTGCTCTGATCTCAGACTGTAAGCTCAGCTCCACATTCCAGCCTACCCAAGAAAGCACTTCCAACTCCTTAACGTCTTTCCTTAAATAAGAGACCAATACTGTCCAATAGTACTCAGAGATGAAGTCTCACCAATGTCCTATGATGCTGTAGCACAATCTCAATTGCCCTGGCAATCAACCTAGTAGCTTTCCTATTGACTTTCTATACCTGTGTACTAGTTCGTTGTGAGTCATGCACTCGGATATCCAGATTCATCCGCATCTCAGAGCACTGGAAATTCCTAACATTTAGATATCATACTTCCATCTTTCCTATTTTTCCTCCTAAAATGAACAAGTTCCCACTTTTCCACCATCTACCCCATTTGCCAGAGATTTGCCCATTTATTTAACACATCTATCCTGCATTATAAGCATAAAGTGCTGGAGTAACTCAGCTGGTCAGGCAGCATTTCTGGAGAAAAACGATGGAGGTGACATTTCGGGTCGGCGCCCTTCTTCAGACCCAGTCCAGCCTGAAGAAGGGTCCTGACCTGAAACGTCACCCATCCTTTTTCTCCAGTGATGCTGCCTGACCTGCTGAGTTACTCCAGCACTTTTTGTCTATCCATGGTACAAACCAGCATCTGCAGTTCCTTGCTACACACATATACTGCATCATAATCTCATTCAGCCCTTTCCACAACTTTTACTTTCCTATCTCTCTTTGCTTTATCAGCAAATTTAGCAACCATGTGTTCAGTGCCTTCAGACATGTCAATATAAACTGAAAAAATTGGATTTTTTCCCTAAGGAATACCACGTGTCACATTTTGCTGGCAGCCAACCAATCTTCTACTCATGTCAAAATAATATCGTTTACACTATAAACCTTTATCTCGTGCAATAACCTTTGCTGCAGCACTTTGTCAAATGCCTTTTGTAAATTTAAATCTAGTACATCGTCGGTTCCCAGTACTGCTTCAAATAAGTCCAATAAATTGATTGAATATTTTTCTTCACAAAAACATTTGACTTGACTTTTTTCTAGGTGCTCTGTTACAACATCTTCAATAATGGCTGCTGACATTTTACTGATGAGAGGCATTAAACCGACTGGCATGTAATAGCCTGCTTTTTTTTCTCCTCCCTTTTTAAATACAGGAGTTATGATCTTCCAAATGTAATTGAACCTGATCTAGTGCATTTTGGAAAATTAAGACTAAATCAAAAATAATTTCACTAGCCACATCCTTTAAGCCCCTAGGATGAAGTCCATCAATACCCAAGGACTTGTTACACCATGGCACCAAGAATCTTCTCTGTACCACTTTCCTGGTGAT